>CM065297.1:90718551-91925426 GCA_032871835.1 Dipteronia dyeriana | reverse complement strand
GAATAAGGTCTACATGGACTGCCTACTGAAGCAAATTTTATCAAAGCTCAAGGTGTCTGAGAGGTTAACCAAATGGGCAGTGGAGTTGAGTGAGTTCGACATAGCGTATCTGCCCAGAGCCTTAATAAAGGGGCAAGTTATAGCTGACCTAATCACCGAGTTCGCTGAACCAAACAGCGAAGGGATCAAGATGTTGAAAGAGAATGAAGAATTTATTTAGAAACTGCATATAGATGGATCGTCAAACACGCACGGCAGCGGGGTCAGGATAGTGATATCTACTTCAGAAGTTGACATGTATAATATGCCCTACGGCTTGACATCAAGGCTACTAACAAAATGGTCGAGTATGAGGCACTTTTGGCAGGACTTAGGTTTTCACGGCACTAGGGGCATTTTTGCCTTTCGATCACTCCTACTTATCTAGGGATAGCCAGGATACTGCTTGGGAGATTCAAGGCCTATAGGATTACTTAGATCCAGAGGGAATAGAATGGGAAGGCAAATGCCTTATCAAAATTGGCATCAGTAACTATCAGCATACGGTCAAAGACTATCCCAACTGCTCACCTCAAGAGACCGAGCATCGAAGATGAAGAGGATGCATCAGAAGTAGGAGTGATCAAAGGAAAACATGCCACTTGAATGACCTTGATCAGGGAATATCTAGAAGATGGAACACTCTCGGCTGATGTGACTGAAGCCAAAGGCCTCAGATACAGAGTCACCAGATACTCAATAGTTTGAGGAGAATTGTACAAGAGAGGATTTTCAAAGGCCTTATAGAAATGTGATTATCTAGTAGAACGTAGACAGATATTGGAAAGTATCCAGGGAAGTGTGTGTAGGAATCACTCCAGGGGTAAAAGTCTAACGCACCAGACTCTTAGACTGGGTTTCTACAGACCGACCCTATTTTAAGGTGCTCAGGCAGTCATGGAAGAGTGTAGTAGCTGTCAGAAGATAGCTAATGACAATAAGAGGCCCCTCGAGCAGTTGAAGAACTTGTCATCACCATGGTCGTTTGCCATGTGGGGGCTAGATCTTATTGGCCTGATATCGACAAAAACTAAATGAGGAGCAAAGCATGCCATTGTAGTTGTAGACTACTCCATAAAATGGGTAGAGGCAGAAGCACTGATACACATAGTCGAGGCTAACATAACCAGTTTTGTGAAGAAAAATATCATTTATCGATTTGGAATCCCGGACACAATAATCACAGACAACAGGATCCAGTTCGATAGTGACAACTTCAAAAACATGTGTCAGGATTTCTAAGTAAAGAATTATTATGTCACACCAACCCATCCTCAGACCAATGGTCAGACTGAGGCAATAAACAAGATAATTAAGCATACCCTGAAGGCAAAGCTGGATGCTAAGAAAGGGAATTAGGTAGACAAGCTACACGAAGTCCTATGGGCATATCAAACCACGGAAAGAACTTTGATAGGGAATTAGGGCAGCTAGGTACTACAACTCACATGTCCGGGTCAAGAGATTCCAATTTGGAGATCTAGTTCTAAGGAGAGTGCCGCCCAATACAAGGGAGAAATCAGTTGGATCGTTGACGGATAAATGGAAGGACCGTACCTAATGGTCGGATTGGCCGGCCATGAAGCGTACTGTCTTGTCCTACCAGAAGGGGACGAGCTGTCCATACCATGCAATGCTCAGTACCTGAGGTTGTTCTACCCCTAGAGGTTTCTCATTTTATTTATTTCTTTTTTGTTCATAAATAAGTTTGTTGAGTTTAGCTTAAAAATAAGTTTTCCTTGTTAGCTAATCAATTGATGTTTCTTTTTAGCATTCAATAAAAATCCCCTTGAGGGAACAATTTCAAGAAGTCAAGAATGGTGTTCTAAATTTGCTTTCATTTACAAAAGTAATTCCGGGGCACCTAGAAATCACTCAATCTCGATAGGATCACTCGAGAGGCCCAGTGAGGGGGCCGGAAACAAATGCCGTAAAGGCAGTGTACACTCACCAAAACTAACTAGGTGTAATGAAACACTGTTAGGGTATCTTCAAGCTATAAGGACTTGATGGGATGCGCCAAGAGTTGAATGGGGAATGAAATAACTATGCTAGATACATTTGCTAATAGAATATAAGCATTTGTAAAGATAGTATGATATAAGCCACTCCTTTGCAACGAATCTTGATCAACAGACTATTGGGAGACATCACAATGAATTAGTTGACAGACAAAAGACATATGTCTAAAACCTAGATACCATGTAAATAATCTATAAAAGAACACTACTTGATAAAAGAATAAGAGCAGCAAATCAGTAGGGGGTTAAAGTAATCGATCGGGCCAACATAAATGGTCTACCCGACGTTGCGTAAAAAGGGGTCTTACAAACTCCCCGTCACGTATAGTTATTTGGTTGAAGTTGGGATGACAAATTTAATATAGTTTAAGTTAATAAATTGTCCTGACCATGCTAAAGCTGCTTGGTTGAGGATAGTGTATCCAAACAGAGCATTACTAAAAAAACAAACAATGAATCAAGAAACGGATGCAACCAGATGCGCTAATATGGTCTCAGTTGAGTCAGTTGACTCGATCTAAGGCAACACATGTACTTGGATCCAATTCATGACTACGATCGTTAATAAAAATTCTTGGTCAAAAGTAGACCATTCGGTTCCAGTATGACAATTAACATACGATTTAAGCTATATAGCACAAGGTAAAGATAATCAGTCAGGCTAAAATCATATTGCCTGGTGCAGTTAGAAAAACAGCTAGTGTTGTTGAATGAACCCGACCAGGCTTAAATTGTTCGATCAATATGGGCCATTAGATTCAGTGTGATGTAAAATGGGCGATTAAGTTACAAAATGATCCTCGCCATATGTAAGCATCTGGTTATAGCCGAGATAGTTAGCTCGGTAAAATATAATATGCGTAGTTTAAGTTAGCAAACAACTATAATCGTTTGCAGATCACTCAGTTTTTAGTTAGTCACTTGATATAGCTCAGGCCCCCCAGTATTCCTGATCATATAGCAAGACATTCAATTCAGACTAAGTTACTCGTCTAAGTACAAACAGTAAACAGGAAAAAATGGTATTGTTAATATCAAAAATCAAGAGGTTACAAAATTGTGGTTACTAGAACAACATAGACAGGAACCAGGGCTAAAGGGTCAAGCATTCAGAGTGCTCGAAGGACCTCTAGGGTCAGATCCGCTAGGAGGAAGGTCATCACCCCCGTAGTCCTTGGTCAGGTCTCCGAAGTCCGGCCAGCTAATGTCAACTTTTGGGTCGTCAGCCGTAAATGGAGAATAATCTGTGTCTGGCAAGGGGCCAACATAAACCCTCTTTGTCAGGACGCAGCTCACATCATCGGCATGGAAGGCCACTAAAAATGGCTTTGAATAAATTTCCAGACCCATAGGATGAGGATCCTTCCCAATGGATCTGTAATAAGCCCTCCACTTGATCCTTTGAATTTTTATGGCTACTAGTGACTTATCTTTATGCCTCTAGAAAATCATGTCCCATTTCTGACGAGCTTCCTCGGTGACCTCTCCTTGCCACAAAAGAATACTCGAGCATTTGCCATCCCTTGATCAAATTCTATATACATGACAGCATCAAAAGCTAGAGACATCATGTAACGATCCACATTCTGGACTTCAAGGGCAGACCTGGCCTTCTATAAGAGCACTTCCATACTGAATTGTTATTGTTCCATATCATTTACCAAATTCTCATAATGGATCTGAGCCTCCTCAAATGCATGTTGCTTCTCAAGCATGACTTGCTTAGCAGAGATAAGAGTGTTTTGGGCTATATGGGTCTCCTCTTTGAGTTTATCTGCTGCTATTTCAGTCGGGATGACCCTAGATTCAAGCTCAGCGCTTCGTAATTCTACCATTGCGACCATCTTCCCTAACTCAGCATTCCTTGTGGTGAGCTCTCTGACAGTTGTCTCAGCCGCAGAGGCCCTGCCCTGAACATTGGCAATGGTCTTTTTCAGAGCAACCACAGTCGTAGCATGAGTCTTCGGCTTCTCCTCTTATTGCCTAACTTTGGATGCACTAACAGAGAAGGACTTGAGAGTGTCATCATTTTCAGCAATAACCATCTTCAACTGAGATATCTTAGTAACCTGCTTCTTCTGGTCAGCTCATCCACCGCCTGAAGGAAGAAGTGAAAACTAAGAACACTAGTAAATACACATGCAAAGATAACGTAGAAAACACTTACAAAAACTCTATTTTTGAAGATCATACGAATTCGCTCCGAGGTACTAGAAGCTACCCGTCACCGATATACCCCTCGCTAGCTGACATGGTATGAAGCATGAAAAAGGGGTCGGCGAGAGAGTTACTTTAACTGGGAAGCCGGGAAGTCCCAAAAATAGGAGCAACCGTGGAAGCTGACGGAGTAGACTTATCATGACCAGAGGTAGAGATGGTTAGGGGTATTGTTGGAAGGGTCCAGTCCGTAACACTTTCCACCTTTGAAATGCCCTCTCCAGCCTGAAAGACAGTTGTGGCCCAAACCCCCGCTCTTCAGGGACTTGACCTTTACTGACACCATCTTGAGGAAGGGACACAAGAGGTGTGCTAGAGGGAACATCCCTAGATTGGCTCGTTGACTGCTGCACCAAACCTCGATTTAAACATTGGAAGAAGTGCTTCCTCCTCAGTGACATCAAACATTTCCTCATCAATGAACTGTTCCTCCGAATTTGGCGCACCATCATCAAAGTCAGAGTCAGTAAAAACTATCTAACGTTTAATGAAGAACTGTATGAGGCCTTCCTTAGCATTGTGTAGGCAGATCAGAAGTAGCCCGGTCACAAGGTCGGCCAGTTTAAACCTAAGAAGGCTCAAGTAAAAAGGAAGGCACTGCCGGTTACAACCCGATCACATCACCAACCCTTGCTAGGGTCGGTTCAACTGTCTTGGCCAATGCAAGTGGGAGAGAAGTAGATGTTATAGACGCTTGATTGCCTCTTTTCTTTGACCGTTGTTCCAGTAAAATTAAGTTAGCCAGGGTCTCCTGATCATCCTCATCTTCGTCATCAAAGATGATAGAGTCAACCTCAGATTGACAGGGCACCAGACCAGTAATAGATGGAGCCTCAATTCTTTTACGGATAGCCTCAAGGGTAGAGGATCCTCCTACAGTCTTGGCCACTTTGCCACTAGAAACCTCTCCATCAGATTCCACTTTACTGGATCTTTCCCTACTGGACCTATCTCTGCAAGATCTCTCCCTATTACCTATCTCGATCAGATCCCACATGGGTAGACCGCGCCAGGGAAGACCTTTCTCAAGATAACTCTCTTCTACTACTTCGGGAATGAGGGGCATTATGGCCGTTCACTTCAGCTTGTCCAACAGGAGCTGCCAAAGTGTCATGATCAGACTCATATATATGCTTCACTAAGTAGTGTTCGGGGGTAGTAATTCCTAAAACCATCTGATCAGCGGTCGCTTTCCTGCTAACCCGGTCCATATTTTTGGCTTTCTCGGTTTGCTCACCAACAACAATGTTTGTCACGTACACTGAGAAGAAAACCCAGTAAAAAACAGTAAGAATAAATGTATATTATAAAAGGTAAACGATATCAGGATCAGGACTTACAACACTTGCGTCGAGCAGAGATAGTCAGGAAAAGCTTCAACTCGGTCAGCTCTTTCTCCGTGTACAAATTATGATGATCCTTACCTCCTAGGAAGTTTGAGTTGCCTTGACCATCGTGTTTACCTGGTTCAGAGTCATCACAGACACAGTCTTACACCACAGTTCAGGGCTACATAAGTGACTCAGCACACTGCTCTAGGCTAGCTATTGGGTAGGATAAGTTACCACGATCTCACCCCAATCACCACTAACGAAGAACCAACGGTTCTTCCAGTATTTATTCGATAAAGAGAAACCCCAAATAAAGCTCTTGTGATCCTTATGAGTGGGGGGGAGGTTTATCGTTGAAACCATGGGGAATCCAATTGCTCGCAGAGGTTGATTACAGATAGAAGGTACATCCAGCGTCTAATCAGCCAAGGATATAAAAGTTACATATTTTCTAAGGGGTTAGAGGGTTCTTAGCCCCAATCTTCTTCCATGTGTGCTATAAGCTGATCAGTACCCGGTGTGATTTGAGGGTCAGTTGAGTATGAGCAATGCCCGTATCTATCAGAAATTGAGCAATAAAGGGTTGAATGGGGATGGTGACCCCAGAAGACAACATGGCCCCATAGATAGCAACCGTACCATGAAGAGTATTCGATACAATGCGGTCGCCGTTATAAATCAGTCACACCGAACGTGGAAGGTCAAACCAATCCTTGAACTTCTGGAGTTCATCATCAGTCACCATATTTATCTCATAATCAAAAGTGCACAGGTGATTTACAATAAACTTTAGCATACGTTCCCGTCGTTCTCTCGGGACTTCCTTAATCTTTAGCTTTTACGAGATAATCTTTAAATCGCTCGCAAGACGAGTAGTTTCCTTGGGCGAAGCTCTGGTAGATTGCCTCGAACTGAATGTCTTCATCGTATCTGGGCAAACACCAATAAAAGTATAAGAATGAGGGTTAGCAGATGAAGAAACAAACTCAGGGCGAGAAAGAAAGTGATCTACATTTAAAGCAAAAGGTTGAAATGAAAGGGTATATACTTGAAAGTGACCCCAAAGTATAGATTTGAGCATAACGATATTCTCTTTATCGCCAGCCTCGATGGCATGTCTAAGAAGTTCAAAATATTGAGAACAAAGAGTGGGATCCATACTTGTAATATCGATGAAAGCAACGAAACATGAATTTTTCATAAAGAAAGAAAGAAAATGAAGAAAAGCTTAAGGTTTGAAGAAGAAGAAAATATTAGGGTTTTTTTTATGGAAGAAGTTATGAAGTCGAGAGAGCGAGAGAAATAAAAAGTTTAGAATTATATATAGGGGAGGGTGACATCATCATACCTAACAAACGTCACCAGGAGTAACAGGCAAGAGTGGAAGTGGGTGCATAAAACCCGAAATTCACACGCCGTTCGAAATTCAAAAAATGACCAAATGATTGTGTCAGCCAAAACGGATGTGATTGAGGTTAATGCTTAGCTGTTAAACATTCAATGTACATTAATGAGCTACAGTACATGAAAAAAGAATAAATTAAACACACTACACCGAACGGGTTCCATTTGGAACGAGATGCTCGGTCTTGTACGTTTAAGGGGGTAGTGTTATTAGTGTAATTTGGATGATATGACATGTCAGTAAAAACAAGAGTATGGGGTGCCACGTCACCAAAAGTCAACCATATCGAACCAACCCAAGTTGACCAAAGAAAACCTACCAAACCCCCTGACCAAAATAATGTAAACGATCGGATAAGAAAACCTAACCGAGATTGTCAAAATGGTCGGGGGAAAGGTTGTGATCGGGTATAACCGTCGACTAGGGAAAGCAAATTTAGTCGGGTGTAAAAGATGGTCGGTTGTGTGACACGTTGTCAACACTCAGATTTAATAAAATTACGACTCAAAAATGTAGAGAATGACCCCTACTTAAATAAGGTGTTTAGAAGTATACTTTGATGATTAAGTAAATTTTCTTATAAATATCAAAGTCCAGATTAGGCAAGAGATCTAATACAGTCGAAACACAATCAACGCAAAGCAAGGAAGAAGGATAACACGACTCCGATAAGATGGAGTTTTGTTTAACTACGGAAACATTCATTACTTGTACATCAAGAATTATGGTACCATGCATGTATAAATAGGTTCTAATAACACCCATTAAAAAAATGACAGGCGGATTAAGCTTACAGGAGTGCAAGAGATATTGTGTGTGTAATCATTGTCAATTTAGTGAATTTTTCTCACCGTTGCAGGCAACCGTGGATGTTTCCCCACCTTGGGGGTTTTATCATCTTAAATCTTGTGCCTTGTTTGCTTTTTATTTGTTTCGGTTATATAGTTTGATTATTTGTTCACATTCATTTGTTCGACGAGTGATCAGTTAAACTTAATCCAAAAATCACCATCAATATAAGTCACATAAAAATTTTATTAAATCTTCCCATTTCATCTTTTCTCTCAGTCTCCAGAACAACTGCTACCCTACATGCCCTATAGGCTGAATTATCATAGCCATAAAAATAACACGCTAAAGGTGCTAACATTATCATGTCACTGCAAGATAGAGTGAATGATCATGAGGACACTATTTGAAGTTAATGTAAAACTTCAGTGGAACTTAAACAATGGGGAAGCAGGGATTCATTCTCTCATTTTCCACGTTGGCCACATATAGCACACGTTGTATGAAACACGTGTTACAGTGAATTTCATTCTAAATAAGAATTCATATGTCTTTATATCATTCACTGTATAGATCTTAGTCTAGTCACAATTTTCGTAACTAACCTGAGTTCTTAAAAGTTCGCCTCTCTCTGGCGCCACATTAAGATCTCACATCTGGCTTGAGCATGTATCAATGATAGTGGGGTCTATCGTTATTGTGAACCTCATCTTCATAAAGTCAAGGCAACATATTCAAATATACTAGCTCCGTGAGAATATATCCTACATATTCTCTAATATATATATATATATATGTGTGTGTGTGTGTGTGTGTGTGGGGGGGGGGGGGGGGGGGGGGGGGGTTGTGTGTGTGTGTGTGTGTGTGTGTGTGTGTGTGTGTGTGTGTCTCATCTCATCCTGCTATCTCAGCAACTGAGGTGACCGCACGTGTAAGAATGACGGTCTCAACCTGATGACATATTTATACTACATTATGTGTGTAATTATGCTAGCATTAAATAGTAGTTTTTCTTTACTTTCAAAGTTATATAATAATCCTATCAATCTAGGATTATATTGGCATACATTCACCAATCTTGTGGCATAATTTATATTGGGAGTTGTACATATCACAATGTACACTAATTAGTTAGTCGTACATTCAAGGTATGTCGTAATCCTCTTGACAATATTTAGATGTTGTAATATAGGATTATATTGGTGTCCACTCACCAATCTTACGACATAACTGATGATAGACTTTATGCATATCACAATGTACATGAGACTCTATATGGTTTAACATGAGGAACTTATAATTAATATCTTGATCTTATGGAGTTTCAAGGTACACATTGAAGCTAAGAGTTTGTAATTTCATAATAGGAGTATATATGAGCTTATAATTGCTCATTCTGAATCAACTCTCACTTATAATATATATAAGCCACATTGCTCATATAAAATCCCAAAGAAATTTGAGAATTACCATTTCATTATAGTTTTACAAACTCTTCATTATTTCTAGCCAAGACATATAGTGCATATATATAGATAATATAAAAATTATCCTTAACCTATTTAGTGTACTTTCCATGACAATCTTTAGTCATCATTAATCTGTAAGACAATACAACTTGATAAAATAAAAGATACCAATTTCTAGAGGGTTGTTTCAAACCCTATAGTAATTAAGGAAGCACATTTATGCGCTTTTGCCTTTTGAAACAAAAATTTACAAGCTATTCCATGCAAATCTCTTCCTCTAGTTCTTGTTATGTTTTTAAAGTTGTGTTGGTATTAATTCCATATCAATACAATGTTTCACATGTATTTATTAGTTGTCTTAGATTGATGATGATTCAAGCTTCAAAGAAGATAAGACAACTTATCAAGTAAGATTAAGTCTTTAAAGATAAGTGTGCTTCACTGCTCAACAGGTATATTTAGACCTCATTTCTCATATAAGGCTTAGACACACACACACACACACATTGTATCCATATATGTCCTTGTATCATTGTGCTCAATTTGTATAACACATTTACACACTTGATATTGAATGCTCATGCATTAGACTTTAATTGACAAATTTTATAAATTGCATGTTCTAGGACTCACTTCCTCGATATGACGCCTGACCATCTCGGTTGCAACCTCTACTGCCCACGGGCCAACCCGAACCAACCCGAGCCAGTGAGGTGGAGAAAAGGCCTTTGGCACCTTCAATTGGCTTCTTTCCACATCACTCTCCCTCCCTTTAAAACCTCTCTCCCTCTCACTTTTCATTTCAAGAAGAAAAATTAAAAACACTTGTATAGAAAATTTTCTGTCAAACTTTCTCATCTTCCAAACACCATAACTTTCTCATTTGAACTTTGATACAAGTAATTCAAATTGGAGATTGTTCGTCTATCAATTCTCTATCCAAGAAGGTTTGAGGTCGTTTATTCAAGTTTTCTGGTGGCTCTCCATAAAAAAAATGGATTGTACATTTTGCTCTAAGGAATTGAAAAATTACTTGAATTTTGTTCTTCAAAGTTTTCAATTGCTTTGGGTTTTCTTCTTCTATATATGTATGTTTATTGTGTATACTTTGATTAGAGTTTTAAACTCTATTAAAGATTCTCACATGTTAAGTTAAGTTTTTCTATAATCTATGTTTTCACGTGTTTGAGGATTATCTTGTGCTAGCTTTTGATTTAGGACTATTTGTGTTTCATTTTGAATGATTTTTGGTAATAAATAGTTTGTATATGTGCTAGAGTCTTTTAATTCGACATTTATTGATTTAGCACATGTGATTGTGTTTTTAGAGCTATTTTGATTTTGATTGAATTTTGTGAAAAAAATATGCTTTAGGTTTTTGCTAGAACTTTGATTGATCTTATATCATGAACCTAGCGTGTTGTTTGTGTTTGTTACTAAAACCTTGAATAAGTGCTTAGTGTATATGCTTTGATTCAAGTTTTAGTCACATGAATGATTTTAAGAATTAAATGTATTTGTGGTGTTTCACATGATTCTAGAATATGTTTTATGATTAGTAACTAGACAATATTTATTCTATGATCTTTCATGCATATGTCTAGTTCTCATAGGATGTGTTGATCATCATATTATATATTGAGTGCTTGTTTGCATTTTTACGTTCATTGATCACATTATGAAGTCCTTGTAAAAGACATGAAGTCATTGTAAAAGACACATGAAGACCGGATAGCTAAGTATGAAGTCTTGATTAGGATGTGAGGTCTGAATAATCAAGCAAGAGAGACTTCTAGAGGCAATGGTACCTTAGATAGAAAGTAGACTTTGTATTGGTAGACCCTTAATATTAAGATGTGATAGAGTCCAATAGAAATTGTGTCATTTGTTGATCACTCTTGAGGAATTTTCAACTTCTTAATGGTGTTGGTTAGAAGTTGAGTCCAATAGAAAGTGTGACATTTGTTGATAACTTTTGAGGAATTTCCAATATACCAATAGGGATTGGGTAGGCGTCGAGTCCAATATAGAGTGTCATTTGTTGGTCATTTTTGATGAATGTCTTGTCTATTTTCCAATAATAAAAGTACCTAATGGTTGTATTCAACCCGTGGATGTTTCCTCCTTGGAGGTTTTACCATGTTAAAAAAATCCATGTGTTAATTCTTCATATCTCTCTTATATACTTATATGTGTATGTTTTTATATATCTAGTTTCACAATCTTCTTTTCTAGATATTCTTGAAAAACAAGATTGTGGTAATTTGTGATACCCAAGCACTTAATTCGATCAAAATTGTAAATTTCATTTTATGTGTACTTAGATTTATTTGTATATGACTATGTTTGATTGAGTACTTGTAGATACGGAACAATACCGAGAACACAAGTATCTTTTGCTTTTTAGTTTCATTATAATCCTTTAACTAGCAACTTGTAAGCTTGTTTGACAATTCTTTGTTTGATAATACACGTTGTTTATCTACATTTACTTTATTATCTTAAGAATTATTATTCAAGCTAGTTAGAAGGACAACTGTAAGTTTGTTTTCAAGGGATTGAAAAAGGTGTAAAAACCTATTCACCTCCTTCCAGGTTAACTTATGGTAATTTAACCGCATTTGTACATTTTCATTGGTATCAGAGCGGGTCATTAGACTGCACTTAGTGAGATCTCGGGGTACACTCACGGTGATTTACTTGCTATGGATTACAATCTTGAGTCTTATATTGTTTGTGTTGATTGTCCACTTCTTCTTGATAAAACAAAAAAGGCATGTGATATTCTTCAAGTTATTCATGAATGTGATTCTCTATTTTCTTCTTGGTATTTGTCTACTAACAATTTTATTGATAAGTTTAAAAATAATAATAGTAACAAAAGCGAAGATGGGGACAAACTAGATTCCTTGGAATATATTGTTTATGTAGGTAACCACCTATGTGACACGAGTTCGCATCAAGAAGAAATTAAAAAAGAAGAGGTGGATTTCTCAATGGACAATCAAGCTAGACATAATCACTTGTCTTTGTAACTCAATGAAGGGAATTGCAAATCAAAGGCCACCAACTTTAACTTTATAGAAACAGATGAAGCCCTGAAAGTAGTTGAAATGAAAAGTTAAGTGATCAAATGTTAAGACAAGAAGACGGTTGATCCCTACAAGAAATTGGGCATTCTATAACAGGACATTCACAACGGGCATATCGGCCTCGTGTTAGATAAGTAATAACAATCATTGGCTTTTAAATGCCTTTGATTGGTATTTTTTTGGAAGCTTTTCCACCGCGGGCACTTATATGCCAGTGGTCGATCATTTTTAATTACAACGGGCAGCTAGTGTGCCCTTGGTGAATATATTTATAATAACCATGAGTATATTAGGGCATGTGGTTATTGACATAATATATATATGTAATAAAAAAAATCCATAAATTTTATCTACAGTGAAATTGAAAAACCGTAACATCACTACCACGACTTCCTCTTCTTCGACCTCCTCTCACCCAATCCCACCCCGCCAGTTCTCTCGATCATTTAAGGGTGGAGATTGCCATAGCTGACGAAGTGTTTGAAGGCCACTTGAAGTTGTCTAGGTAAGTCTATGACTCTATCCCTAAATTTGTTGCCTATGCTTTTCGAATGGTGAAGGATATGTTTCCACCTGTGATTATCTTGAGGGGAAGATATACCAGGTGTCTTGTTGTTATAAATCTAGTGTGTTTTTTTTTATGAATGAGTTTTTGATGATTGTTTATCGTTTTTTGTGTGAAAAAATTGAGCACTTTTATGATCAATATTGAGAGAAAAATTGAGGTTTTATATGTAAAAAGACGTTTTTTTATTTTTATTTTTGAATTTTTTTTCTAGATTTAGATGAGGGTAATTTTTAATTTGTTATTTTTCATGATTGAATCTAAAAAGTGATCTTCATGAAATTCTTGGCTTGATTTCTTGTTTTACTTTAAAAAAATTCCAATTTTGTTTGAAGCGTGACATGTGAATAGTTGAAGTTTGTTTTTATATATGTTTCTCTAACTGTTCAAATTGATTTATTTGGAATATTATAGATTCTATTAAAGTAATAATACGAGAATTTTGTGCACAGTTTTTTATTAGAATGATAATTTTGCATCTACATTTTGATAATTAATCAGTGTTGTACAAGTTTTATTATAAATTTTTCTTCATTTTTCTTAGGTCTTGAACTCTAATAAGTCAATAGAATTTTGTTGGCGTTTTGATATGTTATTTTGGCTGTAAATTTCTACTAAATATATAAAATTTCAAAGGTTTATACTTAAATGTTTTTTTTTCTATAAAAAACTGCAATCATAGCATATGTATATTAACATTTAATGCTGATGTTTAGCTAGAATAATTGTTTCTTGTAATATTGATGGTGTTCTTTCTTTGATGATGGCAATGACAGCGAGAGAACTCGGGTGTTATTGACGAGTGATGCATACGTTCACTTAAAGCATTGTTTCCAAGCACATGAGAAACCTTACAACGGCAAGTAAGCCTATTTTGCTCTTGGGACCTGTTGGTAAGAGTCTGACTATTTTGTTACTCTAGCTTTTGTTGTTCAAGCATTGCAGAGCATTTTCGCGTGTAGATTTATTGTTTTTGGATACTAGTATAAATTGCTCATCAAAACTCAACTCAATTAAGCTTTAACTGTAGAGTAGTAGTTACTTGCATACTTTTCCTCTGCTCTATAGGTCTGTCCTATCAAGGGTTGTGTTTTCTTTAAGTCTTTTAAAAGTTGGGTATTGTCTTCTGTGCCTGTCCATGTTATTTTAATAATATGACTTGAATCATGTCACTCTTTTATACTTGCATCCATATGCCTCTCCTGTACATGAATGTAGTATAAGATGGGCACATTTATCAAAAATATATAAACATTGTGCATTGTATCTTCATTACGACTTACCTTGATTGAGGCATAAATCTCATATTAGTATGCCTAGTTGCCATCAATTTATCGTCATGCATGTCAAGTTGATAAGATCTAGATCCATATCTCTGTTTCTTCTTTGGTTTTTTTTTTTAAGTAAACCATTTTCTGAATTGTGATAGAAGAAGTTCTATAATAAATACTCTGCAGTGTTATCAGTGTCATGCATTGTTTTGGGCAAGCCATTCAAAAAGTTTATGTAGGAGTAAAAGATAAATGAGGCAGTTTCCATCACTTTTTTTCTTTTTAACAATTTATTTCGGCCTCGATTTTGTGGTGTTCATGAAAACTATGATTATTCTAGGTATCTTGAAAGATACTTGTATTAAATTATCATATTTAGGTATCTGTTTGTTCCATGCATCAATACTACATTCAAGATAAAGTTAAAATATATTTATAAGCTTGGATTTTGATATGAGTGCATTCAAAAGCACTCCTTTAACTAATTTGCATGCATTCTCAAGGCCTTCATTTAATTGTTTATGACAGTGAGAACCAAGTAACATCAGCTTAATTAACATATGCATCAAGAAAGGTATACTTCTCAAATTTTATCAAGAGAACAACTTGCATAATAGCAACGGCTTGAAAAATGCTGGAACCTTCCCCAAGTTGGTCAATTCATTTTTTCTTCAATTATCTTTTCAGTTTTCATGTTTATTATGTATTTTCATGGTTGCTGATCCTTTATGTATTTATGTTTTCTTACACAGATTAAGCTCTTTCTCTTACAAAATCATTTGTCTTTCAGGATCTTCAGCAGTGTCAATTAATCCAACCAAGTTATATTTCAACTTTCCGGTATGTCCCTAATTCTCATTAGTATGTTAAAGGTTCCTGGTTGGTGTGTAATGAAGTGTCAAAACTATTAAAATTTGTTCATTGATTAAAATTATTTAGGAAAAAAACATGAAACCCCAAGAGATTTAGATCATCTATCCATGTTTTAGGACTAGCTAATAAACATTTCCCAATAAGCTTTATAATCAAAATTGCTATGAACAAGAAGTCTATATTATTTGTCTTTCGCGTTATATAAAATCGGGAAAAGAAAAATATACTTTACCATCACTGTTTTACCTTTTTTATTTCCTACAGGCCATACAGCATTTCATATATAGAGATACTCTTACAGAGGATGTGGATTCATTGACATTTAGCTTGTCTTGTATGTCCTTGGTGTCAGACACAATGATTGCAAATTTAGCAACATCAGACAATTATGATCCGGAGAGACTAAGATCGATGCGCGAGTCTTATCTAGCTTGATGCGGTACTTATTTAATTCTACTTAAAAGGATAACCAAAGCCTTTTTTTTCCATGTAATAATTTTGATAAATTAGCCATGTAGAGACCTTGCCGTACTTAATATTCGTTCACATTCCGCTAGTGGACTTTTTAATTAAGTGAGTTTATAGATGAATGTAATGTTAATATTTGAAGATTTTTAATTGAATGTTTATAGATATATATATAAATAGATAATAAGTCTGGGCAAATTTTCCAATCGTAAGGTTTGTTAAGGTTAGCAATCCAAAAAGAATAGCTTTCCTTAACCTGAGCCGATAAAAATTCAATGATATATCCAAATTTATCCCAATACAGATACCAAATTGGTAGGCTATTTTTAAAATTTTTGTCAAAATAGATAAATCAAGAAAGAGAATTTTCTGGGTTTTGACCGTAAAGAAATTTAGTCCATGCATCAATATAATCCCAGTAGGAAAAATCAGATACATGGAAAATTCTACTGAAATTTCTAGTAGAATTGGGGTCCCTACCCTATTGTTCAAGGTAAATGATTTTACAAATCTTTATTTTTCTGAAAATGAGTTTTTCTTTGTCTATTTTGTCAAAAACGTCTGATATAAAAATTAAATCAGTGTCAACTAAAATGAATTCATAAAATATGTCTCTTAGATAAGTCTTCAGGAATTCTGCCAAACAGCGGGTTAATAATAACATCCGCACGTTGTTTAGGCTCCTTAAAATACTGGTCATGAAGAAAACATTCTTCCATAGTACAAAACCGATCAAAGAAAGGTTTGTTGATGTAAGAATAAGTCGGGTAATTTATGATTGGTAAGGCTGATTGTGAGCTGTGTCTAGGCTAATATTTTTTCTTGTTTAATAGAATGAGGGCTGATTTTGGATGAAGTAATAATTTTAAAAGAACTGCTGTCACTTGTCAAAGGAGTAAAAATATTTGTTGTATGAATAAGGCTTTGACTTGGGCTTCTACTAGAGCAAGGCCCAGCAGGAGGCAAATGAGGGAATTGGATAGGTAGTTGATGGGGCGATTTAGGCTGAGATATTAGGGAGATCGCATATTTGTCTTTATGGCTTCCTCTTGGGGAGGAATGATAAGTCGATATTGATAAGTTAGTGCTTTGGTCAGATGATCCAGATCTAATGGAGCCTCTGCCACTAGGGCTTCGGCCACCACGTCCTCTATTTAAACTTGTCATTTGTCACCCTGTACAAATTCTCTGGTCAGAAAATGTGGAAGACTGTTGTCTGACCCTTTAATATATTCAATATCAAAATCAAAAGCAGATAAAAGGGCTTGCCATCTAGCAAATATTTGTTTAGAGGCAAGGTTTTTCACATCTTTTTCAAAATGAATTTTGCCGATTGGCAATCAACTCTTAAAATAAATTTTTGATTTATCAAATCATCCTGTAATTTTTGGATTGTCAAGACAATTGCTAATATTTCTTTTTTGACAGTCGAATATTTCTTTTGGGTATCGTTCCAGGATCCCGAAACATACCTAACAAGACATTCTTTGTCATTAATTTTTTGTTTTAAAATCCCACCATATCCAATATCTGAAGCATCAGTTTCAACAGTTTTTGGGGCAGTAGGGTGGCAAATTGTCATACATGGTAGTTTTTTAACATAATTTTTTACGTGTTGAATGGCTTTAGTATGTTCACTGGTCCAAGGAAGAGGATTTGTTTTTAGTCTCTGGAAAAGAGGTTTACAAATAATACTGAGTTCTTTGTAAAAATTGGAAATGTAATTTAGACATCCTAAAAACCTTTGTAATTGTTTTTTATCTTTTATTTCATCTGGAAATTTATCAGCAAAATCTAAACTCCTTTGAATTGGAATAATAGTTCCTCTTTTGATATTATGCCCTAGAAATCTGATATCAGTTTGGAAAAGAGTAATTTTTGGGGCTGAAACTACTAACCCATGATGTTTAACAGTTTTAAAAAATGTTTCCAAGTGCTTCCAGTGCTGGTCAATATTTTTTGAAAATATTAATACATTATCTATATAAACAATTGAAAATTCAGAATAAGGATTGAATATATTATTCATAATACACTGGAATTCATTTGGGGCATTTTTGAGGCCAAAAGGCATAACATTCCATTCATATTGTCCAAAAAGGATAGTGAAAGCTGTTTTATAACGGTCTTTTTCAGCAATCTGAATTTGCCAGAAACCTGATTTCATATCGAATTTTGAAAAAATAATGGAATCATAAAGTCTTTTTAATAAGTCTGATTTATTAGGAATAGGGTATCTAATCCACTGTAGGGCATCATTTAAAGATTTATAATTGATTACTAATCTCGGGACTCCTCCTATTTCAGTATTTTTCTGAACATAGAAAGCAGGGCAACTCCATGGTGATTTAGAAGGTCTGATTAATTTTTTCTCTAGTAAATCCTGTATTTCCTTTTTGCAATAATCAATTAAATTGGAGGACATTTGTGTAGGTCTAGCCTTGGTAGGGATACCTTTTTCATTAAAGTCTTTGGTATATGGAAGAGTAACAATATGTTTTTTCTTATCCCAAAAGGCATTTGGTAAAGAAGAACACACCTCTTTTTCTAATTTTTCTTTAAAAACTTTTATTTTTTCTTGGATAGAAGGTTCTTTCAATTTGTCTTATTGTCTTTGAAAAACTAGATCCTCTTTCAGAAAGTTCAATTGATTTTGTTTTCTAGTTAGTATGTCAATGTAATTATCAGTAGTCATAGGATTTTCTAAGAAAATATTGTTATCTCTTAAGACGTTTAAATCTCTTACTAGGATAAGGAAAATAAAAGGGAATAAAATTTATTTTCCTAGATATTCTGTGACTATTCCTTCAGCAATGACTTTGAAGGGAGAAATCAGGTATAAAAAGGGTAACCCTAAAATTATATTTTGGGAAAGGGTTTTAACAACAATAAAATCATTATTGTAACAAACTCCACTATTGCATACTTTAGCATTAGCAAGCTTATATCTGATATCTAACTTAATTTTGTTAGCCCCATATAAAGTCTCAGTAGTGGCTTGAAGATATTTAGTAGGAACTAGAGATTCTATAATGCAATTTAAGTCAGCTCCTGTGTCAATAAGAGCAGGCACGAACATTATAATTGGAGGCAATTCTAATGTCAATTTCAACAAACCATTTTTGTATTCTTACTTCTTGTATGGTATTAATCTGGTATAGACTTAAAAGGTTTTGTTGGTCTTCATTTTCAGGTTCTTTGTCAGACTCATCAGAACTGTTAAAGTTAGTAGTTTTTTCAAGAGTTCTTTTAGGGAATTGTTTATTAAGGGCATTCATGACTTGTAACTCTTGTATGTGGATCTTGCAAATTTTTATTTCTTCTTTTATATTAGCGATTTCTTTTTGTAGGTCTGGAATGGTAACTTTTCTGGATTTAGTATGAAATTTTCCTAAAACAATTTGTTCGAAATCTGGGGTTTCAAAAAGGGCATTTTTGAAAGGATTGGCTTTATTTAAAGGTTTATTGTTATTGCTAGAAGAAGGTTCAAAAGAAGGTTCTTTAGTGATTTTTTGTTGCAATGGTCTGATATATTGAGCTTTTTGGATAGGGTCTTCAATACTATCAATCATGCTAATCATTAAAGAATAATCTTGTCTATCAAGGACATTTATCTCTTTGCAAAAACAGGGCTGGGTTCCTAGTTCAGATTCAGAGGAGGATGAAGATGTTTCCGAATCTGAGGATGATTCATTAATAACTAAAATTTCATTATCAGATAAGGATGATGATGAATGGTCAGAATCCATGTATAAAACTTGTAATATTTTCTCTTTGACCTGGTCGTCTAAGTCTAAGCTATTAATTTTTTTCTTTTAGTCAGGACATTTGTTAGCGTATTGTCCTTCTTTTTCACACTTAAAGCATTTGTTGGTCTTTTTGTAATAAGATTTCTTTTTAGGGGAAATATCTTTGGATTTCTTAGGGGACCATATAATATCTCCTTTCTTATTGGCCTTGCGATCTTTATCAACTCTATAAGGGTAGCGTTTTGCCCAATTATAATTAATTTTAGGATGCTTCTTAGTTTTCTTTTTATGAGAAGGTAATCTGTCAAAACCAAACTGTTCACACCATGAACCTAGCTCTTTTCTAGTTGTCAATTTTTGTTGTTTAAACTGGCTCTTAAGTTTGAGATCATTACATAATTGAAGGGCAACAACATTAATTGCTGCAATGATTTCTCCATAAGTCCAAATGTTTAAATCAATTTGGGACCAATCAGCCCATCCCATTTGTCTAACCATTTCGTCTCTAACTTTGTTAGAAAATAGTTTTGGAAGGCCAGAAATAAATTTTTCCTTCCAGTAAGGATTGGCATTGTCAAGTCTTTGAAAAACTCTAGTTAAGAAAATATTTTTATACCATTTGAAATCACTCAATTTTTTACATTTTAAATTTTGGATTTTCAAAAATTCTTTTCCCTGATTAATATAAGGATTACCTACAAATTGCATCAAAATGGTATAATACAAAATATCAATGCCGTCTGGTTCAGACGTAGTGGTAGTAGTCTGTGTTTGGGCAGAAGATGACTCGAGTGAGCCTATCAATTTAGTTCAAAGGAGAAGGAGGCCCATGCCCAGACCTGAAAACCTTACACATGTGACACATGTTCAAAAATCCCCGGAACAGATAGCCCAACCTATTCATTCCTATGACCAAGGCCATGGCCAGACTTCACCAACCCCCTCTCAAGTCTTAACTGAAATATTAGAACCAGAACCCCTTGTCAGGACCATCAATGTCATAAGTAAAAATAATTTTGATTTCCTTATTGCTGACTATTGTTCCTCCCAAAATCAATCCTTGAGAGAAAAATATGAAAAGAACTATTCTCAAAACAAAAGAGATCAATTTCATAAAAGATGGATTGAAAGCCTTAACCACCTCGACCAAAATATTCCTTTCTTTGATTGGTATATAAATAGAATTTTTTTTGAACAAAACTGTGCTATTATTAATAGACAAAATCTTAGAACTTACAAAACTAAAAAAGGAGAAGAAAAACAATTGCACCCTACCCCAAGAGATTTTGAAATTAATATGCCTAATGATGACATTCCATCAGGAGTTAATACAACAAAGTCCACACCTTTTATCCTATTTGATGAACCTATGTCCTAAACCACACCTTCTTCATCACACCAAATTCGGTTAGTAATGAGACAAGGAAACTACACTAATTTTTTCCTTAATTACATTTGAGAACAATTAGAAAAAATTGATCTTAATCTATCTCAGACCAATGTCTCACCTACTAAAGAAGCTGTACCACCACAAGTCTTAGTTCCTTATGAAACTCCTGCCTCTTCTAGTAAGGGGAAAGAAAAGATCATAAAATCTGAACCTATACTATTCCCTGACCATACTAGTATCGAAAAATGTTTTGATAATATTATAGATGAAACAGAACTCCTTAAAGCCTTAGAAGAAAGATTAGGCAGACTACAAGGTGTTCATATTCAAACTATTGACAAAACTACTTTACCTTATCACTCTTTCGATAACGACAGCGAAACTCCAGATTTTCAAGATTACATCCAAAGAATTACGACCAATGAAAAAACTGACAGTTATAACAAAACAAAGTATTTTCATAATACCAAACCCTATTACCCAAAACCTACTCCTCCGAATTTACAATATGAAAAAATTGTGCCTTATAGAGCTTATACTGGAAATGCTTGTTACCAGTTTAATATTGACGGTTTATCAGAATACCAGATTATTACAGTTCTAAGACAAATGCATACCATTGGTTATATATATATCAAGAAACAAAATATGACCCATGCTGATGTAGTGACGTCTTTGACTACTGGTTTTGAGGGCCAACTATTTGGTTGGTGGACCCATACCTTAAGCTCCCTTGCCAAAAGATCTATCATAGGGCACACTAAGACCATAACAACATCTACCCCTGTCCAAACAACTGACCTATTGAATGCTTGTGGATTTTATATTGAATGCTTTGGAGTTTAATCTTCCAATTATTTGCATTAAACAGGAAACATATAAAATCAATAAATGAATTACATTTTTTTATTAAAAAAATACTCATCGACCACGGGCAATGCCCGTTATTAGTAACACATCGACCACAGACAATGCTCGTTGTCAGTAATGCATTGACCACGGGCAATGCCTGTAGTAGGTGTGTTACCTACAACGGGCAATGTCCGTGGTCGAAAATCGTGCTCTTCTACCACTACTCCAACTATAATGGGTATGGTGGCCGTGGTAGATACACATCTACAATGGACATTGCCCGTTGTCGTTAAGCGTTTTTCTTTTAGTGGAAGATACTCTTGTGTTAGAAAATTTAATAAATGATTTTGCTAATGATTTGTTTTTCTTGAAGGAAACAATCAAAGGCAAGGAAGATGAATTGGCAATCATGAAGGCCGAAGAGCTTGGTAAACTTTATGGAGTTTCAAGTGACTTAGGCTTTATAGATGAGCGAGTGGAGTCTCCTATAACTAAAGGCACTAAGGAACAAGTGGATTTCAAAGGCCAAGTCTTTTATGGTCAAAAGCAAAATCAAGAAGAGTAAGGAGTCTTCACCATTGGTATACTCTCACCTAAATGGAAACTTTTATAAAAAAAATTCCGGTTTGGCATTATTGTAATGTGGTTGGTCACTTTAGGCCTAAGTGTTATGAATACATTAGGAAATGCAAAATTGGATTTGAGCATCATGAAAATGTTGACAAAAAGTTTCCTAATCATTCTTCTAAGCATGTGGTTAAATCTAGAGTCATAAATAACATCTCTAAGTTTATCCCGGTTTATCATCTTTGTAATATTGTAAGGCATATTAAAACTAGATGCCATGAGTATAATAGACAATGCAAACTAGGGAATGAGATGCATGCTAGTGAGATGAGAAAATCTTCTATTAATGTATCTAAGCATTATAGCACTTTGAATGTTGTACATGATAGTGATAATCATGCAAAGATGAACGTCAAGAAGATTTGGATGAAAAAGAGTGTATTACATGATCATATGCATAAGATGATATCTTTATTTATGGTAATAATGATGTGTTTAACATGAGTAATATATTTATAAAGAAGATAGTTGTTGATTTATCTTCTAGATATAATATTGCCATGGGAAGTGATCATGATGGTTTATGTGATAGTGCACCCAAGACCAAATGGGTTAAGGGTGAGTGCTCTTACCATTAGTGGAAGTTGCACATATGAGTTAGCTTTACGATTAGTGTCAAGATGTAAAGAATTTTTCTTACTATCTTTATTTTGGTATAACTTGACATGAACTTAGCTATCTCACAAGTTTTGTTATGATAGTCAAACTTCGTTGATTAACTTTAGAGAAGTAGCACTGTTGAAATCTATTTGGTGATGAATTTTGTTAAGACTTTTAGAGATGGTCATTTTTTTTTTTTGTGTTTTGAGTTGAAATGCTATGCTTTTATTCTCTTGTGATGACACACCAATAACTTGTTGTCACGAGGACAAACAAGCTAAGAGAGTTCATAAAAAGGGTGAAGGTGTGGCATTTGATGGAAAAGGCTTGCAAATGTATTTCTATACCCTAGTGCTTGGTTACTTGGATTTTCATCTCTCAACTCAATGTTTGTTGTATATCATGAAGCATGTCATACTAGATAACAAGTGTAGTGTTCTTTTAGTTCTCATTGACATTTGCTCTTTTAAGATCTCTTAGTGATAGTGTTCACATTGATCTTAATCATAATGTATGTATTATATGTTTGATTGTTGAGTGACATACTTTGAAAAATATGAGTTTCATATTCTTTGAAAAGCTACTCTCTTGAGAAGTAATGATCTTGAGTAAGGCTCAGTTTGGTATTGTTGTGCTGTGGGGAGAAGTGTTTTTAAAATTGTTGTAGAGGGAATTGCTTTTGGAATTGTTGTGGGAAGAATCAGCTGAGTGTTTGATAAACTGATTTTCAAAAGTGCTTTGAGAACTAAAAGCAATTTCAATGTGTTTCGTAAGCTGAAATAAAAAGTGTTGTGAGTGTGTAAAATTACTAAAAGGACATAGACATCTAAATGGTACTAATGTGTTATACTTTACATTTTTCTTGTTTATTTGTGTTTAGTGTTAAGTGTTATATAATTATGGTACTTTATTGAATTAATTAGCCCCATTTTTTATTCTACTTTATTTAATTAATTAACCTCATTTCTTTATTTCTTTATTTATTTATTTTATTCTATTTTATTTTTTTATTTCATTTTTATTCTACTTTATTGAATTAATCATCCCAATTTTTTTTATACAGTTATGGCAACATTTTTTTTTGTACAGAAATATAAGTCCAATTTTTTTTGTTAAATTTCGTTAAAGGCAAGGACAAAGTTGGAAAGTTAGTAAAATTTCATTTAATATCACTGTAGCACGTTTTCTAAAAGCAGAAGCCAAAATCCAAAAGTATGTATTTGTAGCTTCTCAAAAACTCAGTTGAGAGAAGCTAAAAGTGACCAAAAGCACTTCCCCGCGATTTTACCAAACACCATGTCTTAGGTACAGAACCACTTTTGGCCCCAAAAGCAGCTGGGGAAGCAATGCCAAGCTGGGCCTAAATCTCTTTATATTGCTTTTAGATCATGTGCTTGTAAGCCGTAAAATTTGGTTTTTAAAAATGCACTTTGCTTCTCTTGTATGTTTTGTTGAGTAAGTTGAGTTTGCTAATATATAAGTTATGCATATACCTTGAAGTCTTTTGACTAGTGCATTTAAGATGGCCTATGATTAATATTCATTTTGCTTCGGCAACTACATAGAACTCAACGAGAACCTTCATAAAAAGGGCTATATTCCTTGGTTGTGAAATCGCCCAATGTAGGAAAGGGCTACACCATTACGATGAGTGAAAGTCGCCATGAAGAATATATGTTAATGTTAGAAAATTCAAAGAAGTGTGTAAAAGAATCAATAAAAAAACTATTCGATTCAAAGCCTAAATAAATAAAAAAAGGCTTAAAGAAGTATAGTTGAAAATCAAAAGTGCTCGGGTTGTCAAATAGAAATGGGATGGCGAGTCACATGCACACACACACGTTCATATGTTGAACTCTATTCTCTTTAAGGTAAAACTTTCGGATGATAATCGGTTTGACCTTTTATGGAAAAGCTTAAGATGAATAGATGATGATATGATTTGCATGTTGATTATAAATTTACTCCTCTACATATATTTGAAGCAAAATACACACACACACACACATTGTTTATAAGTATTTGATATTCTAGCAATTTTAGAAGAATTATGAGAGATATTTAAAATTTTGGTGTATCTCTCATCGTTTGTGGACCTTATTTTGTTGAATTTCTTTAAAATTGTTTGAATGTGTGATTATGTTAATTTCATTGTGAACATTATCCTATCTTGATCCTAGATAAAACATTTATCAAGGGGGAGCATAGAATGCTAAACTTTGTTCTCTTTAATGATATGTTCACACGTTTCAAGTTGATATTTGTTGGCATATTCTTGGTTGATATAATGAATCTTGTAGATGCTATTTAATATTTCTTGATTTGCATGATGAATCTTTGTATTACCATATGCCTTTGTATTTTTAAATGACTAACTTGCTTTGATTGTTTCCACTCATGTTTGTTTTATCTGTTTAGTGATTTTCTACGCAAGGTCATGAAAAGAAACAAGGCTACCGGAAGTGGAAATCCCTCTACACCTATAAACAAATCCAAGTCTACCTCTATGGTATCCAAATCCACTAGGTCGAATCCTTTGGGTATGATGGGAACTAAGAAATTGATGTAGGAAAGAGGTATAGATTTGAGTAAGCACGGAGGTTCTTATGTCCATCGGATTATCATTGATAGAAATTGGGGTACTTGGGTTAACATGCTTAGAATGGTAAATGATAGTATTGTTAGAGAATTTTACCATGAGTATAAGGATAGTACAACCAATGTAAATGCCTTGATGGATGTGAGAGGTGTTGTCATTAGAGTTAACTTTGAGAATATTATTAAATCCCTCGGGTTATCCAATGATATTGAGTAAGATTTTCTTGATGTGGATATTATTGAGAATCTCAATATGATAGGTAAAACTCTGTGATAACAAAGACTTTGAGTGGGGAAATTGTGCATTTATTAGTCAAAGTGAATTGACTAAGGCAAATGTGTTTTGACACCTTTTCACTTGCACCAATCTTGTGGGAGCTTCTAACACTACCAAACTAAACAAGAAGTAGATCAAGATTGTCCATGCCTTAGTGATTAATCGGCCTATAAACCTTGAAGAAGTTCTTATGAATTATCTTGATAATACGGCTTTCTTAACAAGGTTGGATAAAAGGTTGGCACTGCCGAGGTTTATTACTCATTAATGTTTGGCTCTTGGGTGTGAAGACACATAAGGAAGATGTGCTACTACCTCCCTTAGAGAAGTTTAATGATAAACGTGTGACTTTTATGTCATATAAAGGCAAGGGTAAGGCTTGTGATACTTTTGGACTTTTTAATGAATCTCAAGATTCAAGCCTTGTGTTTAGCACAAATTGTCTTTCGAATTAGGCTACTCAGTTGAAGGAAGAGGCTGAGAAATCAAGTGTGAAGATTGAAAAATCACAAAGGAATATTGAAGAACTCAATGCTAAAGTAGCTCAACAAGATGCTAGGATCAAAGAATTGGAAGAAAGCATCTCCTCAAGCAAAATAACTACTCTAAAGAATTATGTGAGATCTAACAATCGGTCAAAGTTCCTTGGTTATAAAAGTGGCTAGTGGTATCACCATGAGGTACATTTCATTTTCTTTTCCTTTTGGCTTCATATCATGTCAAAAAGGGGGAGAAATATGTGTTAGCTTACTTAGTTTCAATATTATCTTTCTTATCTTTTGGGAGAAATATGTATTTGAGGAGAAATATGTGCTTAGTCTCTCAAATTTTATTTTTTTGTTACATTTTAGTTTAGTTTGGAAACTAAAACTTTTATGGCATGTAATATTCTTTTGAATTTAGCTAGAATACTTTGGATTGACATGTATTAAGGGGGAGATACATGGTTTATTTGGTTTTAAATGCTTTACTCTTGCCAAAATATATATTGTATATATATTGTGTTTTAAGTTGATTTTAGGTGACTACAAGAGAATATCAAGAAGAAGTTCAAGACTTTTTGAAGATTAGTCTGGGAGTGTGTAACTCATTGTAACTCAATGTGACCAATCTTCTTTGTATTTGTTGTAGTTTTTATGTATAAGGGGTTTTGATATGGAATTTGCCAAATGGGGAGATTGTTAGGTTTTTGAAGTTATGTTGACATTAATTCCATATCAAAATAATGTTTCATTTGTATTGATTAGTTGTCTTAGATTGATGATGATTCAAGCTTTAAAGAATATTTGGCAACTTATCAAGCAAGATTAAGTCTTCAAAGAGAAGTGTGCATCATTGCTCAACAATGGAATATTTAGACCTCATTTCTCTTACAAGGTTTAGGCGAACACACACACACACATATTGTATCCATATGTGTCCTTGCATCATTGTACTCAATTTGTATAATACATTCACACACTTGAAATTGAATGCTCATGCATTAGACTTTCATTGATAAATTTTGTAAATTGCATGTTCTAGGACTATATCTAGAATATGGCATTCTTGTGTGTTCATGTATTTGTTTGTTTATGTTTTATGAACTTTGGATTTGAATTTAGCATTATATTATTCCTCATTGAGTTCCGGTCATTTCAGTTACTCATTCATTTGACTTCAAGCTCTGATTAAAAAGTTACAAAACTTTCCAGTCACTTATCATGTCTTGTCTTCGTCTTCGTGTATCGAGTTGAGTTCATAATTTCTGGTCTAAGTTTCATAACTTCTAGTCTAAGTTTCATAATTTTCCATGTACGTTAGAGAGTCCCAGTTCGTAATCCATAAACGGATTTGAATTCGGAGTTTGGAGGCCGGAGAATGGTGTAAGAATGTGAAGGGAGAGCGAAGGGAAGAGGCGATGGCCAAAGGCCATCAAGCCTCACTTCCCTGAGATGGCGCGTGGCCATCTCGAGAAGCAACCCCTGTTGCCTCCGAGATGCCCAGTGAGGTGGAGAGATGGCCTTTACCACCCGAGATTGGCTTCTCTCCATATCACTCTCCCTTCTTTTAAAACCGATTTTCCACTCACTTTTCATTTCAAGATGAAAAATTGAAAACACTTGTGCACAAAATTTTCTCTCAAACTTTCTCATCTTCCAAACACCATAACTTTCTCATTTGAACTATGATTCAAGTGATTCAAATTGGAGATTGTTCATCTATCAATTCTCTATCATCTTCAAGAAGGTTTGAGGTCATTTATTCAAGTTTTCTAGTGGCTATCCATAAAAAAACGGGACTACAATTTTTGTTCTAAGGTAATGAAAAATTTCTTGAGTTTTGTTCTTCAAAGTTTTCAATTGCCTTAGGTTTTCTTCTTCTATATATGTACATTTATTGTGTATACTTTGATTAGAGTTTTAAGCTCTATTAAAGCTAGATTAAAC
Source organism: Dipteronia dyeriana (assembly GCA_032871835.1). Classification (NCBI taxonomy): domain Eukaryota; kingdom Viridiplantae; phylum Streptophyta; class Magnoliopsida; order Sapindales; family Sapindaceae; genus Dipteronia; species Dipteronia dyeriana. Next base: position 91,897,364 of record CM065297.1, on the reverse strand, counting down.
GCTATTAGATTCCCACATGTTGAGTTAGGTTTTTCTAAAATCTATGTTTTCACATGTTTGAGAATTGTCTTGTGCTAGTTTTTGATTTTGGACTATTTGTGCTTCGTTTTGATTGATTTTTTATAGTAAATAGTTTATATATGTGCTAGGTTCTTTAAATTTAACATATATTGATTTAGCACATTTGATTTTGTTTTTAGAGCTATTTTGAATTTGATTGAATTTTATGAGAAAAACATACTCTAGGTTTTTGCTAGAACTTCATGAATCTAGCATGTTGTTTATGTTTGTTACTAAAACCTTGAATGAGTGCTTAGTGTATATGCTTTGATTCAAGTTTTAATCACATGAATGATTCTAGGAATTAAATATGTTTGTGGTGTTTCACATGATTTTGGAATTTTTTTCATGATTAGTAACTAGACAATATTTGTTATATGATCTTTCATGTATATGTCTAGTTCCAATAGGATGTGTTGATCATCATATTCTATGTTGAGTGTTTGTTTGTATTTTTACATACATTGATCACACTAGGAAGTCCTTGTAAAAGGCATGAAGTCTTGGTTAGGACATGAGGTCTGGATAGCTAAGGAAGGTGTCTTGATTAGGACATGAGGTCCGAATAATCAAGCAAGGGAGACTTTTTAGAGGCAAGGGTGCCTTGGATAAAAAGTAGATTTTTTTATTGGTAGACCTGGGATATTAAGATGCGATGGAGTACAATAGAGAGTGTCATTTGTTGATCACTCATGAGGAATTTTCAACTTCTTAATGGTGTTGGTTAGAAGTGAAGTCCAATAGAAAGTGACATTTGTTGATCACTTTAGAGGAATTTTCGATCTACCAATAGGGATTGAGTAGACATCGATTTCAATATAGAGTATGGCATTTGTTGGTCACTTTTGAGGAATGTCTTGTCTACTTTCCAATAATAAAAGTACCTGATGGTTGTATTCAACCCATAGATGTTTCTTCCTTAGAGGTTTTACCACGTTAAAAAAATCCATGTATCAATTCTTCTCATCTCCCTTATATACTAGTATGTGTATGTTTGTACCTTGTTTTACAATCTTCGTTTCTAGATATTCTTAAGAAACAAGATTGTGGTAATATGTGATATACAAGCACTTCATTTGATCAAAATTGTAAATTTTATTTTGTGTGTACTTAGATTTATTTGTATATGACAATGTTTGATTGAGTACTTGTACATATGGAACAATATCAAGAATACTAGTATCTTTTGTATTTTAGTTTCATTGTAATTATTTCACTAGCAACTTGTAAGCTTGTTTGACAATTCCTTGTTTGATAATACATATTGTTTATCTACATATGCTTTATTATCTTAAGAATTGTTATTCAAGCTAGCTAGAGAGACAAATGTAAGTTTGTTTTCAAGGGATTGAAAAATGTGAAAAAACCTATTCAACCCCCATTCTCCTCCCCAATCTAGGTTAGCTTAAGGCTATTTAACCGCATTTGTATATTTTCAGTTCTCTATCGAGAAGTTCAATCATTACATCTATTGATGTAATTTCAGATTCAAATATGAGACTAGTGCTAGAATAAGGCGCATGGAAGAAAATTTTACTGCCAGAGAATAAGTTTCTTCATTTGCGATTAATCACACTATATACATCTCATTGGTACTTTCTGCCATACGTATGATATATATGGAACCCATACATTCATAATTATCTAATGATCAAACGGTAAGTGAATCAAGTCCTGGACTTGATCACTTTTCTATACTTTATCTCCCCTTCCATTGCTTTCATTCATATATTCTTTTAGTAGATACAAATGATAGCTTAATTCTAAAATCCTTGGCTCATCACTGTCAAGTTATAATTATTTCAAAGAGTTGGTAAATTATTATTACGGTGGCCGATTCAACAGTTGTTTCACTCACACCAAGGATGAAAGATCCATGCTGATTTCTACTCCCACTAGGGTGTAGACCTCCACTTCCACTCCTACTAGGGATTGAAGATCCTTATAGAATTCTAATTTACCGTCACTTGCGTATTAACGCAGATAATCTAATTCAAAAAATAGATATCTACATTAAATTCACTTATACTAAGAAATTCATTCTCAAAGAAAGACATTTTGTGATTCTAATTTAGTCATACTTCTATCTAATTGAACACCATCGTTTATTTAATCATTTAGAATACACAAAGTATCAAACATAGATACAACATCTCTTATTGCATTCAACTTCTCATTCTATGCGATGGATTATAAGCATACCCCAAGTAGTGGTGGCAAAACAAGGTCGGCCGACCTTTTAGGCCCTTCATGTTAGAGAGATAGGCCGGGCTAGGCCAGCCTGTTTATGGGGAGGATGGGCCCGGCCTGTGCTTAGGTGGACCAGGCCTGTGACAGGCCGGCCCGCTAAGGCTTTAGACCTAATGAGCTTTGATTTTTTTTATTTTTTTTAATATTTAACGTTTTATTTTTACAATACTATTTTTTATACATTGTAATAATTTTGTGTAATTATTATTGTAATAATTTTATTATGAAACACATTTTTCATTTTATACAACAGTCAATTAGTTTTCGATGAATAATATTTATGTAATTTCTTATTAAATTTATGTTTAAAAGTATAAATTACAAATTATGATTGTCTTGTTAAAAACTTTACCAAGAAAAACCCAATGGGTTAAAAACTTGGTATGGGAAAAGAGTGCAATAGGAAAAAAAATTAAGTATTTACAATTACATCAGTTCGCTAGTTGGTTGCTACCGGAACTCTCATCGATGGTCATGCTGGAGAAGTCATCCATGAGTTCTTAGTTGACCGGTTGATGTTGTCATCTCATTCTTACATTTTCTCAATCCTTAAGGCATGTCAAAACTTCCACCGCATCAGGGGCCAATGAACATCTTCAATCTTCTAGCATTCGTCCGGTGGTGCTGAACACTTGCTCCGATGAAACTGTTGAAACCGGGATAACAAGAACGTCACATGCTTATCTCGATAGAATGGGGAAACTGTTTCTCTTGTTCCGCCCCTATTTCAAAGATCGTTCATTATGAAATCACCGTTCTCCGTGATGGAATACTCCGTACTCAGATATTTGTTGAGCTCCACATGTTGACTTTGACTTTGACTTTGACTAGAACAATCTGAAGCATGAGAAGTTGTGGTCTTGTTCAAAAAAATCCTCATGAGCTTCGATTGTTGTTGGGATTGTTACTGAGGAGGAACCAGTCCCGCTGTATCGTCTCTATACCTGTTCTCATAAATATAAAAACCTCAAAATTTTGAGATTTCAGTGTACTAAGATATTCAACAACATATGTTTCACTTAATCCCAGAACGTCGACCAAAGTAGTGGAAAAAACTTTTAAAACTTTAAATTTGAACATAAGATCTACAACTACCCAAGGTATAAAAAAGATGAATTTTCCCCCAATATTTTACATAATTTTCTTGTATAGAAACAACAACGGGAGATATCAATACCATTTCTCTATATTGTCTAAGTAAATCAGTCATGTCATTAAGTTTATGAAGTGCAAGAGGAGATGTGGGTTAATAAACCCTGGAAAGTTATACAGTAGCATCATAAAAAACAGTTAAAAATTCAACAAAAACAGTGGCCACATACCAATCACCTTCCGTGAGTTTTTCATGTTGGGAGTCGTTGGCGGCGTTCAAATTATAAAAACTTGTAATTTCTAAAGTATATGGTAAAGCAGATTTCAACATTAAATATGTTTTCTGGCATATTTGTTTGGAACTTACGAGGTTTTATGTTCTTTGATATATAAAATCTAGCAAACTCAACAATTCTTTGGTTAGATGTCATAATCCAACATAAAGCCTCCATAATATTGTCAATTTGACTTTCGACCTTCTTTAAACCTGATTTTACAATCAAGTTTATAATGTGACTTGCACAACGGGTGTGAAAAAATTTTCCCGCAAAATTAGGGATGTTAGAATTAATGAAATATTCTATAGCTTTGGAGTTAGTAGATGCATTATCCAAAGTAATTGACATGATGCGGTTTTGAATGTCATAATCTTGTATAATGGACATAATAACCTGAATAATTTTTTGTGCAGTATGTGAATAATCCATGACAAGAAAACCAAGAAGCTTTTTTTGTAAAGTCCATTGGGTGTCTACATAGTATCCAGTGAAACATAAATAATCTTTTTTTTGAACTTCCGCTCCAGATGTCTGACGTTAATGCAATTGAAAAAAAACGTTTTGCAATTCAAAAATCAATTTTGTTCTATATTTTTCAAAAGTACTAATCAAATCGCTCATAGTTGTGTTTCTAGAAACAGTGACATATTGGGGGATAAAAGCATTATTAACATAATATTGAAAATGAGGGTTTTCTTGAAAACCTATGGGTTGGTCGGTTGTAACGCAGTGCAACACCGAATGCTCTCTGACCCAATCGAGGTCATTATGTCATGTATTCACTAAACCATATGGGTTCTGCTGCAGTTGGGTTTGTCGAGTTGTATCGACTTGCCTATGGGAAGCCATGCAACTGAGTCTATGTCTTATGAGATGACTAGCTCCCTTACCTAAATTTGTGAGTATATATTTACAAAACTTATAGCAGACATGCTCAACTTGGTGACCATCTGGCATTGTATGCATTACAGGGTCAACGTAATCCCACACGATCGATTTCTTCTTCCTTTTATTACTCGATTAATACTAGTGGGACCTTCTTCTTAGAACTCAACGTATAATCTGTTGATGTCCTTGTCCGGCAAATAATCATCAAGGTTCAGGTTCAAGTCTTTAGGATTCATTTTTCTACGATTATAATTAAATAAATTAATAAATGATTAAATATCACTTATACAATGATATAATTATATATTTATACAAGTAACAAAATAAAAACAATTAATTTTTCTAAATTATTATTTTCTTCTTATTTCTTAAACTCTAAAAACAACATAATCATTCTAATATATTATTAATTTAAAAAAAAAATCGGATTTAATTTTTCTAAATTATCAAGTTCTTCTTAAGCTCTACAAAAGAAAACATGACTTTCTAATATAATAATAATTTCAAAAATTATGAAAAAATTAGGATTTTTTTAATTATTATTTTGTTGTTAAACTAACAAAAATACATAAAATTAACATAATCATTCTAATATATTATTAACTTCAAAAAAAAAAAATCAGATTTAATTTCTCCAAATTATCACGTAAACTCTACAAAATAAAACATAATCTTTGTAATATAATATTAATTTCAAAAATTATGAAAAAATTAGGAATTTTTTTTTCCATTATTATTTTGTTGTTAAACTCACAAAAATACATAAAATTAACAGAACCATTCTAATATATTATTAATTTTTAAAAAATAAAAAAAATGGATTTAATTTCTCCAAATTATCATTTATTCTTAAACTCTACAAAAGAAAACATAATCTTTCTAATATAATAATGATTTCAAAAATTATGAAAAAAATTATGAATTATTATTTTTAATTATAATTTTGTTGTTAAACTCACAAAAATAAATAAAATTAACATATTACTAACACTTTAACAACAATATTAACTACACACATACTAATCACTAAATACTAAATAATAATAATTACAATATAAAAAATTATTAATAACAAAAGTAGAGAAGTAGACATACTAACCTTAAATTGAAGGTTTGAGAGTGTTGAATTAATTAATTAATTGGATACCTAATAACATAACAAATAATAACATTAGTTATAAACATATTAATAATAGTTAATAATTAAATAACAAATGAAAGTATTTTTTTTTAAATAAGACAATACATTAGCGTAAGAGCCTTAGAATATGTAGAAACTATAATACTATATAGTGTATAATATATAATGTATAGTGTGTAGTATATTACTGTAATAGTATACAATATATAATAATATAATATATAAAATAAATTACAAAATAGTTGAAAGAGTGAGTAAGAGATGTTAGAGATTGTAGATAATAGAGAGAATAAGATGGTAGGGAAGTAGAGAAAATGTAGAGAATGCGTTAAGGGTGATGGGGCTATTTGTAGGAAAATGTTAGATTAGGGTATAAATGGAAAAATTGTAAAAGATTTTTTAAAAAAATGTAATTTTTAAAAGTTTTAGGCATTTTTTTAAGCCCGCAACTGTCACCAACGGCTCGTGAATGAATTCAACTTTTGAAAAAAATTAAGGGCCCACAGGCCTAGTGGACCGGGCCGGGCCGACCGGCAGGCCACGCCACCTGGGCCTAACCCGGACCGCCTGCTTAACGGGCTTGGGCCTGTCCCTTTAAGCCGACGAGCCGGGCAGCCCGTTAAGGCCCGACCCGTTTTGCCACCTCTACCCTCAGGATTGTAGATTAGTCCATACCAAGCTACCTATCTGTCTAGAATTCATATGCTGTGTAAGTGTTTGATAAAATGAAATATGATTAAGTAGGCAACAATCAATTAAGATATCAAGTAAGATACTAATAAATTTAGTTGTGTCAATGCATACTTAATCATTTCCAACAATATTTAATTCCTACTTTCTACTACACTAATTTGTTGTGGAGTCTTATGAATAAATAAATATCTTTCTATACATTACCTTTCTTTCTAAACAATTCTTTGAACCATTCAAAAATATATTTACGTACTCGGTTTAAACTCAAAAGTTTATCATCTATTGATCATTAACCAAACAATCTAATGCAATTCAATGCTTTCGATTTATGGGAGATCAAATATATATGACCGACACGTCTAAAGATATCAATGAATGTGACCAGATATGAAATTTCATGTCTAGTCTTTACACTCATTCAATAACAAATGTAACAATGAATTAGTTACAATGAAATTCCTGATCTAGTTCCTTATTAAATGGTTTTATAGTTGTTTTTCTTGCTAGATAATTTTGCATGACTTTAAGATAAATGAGTCCAATTAGTCATCTCCGACTAATATACTCATTATATTTAGTCTAACATGACTAAATCTATCATGCCGAAATATCAGCATCATCACCATTGTAATGATTGAAAAACAAATAAAATTATATACGTTCCTACTGACGTATAACACTATAAAACCATTGAACAACTATCAAGTACCATATGAATATAATTTGCTAAAATAATATTCATAACCATCATGATCAATAACGACAATCTGAATCAATGAGGACAACCACGGACACTAAAATTCAGTTAGATCTCAAGTGTATATTAAAACATTATGGAGTACAAATTTAGACTACCATGCAAACCCAGTGTGTAGCTACTTAACTCTAAAATTGTTCTAACAAATACACATCTTGTCTTTAATAATCTAACTTCACTCAACATATGCTTTGCAGTTTCTTATTGGATGGTATATCTTCACTTATCTACTGTACACAAATGATGAGATTCAAAAAGAAAATACATAGCCAGAAACTTAAGCATAACTTAACAAATTCTTGAGTTTGAGTTTTACTCTTTTAGACTCAATGCATTTATGAGTGAAAACAACCCAATTTCTCACAACTGCAACAAGCTATTTTAGTTTTGTCCTCCTTCAATTTGTTATCTCTCAACTTCTTGCATATTCCGATCCAAGATTAAGTGGCTATGATTGGATTCTCTTCCCCTTTTTGAAATATCTATGTCTACTAATATGCTCAAAACTAAAAGTTTTGTACAAGTTAGAATAATTCACATAAAATTGGGTAGAAGCCTAAGTCGCCTCTAAGCACTCATCTTCTACTATCGAAATGACGCGATCGATACGTGTCATATTAATTTTATATATTTCAATTATCTAAAGAGATCAGATCGTTTAGTTGGTATATCATGTTTTATATCCTTATGGGAGGCTGCCACTAATTTTGGTGCTTCTTATAAGTACTCAAAACCTTGATACCGTTTCTACTAAAATTTTAGTACTCAAAATATTACTAAAATTGCCTTCAAGTCAAACTCTGAAAGGTAAACCGCTTTACTTCAATCCTATTGTACTTATAAAAAATACATGTGAGGCAACTATTTAAGCTACTGCACAATATAATGCGAGTAATTTAACTTCTAGCTTGATAAGCCTTCACATTTTGTATGTCGAGTAAATAAGTACTATGTCGAGGTTAAGTCATGATTCATGATTTAGTCTCAAGAGCTTCTTACTCTTAAATACACTAAACCTTTTTGTATCTATTCCCTAGATTACACGATTTAGTTTATCGTTATCAGATTGACCACAATATTATAGATATATAATCTATATCTTATGCTAATCCATGTACAGACATACAATCTACTCTGCAATCATATTAACTTCCAAAAAATACGTACATTTAATTTTGTTGCAAAAACAAACCTAACAAATGATGAAACAATTTACGGTACAGAATCAAAAAAGTCATCAAAGCGTCTAATTACCATCCATTTCTAAAAATTTAATCATCATAAATTCAATACTTTGCACAGAATTCTAATTCTAATATTGAACTTAACAATTTAGAATTCCCAAAACAAGTGATCATATAAATAACAGAAGAATACAATGTACAAGTCCCAAAAAAAATATTTTATAAGTCAAACTGATTTTTACTATAAAGTAAATAAACCAAAATTATTTACTATAGAACGGTTTATTAAAACAACAATATTTTATAAAATACTGGACTTTGCATGCTATTCATTCTATACGTTTCATATTCATATAGATCACCACTGCGAAAGACTTTTTAAGTATTCACAACTCATCAAATTGCCATTTTCTCAAATATTGGTCTTCTTTCGCGTGTGCAATAGTTCATGTGCCTATCACTATGAATATTCATTACGGATGTATTAGATCACCTCACATTCCCAAGAATGTAACGGCCCTCTACGATTTCTAGTTCACACGCTATAAGACCAAAATACATCGTGGTACCTTACTCTAGTTTTTCCAACCTTATAGCTCTATTAACTTTTTGGAAAATTTCATTAAAAGGCTATTCATTGCATCTCTCCATGTAAAAGCACGAGTTCAAATTGACTACGGTACTATGTCATTAATAAGATTCATGAAATCTTCTCCATTAAGACATATAAGATGACATTGATTTATTAAAAAAAAAAAATCTAAGTCACTTAGAAAAAATTGTCTTTTAATAACCTTGTACATTTCCAATGTACATTCTAATAAAATTTCTTATTCCCGATTGCATAATTAATTAGACGAAAAAGTATAAACGAAGACTTTTCAATATATATATCTCCTACTGAAGCTAAATTTTGGTGGCCAAATTTTCATAAGAAAATTCCATGACCATTAGAAAACAGTGCCGAAATTCTTGCTGGGAAATTGTACGATGGCCGAAAATGTCACCAAAACCATCTTTGGAATCCATACCAGAAACTGTCACTTGTAACCGCATCGGAAATCGTCATCAAAAACCGTAGTGGAAATCGTAACCAAAAATAGCATCGGAATCCGTATCGGAAACCGTCACCAAAAATCATACCAGAAAATATCATTGGATTCTATGCCAGAAGCTATAATCGAAAATCACATCGGAAACCGTCACCGGAAACCATGCCTAAATCTGTTTCTAAAACAATTCTCATCTGGGATTTGTAAGGCATTAATTCAGCACCCATTGGAGTGCAACAAATTAATAGAATTAATAAATAAAAATAAAAATAAAAATATTTTTAAAAGATTTTTTTTTTACATCGAAAAACCACTATCGGTTGCCGGAAAACCGCTTATGGTTACCGAAAAACCATATATTAGACACCGAAAACCTTTGTCGAAAAATATCAGGCCACCAGGAACGTCGCCGGTAACCACGTTGGAAAAGCAGTCCGACCAGTCACCATGATCGAGATCCGGTTCGATCGATGATGTGGTGCTGATGATGTCATGCAACCAGAAACCGCTCTGGTGGTCTAAAACCGTCACTGGAAACTTCCCTAGTGGCCGGAAACAGTCAACGATTTCTTTCTCTAACACCTTGACGCCACGTGTTGCTCAGGGATTAGGCCACATGTTACAAATGACAAAACGACGCCATGGGTCACCTTCTAATATGTACACGTGTTAAAAATAGAACCACTCAAGCTTGCTTCGCGCGTCGCCCACTCACACCGGAGGAGTGTGATTAGGGATGGCAATTTGACCCGCACCCACTCAAACCTGACCCTGTAGGGTCGATGTGTGGATGGTGAATTTACAACCCACGGACCCGCGAACCCGTTTAATAAAAAATCGGTGGGTTCGCGGGCGGGTACAGGTTGAAAAAACAAACCCGTGGGTTGGACCCACGAACCTGTATAAATAAAATACTTATATATAAATATACATAGGCATTTGAATTATTTTTTATCGTTTTATTTTTATGGTTATTATTATTTTGTAATGTATCAAGTAGGAAATTAGAAATGGAAATTTAATTCAATTAAGTATCAAATTGGTGATGACATGTGGAAATTTATAAATGACAAATCGCGGGTTCGCGAGTTCATGGGTTACGGGTTTGTGGGCATCTCGCGGGTGAAGCATCCACTCGTGAACCCACCTTGTTTCGCGGGTGAGGGTATGGGTGCAGTCATAACCCGCGAGTTCAAACCCGCCCGTGAACCCGTTTACCTACGCGGGTTCGAGGGTGGGTGTGGGTGAGGAAAATTTTCGCGGGTGAGGGTTTGGATTTGGATTTTACAAAATCCACCCGAACCAGACCCGCTGCCATCCCTACGTGTGATAACCATGTGCCGTCTTCCCTAACTCCCCACGATCATAGAACCACCACCATCCGGGTCTAAATTTAATTTCAATTCCATTTATGCTCTTAGTTACGATGTTTGAATTAGAGGTGAAACGCACTCTCTGTTCATAGGTGCATGGAACATGTTCTTCACCCAAATTCAACCACAAAACAAGGTTCCAGATTTTAATTTCGAATAGAAAAATTTAAAATTGTTTTTCTCCCTCATTTCTACTCCAAATTATACAAATGACCTATCGTTAGAAAGCTCTCAAAATGCTCTATCTAATGGTACCATGATCGCAGAGAAATAAAAAAAAAAGACAATGTGTTTCGAACCCCATAACAGTCATAGGTTTCATATGCAATTCTTCAAAAATCTCTTAATTTTGAAGTTCATACTTGACATGCATTTCTAGAACATTATATAACATGAATACGCATATATATATATATATATATATATATATATATATATATATATATATATATTATATATATATATATATTCCAGAAAGATGAAATTAAACACTTGCATATATGCAGTGTTCTAGTAAACGCTAGACGCTAGTTGGACGGTAGACCAACACCTAGTGCCTAGGCGTTCTAGACGGCACCTAGGCGGTCGAAATTTTTAAACTTTTTTTTTGTATTTTATACCTATAAAACCAATCATAATACTCATGTTATGACCAAATTTAATCAAAATCATCAACATCAAACCTAAATCCACGCAAATCAATTGAAATCCAATCACAACTTGTCAATTTCACAATTTCACAATTTCACAATTCCACAATGCAATATGCCAATATTCCAAGTAATTCCAACAACAAAACCATCAACATCTAGTCAAGGTCAACAAAAACCAAATGGAATCCAATCACAAATTGTCAATTTTACAAATCACAATCCAATATTCCAACAACAAAATCATCAAAATAATAAATAAAGTCCAAAATCTAAATCCATAAAAACCGAAAAAAATTCAATCACAACTTGTCAATTTCACAATATCACATTACTAGCATCATTTGCTAGTAGTATATCCATATTTTTATTGGTCCCCCTTTTTCTCTTATCCATCAATCTAGAATTAAATTGGACGTAAACTAGATTGTTCAACCGGTTTGTATCTAGTCGATTTCTTTTCTTGTTATGTATCTACACCAAAGTAAAATCAATAGATATTAAAAAATAAGTAACTTCCTATTCAAGTAGTTATTAATATTCAATATACTAATAATCTATAAATCTAATATTATATAATAACTTACCCCCTCAAACGTGCTCCAATTTCTTTCATAACCGGATGAACTAGTCGTTAAGGAGGGGATCCTTTTTGCTATTGTTTGCAAGTTTGGTGTTTCAGATCCATAGTCCACCAAGTTACTAGATCAAAAATAGTAAAATACATAAGTTATATAAAAAAAAATACTAACATTTGAAGTAAAAGTAAATAAAAGTATGAATGTATGATACAATTAAAATTTACTTTGCTTACCTGAATTGTAGAACTCATCATTCTTCTCACATCCTTTCAATGCCAATGACCTTCCGAAAGAACCTTCTTTGTTCAAATACTTCCCAAACTCAATATTGACGAAGAGGTTTTGCATGTCAAGGTCATCAGGATATAAAATCTCTGTAAAAGAACAAAATCCACTAGAAACTTCACTAGTATAAATGCTTGAAGTTGGCCCATTGAAGAAATAGTATGGATTTACTACGTAGGCCGCCGTATGCAATGGAGAATCAACTCAACCTTTGGATTTCTCATCAATAGTCTCAAATATTGGCCGATAATTACTTTCAACATTTTTCAACCCCTCTCTATCTCTTCCTTAGCTTTTTTTAGCTCCCCATATAAAAATCCCATAGATGGCTTTTGGTCTCCATCAACTAGTCGAATCACCCTCACTAAAGGAGAAAAAACCCTCAAGCAATATTTCACACCATTCCAAAACATTGTACTCAATACAGTGTTGTAGGACGCTTTCCCTTTAACACTCTTCGACCATTTGCACTTCTCCCAATCGGTGCTTGTAAACATTACCCTCAACTTATCTTTTTTTTTTCTAACAAAGATGCCAATGTTAAAAAGCAGAAGCAAACCTAATAACTCCCGGTCTCACTATGTCCCTCTTCCTTGTAAATGCCCTCATTAACGCCAATGTCGTGTGGTGGGCATAAATAAAGATAGTGAAACTCTTGGCTTCTTCAAGTGTATTTTTGAACTTCGGTAGCTTGCTAATACCTTCAAGCATGAGGTTAATGGTGTGAGTAGCACACGAGCTCCAAAATATAGATGGCATCTTCACCTTCAACATCTTAGCTGCGGCCATATTGTTGGAGGCATTGTCGGTCACCACTTGAACAACATTTTCAGGGCCAACTTCTTCAATCGCACTTAACACATATTTAAAAATGTTTTCACCCGTATGTGCCTCAGCAGAGCTATCTTTGGAGGAAAGGAAAGTGGTGCCTTCCTTACAATTCACACATAAATTCATAATGCTCCTCATTTTCCTATCTGTCCAAGCGTCCGTCATAATTGAGCATCCATTAACTTTCTATGATTCTTCTTGTTTTTTTAGTGTCTCTTTGGTTGTTTCAAACTCCTCCTTCAGTAGTGGTTCCCTCAATTGCCATTGACGTGGAGGTTTAAAGATCGGCCCAAATCTACCAATCGCCTCTACCATTTGCAAGAAACAGTCATTATCAATGGCATTAAAAGGAATGCCTGCTTGATACACCCATTTGGCCACATATCTTTGAGTAGCATGGGTCCTCTGCTTAAGGATGATATTGTTGAGGGACTGTTGCTTCATAGTCTTTCCAGATAATGAGGAATCAGGGTTGATAGGGTTAGCAAATTCATCCATAGGGCCAAGAAGCTTAGACATTTTCCTTGGCAACCCTTCCATTTCCTCTAAATCTTCTTCACCTCCGATACTCACAACAGCTTTCACCTATTCTACTTCCTTTTGCTTATTCTTTTTCTTGTTTTTTTGCATCCATAATCGCTTGTCTACACCTCAATTGATTATCTTTTGATGCCTTCCGACACGGCACAACATTTCCCACAATGTTGGCAACATGATCTTTCAAATGGTAAACTCCCCCGGAAAACACCTTTTTACACAAGGTGCATTGCACTTTATCTGGATTTTTCTCATCAACCAAAATTCCAAACTCCCACCCAACGTCATTGGATTTTCGTTTCCTTCCGACGGGAACTGAAGCGGTGTTAGAGGCATCCGAAGATACATGAACATTACAGGTGGTATTGGGGTTGGTATTACTATCGGGCATGGAAGTCATGTCTAGACTCTAAAGATTAAATCCTAAAATAAAAATAATGAAACACATTATCAATCTGAAACAGTAAAATACTAAAAGTCTAAAATATATATAAACTTCAATCTGATTTTTTAAACTATAACACACACAAATGAACAATTGAAATTATCTCAGGAAAGAAAAAAGAAATTCAACAAACACCTTAACTACAATCTGATTTTTGACAAAGCTCTAAACTGTTGTTGGCTAGTTTCGAATCGAATGAATAGTACTATGTTAATTTTTGTTGTTTCATTTCAAAACTAATTCAAGCACATTTACAGGTCAATCTTTAACTGGATAGAGTATGGAGTATAGCCATACAAAAACATTTTTAATATAACTCATCACTCATCACTCATCACTCATCACTCATCACTTCATCAGTACATCACAAAAAAATATAGTTGAACTGGTATAATTGTATAAATATAGTTTACACTTTACAGACTATTAATCTGAGAATTCTTGTATAAGTGTATAACAATAAAATAAAATTGAATAGTTAAATTGGGACCTATTTGAGGATTAATTTTTTTTCGATTAATTTAACCTAATTGGAAGAGTGTTAAGTGTTAATTACTTAATTAGTTAATTTACAAAACGTATAAATCAAATTCGAAGACTCTGAAAGAGAAACCAAAAATAACAAATTGCATTCAAACAATAATGAGTTAATGACACAAAGCTACAAAAGGCAATAAACCAATAAGCAATAATCTATTAATCTGAAGATTCTGAACTCACATCAGTTTCAATAACGTGCAATAATCTATTAATCTGAACTCACAGCAGCTTCAATAACGTGCAATAATCAAATTGACACAAACTGGCAAAAATCTAAACAATAACGTGAAGTTACATGTATAAAAATTAAAAAATGTAATTGATTCAATTGAAACAATGAAACCCATCCATTCAATTTTGAAACCCATCCAAGTTTTCTGTGAAACACATGCAAAACAGGACCGAAAAAAGAAAGAGCAGTAGAGAGTCTTTGCTAGAGAATGCGATGTTGTACCAGTAAGCAGTAGCAGAGTCAGCGACGGTGGCGACGAGATGTGGGTGGTCGGCGATGAGAGGCAGTTGTGGTCAGTGATGAGATTTGGGTATTTGGATTTTCAATTTTCGATCTGAAAGAGAATGGCACATCTGGTGATTTGTCAAAGACAAATAGAAATGAGAATGGCATTTTGGTAATTTTACTGATTTACAAACAGTTTTTTTTTAAACCGGCTAGGCGGGTCAACGATTTTGACCCTGCCTAGCCCGATTTTTTTATTATAATTCGGTTGACTATTGACCAGAATACAGTCCCAAACATCCTTCGATACCAATGAAAGTAAACTTCGATATATAAAACGAATTCGGATCATTACCGTTCACAATACGAAAATATGAATTCCAACGAAAACAGGATCAAACACCTGGAATTCCACCACCGATCGAAGGACGATCATAGCATCTGAAAAGATCATAGCATCTGAAAAAGTCCTCTCTGATCACAATGTATATACCCACACTTTGATTGAGATGGCAGAAAATTCTATAAATTTTCTCCACACCTCTCACTGTGTTTCTCTCTGTAATTTGTTCTCTCTAAACACTTGTACACAAGCATTGTTTTGAACGCTCTATGCTTACACCAAATCATAAACTTTTCGTTTTACATAAACACTACACACACTTCTTATGCCTTGCATTGAACAAACAATTGCTAGACATCTCATGCACACACCAAAAAATACGTTATTTGTATATTTGTGTACGTGTTAATTTATGCATGTGTCTTAAAAAACTGCTCATACAGATATCATGTATGCCACGGGCTTGGGCTTGGGCTTAGCCCACTTGGATGGATAATGATATTTCACCCGTACCCAAATATACCATGAATTCATGTCATGCTCCATTTTCCTCCTCGTCCCACAGCGACGGATAGTATATAATAACAAACTGTAGCCTCACAATCACAAATTACTCCACTGGCAATCTTTATAACTCATGGCCTTCACAATTGAAATTTATTAAAACGCAAATGGCAACACTGAATCTCAATCTCAATTTCTCGGGCCTCACCCGCCACTTATTCGCGCCACTCCTCTCTTACTCTTTACGAAACCACTCCGTCTCCTTCCGCCGTACCGCTAGCTTCTCCCGCCGTCTGTCTCTCGTCTCCTCCGCCTCCTCCTCTCAAGGTGTTTGTATCATTTTTCTTTGAGGAATTTTATCGAACAGGTGTTGGGCATTGTGAAAATTAATGCTTAATAATGTGTCTTGTTTGGTTTTGCAGAGTCGAATTGTGATGATAGATTTGACGTAATTGTGGTTGGAGGAGGGCATGCGGGATGTGAATCCGCTCTTGCTTCTGCTCGTTTAGGTGCAAAGACTCTTCTTCTCACGCTCAACATTGATCGAATTGCATGGCAGGTATTATCAATAGCTCTTCTCTTGACCTCAATTGTTATCTTTATTCTTTATTGTTTGTTGGCTGCTGTAAACTAGGATTAGATTATTTTTATGAATATTAAATAACAATGTAAATGGTAATATTTTCAAGAGAAATATCATATTTAGTCTTCAATGTTGCTTCAAAGTGTTTAGAGAGATGGTCTTACTGTTACTGAGATAAGTTAATTGCAGCCTTGCAATCCAGCAGTAGGTGGACCTGCAAAATCACAATTAGTACATGAAGTTGATGCACTTGGTGGTGAAATTGGGAAGGTTGCTGATAGGTAATGTCCGAAAACCTTCTATATTGCTTCAAGGTTCTTCAAGGTTCTTCATTCTGTGACTTGACTTTCATGTTTTTGCTTTAGTATGGAGTTGAAGATATATTTGGTTCCATCCATTTAGTATTGGGTCTCTGTTGTTGACCATTCAGAAGTGAAAATATTTTCTTCTTTCTCCGTCCGTGGATGCAGTAAATGTAATTAATATATCCTATTCATACAAACATCTGCATTTTGAATAACGTTGTTAATTTGAACTTCTCAAAGCTCCTACATTGAGTGGACGGCCAAATTCCACACAGACTAAGAAGAATGAGATGCACCGAATGTTGTGGCAATAATGGTTGGTCTTGATTCATGTAACTTGTAAACATGATTGAATCCTGGAAACAAATGAAAACAAATCTAAAAATAAGCTATCTATGGCTAAAATTGCAAATTTTACAAAAATGCTTCTTTTACCTCTAATATACTCGTGACCCTTAAGTTGGCTTAGATTGACAATTATAGTTCTTCGTAATTTTCATGCTGTGCCATTCATGATCTAGCTTATTATGTTTTGTCTTGTTTGCCTTTTCAGTTAGCTTATTTCATTTGAGTGGAACCTTAGTTTTCTAATTTCTTTCTTAATTTTAATGATTTAGCTTGTGTTTGTTGCAAACTTACTAGTCCAGGACTAGTAAGTATGAAACAAATACAAGCTAAATCATTAAAATTAAGAAAGAAATTGGAAAACTAAGGTTCCACTCAAATGAAATAAGCTAAATGAAAAGGCAAACAAGACAAAACATACCACATCCCTTTTTACAAATCTTGTTTTGATCTAGCTCATGAGGTTCATGCTTTCTTGTATCATTGCATGAGTAATCATCATTTCTTCTTTTTTACTTTAGGTGCTATTTGCAAAAGCGTGTTCTCAACGTCTCAAGGGGTCCTGCTGTTCAGGCATTGCGTGCACAAACTGACAAAAGGGAATATGCTATGGAAATGAAAAACATAGTGGAGAGGCAAGTTATATACGTGGTGTTCCATATTACTCTTTTCTAGATCTTCTAATTGATGAATAAAATGATCAAGACTCTTATCATTATAAGGTGGTTGGTTTTATAGTGTTGATTAAAATGTTGCTTTGCACGTCTATTTTCGTGTGTGTGTATAGTAATTAATAAATTTTCTAGTTAAGCAGTAACCTACAATTTTTTGTCATTTAGTACACTACAAATGTTAATAGCTTACTAAGAGAAAAAAAAAAAAATAAGTGTCTACTAATTCTTGGAGTTCACTGAAGATAAAAATAAAACCGGACTGCACATGCAAATATATCTTGTCACGTGAGATGTTATCTCCCTTTAGAAAGTGAGTTCCTGATGTAGAACCAGAAGAAAATAAAACCAGAAAAGGAGATTGGAAAAACACAGCAATCCTTTATTAATTCAATTCATCAAGTCTAAATACAATAGGCTCTGAAGGAGTCTATTTTTAGCTAACAAAATGATAAAGATAACAATCAACTCCTGATAAAGATAAATAAAACCTAAACTAATCTCACAATGAGATAATTATTCTAAACACAATGTGATAATTACTAATATAATAATCCTTATTGTTAATGTGTGTATCTTAGCTGTCCTAGATGTTAGAGAGATATTAGGGATTCAATTTTATTTCCTATACAGTTCGTATTTATTTATTTTATTTCCTATTATTTTGTTTCCTAATTTAGTAGTTAGTTTTATGGGATCTGATTCTCTAATTAAGAGAAATTGATTTTTAGAAGTTTGTAACCCTAGGACTGCTGTGTATATATAAGTGCAGCTTTGTACATAATAATATTCAAGGCAAAATAGCCGAATTCTTCATGGTATCAGAGCACTCTCTGAGATCCTAAATATCAACATCAAACACATCATATCTAAATTCCAAAGATGGTACTTCCGGTTCAAAGCCTCCAAAACTCGACAGTCATAGTGGTGGCGGAGGCTCCGACCAAAATTCATCCCATCATAATCTTCTTATCACCGGTCACAAACTGACCGGAAAAAATTATCTTCAATGGTCCAAGTTTGTTCTCATCTTCATCCGAGGAAAAGGGAAGGATGACTATCTCTCAAGGACTATTGATAAACCAGCAAAGGAAGATACGGGTTATCGTCAGTGGAAAATCGATAGCAACTTGGTTATGTCCTGGCTTCTCAACTCCATGGAGAATGAAAGCAGTGAAATTTTTTTACCGTATGACACATCGCAAGAAATCTGGGATGCTGCCAAGGAAACATTCTCCGCATCTGATAATAAAGTAGAATTATTTGCTGTAGAGGGTTTCTTACATGATCTGCATCAAGGTGATGATTCTGTCACTAGCTATTTTACTAAACTCTCACGCTTATGGCAGCAGGTTGATACCTTTGAGAACGACAAGTTCGATAATCCTAAAGATGAAGTCGCTCAAAAGAAGAGTATCGAGAAAAAGAATTTTCAAATTTCTTCTTGGTCTCAATAAGAATCTCGATGATGTGAGAGGCAGAGTCATGGCAATCAAACCCTTACCATTTCTACGTGAAGCTTTCTCTAAAGTAGTCCGGGAGGAGAGTCGTCGAAAGGTAATGCTGGGGGCTGACAGTGACAGTTCTCAGGCTGAAGGAAGTGCACTAGTAGTCCATGGCAGCCACACTTCTTCGGATGGTAGACAGAAACGGGGTGGTCGTCCATGGTGTGATCATTGCAGGAGATCTGGGCATTACAGGAACACATGCTGGAAAATACATGGCAAGCCAATCGATTGGAAGCTGAAATCTGAAAGAGAAGGCAAAGGTAATACTGCTGTTAGCAGCGAATCATTGTCAAAAGCAAATATTTTAAGCAAGGATCAATTAGATCTTCTCAAGCAAATTATCAACCAACAAACCTCTTCCTCTATCGCAACTGGTTCAGTGGCACAGACAGGTAATTTTTCAATGGCCTTGCATGTGAGACAGGAGAGTAATCATTCTTGGATTGTGGATTCAGGGGCATCGGGTCACATGACAGGTGATGCTAGAATTTTTAGCACTTTTACAAGATGTGATGATAGCTTAAAAGTTAGAATAGCAGATGGTTCTCTTTCTAAGGTGATGGGTATTGGTATAGTAAGGGTTACAGATAGCATTACTCACACATTTGTGTTGCTAGTCCCTAATCTTGACTGCAATTTGTTATCTATTAGTAAGTTAACACGATATCTACGATGTGTTGCTAAATTTTTCCCTAATGAAAGGTTTTTCAGGACTTGGAGTCGGGGAAGACGATTGGCAGTGGTAGGATTTGTTCCGGTCAGTACTACCTCAAGGCAACTTCTGTTGTGACAAGAAAATCCCAAGTGGCTACTAGTGATAAGGTGGATCACAGTCTTTGTTTTTCTTCAAATTCCGATAGGGATAGGACTATAATGATGTGGCATTTCCGTTTAGAACATCCTAGTTTTATGTATCTTTCAAAACTTTTCCCTGATCTATTTAATAATAAGTCTTTTTTTTTTTCAATGCGAAGTGTGTTAATATGCTAAACATACAAGAAGTGTTTATCCAAGTCTTCCATATCACAACACTAAACCGTTTTCTATCATTCATAGTGATGTCTGGGGTCCTTCCAGGTTCCCTAACATCACAGGTGCCAGGTGGTTTATCTCCTTCATAGATGACCATACCAGGCTCACATGGATATTCTTAATGAAAGAAAAATCAGAAGCAACCCAAATTTTTAAGAATTTCAAAATTATGATCCAAGTTCAATTTCAAACTTGTATTCAAATTTTCAGAACTGATAATGGGCGAGAATATTTTAATTTAACTCTTGACAAATACCTATTCGAGGAGGGTATCATTCACCAAAGATCATGTGTGGATACCCCTCAATAGAATGGAATAGCTGAGAGAAAGAATCGCCATATTCTCGAGGTTGCTAGAGCTTTATTGTTTTCTACTTATGTCAAAAATGTTTTGGGGGGAGGCAGTTCTTACAACTGGTTATCTTATTAATCGGCTGCCATCAAATGTTTTAAAATTTGCTACCCCATGTCAAGTACTTAAACATTTTTATCCCAACACTCAAGTTTTCTATGGCATCCCTCCTAAGATATTTGGTTGCACTGTTTATGTGCACATTTACAGTCATCAAAGGTCAAAATTAGACCCAAAATCAATCAAATGTGTCTTTGTTGGATATTCTCCTGATAAAAAGGGATATAAATGTTATAGTACTGCTACAAAACGTTTTTATCATACTATGGATGTTTCTTTTTTTAAGAATACTTCGGTTTTTAGCAAAAGTGGTATTCAAAGGGGGGAATCAAATCATGAAGAATATAATTCTCTCTTTCCTAATTTTGATGCGATTTCTTCCCATAAAATTCTGTCATCTAATTTAAGCCCTAATCAGCTGCATCATGCTAGTTCTAGTCAACCAAATCTCATCTTTCCTAATTCGACTGATTCCTCTAATAACTCTTTCAGTCATAATTTGCAAGAAATTCCTGATCAGAATTCATGCCTTGATTCACAAGAAATTCTAGACCATCTGAATCTCTCTTTTTCTGATCAGAATAGGTCTCCCAGTCATCAACAACCTTCCACCTCTAATCCGGCTGAGTTACCAAATCAGGTTGAGTCATCCTAATTTGTGTTTCTTAGCTGTCCTAAATGTTAGAGAGATATTAGGGATTCAATTTTATTTCCTATACAGTTTGTATTTATTTATTTTATTTCCTATTATTTTGTTTCCTACTTTAGTAGCTAGTTTTATGGGTTCTGATTCTCTAATTAAGAGAAACTGATTCTTAAAAGTTTGCAACCCTAGGACTGCTGTGTATATATAAGTACAGCTTTGTACATAATAATATTCAAGGCAAAATAGCCGAATTCTTCACTTATCTAATTCCCTATCATTCTCCTCCACTAAGAAGAACTCAACTCCTGGCGAGTCAAATGAGGTGCAACCAACGAACAAGAGAATACCACATCTTGTTCCTGTTTGGAGCAGCCAAGTCATCAACCCAAAGTCCACTCTTCGTAGTCATAGCAAAACGAATCGGTTGGGACCAATGTTTTAAAAAACGTTTTTAGTATTGAGGCGTTTTCTTCCACCGAGGCAAGACGTAAGCCTCAAGGTGGAATGAGGCGTAAGCCTCATAAAAGACATGTAAAACACAAATATATATATATATATAAAGCACATAAAAACAGTAGTAATTCCTTATGGTTTTAAAGTACCATTCTTTTAAGGTTTTATAGGAATTGAAGGGCCCATTTGGCCCAATATCCATATTAGTTATATATATATATATATAAAGCACATAAAAACAGTAGTAATTCCTTATGGTTTTAAAGTACCATTCTTTTAAGGTTTTATAGGAATTGAAGGGCCCATTTGGCCCAATATTCATATTAGTTTAGTAATTTGGTAATGTGTTGGGTTTTTAAGTGTTTTAAAACCTAATTGAATGGCCCATTTGGCCCAAAATCCATATTTGTTTTTTAATTTGGTAATTTGTTGGGTTATTAAGTGTTTTAATACCCAATTTGACTGAGCCTAATTTGACTGAGCCCATCACTAAAAAAGGAGAAAAAAAAAATAAAGAAAACAAATGCTAGGGTTTTTTCTACTTTAACTCTTTGTTTCTTTTGTTGTTGCCGCCAGTTTCCTTCCAACACCGATAGGTTTGCCTCTTTCTTGTTCCTCTTCGTCTTCCTCTTCCTCTTCCTCCTTTTTTCTTCTTCTCTACTTTCTTCTGATGCGTGCGCCTCATAATCGTATTGAGGCGCCGCTTCGAATCGACCGCCTCAATGGCTGTTAGTGAGGCTACCGCCTCAGTACATTTTTTGCCCAAATCGTATTGAGGCACGCCTCAAAGCGCGCCTCATAATGTTTTTTTAAACATGGGTTGGGACCGGCGGGGAGGTTGCACTCTCCGAGGATCGGTGGTGATGGCAAGGTGGTTGCGGCTTGTCGGTTTTGTGCAGATCTGGTAGGTGGAATTGGAGGTCGACGAAAAAGGAAAAAGTGTCGGTCGATGACTTCTGATTCTGATAATGTGGTTGGTGACTGTTGTGGCGGCGACCGGCGGCATTCGGCAGTGGCGCATGGGTCGGTGAACTTCAGGTGTGGGAGGTTTTGGGCGTGTATGTTGTCTGGTTAGGACCGCTAGGTGTTTATGAGTTTGGGGTGCAGATTTGTGAGGAAAAAGAAAAAAATTATGGAAGCGTATAGGAACGAAACCGGGCTTTGATACCAATTGATGTAGAATCAGAAGGAAATAGATACCAGAAAAGGAGATTGGAAAAACATAGCAATCCTTTATTAATTCAATTCATAAAGTCTAAATACAATAGGCTTTGAAGGAGTCTATTTATAGCTAACAAAATGATAAAGATAACAACCAACTGCTGATAAAGATAAATAAAACCTAAACTAATCTCACAATGAGATAATTATTCTAAACACAATATGATAATTACTAATATAATAATCCTTATCTAATTCCCCATCAGTTCCTTTTTCGTTAAGTCTATCTATACACTATAAGATAAAACTATTTTGTATCACATTTTAATTTGATTATTAATAAAATATAGTAGCCTTTTATTTCTTCTTTTTTTGTAAGTATTGTAGCCTTTCACTTTTGATATCTTATATTATTAATAGTTAGGTATCAATTTAATTAATTTATGCTTTGTTCTGTTATATAACAATATTGATTCTATGTTTTTCACGAAATTGTATACATAAAAATGCTTGGGAATTCCTCCGTGTAGCGAAGAAATACCTATCTAAAATTTAATAACCTGTAATTTACTGATTAGCTATTCTTTCCCAAAATTAAGAGGGTGGTTTTTATTTCAAAAGTTTAACAATGTTATCCAATTATTAAATCTTAGATATATTCTTTTTCGTGTAGTTGTGTAATTTTAGGTAGTCTATGTATCCAATTTAATAAAATGCAAAGAATCATAGAAAGTTACATTCAACGTTACGAAACCAAACATAAATGAATTAAATTGATATCTAACTTTCAATAATATATGATGTTATGGTTGAAAAGATTTATATTTGATTAATAATATAAAGAAGAACTGTAAACACTATTGACCAATCACAGGGAAGTAATTAAATCAACAAAAAATATTCTGTTAACGCATAGTACTTAAAGGTGTGCCTAGTCGCCTTAAGACAGGCCAGGCGCTGCAGATGCTGAGACATTCCTGGTCTGGCTAGGCACTAGACGTGTCTAAGGTATGCCTTATAAATAGGCAACTAGAGCGTGTTTACTGTTTAGCGATGATTTGGGACACTCTTTGAGGTCATATCGGATGACGATCGACAGATCGATGACAAGGTTTAAGTCCGGCTAGCATGTCGCTGGAGCTTGGGACGTAGTGGCTGGTGGAAAACAGGAGTAACGGTCGCTGGTGGTTTGCAAAAAAATAGGGTTTTTGTTTGTTTGGGGCTGAGTGTGTCAGTGTATGAAGGATAGGGTGTGCTGCAAAGCACCGTTTTTTTTCTAGAGTAAGAAACAGATACCCTACTATGAATCTCTATGCTCTGATATCATGTTCAAAAAGAGCATAATAAACGATACAAAAGAAATTAGAGAATTTGTGTCAAATTATTCCTATTGGGAAATTCATAAAAAGCTATTAGGCACCTTTTTTTTAAAAAAAAAAATGTCACTTTAATCAAGCGTGTTCCTTGCGCCTTTAAAAACTATGCTTAAACAGGGCTATATTGCCTAACATTACAAAGAAAGTTATAAACATATAACTAAATAAAAAATAAAAGAAACCATGAACCCAAATAACTTGGAAGAACTACGGTGACACTCGTTCTCAATCCCGATTCATGAGCCCCCCTTTTCTGTCTCATAGCGCAAACCCTTTTATGAAAGTCTGAAAAAGAGAAGCAATGCTTGTGTAGAGGTGGACATTGTCTGGTTTGGTTATTATGCAACCCAAAAACTATGTGGTTGAGAGAAATTAACCCGACCCAACTCAAAGTTGATTGGGTTGGGTCTATTCTATCAAGTTGAGAAAGCTAATAAAAATCGTTGGGTTGTGTGTGAATTACACTAGCTCTATACCAATCCAGTACCAATTTACTCATTTTGTTTTGATGATTTTTGTTTGCATTGATTTATTACTATTATTATTATTATTTTTAAGAAAAGAGATGGATCTTAGAAGTTCAGATAACCACAGGTAAATTTAATGACCTATCTTATATTTTCGAATTTCTATTTGTTTCCGTCATTTTCTTGCCACCAAACAAAATAAAAAGGACTGAAAGTAGTTTAACAACACAAATCTTGCTCTAAGAACTAGAAGAAGGGAGACCATGTGTGGTTTAGAAAGAGGTACATGGAATTGGAGAGCTGCTGAAGATGCATGAATGAATGAATGGATTTGTCAGCTACAATCTAGAGAGTGAAGAATAAAGTTTTTAAGGCTTGAAAATGCACAAGAGAGTGACATGTGGCAGTTTTTAATTTTAAATGATTTTTAACCGGTTGTGTTGGGTTGAGCTAGGTTATTGGGTTGAAGAGCTATAACCCAACCCAACCCAACGCAATTATATATCGAGATTATTCTGATATAACCCTATCAACTATCTTATTTTAAGGTAACCTGGCCTAACCCGACTAGATGTTATAGTCGGCCTAACCCAATTATAGATCAGGTTATCGGGCCGGGTTGGTTTGTCGGGTTTTGCCCATCCTTGTGAGACTGTTATGGTTTCACCTATTGCTTATTTTCTTTTTCCTCTTCAACATTGTCTTGTTTTTCATGTGCATTACTCTTAGTTGGAATTTGGAAATTAACACAATCTATACTCCTGAAATAAAAGAGAGGGCCACAGGATTTCACTTGCTTTGCATCTTGTGGCCACCAAATCCGAATTCAAATGTGAGGCAAATGATCAAAACCATAAATCTGCATATGTAAAAGGCAGATTGCATTAGGTACTAAATAGATCATTTAATATTGATTTAATACACTTTTTCAAGGTTATATCTTGTTTCACCAAAATAACTCTGATTAAACTGTAATGATTAAGTGAAATAATTGTTATGATATAAAATGAGATCATCATAGTGCTTGGTATTACTTGCTTCAATAACATTATACTTTGTACTTAATAACTACTGTATGTTATCTGAGAGACATTGTTTCCTAAACTATACCAATCAATATGGTTCAAGTTTTTTCACTCATGTACTTGTATGGGTGTGTGGGTGTATTGATTCTCTTATTTTTGCTAACATGTTCTATTTACTCTGTCATCAGCTGTGCAAACCTTTCTATTAGAGAAGCTATGGTGACAGATATCTTACTAGGAAAGAATGACAATGTTGAAGGTGTTCGCACATTTTTCGGGATGAACTTTTATGCATCTTCGGTTGTTCTCACAACTGGCACTTTTATGAGTGGTAAATTATGGGTGGGTAAAACTTCTATGCCTGCTGGTAGAGCTGGTGAGTCAGCATCACATGGGTTGACTGAGAACTTGCAAAGCCTTGGATTTGAAACTGATCGATTGAAAACTGGAACCCCAGCACGTGTGGACATTCGTACTGTAGATTTTTCGGGACTAGAACCTCAGCATGGAGATGAAGAGGTTCTTCCATTTAATCTCATGTGTAGGTTCTGTTGATTAATTTTTGAATGATTCAAGAATCTTTTAAATCATGCTTAATAATTTGGTTCTTACAAGTAAATTATAAGCGTGTACTTCATGTTATTATACATACTCGAATATTGTTGCAAAACTCATGTTTCCCTAATTTTTCATAGCTCTATATGCTGCCTTAGAATTCACTGCAGGGTCGTTTCTACTTAATGAAAAATCCTGGTACTAGGTATCCTTCCCAGTCATTGGATGGGCAGGTTCTAGGAGGATTTTTTTAGTTGAGTTATTTAACAGACTACCTCTTACTGAAACGAAGTTTGTAACATCTTATGATGTTAATAGCCCTAGTTTTGTTTTTGAAGCCTGTAATTTGAGACATAATGATTTATTTTTTCCTTGTAAATTTTAGAACTTAAATAGTATTGTTAAGTCATTATTTATCACTTCAAAGCTTTTAGATTTAGTACTTTAAAGTAGAATCACTTTGACCAAGAGATTCTATGTTTGCATCACTCACATGTATTTGCATTTTGCACCTGTAGTTGTATGTACATTTGTTTAGCATTTATGTTTGTGTTTGACCCAAGTGAAAAATATGTTGCTTTGCTGTAAGGCATGTATTAAAAATTAAATACTATTGTTAGGCCCTTATGTACAAGCTTAAGGTTGGGTTTAGTTCTAATTATATGTGGATAATTTCAGGTCAACTGGTTCAGTTTTGATCCTGATTTTCATATTGAAAGGGAACAAATGTGCTGCTATCTAACACGCACTACAAAAATAACACACCAGCTTATTAAAGAAAACTTACATGAAACTCCCACCTATGGTGGATGGGTTGAAGCTAAAGGGCCTAGGTACTGCCCTTCCATTGAAGATAAGGTACAATTCACAGGTTTTATGTTTTCTTTAAGTTTGCTCATTTTTAGTTTCTCCATGTTTTATCTCTGTCATTCTGGACAATTTCTAACTGAAGTAGTACTGAAAAGGCATGTATGAAGCACCAGATGCCATTTTATGCTTCTCCTTTCAATCATAATTGCAGTGGTCCTCTTTTAAGATTGTCCAGTGTTATCATGTTCTTGTTGCTCTTTGCATTTCACATGACACCCATTTTCAAAGTTTACTCCCTGTCCTTCCCCCTCCTTTTTTTTTTTGACCCCTTTGAAGTTCCATATTTCAAATTAGTGTGTTCCAACTAGGCATTTTTTCCTTGGACGAGATATACATTTGAATTTAATTATATTGTGATTAACCTAATGGTAAGAATATTCGAAGATAGATTTATGTGTGCTGTTTATCGCAGCTGCTTGTAGTGTTTAATCTTGAAATTTGTTCATGTTCCGATTATATCTATAAACAGACACGATTGAATGTTTTCATAATTTTTGAAAATATTGTTGTAAATTTTATTTTCTGTCAAGTGCCAAGCCTTTTTTGCAGCTATTGGTGCGGTTGGTGCGGTTGGTGCTTACTATGTGGAGCCAGATTTTCATTCGTTGCGGAGATTTATTTTTCTGCTGTCTCGGTGTCTTATACAGTTGTCACTTTACACTTTATGAAATTGTGCTGGATGAAGCTTTTTCTTGCTTTAGTGGTCTTTAAGTTGCAAAATAATAGATTGTACCTCCATTCAATTATTTCATGCAGAGTAGAAAATTAACACACTGTATTTTTTTTACTATGAGATTGTTTCAATTGTGGATTTTATTTGAATCTCTCTTTCTTTAAAGGTTACTTGCTCTGAACATTGTCTTGAAAGTGAGACAGATCATTTTTTTTTGTTCATCTCTGCTGCATTATTAATTTCAATGTTTTGGTAATTCGGTTTACTTGATGGCTTTGTAAATGGATATTATTATTAGTTCATTATAATTATGTTTATGTTTCTTGTTATTTTCATTTAGATTGTCAGATTTCAAGATAAAGAATCTCATCAGATTTTTCTTGAACCAGAAGGTAGAAACGTGCCTGAGCTCTATGTGCAGGTGTGCTACTATGTAACCTTTTCTCTTTTTGCCACTGATTTGGGAAAGAAATAAGACAAAGGAGGGAAAAAAGGAAAAAGAAAAAGAAAAGAAAAGATAAAAATGAAAAAGGTGAAAGAATAAAAGTCTCTATGCTTTTGAGGGTGTTGGTTCTTAAAAACTAGGGAAATTATCTAAATTCCCCCTGTAGTTTGATATATTCCCCAAAATCCTCCCTCTAGTTTTGCTTTAACCCAAAATCCCTTTCTTATAACATTTGAAGCAAAAAAAACTATTTTACCCTTCAATATAAAAATAAAAAATTGTTAAAATATATTCAAATATATACATTAAGAGATGGATCCATCTCTTTTTTAAAAAGAGCGTTAAAAAAAACAAAAAAAAACTGAAGAAAGAAGAAGCAAAAATTGGAGAGAGATAGAGAGAGAGAGAGAGAGAGACCTAAAATCAATATTTAAGCACTCTAACAGAGGCAAAG
Organism: Dipteronia dyeriana; assembly: GCA_032871835.1. NCBI lineage: Eukaryota > Viridiplantae > Streptophyta > Magnoliopsida > Sapindales > Sapindaceae > Dipteronia > Dipteronia dyeriana. Next base: position 91,868,442 of record CM065297.1, on the reverse strand, counting down.
GAAATAAGGAATATTCGAATGGTCCTCCCTAGCTTCCAGTGTTTTGTTTCATTCCAATTCAAGAAAAACTTTTTGTGTAAATTGTGTGTACATTCTACTATATAAAGTTATATGCTCTTTAGTCATTAGACACGATTAACAGAATCTTGAGAGTTTTGGTTTACAGAAGATATGGCTGGGCAGATATTCTTTAATGTCTCCTAATCTGGAGTACTAGTATAAGTTTCCTTGTTATATATATTACAACTGATATCCCTTTCATCCTTTTTGTCACACCATTTATCATTTTACTTTGTTGCAGGGGTTCTCGACTGGTTTACCTGAGAGACTACAGTTACCACTCTTGAGGAGTTTGCCTGGACTTGAAAAATGCTCAATGTTGAGGCCCGCATATGCTGTAGAATATGATTTCTTGCCTGCTCACCAATGCTTTAGATCACTTATGACAAAAAAATTTGAGGGACTTTTCTTCTCTGGTCAGATAAATGGAACGACCGGCTATGAAGAGGCTGCTGCTCAGGTTATTATATTTTACAGTGTTCTTTGTTCTGCTGTGTATTGTTTGTGATCGTTGCTTGAGTTGGTGCTACTGGCACATGATAAAGAATGGTAGTCTTTACGAGTCAAAAATAAATTTTGCTACTATGCTATTCTGACATTTGTTAACAATCTTCTGTCTCAATGTGTATCTTCTTTTCCATAGGGCATTATATCTGGTATAAATGCTGCTAGACATTCGGATAGTAAATCCCTAATTGTTCTTGAGAGGGAAAGCAGTTATATAGGGACTTTGATTGATGATCTGGTCACTAAGGATCTTCGAGAGCCTTACCGTATGTTGACAAGGTAGTTGGCTCAAGATATTTCATTCTGCTATTCACTAATTATTGATTCCTTTTTATTGGGATAATGAATTGCTATGATGTTAACTGCTTATATTTGAGAAGACAAGTTAATAATTGTGGTTATAGTAATTTGTAATGAAAATTTGCTCCCTTGATAAGCTGTCATATTTGTGTGTTTTATTCGCACTAGGACAGCATAAATTTCCAAGAAGTATTAGTCTTGATTTGATCTTGAACATATATAATGTTGTGTTACTAACATTATACTTCATCTGGAAACTTGGTGCTTTTCATGTTTTTGAACTGGTGGTAAGTTACTGTAATACATATACATCACTGGAAATTCATAAAATGTTAGTGGATTTGGTCTTGGTTGGAGTATCACATGGTTTCCCTCAACCCATAAAGTTCTGTTTTTAATAGAGTGATTGGTTAAGCTACAAATAATTCCATTTTATGGCACTGCTCTGTCTAGGGTCATAGTGTCATTCCTAAACACTTCTGAATAAGTAATATTGATTTACTTCATGATTTTTTTTACTTATTTAGTAAGTTATTAAACTAATGAATGTCAAAATTTATTTCAGGTGTCCTTTTGGTTTTAGACTAAGAAAAACGTCCAATTCTTTATTTTTGTTTTCTTTATTTTTGTTTTCTTTATTTTTATGCTGTAATTGAAAGCAGATGTTCATCTATAAACTGGAACTATGCTCTGGAGGATAGGTACAAAAGATAATTAAGGTTTTGATTGAACCCTAAAAATAATGCCTCATGCTCATAAGGTATAGGCTCTATCCTAGTGCAATGTAATTTAAATACATGTATATTATATGTTTGTAATACTCCATAAAGAGTCTTATTCTTGGTAGAATGAGCATATATGTTTACAAATGGTGTTTCAGATGTTATGGTACTCATTCGTTTACTGTTCCTTGTCTTGACGTAGCTTTCTTTCCTGACTTGACTATATTTGTAGTAATGTCTGTCTTAGCTGGAAAATGTATCATAACTTGAATGTATTTCTTTGTTTCAGCCGCTCTGAACACCGATTACTGCTTCGATCTGATAATGCCGATAGCCGTCTCACACCTTTGGGGCGTGAAATTGGGTTGATAGATGATAGACGCTGGAAAATATATCAAGATAAGCAAGGTCGAGTTTCAGAGGAAAAAAAGCGACTGAAAACTGTCAGGATATCAGGTGTGTATTTTTCTTTTTTATTCTTTTTGAATTTTTTCTTTTACGGCGCAGATAATTGTGTCCACCTGTGAGAAAGAGAATTAAAAAATACCCTAGAGGAAAAAGATGTAAAAACCTAGAGCTGCTCTGCAAAAACAATGTATAAAGAAAAATATTTTACAGTATTTGTTTCTTGAAGGCTTCTCTTGAAAAGCGGCACCTCACTTTGTTTCCTTTTTGCATTAGAAGACAAACTCTATATCATACAAAAGCATCAATTTTAGTGATTGAATACACTAAAAAGGAAAGCACCTCACTTTATATTGTGAGGTGCCACCTTATAAGTGAATTTCTGTTTGTTTATTTCCTCATATCAGAGATTCAGAGCGGATTTTGGTTCTAAAAAGAACTTGATAGGTGAAAAGCTTAAAACCAAATGGAAATGGAAAGAAATTGATATTATACTGTTACTGCCACCAAAATTTCCCTTTATTTTTTCTCATTGGTTTTCACCAGACGTATAGGGCAGGTGATCGAAGATTGCAAATTTATGGTTTAGTTATTTGTGAAAATGGGCCTATGTAGTTCATCCTTGAAAAATATTTAATTATTTACAATTAGAAGACGTATCAAATCCTTCATATGCTATGGATCTATTTGTAGAAATTATAGGAAAAACATCTGACAAGGAAGGATAACTTGCTTTCCAAATGGGCAACACTTATGTAAGCATGCCTGACCATTTAATCATTGTTCCTGACTTATTATTTTTATTTCTAGGGGGAGATTTGTGCCTGACTAATCATTGTTCCTGACTTATTATTTTTATTTCTAGGGGGAGATTTGGCTACTGATGTTTCTCAGTTGTCTGGGCAACCAGTCAAGGATTCTTCAACACTGGAGAGTCTTCTGAAGAAACCACACATACAATATAAAGTTCTTGATAAGCATGGTTTTGGAAATGAAATGTTAAGTAGAATGGAGAAAGAATGTGTAGTGATTGATATAAAGTATGAGGGATTTATTAGGCGCCAACAAACCCAACTCCAACAGGTGAGATAAATTTTATTATGTAGGTTGAAAAATATTCAATATTATTATATCTGGTACTTCATTCTCAATTTGGAATGATTGCTTATGTCCAATAGTATCTGGGCATGGATTCATTTGTTGATCAAGTTGTCGTTCTGATTAGTTCTAGTGTATTTCAAGCACTTATGTTTGCTCTACTTGTAGATGGTCCATCAACAACATAGACCACTTCCACAGGACTTGAATTATTATGCAATGACAACTTTGTCGCTGGAATCACGCGAGAAACTTTCTAAGGTGTGTAATTTGATTATGAAATTCATGACAAACATAATTTTGTATATATTAAAAAATTCTTATTAGCACGTGGAACAGACATTTCAACTTTTACTATCCGGGTCTTCTACTCTTCTTTAAGAGGTCCTGAGATTTGAAGAAACTGTTTGAGAAACTTTTTTTTTTTGTTGATAGGAAACAAAAACCTTTATTCAAAAGTGAACCAATAGTCCACTCAAAACAACAAACTAAACAAAAACAAAAATTGCAAGGAATTCAATCATAAACAGTAGCCTTCCTATCTAACATAATGAAAAATAGAGAATTGTCTGCAAATTCTTTAGAGATCAATGCTCATAGTGAAGCTAAATAATAAGCTTTATCCTATAAAAATTGGCCTCTTTAGATTCCTCAAATATCCTCTCTTTTTTTTTCTTCTCCACCCAAATACCTCACAAAACAGCAAAAACTCCACAATACCAAAGGACCATAGCTTTCTTTCCTCCCCAAAAGTTTTAACATCTTCCAAAAAGAAAGATACAACAGACCAAGGGGCAGCTCACTTCAAACTTCCAACTGGTACAACTTACATAACTTTATTGCTACCGGACAAAGGAGGAAGATGATTCAAATTTTCTTCAGAATTCTTACACAACACACCAAGAGGATAGAAAACAAGAATTAGGATATCTCTTCTGAATATTATCACGAGTATTTATTTTGCCATCCCAAAAATTTGATTTTGTTAGGTACACTAGCAGGCTTAGATCATGCCCTTCTGTCTTCACCTCCCATAATTAAAGAAACACCGTCCAACAAAGAGAGAAGAGAAGACAATTCCATAATCTCTCTACCATTCAAGTTTCTCCTAAAAACAAAACACCACCTACTATATTGAGAAGACCTTTCCAATTTATTTTGAATTAATGCACATTCCAAAAAGCAAAGCATATATAATTTCTTTTGTTTGAGGAACTATGTTTATTCTTCTGTTTTGATGTAATCTCTTATCTAATGGACTGCTGATTCACCTTCTATGTACTTGATTCCATATTGAATGTCTCTTATCAAAAAATCTTCAGGTCAAACAAAAAGTATGTAAATGCATCCTGGTCCTGTATGTGTACTCTGGAGGCATGCACAAGATATATCTGCTTTTGTTTGTCCATAGGCTATCTATCCTTATATAAGAAGATCTATGTTATTGTGTTAGAAGTTGGTGATGATGAAAACCTGTTAAGGATATAAAACAAAGTTTACAGTAGGATGTTGTGTTGTTGACAATAAATAGTGAAGAAGAAATATTTTATTTTTCTGAATTAATTCGTACAGCCTTAAGAAGAAATATATATATTAGTAAACAGCCTATTTACGGTAATAATTAATAGGTGATTTCCTTTCCTAATTGAGTACAATCACAATTCCTACAAACCAGGAAATAATCAATATTTACATTAAACTAAAACAAAAACAAAAAAACTAGTAATTGACTAAATCTCCTAGAATAGGAAATTAATCAGTCACCCTAACTCACGGAATTATACACCCCCCTCAAGCTGGGTAATAGATGTTAATCATGCCCAGCTTGGAGCACAACACCTCAAATGATGCTCTAGGAAGAGCCTTGGTGAAAATGTCTGCCACTTGAGAGTTTGAGGACGTATGCATTAATTTGATCATTCCTGAATCAGTCGATCAATCTCCACGTGCTTTGTCCTGTCATGATGCACTGGATTCTTGGCTATACTAATCGCAGCTTGATTATCACACAGTAATTCCATCGGAGTAGATCTAGGTACTTTGAGCTTTTCTAGCAACCGTTGTAGCCAAATTCCTTCACAAATTCCATGAGCCATAGCTCGAAACTCTGCCTTAGCACTACTTCTTGACACAACTGCTTGTTTCTTGCTACGCCAAGTAACCAAATTGCACCATACATAGGAGCAGTATCCGGAAGTGGACCTCCTATCCACCACTGAACCTGCCCAATCCACATCAGTGAACACACTAATCTTTCGGCTCTCATTTTTCTTGAAACAAATCCCTTGCCCAGGTGACATCTTCAAATATCTGAGTATCCGATACACAACTCTTATATGCTCTTCATTTGGATTATTCATGAACTGACTAACAAATCTCATAGAGAAAGCGATATAAGGTCTAGTATGAGATAAGTAAATTAACTTACCAACCAAACGTTGATATCTCCCTTTATCCACCGGTGGACTATCCTCAATCAGCCCAAACTTAGTTGAGCTATCCATAGAGGTATCAACTGGCTTGCAATCAATCATTCCAGTTTCTCTGAGTAGATCCAGTATATACTTCCTCTGATTGATAAAAAATCCAGCTTTGGATCTATCAACCTCCATGCCCAAAAAATACTTTAAGTTCCCAAGATCCTTAATCTCAAACTCCTTAGCCAGAAAAGACTTTAACTTCTGAATCTTCATTTTACTGTTTCCGGTTATTATCATGTCATCTACATACACTATGAGCATAGTGATTATGCAACCTGCAGAATGCTTAACAAACAGTGTATGGTCAGTTGACATTGAGTATAACCATACCTCTTGACTAACTTGGTGAACCTCTTAAACCAAGCTTTAGGGGACTGCTTCAAACCATATAAAGACTTCTTCAATTTACACACCTTATTCTCAAACATATTTTCCAAACCGGGTGGCCCCTCCATGTAGACCTCCTCTGTCAACTTCTCATTCAGGAAAGTATTTTTCACATCCATCTGATGAAGTTTCCATTATAAATTCACTTCTATAGAGAGAAGAACTTTGATGGTGTTCAATTTAGCAACCGGAGCAAACGTCTCCTCATAATCAATGCCATATGTTTTTGTGAAACCTTTAGCAACTAACCTTGCTTTGTAGCGTTCCACACTTCCATCAGCTCTGTATTTCACTGTAAACACCCATTTACATCCTACAACCTTCTTTCCATAAGGTAGATCTGTGACATCCCGAGTACCATTCTTTCGGAGAGCTTCCAACTCCTCTTTGACAGCCTTTTTCCACTCTGGAATTGCCATAGCTTCATCAATGTTGGTTGGTACAGAAACATTGGTGATGTTGAGAGTAAACCTCCTGTAATTTGGTGACAAGCCTTCATATGACAAGTACTTACATAATGGGTACAATGGTCTAGATCTGCTCTCTCTCACAGGTTTTCTCAAGGCAATGGGTCTATCACTTTCTGCAGTATTTTCCTCACTGCCTTTACTAACACCCGGACCTGTTGGACTCAAATTCAGATTTGTAGGACTGTTTAAAGTCAAGTCAGGTGAGCTGTTTGCAGATTCGCTTAATGAATTGATTTCAGGGGCATGAAACCTGACAGAGGATCCCGAATCCGAGTCATGATTTTGATGAGGTGTTGTCAGGTCTGTATCTTGCTGTTTTGCTGCTTTAGGCTGCCTGGAATATACAATGGAAACAACAGGATATTTGGATCGATTTTCAAGATGTTGAGACTGTTTTTCAAGAGTATTTTCATGATGATTTTGAGACTAATTTTGACCAAGTATAAAAGAATCAGACTGTAGAATGGGAGACTCAAAATATCCAGACTCAACAGGAGACCAACTAGGACTATGTGTTTCACTAAATGTATGATTTTGATGATTACCAACATTAAAAAACTGTAGAAATTCATTTTCACTCCCCCCTTGAATTTTAGTTTGAGGGAAAAAAGGTTGGTCTTCAACGAAGGTGACATCTTCTAGTGATACATACCACTTTCTATTTGTTGGATCATAGCATTTATACCCTTTTTGTGTAGGAGAATATCCCACAAATAAACACCTCACTACTCTCGGATCGAGTTTACCATGGGAGTGAGGATGAACATGTACAAAGGCTGTACAACCAAAAACTCTAATTGGAATGGTGGAAATAAGCTTTGTGTGAGGATATATTTCAAGAAGACTTTGAATAGGAGTTTTAAATTGCAATACCCTGGAGGGCTGCCTATTAATCAGATAAACAGCTGCCAAAACAGCTTCTCCCCAAAAACTAGTTGGTACCCTCATGCAAAACATCACAGAACGGGTGACCTCAAGTAAATGACGATTTTTTCTCTCTGACACTCCATTCTGTTGAGGTGTATCAACACATGAGGTTTGATGAACTATACCCTCACTTAGTAAATAAGCCCTTAGTTCTTGGTTTATGTACTCTCTCCCATTATCCGACCTCAACACCTGAATTCGAGTTTTGAATTGAGTTTTTATCATTGAATTAAAGTTTTTGAAAATGTTAGTGACCTCAGATTTTGCTTTCATGAGAAACATTCAAGTGACCCTAGTATGATCATCTATAAAGGTGACAAACCACTTAGCTCCGGTGATACTTGAAACCCTGGAAGGTCCCCAGACATCACTGTTAATTAATGAGAACGGTTTAGATGCTTTATAGCTACTAGGAGGATACACGACAAGAGTATGTTTAGAAAGTTCACAAAAGTCGTAATGAAAATCTTTGTATTTTTTATTGATGAATAAATCAGATAACAATTTTTCAAGGTACTTGAAATTTAGATGACCTAACCTATAGTGCCATAACATGACGACACTATTTTTATTTGACCAAGAGTTAGACTCAGCAGGATGCAATTCAGAATCAACAGAGTTGCATTGTATACCCTTTACAGCTTTAGCAGTTCCAATCGTCTTCCCCGAGACCATATCCTGAAAAATACAATAGGTAGGGTAAAACTTCGTCATACACTTCTCATTAAGGGTAAGTTTTGACATTGATAACAGACTACAATCCAAATTCGGAACAAACAACACTGTATGCAAAGTTAGAGTATCAGAAACCACATCAGAACCACATCCAACGACTTTTGAAAGAGAACCATTTGAAATCTTAACATTGTAGTTACCTTTTCAAGGTTCAAAAGTACTAAAGACTCTCAAATCGCCCGTCATGTGGTCAGTTGCCTCTGAATCCACAATCCAGGATCCTGGAGCTTCTTGATTAACATTTAAAGCAGAGGAGTATGTACCTTTCTTTGCTACAGATCATGCCTCAATAATCAAGGGATTCATACCCGAGAACATTCTCTGCAGCTGCTCCATCTGTCTCGGACTAAACAGAGCAGAATCTATCCCTGGACCCCCACTGTAGTTGGCTGTATATCCCTTAGCATCCTTGTCTCTTTGGCTCTTAGGTTTCCAGTCTTGTGGCTTTCCATGAAGCTTCCAACAAGTATCCTTGACATGACCAGGTCTGCGGCAATAGTCACACCAAGGCCTACCTTTTCTTTGCTAGTTTTCAACACCTTGATTGGAATTTCCTCAGGGCAGCAACAAATGCAGAAGCTTCTCCACTGATTCCACTAGAATCGGATTTCATGAGCATGATTTTCTTCCTGCTTTCTTCACGATGTACCTCTGAGACGACTTCTCTATTTTTTGGAAGTGGTTTTGTTCCCAAAATTCTGCCACGCACCTCGTCCAGCTTTTCATTCAACCCTAGTAGAAATTTGAAGACCCGTCTCTGCTCAATAAAGTCTTTGAACAGTACTCCATCCTCAAGGCACTTCCACTGTCGCTTCTTAAACTTATTAAGCTACTGCCAATAACGAGACAACTTTGTGTAGTATTCTATGACAGTCAACCCTCCTTGCCACAGGTCATGTAGGTGTCCTTCAAGGCTGAATAACTCTGAGATGTTGTCTTTGTTCGAGAAAGTATCCTTCACAGCTTCCTATGTTTCTCTTGCTGTTTCATTCAGAAGGAAGTTTTCTCCTACTTCAAGGGTCGTTGTATTCACAAACCATGACATTACCTTGCTGTTTTCTATCTCCCAAATCTTGTATGCCTTGTCCTTCTTGTTAGGAATGTCTACTTCTCCGGTAAGAAAGTCTGCTTTTCCTTTTCCCTTAACAAACATCAAAACGGATTGGGACCAAGGTAGATAATTATTTCCGGTGAGTTTATGGCTAGTGATAGGCATATGAGTGTCAGCAGATGGGTCATTGTTTCCCCCATTGGAAGAAGAAGAAGCCCCGATGGTTAAGACTTCATCGGTTTCTAATTTGGACATGATGTGATAGAGATTTCTGTTGGAAATAACAGCAGAGAAGAAAAAGACTGCTGCAGGGAAAAAACAGCAGAAAAGACTAAGATTGCTGCCGGAAAGAACAGCAGAGAAGGCTGAGATTGTTGGCGGAAAGAACAACAGAGAAATTACGGTTTCCGATTCAGATATGCTCCGATACCATGAAGAAGAAATATTTTATTTTTCTGAATTAATTCGTACAGCCCGAAGAAGAAATATATATATTTGTAAACAGTCTATTTACTGTAATAATAAATAGATGATTTCCTTTCCTAATTGAGTACAATCACAATTCCTACAAACAAGAAATAATCAATATTTACATTAAACTAAAACAAAAAAACTGGTAATTGACTAAATCTCCTAGAATAGGAAATCAATCGGTCACCCTAACTCACGGAATTCTACAAATAGTCCTTGGGAACTCTTAACAAAAATCTAGAGAGACTATAACCTGTTCTGTGACTGAAACTTCTTAGAAAATACATATTCTATTTATTTAACTGGTTGATGGACTTGGGAAACTAACGAACTTAACATCAACTTGCGGAAGAACTTGTTTCTGTTTTCATGCTGTATTGCTTGCCTCATGATAGTTGGAAAGCTTGGATTCTAAGAGATTTTATTTCCTACTGAAGTAATTTCTACCTTCTTTGTTGTTTGTGTGCTTGTAGGAAGATGCATTTATTTTGTCAAACTTGTGCTTTACATCATATCAGAGTGTAATTTTATTGATTCTTCAAATTTATGATTCTGGTGAATTGTAATAAGATTTTCATGCTTTCAGGTCAGGCCACAAACCATTGGTCAAGCAAGCAGAGTCGGTGGAGTGAGCCCTGCTGACATTACTGCACTCCTTATAGTTCTCGAAACAAACCGAAGGAAAGGTCATGATCAGAGGAGGCTCCTAATGCTGACTCCCGCCGTGACAGATTCAAAACAGGAGTCTGAAGTCTCTTTGACAGAGACAATTAACTCCTGAATTTGGACAAGTCTGCTACACTTCCTCAATTTATGAAATTTAGGAGCGATGAATGGCAGTAGGATCTGACTTCCTAACAATCCTCGGAACTCGGAAGTTAAAATATTTCAAAAATGAAAATGTTTGGTGATTGGACTGTGAGGAACCAATGAGTCTACATATGTTACTCGGTGAATGATCATTGATCCTTGTCTTGATGTAGGTTGAGAATGAATTCAGGTATTCTCTCAACAAGGAGATTGAAGGTCAGTATAGTAAAAGCTTCTTTTCATTAGTTGGAAATGTAAGTTGTTTAAAAAGGTGCTTGCCATGGAATGTTTCTAACCTTCTCAGTGGTCAGTATAGTTTTGTATTTATGGTGTCCCACTGTTCCTTTTAATCCATACAAGTACATTAATACCTTAAATTATGCAAGTAAATTGATTGATTTCCTTGACATGGCTAGGTTGGAAGCAGGAAGAAAAGGATGTACTTTTTATTTTGAATACAAAATGATGTATTTTTTTTTTCCAAAAAGATGTACTTTTTAAATTTATTTCGGGGATAATTTCACTTAAGGCAAATATTTCAAATGTTTGTCATATTATCAACTTTAGTTCCAATTTTTTATAAAATATATCATTTTAGTCCTTTCATCGATCAAAGGTAGTCAAAATTAACTGCACTAGGGGTGTTTTGGTCTTTTAGATAATAACACATGACAACTAATAAAATAAAAAATATTATATTTTAAAAAATTAATCAAAATTTAATAATACGGTTAAAGAAGATATAATAAAATAAAATAAAATAAATGACATTTGTTGCCTCAATATATATAAAAATAATAATTGCATAACTCAGTTGACATTGTAAGCATATTTAACTTTTTCTTTAATTGCATAAACCTTCCCTATAAAACGTACTTATAACAGTTGATTGGATGGATAAAATCAAAAGACACAAATACCCTTAAAAAATATTTCTATAATTATGGATCGATCTACCTAAATGATAATAAAAATTAACCATAAAACTTTTCACGATTAGAAATTAGCCCCCATCCACCACCTTCAGTATCTTTTCACCATTGTCATCGATATTGAGAAGGCTGCCAAAATGATTGGAGGAGGCTCTCGACTTTCTCCTAGGGCACGCGATACCTCCTTTACATCTAAGAGGCATCGCAGCCTCCACCCTTTAGGAGGAGGTTCGTCGCATCCTTCCACTATGGAGGAGGCTGCAATGCCTATAGATGTAGAGGAGGTGTTGCATAGTGAGCCTCCAACAATTTTTAGCTGCCTTTGCTCACCGGTGGTAGTGGCAGTAGAGAATGGAGTGGGGGTGTGGGTTACAGCAGATTTAGAATTTTGTAAATATTCAAGGTTATTATATAATTTTGTTTGAAAACATCTATAATTATAGAACTGTTTAGGGTTCATTTGGTTTTTTTATTATTTTTATGTACGAAAAAGAGTTAAAAGATGATTATTCCCATGGATTGTTAAGTTGACCATCGATCAAACCATTATTCAACGATTTTCATGGGAGGTTAGTGTACTTACAGAAAATTTTGAATATTTGTATAGTATCGTCTAAACTCGGTAGATGTTTGTGCAATTAACCCTATATAAAAATAAAAAGAGAGGGAGAGAGGTGATAGACACGTCTATGAGATTGTGTAGAAATGGGTGTTGACAGCGCACCAATTTTCACGTAAACAAAATTTGATTATGTCCACCCAGCTGTGAATTCTGATTTGAAGCTTCCATGCGAAATCAGAAGCTGGACACAACCCATCTCTCTCATCTCATGCCAATACACATTTTCTCCAAATGATCAAATATTATTATTAGAAGATCATGGACGATCAAGATCAAGAAATCACAACAATCCATGATACAATTAACATTATTGTAAATATTACTGCTTGAGAGTTGAGATCTTGTCTGCAAATTCATATTCATAAATAAATGTCATCTTCAGACGAATCTAGAGGCGGGTACAAGTTAATATGGCTAATATCTTGCTTTCTTTTCGTTTCCATAGCTGCCGGCGGCGGCTTTCTTACAATGTACATGATCCTCCCTGAATCTCCCTCCACTTCTTGGCTTCCTCTTGCTGGGGTCACCCTCGTTTGCCTCCCTTGGTTGTTTTGGTTCTTGACTTTCTTTTATCGCGTCGTTTCGAGGGCTTGTGGATTTAGAATGGTGATTCCTGGTGGTGGTGGGGGTGGTGGTGGCAAAGGAGATACAAATGTTGGGGGTGGTGGTGATCATGGTGTGACGTCTGATGATGATGATGATGATCATAAGGCTACCAATACAGGAGGGGGTCAAGGTATGGTAGCAAATAATGCAGCAGCAGCAGCCACCACCACCCCCTCTGTCGTGGTGTTGAGAGAGCAAAACGATGATGATGATAATGATAATAATAGAAGCCATCAAAGGAAGGAAAGTAGCAGCAACGATGAGTCAATCGCTTCCAGGGAGAGCGAAATTCCTTTGGCATATTCCATGAATTAGCTGATCATTATTAGACGATAAATTTTGCACCAGGCAAGTACATTATTCTGTATTTTGAAAATTTAATGAAACGGACGTTATCTGTATGAAATAGTACCATTCATCTTCTAGAGACATATATGTACGTATGTGATTATAATAGCTAGGCAAATTAAACAGATCTTTAATTTTGGTGGTGATCTATCATCTATGGCCTTTTGCTGATCAGTCTTGAAACTTGTCTCATTATGATCAGATCCACAAATATTAATTGCCTTTTTTATGTCATTTTTTAATGGCCCGTTGGACATTATTGCTTGAACCTATTTGGAATATTGCTGGCCTATTCTACTATCTTAATTTTTCTTTTTTCCTCTTTGGAGGATATTTCTGTGTTATTGTAAAGTAGGGGAGTAGTACGTACGTACTCTCGATGTTGTAATATATCACACATCATCTTGGTGAGTTGGTGATCATGATCAAGTCATGGAAACTAACTTCAAATACTTCGATATCCAAGCTGATCTCTCCTCTTGTTTGTCTCTTCTTCATCAGCTTTGTGGTGGGCATGGCACTGGTGGGTATGTATATCTAATGTTGAAAAATTTATTGATTTTGAAGATGCAGTATGTACAGAGATTAATTACATGAGTTCAAATTAAACTTCTCTTCTAGTTTTATTAGCATAATGTTATGATTGTAATAATATAACGTTGGCATCCTCAAGTCTCTTAGATTTATTTGGAACTATTGTTTATAGGTCGGCCTTAGGTGTATAGTGATAGATTTTTAGAGGCAAAAATGGTATTTGGTGTAGTATAAGTCGAGTATGGGACGAACTCATGACCTCTCGGATCAGTCATCTAATGATATATAAATGGATCAAATTGGTTTTCGTCATGGGTGAAACCATAATTTTTTTTTTGGGTGGGTTGTGGATAATTTCATATAATAATAAAAAAAACATTTTTATGGTGAATCTTGACGGTACGAGAGAATTTTATTAGTTAAAATAAAAAAAAATATCTGGTCAAGAAACATAACGAGTCTTACCCTCAAATACATATTTTAATCAAGAAAATAAAAAGGAAGTATGCATGCAATGTAAATACAATAAGATCCTTCCTAAATTTTGACTTCTAAGGCTTCAAAGAAGCAAAAGCATCTATTGTCAAATCTGAATCAATTGTAAAAACAAGTTCACTTTCAATATAAAAAACCGTACAATTCTTAAGTAACTTGTCATGCATCTTCTTGCACAAAGACATTTTGACAAATTTCATATACGAAAATAAAACTTAATTATGCAATTAATTTTACAACATAAACTTAAAAATAAAAATAAAATTAATGATTTTCTCATACTGACATATGTATATTTCCATAAATCTAAAAACTATGAAAACTCATAAAATTGAAATTCTTGGAGACTTGGAGATTAATTTAAATAGTAAATCTACTGCTTTTGGTTTGTTGTTAAGGAGTTCAAATTTTCCAATTTGATTTTTGAGTGTGGAAATGGTGAGAAATGTCACCTTTTTATTGATGTGTTGCAGTGATGTCACTGCTTTAATAACTTAAGTTTAAAAGGCACATATTATGGTAAACTATCCAAATTGCCATTAAATAATCAATTTTTGATTGTCTTTGAACTTTCATCTCCACATTTTGATCACAGAAAGCAATAACTCATCTCTCTCTCTCCAAAAATTATATAAAAATCGATCTACAACTTCTCTGAAAGTTGACGTGTTTCAGCACAAGGCAATATATTTTTCTGATCTTCGTTTTGTTTATCATGCATTTATGAGTCTTGTAACAGATTATAAATTTCTTAAGATTTGTTGTCGAGTGTTTGTGGGAGCATGAACCTTTGATTTGTAAATCTCCAAGATTTTTTTATAACGTTCGAGCTTATTTGAAAAGGCTCCGAGCTTTTTTCTAAAGGCTCAGAGCTTTTTTCTAAAGGCTGGAGCCTTTTCATAAGGCTTTAAGCTTTTTTCTAAAGGCTCCGAGCTTTTTAAAAAAGTCTCTGAGCCTTTTTATGGTGCATCTGAGACTTTTGAAATAAACTCTGAGCATTTATAATATAAATTTTAATTGTTTTAATAATGGTTTGTCATTATGATTTTGATAGGAGAATAAATCAGGTGAGAATAGTAATATCTTACAACGGTTGATGAGAACGGTTACCCGATGGAAGTCAAAGGTTTTTAGGTTCCAATAACAAAGGAATGTATGAGTTAAAGAGTATGACCTACGAAGAACTGGTAGCGATCGTGCACACTGTTGTGAAGTATGATGTGAACAAATACAGTGTAGATCTATAGTGTATATCAATTGTTCTCGGTACTACATGTCGTACATTTATAAGAAACGACGATGATGTTCAATTTATGCTAAGGGAAGATAGGGTGATCCCTCAAGTATGTGTTAGTCTAATTTAGAGGGCATCAGGAGATATGATAGGTTATGATATTCCTCATCGTGAAAGTACCCAACAATTTCGATATTTTAGCGGAAGCAACCAAGTGTTCAGAAAAAAAGAGTGAGACCGAAGGTCGGGAAAACATATGTGGTGTCCCACCGGTATTCACCAATCATGTTGATGTAGTTGGACCTCAATTCGAAGATGTATTTGGTTTTCAAATTGGGATGAATGATGGGCAGTACAACGATCAATGCAATGAGATTTACAATGACATGAACAATGAGCGGAACACTGAACCGAATATTGGTTCGATCCATGAGGTGGGTAATGAGGCAAATATTGATCCGATAGATCATGTAGATAACAATGAGAAAGAGGAAGAGCCTGTCAAATCGAAAAACGTGAAAGATGTGTACACAGAGTTAGTTGCAGTGCACTAGATATGCTTGGGACTTACGATGTCCGGCCTATTGTAACTCCATATGATTTTGATAATGCCACAATATAGGTTATTCCTGGAGCAGATTCATACTTGTTTGGTATGGGTGGAAGCAAGAACTTGGTAGAAGAAGATGTTGGGGTTTATGCCTTAAATATGTAACTTGCAAATGGATTTATAAAATAAATAAAAAGAAAAATTCAATTCATTCTTGTTGTGTTGTATATTTTATAACATATGCATATTCAACATCCAAGATTGCTGGATGTAATCTCAAACTATGTATATTAGTGTGTCATATACAGATGGATATAGTAAGAGATGTGCAATCTAAAGAGTCCATAGATACCAAATATAGTTAGGTACTTTATTTGTAGTTAATCTATAGCTGCGGTCCATATCGTAATATACGATGATTTTATCCTGAATCATTCATATGAGACTAAGGGAATGGAGGCACATTGTATGATGTGATCATATAGGACTGGGCCATGATCTATATGAATCTCTCATGAAGATCCGTTCACCGATGAGATTTATATATATCAACTAATGATGACTATATGTGGGTGATCTTAATCCTGAGTGTCTTATCGACTCCTTCGAGTTAGATCTTGGTCTTTGATATACCATGATTCCTGATCAATATACTTTGTATGTTGGGATTACGGTTTAGCTTGTGGCTGGGAATGTTTATACACAATAGTGGAATCCACTCCTTGTTATGAGAAGTAGATGGTAGTTCCCTTAAGAGTTGATTCGAGGCTTGGACAATATGAGCGCTCTCTTAATTCCATGAGAAAATATGATTTATTGTCCATTAGAGAATCAATGGTACTTAAAGGATATATGTAATTAGAGGGGTATAACGGACATTATGACCCAGCTCTAATTATGAACTACTGTGGAGGATCACACCATATGTAATAGCTATATCGATGGACACCGAGTTGTATCGGTCTGTGTAAAAACGTCTGCAGTTGAGAGAGTGTATCTTCGGGTTTTTAGTGGAATAACACCGGAGTTAATAATCAAGGAATATTAATTAAAGATGATTATTGGAGCTCAAAATACTATGGGTCCATTAGGTCCTCTTGCTAGCCCGATCGATTTTGGTAACAAGGGCCACGATTAATTAATTGGATTGTCCAATTAATTGTGTTACGAAAGTGACACGTATTTATTCGGGAATTAATTGAATAATGAGATTATTTAATTAATGGATAATGGTGATTACATAAATTAAATAATAAGATTATTTAATTATGTTATTAACCATTAAATGAAGGGTGTATGTTGATATTTATTTTTGAATAAAACAAGATAATATGATTATTTTATTTAATTAAATTAAATATTTATTTTTTTAATTTAAATAGTTTGAATTCAAATAAAACTAAATAAAAGATATGAGATATTTTTTATTTGAAAGTTTTTAAAAATCAAATATAGATTTGATCAAAAATTTGAATATTATATATATTATATATTTATTTAAAAAAAATGAATCAAAGATGATTTTGTTTTTAAACAAAAGATATATATATTTTGAAAATCAAATTGAAGATGTCATTCAAAAGTTGATTAAAGCAACAGAACACTGTGTGATACATTTTTTTTTTAAGTGTGCGTGATATCAAGGCATCAACTCTCTCAAAAGATAGATACCTAATATCAACACATATTGTTTACACACACTAAAAACAAAAGTTGGTTTAGTTTTTTTTTAATTAATTGCATGTGATGTAACTGTGCATGAGAAACAAGTATAAGTGATTGCTTTTAAGTGTTTAAGCAAGTGAATGCAAGTGTTGCATAGTGAAAATAAAGAAAAGTTTCTTAATTTTCCTTCATCCTCCATTCTAAGATCCCGAGTCCGTGACGTTCTTACACGCAGTTACCAATCTCGGGATATAACGAGGAAGATCAGTGGTACAGACCAGGAGCATATCGAAAAGTGAAGGAGCCTCCAAACGTTGGTATGGTTCGGTTTTCTTCTTTTCATTTTATTGATTTCAATTTCCTGTATATACGTATATTTTATTATTGTAATAATTTTATATATATTAATTCTGAAAATAATTACGATATCAAGTTCACTGGTCCCAGATATAGATTATGATATGTATATATAAATAAAAATAAAACCTTACTTCCACTGCGTGACCGGTGAACGGGGTTCGAACAGAAGAACCTACAACCATGGTTTATAAAGGTCAATTTTTTCTGACTAAAAGGGATATGAAGAGAATAGTTGGTCATTTTACAATGCGGTAAAACTTCGAGTGGAATGTAAAAAGGTTCAATAAGACAATGTTACATCTGGTTTGTTTGATAGACAACTGTAAGTAGAAATTAGGAGCGGTATGGAGAGATAAAGGGACGTACTTCCAAATAAGAAGTTTTTTCAACGAACACACTTGTCCGTTGGAGGAGATTCACCATCGCCACCGATAAGCTAATGCAGTCATAATTGGAGAAGTTGTTGCACTTAGACTTCAACAACAAGATGGTCGTCTGATGCGTCCGAAGGACATAATCGCCGACATGAAAACAATGTATGGCATCCATAACATGTATAGTAAGGCACATCAAGCCCTACACTATGCGTTGTCACTGACATATGGAACGAATGAAGAAAGCTTCCAACTGCTGTCATCTTTTGGTTACGTGTTGAATAATAAAATCCCAGCACAATCACTGACTTACAGTGTGTCGAAGATGGTAAATTTCTCTATTTTTTCTTGTCATTGAGTGCCTTACTTAGAGGATTCTGGAGTTGTATACGTCCAGTTATTGCAGTTGATGGTACCCATTTGAAGGGAAGATTCAGGGGCACAATGTTTGTTGCAACTGCACAAGATGAGAATGAACAGATGTATCCAATTTCTTTTGGGTACGGCAACTCAGAAAACAACCTTTCATGAAAGTGATTTTTGGATTGCTTGAAGGGTGACCTTGGTCATATAAATGATCTAGTTTTCATTTTCGATCGACATGCAAGCATTGAAGCATGGATTTCTAAAGTGTTCCCTGATGCCGCCTATATCATTTGTTGATGGCACTTTTATGAAAATATTAAGAAGCAATTTCACAAAAAGGATGTTGCCGCCATAATGGACAAAGCGGCTACGTCGCACACTGAAATGAAATATAACCGGCACATGGAAGAGTTATGTAACTTACACCATAACGTATTTGATTATATCAATAATGTCAGTCCACACAAGTGGTCCCGCGTACACTGTCCCGAACGAAAGTACAAGGTGATGACAACAAATGTTGCAGAATACATAAACTCAAGCCTAAAATTCACACGGCAACTGCCTATGTTGACACTTGCAGAGTTCATTAGGAATATTCTACAGAGGTGGTTTCACGATCGTCATCGAGTTACACAGTCCATGTGTCATCAGTTGACCAATACTGCACATATTGTGATCTTGAAACATGTCGAGAAATGCGGTTATATGACCGTCAATCCAGTTGACTGGAACATATTCTCCATGAAATGGTTCGGGAAGCAGTAGACTGTTGACTTAGTCTGAAAGACTTGCACGTGCAACAAATTTCAAATGTTTCCATGTTCTTACGCAATCATAGCGGCAAGGTACATTACTAGCAACAGTTTACACTCTGTATAATCAAAACCTGATTCTAAGGATTTTTTCACTGTTGTTACGGAGAGCGAAACTTGGATTTCACATATCTGTGTACGTACTACTACAAGAGACAGACATTGTTTGATCCGTACTCAGTTCCTATTATGCCTATTGGTCATCCTTCTTCATGGGTAGTGCCATCCGACATCGCTGAGCAGGTGGTATTGAATCCAATCTCCCGAAGACAAGCAAGATGCCCGAGGGCGAGTCGACATGCCTTATCTTTGGAGAGGACAACCACATAATTGTGTAAAAGATGTGGACAATTAGGTCATAATAGCAGGAGATGTTCTTATCCACCTTTGATCAATGAAGGTCTAAGCAGAGTTGTTTCTGAGGAATACCGGTGCAAGTGTAGCATCTGTCATTCAGTTAGACACAACAAATAGACATGCCCTGACAGAGACTCTACCGTGGAATGAATGGAGGCGTTTACTTATTTGAAATAGTTTGAGTTGTTCATTCACTTAACATTTAATTCAATAGGCTTGTTATTTTACGTTTTCTTATTCTGAGAGGTATGCAATGTTTATTGTTATACTATAATTAATTAAAACAAATTGAATCAAAAATAAAATAATTAATTTTATTACTTTATCTGTTCTGTACATCAATAACTACAACCTAAATTAGGGCTGGAAGTTATAAAAAACCTCCACAGTTATCTTCTCCTGGATGGTACCCATATTGTCTTCTGTCCAATCATAATCAACTTTGTTTGCCAGTACGTACTCAATAAATCTCAACGTATGGGCACCACAGTTACCCTTGCAATGTACCACATGAACAACCGTTACAATAGAATATTAATAAAACCAACATAAAGTTAATCTGATGTTCAATCAATCATACCCTGTATTCTGTTACGGCACAACTGATGTAGGCACCATGCTCACCCCAAACGGTCTATTTCGTCTGTCAAACTTTGGCTGGTCCGGGGATCTCGCATCATGAAACCTTGCCTGATGCAACATGGAGGGCAGTAACCATCTCAATGGCACTATATGCTATTTTCTGATATGTACGGGGATTGACTGTCTAAAGGGGTATAGGAGGTGTATCCTCCCGACAATGAGGTCAACGCTGGCTAGAAGCCAATGTTGGCGGCCAATGTTGCACGGAATAAGAACTTGTATAACATATATTTGATAAACTAAGATTGTTTAATTAAGTAGAGTTGTAAACCATAAATGTATAATACTTTCCACGTCAACCTCGTGCCATTGGTGGTTTCCTGCCGGAAGTAATCAACGTACGGTCATAAAGTCCTCAGCGGACCACCTATACTTCAACACAGACCACCCATTCGTCGTCACTTCCCCATTATCATCACAGGTATGATTTTACTCTACTCATACTCCAACAATAACTATACAAAATAATTTACAGAAAATCTAGAAACACGAAAAAACATAAAAATGTTTATACGAAACCAGTACATTATAAACACTTGCAAAGAATTGAGAACCCAATACGTTCATCCTCTGATTGTACACAGTGGGGTAAGCTCGTTGACGCTTTCGTATAGTGTGCAGGTACACGTCCATATACCGATAATTTAAATAGTATATGTTACAATGATACCATACATAATGTCAAAAGACATTTCAAGTGAAACCATGTACCATGTAAAACAACTCCATGAAGTTCTCCTGCAAGCGTTGGAACCAAGTGACTGGTACAGGCTCCAGTAGATCCACATCATGTCAGTATATTTTTTTTTCTTCAGAAAGTTAGAAAACCATATAATTTACAGAGGTGTTTCAATATGATAGAAAGTGTTAGACTTATAATTCCCTTTTGTCGTTCCTCTTGTATGCTTTGTTAGTGGCAAGCTGGTCAAGGTCTACCAAAGCATTGGGGTGAATGCATGATCCAATGCCTTTGCCGTAGTTATTGGCCTCTTCGGCCAACATGAGTCAATGTATAGGCTCAGCAACTAACCCCTTCTCTTGCTAGCCCGCGGCTTATGCTAACCAAAGACCATGGGGGTGTGCTGTGAGGATAATCTATGTCCAGGAGGGTCCTGTTAAGGGGTGTGACGGGATGGACTGGAGGTGTCCCTAAGGGGAACGGTGTGGCGAGATGGACGGAAGGTGTCCCTAAAGGGGAGCGATGCGACGAGATAGACAGGAGGTCTCCTTAAGGGGGGGAGGGGCAGTGCAGCGAGATGGATGAGAGGTGTCTTTGGGGGGAAGGGTACCATCGGATGGACAGGAGATATCCCTAGGGGTAAGGGTGCGACAAGATGGGCCAGAGGTGTCCTTAAGGGGAAGGGTGCCATGCGATCAAACTGTGGATAGCGGTGTGATCAAATGGACCTGAGTGGAGGAAAAACTCTATCCCAATGGACCGAACAATGTCTTTTGGACCTCCATAAGTAGGTGAAACTATGGTAAACCCTCGAAAGGTGTCTCCTGCTCTCATCCTGTAATTCCAGTCCCGAAACCCTATGCCACCCGTCACTATCTATGGGTCCGGTGAGAGGGTCTGTTCCTTGTCATGACTACTATACATGTCTCTATCTCCAGGTCTGTAGTCTAGGTCATAGGACGGTGGACCATCCCTGTTTGATTGTGATGTCGAACCCTACCACTTCTGGAGAAAGTCCATCACCTTCTTATGCTTCCTATCTCATTCCTCATTACCCTTTCGGAGATCCTCCCGTAAAGCAGCGACCTCCAAACGATCCTAAAAAAAGAACAAAATTGTCTGTAATCATACCTGTACATGTATTGCAAATAAAATCATGCATAACAACAAATTTTAGGTACCTCGCGATCCCCTCCAATGTCTCCTCACGAATGATCTCCAGTAGTATATCCAGGCATCCTAAATCAAACCTGTCTATGCCTCTAGAGACTCTCACCACCCAACTTTAACTCCGAACCCTCTGTATCCCTCTTATGCCTCTGGAGACTCCCACCATAAAACTTCAGCTCCAAACCCTCTATATCATTGGGTCTGGCACTCGTATGGCCTAAGAAATCCAAATATGGTATCGTAAAATCGACTATATCGGTAGTCGTATATAGACTGCTCCCTCGTCTATGCCCGCGAAGTATCATTGACCCCTCTCAACCGTTGTGGGCACCAGTTCCGTCCTCACAAACATCGAGAGTCGTAGTTAGACCATTGTAATTGTATACATAGTAACAACTATAAACATTAACAAATAAAATACTTACCCTCGCTGTGAAAATCTTGGTCAGCTTTTCCCCTCTCGGTTGTTTGTGTAACTCCCTCTTCAAAATACAGGGAGACAAGTTTGTAGCCCTCCGGGTCCCTAACCGGATGCCAAACTCGGGAAGACCTCAAAAGCAAATATCTACATAAAAAGATAAGTATGATAAGAATCCATAAAATTTAACGATAAATAATCAAATGTTGTAATTCAAATTTCTTACCAACAAGGCGAAAGATAGACCGTAAATGTTGTACGTATTTACCATGTGTATGTCAGTGCCCTTTGCTCACTAGCCTCTCTTGAACCCCTCAATCCCCCGTCAAGCACATGCTTGAATCCATAAATGGAGTGCCTGTACACGTGGACACCCCACGAGAACGTATTAAAAGCATCGAGGTCCTCGACCAGCCAAAACTGCCATACTGGAATTCTCTCTCTCGTTCAACCCCATAAGTTTCCAATTCAACATATAGAGGAGGTAGAGCTTCACAACATCATACAACTGGTGAAAAATACTGAGGCGTAGAACAACTCTCAGCTATTCGAAGTCGACCTCATATATGCCGGGAAAGTACAACTGTTGTATGTCATTTTCTACGATAGCATACATCGTTGTATCCAGTACGGCTCCGAACTGCAATCCGGTGATCAAGCAAAATTCTACCTTCGAGAACCTCATCGAATGAGGCCCTAACGTGAATCGCATCTCATCTACGGGGCCATCATGATATAGATATCCTGTAAACAGCAGATGAATAACGCCTCCTGAAAACTTCATATGACAATGCATTGTCATGAAATACCCGAAACTCGACTCCATGAATCGACGCCGGTCTTCCACAATAAAAAAATTTGGGACTCGGTTCAGTACATCATATATTTGTCCAAGGGCGTCAAAATGGTCATGGCGAGTAAGTTTGCCCTTGTACCATTCTTCCTCTGAAGTTTTAAGTAAATCCTTCAACCAATTCCTCATCTGCATTTTCTCAGAAACAATACATAAGTATACTGTAAAAGGCTCGAAAAGTAAAAAAAAAAAGATGTCTCGGACATAGTATTGAAAACCTCAAAGCTTTTTAAAAGAAGCTCGGAGCTTTTAAAGAAAATCTTGGAGCTTTTTTTAAAAAAGCTCGGACACTACAAAGTTTAACCAACCTAATTTTCCAAAATTAAAAGCTCAGATGTGTTTCAAAAAAGATCAGACATGTTTCAAAAAGTTTCAGAGATTACAAGTTAAACGAACCTTATTTTCCTTAACAAAACGGTCGGGGCATGTTTCAAAAAAGCTCTTTGGTTCAAATAAGCTCGGACAAGCTTCAAAAAGTCTTGGAGATTCAAAGTTAAACCATACCTACTCTTACTAAACAAAAAGCTCGAAGGTGTTTAAAAAAGCTCAGATTAGGTTCAAAAAAGCTCTACAATGTTTCAAAAAGTCTCGAAAACCCATAAATTCATCTTCCTCAATGAAAATTCAACCTGTTTTCAAACCCTAACCTAACCCAAAATAATTCTCAGGTCAACAAATCAAACATAATCTATATTTTTAATCAACACACAACTGATCAAAAATGCACAACAACTTATCAAAAACCAAAGCGATAACAAAATCTAACTCAACTTACCTTTGTCTATTGCAAAATTTCTAGTGAAGTGTCGAAATTTCAATACTCTCCAACTTTCGGTTACTTTATCGTCGATTCACTTCCCGTCGATTAAAATCACTCTACTTTTTCTCTCTCTCACTTTGAAAACAACATCAACTCAATTTTTCAGGGTATTTTGGCCTGGTCACCTTAATTAGTGCCTTTTAAACATTGTTGACAATGATTTCTGGAGTAACCTCCCCGTCACACAAGTAATGCAGATTGATAACGGATTGCAGATTAAAGTGAACGGAAAGTAAATAAGATACAAAATTTTACGTGGTAAAACCCCAATAAGGGGAAACGACCATGGTTGCCGATAATCAGCGAGAAAATTCACTATGTTAAAGACAATTACACACTTGATCAATCTTACGCTCTTGCTAGTCAATTTGTGTTAACTCCTTTATGGGTAATATTATGGTCTATTTATACATGTCTAGAACCTTAATTCTTGGTATACAAGTAAGGAAAGTTCCCGTAATTGAGTGAAACTCTAACTTATTGGAGTCATGTTACTCTTCTTCCTTATCTTTCGTTAATTGTGTTTCAACTTTATTAGATCTCTTGCATGATCCAGACTTTGATATTTATAAGAGAATTTACTTTCCTTATCAAAGTAGGCTTCTAGACACCTTATTCAAGCAGGGTTCATTCTCTGGATGTTTGATTCGTAACTTCATAAAATCTGAGTTCTGTCCACGTGTCACGTAACCAATCACCTATTTCACCTGACCATGTTTTCTCCCCCCCCCCCCCCCCCCCCCCGATCGATGGTTTTACCCGATCACAACCATCGCCCCGACCATCTTGTTAACTCTGAGCGAATCTTCCTACCCGATCGTTTGCATTATCTTGGTTGGGGGGTTTGATGGGTTTTCTTTGGTCCACTTGGGTTGACTTATTCTGATCGCCTTCCAGTGATGTGGCACCCCTGACTCTTGTCTTTTACTGACGTGTCACGTAGTTTAGGATTTGCCAATAACAACACCCCCTTAAACATACAAGACTGAGTATCTCGTTTCCAAATGGAATCCACTCGGTGAAGTGTGTTTAATTTATTCTTTTTTCTTATCATGGCATTCATTAATGCGCAGTTAATACTTCACAGTTGAATGTTAATGTCGATCATACTCGTTACGGCTTACACAATCATCCAACCACTTTTTTGAATTTCAAACGGCACATTTTTTTCGTTTCGTGTGCACCTACTCCCACTCACGTCTGGTGGTACATGCGTGTTCTTATGACATCATCTGCTCCTATATATAGTCCGAAAACCCTTCATATTTTCCTTCACAACTTCATAAAGATTCTCTGCAGAAAACCCTAGCTTTTCATCTTCTTCAGATTCTTGCTTTTTTTCACTTTTAAACTTATGTGTTTCCGTTGCATTCACTTATATTACAGGTATGGACCCAACTCTTCGTTATAGATATTTCAAACTTCTCACTTATGCCATTGAGGCTGTCGATAATGAGAATATTGCTAGGCTTGAATTCATTCTTTGGGATCATTTTCACGCTTATACTCCTTCATCTCAACCTATCACTTTGAATGTAGATTATTCTATGGCCCATCCCCGGGTTTATTTATTCTTCTGCTAACCCTCTTGGTTCCACTTCTGTTGGTGTTTATTCAGATATGTCGAAGACAACAAGGCAAACTTCCAGGGCTTCTCCTAAAGAAACCACCCGTCTAACGAACAACTTAAAGATAGTTTCCTAAACATTGAAGATGAAGGATGTCCCGAGGGAACTACGGGCTTACATGCTAAGATTTACAATGGACCATCCTTGCACCTTCGACCTCGAGATAAATATGGTGACAGACGAGGAACTTACAAAGTTTAGGGATTGGTTTGACCTCCCTCGTTCAGTGTTATTATCCTGTAGTGGCGAGCGCACAGTGTGAAATCCATATCTTGGTGCGGTTACGATTTATAGAGCCATGCTGTCTTCTAGGGTCACTTTCACCTTACTGCCTTTCATTGCCCAATTCTTGGCAAATACGGGTGTTGCCCCTTCTCAGCTAACCCTTAGCTCATATTGGGTGTTGATCAGCTTATGGCATTTGTGGAAGCAGATTGGGGCAAAATACCCCCCGACTCCCTAAGAGATACATAACTTTTATACTTAGGGTCAGTCTGATACAGAAGGGACTTTCTATCTTCAGTCAACGTCACCGAGCAGTTGGATTCCCCACGGTTACAATGAAAATCCTACCCCTCCAATGCATAAAGACCATAAAGGTTTCATCTAGGGGTTTCTCTCTTCTAAAAAGTACTGGAAGAACAGTCGGTTCTTTGTCAGCAGAGACTAAGGTGAGGTCATAGTGGTTGATTCTTACCATCGGCTAAACCGAAGCAGTGTCTTGAGGCATTTTTGTAGCTCCGAGCTATGGAACAAGACTGTACCTAATATGACCTGGGAATAGGCTGACATAATCATTAAGGTGGCTCAGACTCTTTAGGTGGTCAGGGATCGCTGCAGCTTATAATCAGAGAAGGAGTTGATTGAACTGGGTCTCTTTTCTAAGATATCTGCCCATCGCAAGCGTCGTAAGTCTCTGTCTCTAAACTTCCTGGTGGTTGCTTATATCTTTTGCTAATTATTTCTCGTGATGCCTTTCTTTTTAGTATATGAACTGGACATCGTCGTTGGTGAGCAGGCCGAAAAGGCTAAAAATCTTGATCGGGTTAGAAGAAGAGCGGCTGCTGATCAAGTGGCTTAAGGTATTGCTCCTCCGGAACATGACTTGGTGGAGCACGTATACGAGTCTGATCGTGATTTCTCAACGGTTCCTGCTGACCAGGATATGGTAAGCAGTTGTGATCCCTTTCCCCTTCGAATCAGTCGGAGGGGGTTGTCTAGAGATAAGTTTGATCAGGTACAATCTTCCATAGAGGGATCTGGCCTTGAACTGTCCAATAGGGAGAGATCGAGCCGAGATAATTCCACCAGGGATAGGCAAAGTCGGGAGGAGCCAAGTGAGGGAAAATCTCACAGGACAGTTTGATAACATGATCTCTGGCAACAAGGTAGTGAGTGGAGGGATCTTCTACCACTGAGGCCATCCGAAGGAGGGCGGATGCACCTAGTGATATTGATCTGTTACCATCTCGACTGGAGGTTAGCCCAATTGTTTTAGATGAAGAAGAAGAGGATGATCAGGGGACCCTGACTGAGTTTATTTTGAGGGAGCAGCGGTTGAAAAAAAAAGGGTGATCGGATGGTTTCGACGTCTTCTTCTATCCTATCTGAATCAACTAAGGCCGCCGATGTAACTATGCCTCAATTTTATCCCTCGCCTTCTCAGATTCAACCTAATCGTTCCCCCACGTAGCTTCCAGCACATCATCCGGGGAAGGCTCCCATGGAATTTTCTGTTAAATGCCAGAAAGTCTTCACTGACTCTGACTCCGATGATAGGGAGCTTAACTCGGAGGAGTAATTTATTGATGACGATCTCCTTTACGTCACGGGGGAGAAAATGCTTGGACTGGTGTCAAAGTCAATGACTGACATTGCAGTTAAGTTGGTTGAGCATGTTCAAGCAACCTAGTCTGGGGATATTCCCTCTATTACACCACTCGGGTTCCTCCCTAAGGATGGTGTAAGTGAAGGTCAAGTTCCTGAGAGGCAAAGTTTCGAAGCTCTTGCAATCGCCTCTCAGACTGGTGAGGGTGTTGTGGTCTCAAATATGCCAAACATTGCTGACCCGACCCTTCCAATGATGCATACGACTACTTCTACTTATAACCACGATCGATCCATCCCTTCGGCGATTCTAGAAGATCTAGTTTCTGGATCCTCCCATCCCTCTCACTCGAGCAATTCTCAGGTTGATCTCATTTCCATGCTTCGATTCATGTCTGCCGGTAAGGGTACATTGGCGATGGTTATTGGAGGGAAGCTAGGGCTGCCACTGCTACTGAGCGGATCCATATGATTTTTAAAAATGGAGCTTTTGTAAGTGTCTTCTGGATAGTCTTTTACTTGCATACTTTCCAGTTTCTCTAACTCCTGGCCTTTTTTTTTTAGGCAGTGGAGGAGCTGACCCGAGCCTTGGATGATCAAAAGAGACAGGCTACTGAGATATCTCAGTTGAAAAAGGCTCTTACCGAAAAAGATGATGCCCTTAAGTCTTCTTCAACCGGCACTTCCAAAGCTAAGCAATACGAGGAGCAGCTGAAGGCCTACACTACGACTAAGCTTGCCCTAAGAAAGACCATATCCAATGTCCAGGGTAGGGCTTCTGCAGCTAAGGCAACCCTTAGACAACTTACCACGAGGAATCCCGATTAACGCTCAACTTGAGTCGAAGGCCATCCTGGCTGAGACGGCAGTGATAAAATCCTAGGAGGAGACCCGGTTTGCCTAAGACACTCTTACCTCTATCTAACAGATCATGCTTGAAACGCAGCAGACATCTGAGGCGGCTCATATTCACTATGAACACCTAGCCAAGATTTAGAGCAACAACAAGTTAGTATGGAGGTGTTTCTCAAGAAGCTTGGTCGGCCCTTGAAGTCCAGAACATGGATCGCTATAAACGATCTCTAACTTTTGATGCCATCATGCTGAGGGAATTCGAGAGGGGGCTGACCATCACTTGGTCTTTCTTCGGGGGTAAGGGAAGGTCTTTAGAAGAGGCTCACCGCAAATGAGATAGAACTATCAAGAGGCATAAAGATGAGTCCGTGGAAGCTATAAGAAATCAAAGGATTCGTTGGAGGGCCTACTACAGGTCCATCGGGAAGGATCCTCATCCCATGCACCTAGAGCTTCCTTTAAGTCTATTCTGGTGGTTTTTCCTGCCTGCGAAGAAAATGGTGTTGTAACCAATAAGGCTGATATTGTCCCCTTGATGGGTATAAACTATTCTTCCTTCATGGTCGATGAGTCCGGGGATTGTATCACTTGGCTAGATTTTGAAGACTTGAGCCAAAACCATGGTAGTGATCTCCCTCCTGGCTGTTCTGGGCTCGAAGGTCCTTCATTATCTATGTAACCGCTGCCTTGTAACTGCACCATTTTATAAATAAAATGAATTTTATTCTTTTGGTTGTTTCTGCATAAACTAGTGAATTGATATGAGTTGGTCATCCCGTTGCACGTTAGTGATAATCCAGGTGCTAAGCTGGTAACAATAGTTGTTTAAAAATGAATGATTTATGACTGGTTGTGACCGCTTATTAATTTGAACCATGCACGTCGATCTATGCCTAAGTTAATTGTCTCAGTCGTAATCACATCCTATTACCTGGTTCAAATCACCTTTGGTTGTTGCTACGAGTTAGCTCAGATTTTTTGTCGGGCTAACTGACCCAACTGTGGCCATTATAGTGCAATTTGTCACGACCATTCCTTGGTCAGCTGCCTGTTAGCTTTTGGTTTCACCAAACTCTAATGCATTATTGTTAATCCAGTTCCCTTAATTTGACTAGAACTGTTTATTAACCCAAACTATATTGATTCTATTGTCCTGACCTTAGTTGGGCAATTTTGTATGAGAGGGTTTGTTGTAGCCCCTACATAACCAGTGTCGGAGGGGAACCGTTCTAGTTAGCCGATCGATTACTCTAGCCCCCGATCATCTTACTGCTTTTATGTCAAAAAATGTTCTTTTATAACCCATTCACATAGTATCTAATTTATAGAATCTTGTCTTTTATCTGTCAACTAGGTCTTTTGGACATCTCCTAATAGTCTGTTGATCAGGATTAGTTGTAACAGGGCATCTTGTATTTTACTGACTTAGCAAGTGCCTCTTAGGGCCACTGTTTTCGAGTAAAAATACTTATCCCTTGTTCAACTCTTGGCTCATCTCATCAGGCGTTTATGACCTGAAGGCACCCCAACAGTGCTTTATTGCACCCAGTTAGTTTCAGTGAGTGTACAATGCCTTTGTGACATATGTTTTTAGACCCCTCACTGGGACTCTTGGGCACCCCCTAACCGATACTAAGCAATTTCCAGGTGCCCCGAGATTGCTTTTATATGAAAGCAAAGTTTTAGAACACTATTCTTGATTTCTAAAACTGTTCCCTCAACGGGGCTTAATTAATGCTAAAAGGGAACATAAAACAATCAGCTAACAAAGCGAATCAATCTCTGAAGAAGTAAAAGCAAACAAGAAAAACTGAGGGACCCATAGGGGTAGAACATCTTCAGGTATTGAGCATTGTTTTGCCTAGGTAACTCGTTTCCTTTTGGTCGGGGCAAGGCGGTACGCTCCATGTCCAGCCAATCCGACCACTTGGTATGAACCTTCCCATTTATCCACCAAAGCCCCAACTGACTTATCTCTTGTACTGGGCGAGACCCTCCTCAGATCAAGATCTCCAAGTTGGAATCTTTTGATTCAGATATTGTAGTTATAGTACCTAGCAACCTTTTGTTGATAGGCTGCAGTCCTCACCCTCGACATATCTCTTTTTTCTTCCAACTCGTCTAAGTTCTGTTCCAGCGTACCAACGTTCGACTCGGGATGGAATATATGCACCCTTGGTGAGTTATGAATTACTTCAACCGGGATCACTACCTCTGTTTCGAACGCTAGTGAATAGGGGGTTTTCCTCGTTGAAGTCTTTCTGTGGTTCGGTATGCCCATAAAACTTCATGCAACTTGTATGCCCAGTTCCCTTTCTTGGTGTCTAGCTTTGCCTTCATGGTGTGTTTGATTATCCTGTTTACTGTTTTTGTCTGGCCATTGGTCTAAGGGTGAGCTGGTGTGGCATAATAATTTTTTATACCTAAATCACGACACATGTTTCTGAAACTGTCACTTTCGAATTAAGTTCTGTTGTCCGTAATTATCGTGTCTGGGATTCCGAACTGGTAGATGATGTTCTTCTTAACGAAACTCATCGTATTGGCCTCGATTATATGCACCGGCACTTCTGCCTCGACTTATTTGGTGAAGTAATCTACGGCCACAGTGGCATGTTTTGCCCCACCTTTGGTTATAGCTAGCATCGGGCCGATCAAGTCTAACCCCCACATGGCGAACGGTCAAGGTGATGACAAGCTCTTTAACTACTCAGGAGGCCTATTTATATCATTAGCTATCCTCTGGCAACCCCCACATTGATCCACGACTGATTGAGCGTCTTGGAATAAGGCCGGCCATTATAAGTCTTGTCTGAGAGTTTTATATGCCAAGCTTTTGCCTCCTCCTGAGTGATTCCCACATACTCCTCCATGGATGCTTTCTAATATCTGTCTGCCTTCCGCTGGGTAGACACATATTTGCAAGACCTTCGAGGATCTTCTTTTGTACAATTGTCCCCTGACCATCGAGTATCGGGTAGCTCTATACCTGAGACATTTTGCTTCAGTTTCTTCTGTTGGCAATATTTCATCCTCCAAGTATTCCCTGATCGGGGTCATCCAAGTGGTCTGTTTTCCTTCCATCGCTCCTATCTCCAATGTTTCTTCTTAGTCCTCAATGCTTGGCCATTTAAGATGGGCAACTGTGATGGTCTTTGACTGTACACCGCTAATGGTTGACGCGAATTTTGACAAAGCGTCTGCCTTTTCATTCTTCTCCCTCGGGATCTGGGTGATCCTATACATCTTGAACTTTCCTAGCAGCGTTTTGGCTACCCATAAATATGCAGCCATGTTGTTATCCTTAGCTTCATACTGTTAGATTTTAGATTATGTTGCCATTAATTCCATATCAAAATGTTGTTTATTTGTAATGATTTAGTTGTTTAGGTTCATGATGATTCAAGCTTCAAAGAAGGAATAACAACTAGGCAAAGCACGTACAAAGTCTTCAAAGAGAAAGGATGCTATATGGTTTTACAAAGGTATATTAAGACCTTATCTTTCTCTTACAAGGCTTAGGAACACACACAAATCATACATATGTGTCCCTGCGTAGTTCTGCACCATTATAGGCACACCCACACACAAATAATACATATGTATCCCTGTATTGTTGTGCACCATTTATAATACATTCACACACTTGAAGATGAATGCTCATGCATTGGTATGAAAATAGCATGTTTTGGAAAATGCATGATTGGAGACTATCTCTATGTAGTTTGTATTCTATTGTGAATTGTGTTTGTATATATATATATATATATATATGTTTGTATAACATGGATATTGAACTTGATTTTAGTCTTAAATCATTCTTGATTGAGTTCTGGTCATTTCGGTTACTCATACTATTGATTTCAAGTTCTAAGTCAAAAGATACTACACTTTCAACTCATGTTGTGTACACTGTCTTAGTATTCATATATCTAGTCGAATTCTTATTTTTTGGGTTGAGTATCTTATATTTCCATGTCCGTGAGAAATTTATGGTTTGTAATCCATAAACGGATTCAAATTCTGAGTTCGGAGGCAGAAGAACAGTCGTAGAACGCGAAGGAAGCTCGTGGAAAAGAAGCAAACATCAAGTGCTTCTTTCCCGAGATGGCACGTGGCCATCTCGGGCAAGAAGGCTTGCTGCCCCGAGATGCCCATGCGTCATCTCGAGCAGTAAGGTCACTTGATGTGGTTCATGCCCTTTTGGTCATTTCACATGATATTTTCCTCTCTCTTTTATATATCTCTTCTCTCTCACATTTCTTTAAAAGAAGAAGAGATTTAAAATTTAAGTGCAGAATTTTCTCCCAAATTTTATCACCTTCAAAACATCATAACTTTTTCATTTGAATTCCGATCTGAGTGATTTAAAGTTGAGAGTATTTGTCTATTCATTCTCCATCTTTTCTCAGAAGGTTTAAGTTAATTTTATTGCTGTTTTTGGAGTCTAAGCTCACAAAAACGGGACTTCACCAAATCAACTAAGGTATTAATTTTCTTTCAAAGTTTTCTTTTAAAACTTGGTCAATTGCCTTGGGTTTTCTTCTTCAATATATATTAGTGTCTCATGATTGTTTTCATTTCAGTTTTGAATTCATTTAAAGCTAGATTGAATTTCAATTAAAATCTCACATGTTGAGTTAGGTTTTAATTTACCTATGTTTTCACATGATTGGGATTGTATTGTGCTAACTTTGATTCTAAGACTATCTGATGATCTTTAATTGATTAATTTTATGAAATATAGTTCCTCACATGTATTAGGCTCTCTTTGGCCGAAATCTCACTATGATACATGTGGTTGTGTTTTTATGAGCTATTCTTGTGCTTAGTTGATTTCATGAATAGATAATATGCTCTAGAACATGTTTTTTTTTTGTATATGAGATTTAAACTTGATTATGCATTAATTGATCATATCTTATGACTCAAGTTTTAGATATATGCATGTATCTATGTTGTAATTAATGTTGAGCATATCTTACGTGATCTATATGGATTAAACATGCATGATTGACTATACTACATTTGTTATATACATCCATGCATATGTTTAGTATTTTCCATAGGATGTGTTGATCATAACATTCTATGATGCGTGCTTGTTTACGTTTTGCATTCATGATCACCTAGATGCCATGTGAGAAGGAAGTCTTGACAATAGGTGTGAGAACTATGTTGTTGAGCAAGGAAGTCTAGGCAAGAGGTGGGAGACCTCGGAATGTCAAGTAAGGAAGTCTTGCCTAAGGTCGTGAGGATCTGGAAGGGTGAGCGAGGAAGTCTTGCCTAGGGTCGTGAGGATCCGGAAGGGTGAGCGAGGAAGTCTTGACAAGAGGTGTGTGGCCTCAGAATGTTGAGCAAGAGGGTGACATTTTTATTGGTAGGATATGAGGGTAGTTTCTAGGTGAAAGGGTCACTTAAGAGATTGTGCTTTTCTTATCTACTAGTGGATTTTGTTTGCCGGAGCTTGCTAACTCGTGGATGTTTCCTGTTCGAATGTTTACCACATTATATCTTGTGTCAACTTTTCTCTATCCCTATATCTCTTATATTTGTATTTGTTATTTGAATACTATGGATAGAACTTTATATGTAAGTTGACTTCTTTACTATACTATCAATTGTGTATGTGTTATGGTTGTTTGTTTGTCTCACACTTTACATATTTTATATATTGATTAACTGTTTTTAATTGATATATATATATATATATATATATATATATATATATATATATATATATATATTGTGATACAAGCTATCTAGAGGGATAAATTTTGTTTGTTTCTAAGGGAGTTGAAAAAGGTGTCTAACCTATTCACCCCCCCTCTAGGTTAGCTTTGAGCATTTAACCGTGTTTTTATTTTTAGATACTCTTCCAAAATTTGGTTTACCACCATTTGCGAGTCACTAAATATTTCTAGCTCATCCGCCTTTAATGCCATACAAACTCCGAGTCCTACCAAATATTCCTCAAACTCGGTCATATTGTTAGTGGCTTTGAAGTAAAACTGTAAGGCACATTCTACCTGATCACCTTTCGGAGTAGATATGACTATCCCGGCTCCACTGCCATGCGCGTTTGATGACACATCTACATACAGCTTATATGCGAACTCATCATTCTCCTTCAGCATTCTGATCACGTCGTTGTTTGGTTCGGTGAACTCTAAGATCATGTCAGCCATAACTTGCCCCTTTATTACGGCCCTTGGTAAATATGCTATCTCTAACTCGCTCAATTCCATAGCCTACTTGGTCAGTCTCCCAGACACTTCAGGTTTCGATAGAATTTGATTGACAGTCTGTATAGACCTCAATCCCGTGGGCTTAAAAATATGGCATTAGCTTCCTTGCTGCAGTTACAAGGGCCAGTGTCTTCTGCTTGGCTGGTGAATACCTTGTCTCATCTAGTAACAAAGCCTTGCTTGTGTAATATACTGACTTTTGTACCCCCTCATCTAACCTAACCAGTACTAAACCTATCGATATAGACATTACAGATAGGTACAAGTAAAGCACTTCTCATTTAAGGGGTTTGGATAGGATCGATGCTTTTCCTAGATATTCCTTGATCTTTCTGAAGGCCTGTTCACACTCATCGTTCCATTTTACCCCCTTACCTTTCTTAATTGCCTTAAAAAAGGGAAGACACTTGTCAGTTGATTTGTTTATGAATCGATTCAGAAATGCCAAGCACCCTGTTAGCCTTTAGAATTCCTTTAATGTTCTTAGAGACCTCATTTCCTCAAACACCTTTATTTTCTCTAGGCTAACTTCAATTCCCCTCTGGTGAACTTGAAACCGTACGAATCTTCCTAAAGGTACTTCAAAGACACTTTTTTGGGTTGAGCTTCATGTCGAACCTTCGTAGCACTCCGAATGTTTCCTTGAGATCTCCTGCAAGTTCCGCTGACGTTATGCTTTTTGTCAGCATATCATCCATATATACTTCCATGTTTTTACCAATCTGTAGAGCGAACATCTTATTTACCAGTCTCTGGTAAGTTACCCCGGTATTTTTTAGACCAAAAAGCATGACTTTGTAACAACATAACCCCTAGTCGGTGGTAAATGATGTTTTGTCTTCATCGGGTTCGAACATCTGGATCTGGGTGTATCAAGAATACAAATCCATAAAGCTTAATAATTCATGATTGGTTGTTGTTGTTAGGATTATGCTCGATAGCAAGAGTATACTAATGTATTTGAGAATCTTTTCATATTAATAAAGTGATTTCTAGTTTAACAAATCTTATAGCATTTATAGTTTAATTATTATAATTGTCAAAAGTAAGTAATCATAAGGTCAAAAGACTATGAGAAAAGAAGAATTGTTCATACATCTAGATATGTATGAGGTAGACACAATTCTTTACTTAGTCTTGAATAATATTCACAACTTAAAATAAAAGGTTGGGCGCCTTTATCTTGTCAAAGTTGTAGATTCTTTTGCTAGCATTTGAGTGGAATCAAATGTGCTATGATGAGTCTAAAATCATCAAAGTGTGGTGTCTTTGGGCAAAAGAATATAGTGCACTGGGTGCATTGAATTGGATCACAATGAAATACTTTATCTAGAACCGTCAATGGATAAAAGTTCTCATTAGAAGACAATCGGAGAATCTATCTCAATCCTGAGATAAATGATGGACTTATGGTTGCAAGTGTTATCATTTGATCTATCAATGAGTACGATTATATAGCATAGTCTATCCTCGATAGTATGGTGGTATTCATTTGTTAATCGATAAAGGACTTCATTTATAGATATGGACATCGTGGCTCCATTTATGAAATGAGAGTAGAATATCATCATATGGATGTTTTGAGGTATTGGATATTAAATCTAAACACTGAGTTTTCAATAGTGTCTATTGAAACATGGCTTCTGGACAAGTCAAAATATCCAAGTTCAAAATGTGGTCATATGAGTAAATATGGTAACTTGGAGAGCTATAGGCGGTCTATGAGCTCTTAGCGATTACTGGTATTCTTCACAAGGATACACTTTCTCCAATAAAGTTGTCTAGGGTATGAATGAGTAACATCAACTTATTCTATCTTTATTTAAGAGTTCAATTTTAGTTCTTTAGTGGAATGAATTAAAATTAAATAGATCGGACTTAAGTGAATCATTTGTTGATTGTGATTGGGTTATGTCTATTGGAGCTTAAATTTAGATAGCCCGTCAAGATCCTCAATCCACACGAACTTGCATGGATCACTTGATATATTCTACCAGACCAATTTAGGGGTCCATCTAGAATTGTATTGAGGCATGTGGACTTGTTTCTTTTTTTAAGAATGGGTCTAGTTCACATGTGGACTTTTTATGAAGGTCAAATGGATTTAATAAAATAAGAAAATAATATATTGACCTATATATATGGTTTGGACAGCAAGGCTATTTAGAATAACTTAATTATATTATATTATTTAATTATTTAATTAAATAGAAATTAATTAATTTGTTGATGAATTAATTATTTAATTAAAAGTCAAAATATTTTTCCTAGTAGAAGATGATCTCCTAAAATTATACTATTGTTAGTAGTATAATTAATATTAAAGACTATATTTGATAGGTAGATAATAAAATGAGTTATTTATCTAATCAAATTAGAAAGTCTTTAATATGGTTACAAATACGCTATTGAGTTGGATTAGGAATCTTGGTGTAGGATAGAATTCCTTTTTGAAAAGGATTCTTAACCACCAAGTAAATCTACCTAAGGAAAAGATTCTTAACTACCAAGTAATCATTCTTAGGAAAAGAATTAAGTCTCCTAATTATATCCTACGATTTTCGGCCAGCCCATGTGTATATAGGAGAGGATAGAATTCCTTTTAGATAAGGATTCTTAACTACCAAATAAATCCACCTAAGGAAAGAATTCTTGCCAACCAAGTAAATCCTTCTTAGGAGAGGATTTATAATCCTATATATATATATATATATCTTGTGATTTTCAACCAGCCCTAGCATAATTTCAAGAGGAGATTTCGGCTAGCCTAATTTTTCTAAGAGAGAAGAATTTGGCCATCATAGGAATTTTGAAAGAGAAAAATCTGATTTTACTCTAGACAAAATTTGATCAACTCTAAGAAATAGTGTGTGATTCGGGAAGGAAGAAATATGAAGAAAGAACGTTTGGTTTTCGATAGTACACTAGAAGCCTTTACATCAAAAGTTTTTGTGTACAACATCGAATCAAGGTTCACGCGAGTTTCAATCAAATTGATTGATAATTCACAAATGACCTAACGTTCTTTGTTTTCTTCTTGGAGGATTATTGTAACTAACAAAAAGAAAGATTTTGTTGGTTTCCATCCTCAGGTATACAATTTAAAGAAAGGGAGCCCACACTCCTAGGTGATTCACGTTTGTGATTAGACTAGAAGATCTTACAGAATTTTTTCGGTGCTTGTTCAATCGTCACGAGAAAAAGGTACGACACTTTTTTTATACATCAATTAATCTAGGGTTAAGGTTCTCGTTGCATAAAAGGGAAAAAAATTATTAATACGCAAACCCTAATTTTCGTTTTCTCACGCTTTCGTTGCGTTTTGAACCGTTTTTCCCTACAGTTGCATCCACTAACTGGTCAATCCGAGGTAGAGGGAAGCTATCCTTCGGGCATGCTTTATTGAGGTCGGTGAAATCCGCACACATCATTCATTGGTCATTCTTCTTTTTTAAACCACCCATTCAGGGTACTTTACTTTCCTTCCCTTATAGATCCTGATGCCAGCAGTTTCTCTACCTTCTCTTTGATCTTCTCGCTCCTCTCCGGGTTAAATAGTCTACTTTTCTGAATAATTGGCTTGTGGTTGGGTCCAAGTGCTAAACAATATGAAATAATCTTCGAATCGATTCCCAAAATATCCTCGTGTTTCCATGCAAACACGTCTTTCTATTCCTTAAGTAGAGTGGATATCTCATCCCGCACTTGCTTTGTCAGTCGAGGTCCAAGCATTACAGTCTTTTCGGGATTATGGTTATCAACTGTAACCAATATGATCGGTTTAACTTCCTAGCTTTTCTCATCTTCCAAAGGTGTCTCCCTTGGGTCCAGTTCGAACCGGGTCAGAATTACCGCTCTGACCTCCACATCATCTATCTTCTGGTCTTCATACTTCTTAAGGGTGTATACTTGCATTACCACCGACTCTACTTTCTCTTTGTACACGGCCAAATTTGCCTTTCTCGCCCACTCTTGTGAGCTTTTCATGACTCCCACTCCTGTTTCCATAGGAAACTTCACTATCAATGCATAGGTGGTGGTCACAGCCTTCGTCTTGTTTAGGAAAGACTGACCCAGTAAGGCATTATATGGCTAATTCTCTACATTTATGACCACAAAGTCCAGTAATGTTTTCTTGGTACAAGGAAAGCTTCTGATCTCCACAGGCAACTACACTGTCCCTAACTATCTTACTTCTGCTCTTCCAAAGCCTCTAAGTGGGATTTTAAGTGGGTTGGAGATCTTTTCTTTGCAACCCGAGTTGGTCAAAAACTACCACACTTAGAATATCCGTTGAGCTTCCGTTGTAGATCATAACCCTTCTTACTTCCCTATGCCCAATACAAACCGACACCACGATCGCGTCGTTCAGTTTTACTTCTGATGTATGTGCGTCTGCTTCGGTGAAAACTATTGGGTCCCAACCTTGTTTAGATTTCTTCTGATTGGGCCCTAACAGATTCACCTCCAGGTTTCTCTAATTGTCTATAGCTTCTCTAACTTCGGACATACTCTCCTGACTGTTGTTCCCGGTGTATGGCCCACCAAAGATGGTATTGATTGCTCTATTATCTAAATCTCTCATGGGGCTCCTACGGCTTCTATCTCGCTCCTCTACTATGGTATTCTTACACCAGTCATCCCCTCTCCGGAGGATCATGTCTTTAAGGTGTCCTTCTCTGGTTAGCTTTTCTATGTAGTCCCTCAGCTGATAGAATTTGAAGGTTTCATGGCGGTTCTTCAAGTGAAACCTACAGTATTTGGTGGTGTCTCTTCTGGCAAAACTCGACTGCTTTGGGAGTTTTTTGTACAAATTCTTATCTTCTATCACATTCAAGATTTATTCCTGTTATCTAGCTAGTGGTGTGTAATTAGTGTACTGTCACTTGAATTGCCTACCACCTTTATCGCCATTTTTTCGTTTGTTCTTACCTTTCCTTCACTACTTTTCTGCTCCCATTTGCCGTTATTCTTTGGGTTACAATCCTTATGCATTTGACTGCTTTTAGGCCGTCCCCCATGTATAAGCTCTCCATCATGGGCTAGCTATTCTTCCTCTGACATGGTGTACCCTCCGACTTGGTCCACCATGCTTGCATACGTGGTCTCCCCTCTTTGCCTCAGGCCAAGGGTCAGATGGTTGTGCTGTAAACTGTTGATGAATGCCGACACTACTGCATCATCACTAGCATCTTACACTTCTGACACCTCTTTCGAGAATCTAGCCAGATAGTCTTTCAACTTCTAGTCTCTCTTTTGTTTTGGGGTCGACAAGGCTGATATGGATTTCTTTTGCTGGATGTTTCCCATAAATTGTCTGATGAACGCTTGTACTAATTCTTTAAAATTCCTAATGGAGCCTGTGGACAACCCTCCAAACCATCTGGAACCCTGATCTCCCAACGTTTACAGGAACATCCGACACAGAAGGGTGTCATCATAATCCTACTGCATCATCGCACTCTGGTACCTCCTTATAAGCTCATGTGGGTTAGTATTTATTTTGAACTACTCCACATATGGCATTTTAAATTTCTTTGACTTACCTTATGGAATCAACAAGCGGGCTCCCAGAGCTCCCGATCAGTGGGTTTCCCAGGTTCTGCCTTAGTTCAAGAGCTTATAACCTCCTAAGGAGAACCTCTCGCTCCCCATCAGGCTCTTCATGCTCTTCAAACCTCTGATGGATGGTGAGCTTGTATGGGTCCCTAGGGATCCGCCCACTAATCTGGGCACCAAAAGGGTCATGCCTGACTGTAGGGGTTGTCTCCTTGCACCTTCTAGAGGCTGTTTCATCTTCACTTGAATGTGAGCGGGACCTTTTTTGCTGGCCATCATATATGTATGCTTGTTCGTGGTAGGTTTTAACTCTATTATACCTCTCCGCGTCTTCTCGCAAACTAGACTCTTGGTGTTCCCTCGCTTCCCGATCTTCTCAGCCATCTGTTCTATACGAATGCCCCTTTTTTCATGATGCGCCGTCTTATCCCTTTCAGATTTCTGGGGTGCTCCTGGAGTGGCCGCTACTATCTCGGAGCGTACCTTGAGATATTGGGCCACGATCTGTGTGGAAAGTTGATACGGTAAACTTAGGTTAGCCATGGCTGATATACTGATCCTCTGCTTAGCGGTAACGTCGATGACTTTTCGTAAGGACTTATGGATCTACTTGAACGCTTCCAGAGATCAATACCGGTGGCTACACCTGTGGATGTAACATCTTCAGGTCTGATGGATGGCAGGGTCCTTGAGGATGGGTCTTCTTGTAGTGCTGATATCAACAAGATTAGAGACATTGACACCACGCGAAGCGTCAATGTTACGCGGGGATAGACTTCTGTCTCTACCGGTGTCCATGGTATTGCCTTTTGCTAACTTCCTTTAAAGATCAATCACGTAAACCAAATACTTATGGAGGTTCTCCCCTTCCTTCTAGCCCAGTTGTTGACAGTGATTTTTGGAGTGCACCCTCCTTCCTTCATAAAGGAATGAAGGATATAATTGTTTATTAGAGAATCAATGGTACTTAAAGGAAAAGATATAATTCGTGGGGTATATCGGACTTTATGACCAAACTTTAATTATGAACTACTTGTAGAGGATCATACCATATGTAATAGCGACGGACACTGACTTTTGGTTTGTGTAAAAACATTTACAGTTACGAGAGTGTAGCCTCGAGATTTTAGTGGAGTAACTTCGAGGTTAATAATCATGAAATATTAATTAAAGAGTTTAATTAATTTTTTTAACGTTTATTGGAGCTCAAGATTGTGGGTCCATTAGATCCCCTAACTATCCCGGAATGTTAATGGTAACAAGGATCACAGTTAATTAATTGGATAGTCCAATTAATTATGTTTCGAAAGTAACAATAAATTTATTCAGGGAATTAATTAAATAATTAGATTATTTAATTAATAAATTAATACCTAAGAATTATTAATTAATTATTAATTGGGGGTTACATGTGACAAATGATAAAATAATAAGATTATTTTATTTCCTAATTAGGTCAAGTGTTCAAGTCTTAGTGAACTAGGGTTTTGTGGGATTTAGAATCCTCTTCTAATTTGGTCACTAAAATACTAATTATCTTATTTTAAATATGTATAAAGGATTATTAAATTGTTTTAAATATATAAAGATATATTATAAAAAAAAAACAAGACAACAAAAAAAAAAGTGACACGTGAAGAACAACAAAAGTAAAAGAAGAAACAAAGAAGAAAATGGTGCAGCCATATAGAGAGAAAAAAAAAAGTTTTTTTATTTTCATTCAATGTTGACCAAATTCTCCATACACAAAGTAAGAGTTGTTTTATGTTGTTTCTACTACCTCCATACAACTTCCTGAAGCTCGTGACATGCCTACACACAGTTGTCAGAACCTGAGAGATAGAGAGGAAGATCCGGTGGTACAAATCAGAAAGCAATATCAAGAAGTGAAAGAACGAAGGAGTTAGTCTGTAGGTAAGATTTCGAATCCTACCTTTTATTTATCCTTATATATCGTACACGGTTCATAGAGTCGCTTAATTATTTTTTAAAAGTTTTAAAAATCTCTTTTGTTGCACGACTTTACGGCTTACAATTGGTATCAGAGCCTTGTAAGATATATTCGATTAAATCGTTCTTTCTTCATGATTAATTGTATGTATATATG
Organism: Dipteronia dyeriana; assembly: GCA_032871835.1. Classification (NCBI taxonomy): domain Eukaryota; kingdom Viridiplantae; phylum Streptophyta; class Magnoliopsida; order Sapindales; family Sapindaceae; genus Dipteronia; species Dipteronia dyeriana. The sequence continues at coordinate 91,825,955 of CM065297.1, read as the reverse complement.
TGTAGGCGTAATCTAATGAATGTATGATGTTTTAATTTTATTTTATTTGAAGCATGATTGATCGTTAATTGTATGGTACGATGGGTTTTAAGGTTTTGGATATTAATGTAATATATTTTTTGATTTAATATTAATTCCGGGTTGTAAACAAAAAATTATATGTTGTAATTTATTTTATTAATGCAAATCAACGGAGAGCGACAATCCAGAAGATAAACCACAGTAGCCGTGCGAATATGATGCGCAAACAAGCATTAGCACGCACAAGTGTTGCGTAATGCACTGCTACAAAACACAATTGTTGTGCATATGTGCAGCAGACATGCAACATACATTATTTTAATATTGTTATGCATTTGTGCAAAGCACAACCGCAACATACTTTGTGTTTGTGCATGACACGCAACCCCAATTTACTTTGTGTTTAGTGCAGCGGCCACGCAAGTAATGCGTTAGGGTTACATGTCCGCAAGCGTGTTTGGGCTGATTTTGAGAAATCTCGACCCTCCGAAAAATGTTAGAGTAACACTTGAGGTTTAATTATAAGGGATTTAATCCATGAGATGGATCCATTAAAAATAAATCAGGTTGGACTCGATTTTTGGGCCCGAATTACGCAGAAGATACAAAAGATAAGACTTGAAGATTTTGGAATTACAATAAGACCAAGGAATGCGTTGGATAATTTTTGTAATTAGAAAAAAAAATTAAGTTAGATAAACTCATCATACTCAATCAATTCATGTATACTTTTTAATATATGATAATTAAAGCATTGTCATGTATACACATACCATATAGATTAGTAGTGCATACATATACATTTTTATTAAATGTCATACATGCATAATAACCTACAAAAGTATGTGTTTCATTTTTTTAATAAGATTAAAATAGGATATTCACATTATTGGCTATTAAATAATGGGATTAGTTTTTAGTAGTAAAAACTTGGTAATTCTCATTAATAAATGGTCCATTAATTAAATTATTTAATTAGTTAGATTATTTAGGTCCTCTTTTAAATACTAGGTTTAATATGATTAAAGCTCTAATAATAATTGGATCGAATAATGTGTTTTAGTTTTAATAGTTAAAACTTGGTAATTCACATTTAATATTTGTAGTCTTGGTAAATTACATTTAATAACTGAGACATAGGATAAAATAATAAGGTTATTTTATTTTCTAACTAGGTCAAGTGTTCCAGTCTTAGTGAACTAGGGTTATGTGGGATTTAGAATCCTATACTAACTTGGTCACTAAATATTAATTCTCTTATTTTAAATATATAGAGATATATTTGAAAAACGATTATTATCTTGTTTTAAATATATAAAGATACATTGTAAAAAAAATAAGGAGACTAAAAAACAGTCACTCGTAGAGAGCAACAAAAGTAAAAGAAGAAACAAAAAAAAAGTTTTTTTTATTTCATTCAAGGTTGGCCGAATTCTCCATTCACAAAGCAAGAGTTGTTTTGTGTTGTTTTTACTACTTCCATACAACTTCCTAAAGCCCGTGTCATACCCACACGCAGTTATTGGAACCTAGGAGATAGCGAGGAAGATCTGGTGGTATAAATCGGAAAGCAATATCAAGAAGTAAAAGAACGAAGGAGTTAACCTATATATATGATTTCAAATCCTACCTTTTATTTATTCTTATATATCATACACTGTTTATAGAGTAGCTTAATTATTTTTAAAAAGTGTTAAAAATCTTTCCCGTTGCACAACTTTAGGGTTTTAACTATTAACTATTTTTTGACCATAGTGGATGATTGTTCTCGGGTTACTTGGATTTACCCCTTGGTTTCTGCTTTCTATAAAATTGTTCAAACTCAATTTAGGGTTTGCATCAAGGTCGTCCGATCTATAATGCTAAAGAGTATTCTTTCTCAGATTTTTATCAATCTAAAGGGGTTATCCATTTTCGCTCGTGTTGAAAGGCTTGAACAAAATTTAGTGGTGGAAAGAAAGCACCAGCATCTATTAAATGTTACTAGAGCTTTGCTTTTTCAATCAGGTGTTCCTCTTGTTTATTGGAGTGATTGTGTATGAACCGCAGCTTATTTAATTAATTGACTCTCTTCTCCTCTTCTTAAGAACAAATCTCCAATTGAGTACTCCCTCATATTCTCATCTTAAAGCTTTTAGTTGCTTGTGTTATGAGTCCACATTGTTAAGCAATGGGAATAAGTTTTCTCCTAAGTCCCGAGCATGTGTTTTTCTTAGTTATCCTTGTGGTATAAAGGGTTATAAGTTGTTGGATTTAGAGTAATCAAATATTCACTTCTAAAGATATTATCTTTCATGACAACATCTTTCCTTTTCATACTCAATCATCTTTTTCATCTTCTTCTGATTTCTTTAGTGAAAGAGTCTTACCAGTTCCTATTTCAGATGTTGTTTCTCCTATCTTCTCTTCTTCCACTCCTCATTTTTCAGATTTCGGAACTCCTACTATTCAGACTAGATCTTCAATTTCTCAACCATCTCCTTTAATTTCTTCATCTCCTTTTCAAACCAGATCTTCTCGAACTATCAAAAGACCTTCTTATCTGTAAAACTATCATTGTTCTTTAGTTTCTCATACAAGGGATAGTTATTCTTCCTCATGTGCTTGACTATCAAAGGTTGTCATCTTCTTTTATTTGTTCAGTTCTCAACATGTTGAACCTCAATTTTATTCTCAAGTTGTTAGTATTCTTGAATGGGTACAATCCATGACACACTCAACAAGAGGGATTGTATTACACTGATACTTTTTCTCCGATGGCTAGACTTGTTACTCACAAACTTCCACTTGCTTTAGCCTCTGTTATTGGTTGGTCTTGCAACAACTAGATGTAAATAATGCTTTTTTACATAGCGATTTGTTTGAAGAGCTGTAAATGGTTATACCTCAAGGTTATAGCCATAAGGGGGAGACTTTACCTATCAATCCTGTTTGCAAAGTTCATAAGTCTTTATATGGCTTGAAACAAGCTTCTAGACAATGGTATGCAAAGTTTTCTACTGCTCTTTTGGAAGACGGTTTTCATCAATCAGCTTTTGATCATTCCTAGTTTATTAAAGTTGAAGGCAAATTTTCCAATGCTTTACTTGTCTATGTGGATGACATAATTTTAGCTAGCAATGACAAAATGGTTGTGTATTGTCTAAAGGACTCGCTGAACATGAGGTTTAAGCTTAAAGATCTAGGTGATTTACAGTTTTTTCTTGGTTTAGAAGTAGCAAGGTCTTCAAAAGGTTTTTTTTTTTTTATCTTAAAGGTCATATGCTTTGCAGTTACTTTCAATATTTGTTTCTTGGCTAGTAAACCTGCCAAGACACCTATGGAACCGAATATGAAGCTAAGTCAAGATTAAGGTAAGCTTCTTGAAGATCCTGCAGTCTATATAAAAATGATTGGAAAGTTGATTTACTTAACTATAACCAGACCTGACTTGCCGTACTCATTCAATCGGTTAAGTTAGTTTCTAGCTAAACCTAGATAGCCACACCTTCAAACAGCTCAAAGAGTGCTTCAATACATCAAAATGACTCCAGATCAAGATATTTTGTTTCCTTCAAATTTTGATATAAACTCAAGGCTTTTGCTAATTAAAATTGGGCAGTTTGATCTGACAGCAAAAGATCCATCTGTCTTTTGTATGTTCCTTGGTAATTCCTTGATATCTTGGAAATCAAAAAAGCAACATACAGTATTCAGATCTTCTACAGAAGCCGAGTATAAGGCTATGACTAATGTTACTTGTAAACTTACTTGGCTTTTGTCAATGTTGAAAGAGTTAATATTGTCTCATCCTAAACCTGTCAGGCTATATTGTGATAGTCAAATTGCCTTGCACATAGCTGCAAATCCAGTTTTTCATGAGTGAACCAAACATATTGAAATTGATTGTCATCTTGTTAGAAAGAAGATTCAATTTGGTAATTTAAAGACCTTTTGTGTGCCTATAATGCATCAGCTAGCTAACATGTTCACCAAAGCCTTGCATTCGACTTAGTTCCATTTTCTAGTTAATTAGAAAGACTGGACTTAGTAACATATATAGTCTTTATTGTTGGGGAGTATCACAGGGTATTTTAGTCTTCTTCTAGTTGATTATGTAAAGAGGATTAATTTGTTAATTTTGTTGTAATATGCCACGTTGGTATCTTATTTGATTGGCTATAAATAACCCATGTTACTCTTTCATTGAATAATAAGAAGTATTTTTTCCTTTCTCGATTCTTATTTCATTTATGTAATATTATTGGTTCTTCCTCATCATTATGTTATCCTTGGGATATTTTTTTTATTTCTTTTCTATGAAGAGAATTTATTTTCTTAATAATAACAATAATAACAATCTAGTTTCGAATTTAGATAAAAACTTAATTGCCTATATGGCATTTTCCCCCAAAATCCCCAAATTCTCATTAATATTTGGAGAAAAGGAAAAAAAATCCCCCCTATTTTCCCTAAAAACTTTTTTCTTTCAATAATTACTCATTTTCACTATTGCTCTAATTTTAACTTTGGGGATTTTTTTTTTTGCATGTTAAGAATATCAGACTTTTATTTGTTTTTTTAATTGAATTTTTAATATGTAATTTTTATTTGAATGAGTAAGATATAGTAATTATCATTAGTCAAAATAGGAAATGGGAAAATAGAAAAAAAAAATGGAAATTGAGGGTCAGGAGAAACGGAGGTACCTCCCTCAAACAGCCATATCAATACCCCCATTTTCTCCAAATGGAGAAACAATGAGGGATGGGGGAAGGGGTTAAGGAATGAGATGGGCATTGAGTATCCATCTCATTTCCCCAATTGCCATCCCTACCTACAGGTTGTATACCTAAAGAATAAGGGTTAACAAATTTATTAGCATTTTTTTAAGGGTGAATATTTAGAGTATCAGTCTTTTAATAACTTAGTTTAAATGGAACCAAAATGAGTTCTTTCTAAAAATGCCTACCCCCATCAGCACAGTAACAAGTTTATCACTATTTTGATTTTTGTATACTTTTATGGAATCAACCTCTAATAGAGGTCTGTATGTTCGACCTTAATTGGAGTACGATGAAAAAGATGATGAAAAAATGAAAACTAAATATTGTAAATTTTCATTTTTTATCTAATAACTTTCGAAAATTATAAAATACCCAATAAATCTCGAAAACTATTAAATAAGTTTTGGAAACACCTATCAAGTCTCAGAAATACCCAAATAAATCTCAAATTGGGTATTTCCAAGACTTACTGAGTATTTCGAGACTTATTGGATAAAAATGAAATTTCTCAATTTTTTTTCGTCATCTTCCTCTACATCATCCTCTATGGAGGTTGCACGACTTCGACCTCCATTGGAGATCAATTTCGACCACCAATGGAATCCGATGAAAAAGATGAAAAATAAATTTTAAAATTTTTAAAACCGACAAGTATATATATATATATAATAAGGGCATGTTCAGTAGTCAAACTCTTAAAAGTCAGACTCTTGTTTTGTTGTCTTTAAAACTTGATTTATTAAATTGACCATACTCTTTAAAATCAAACTCAAAAAAGTGATCCTCACTATTTGCCATAAAGAATAATGCTACATACAATCCTCAAATATTATGAGGTGATATATGATAATGCGGCAGTTATAAATCAGCTTGCCACTTATCAATGAATTTGGATAAATTTTATCACTCGTACAAAAAACACATTATCTCTGACTTTGTAGGAGTATTTTATTTGAATATTCCAAAAAGAAACAAAACTTAGTGATCTTAAAACAAGGACCATATGATACCTCTCTCCCTCTCTCTCTATATATACATATGCTAGCTTGAGCTGACTGATCAGAAAGTTCAGCAGTAGAAAAAGTAATAGCCATTACTATTTGGCTTATCAGAAAGAAAGAATACACAATTAATCACTCAAGTCAACTCGGTAGATATTCAAAGTTTGCTAGCAGTAGTTTTCCATTGTCGATCATGTAAGTATATTTTCGCAATAATTAATATGTTCAGTAATCCTGAACAAACTATATTTGTTCTTCATCTGGCACATTTGGAGATTTATTTTTGGTGTCCATGAAAAGTAGTATCCAGATTACTAGTCTAATAGGTTTTATTGTTGGAGAATTTATGATGAACAAACATTTTAAGAGCGTTATTTGAATATGATCAATCACATGAAAATGAAAGATCAAAGTATATTCGGATTCTCCTCTGTGAGAGTTTCGAAATGGTATACTCAAACTCCCAAAATGATTAATGAGTATGAGAAATTGAGTCTTAAGATGAGCCCATTAGTTAGGGAAAATTGTACATTCCATCACATTGATTAGGGAAAAAACGTATATGTGGTATATAAGTGATTGTGTGATAGCAGCTTATCAATATACATAGTGTGTAGAGGGTGTGAATCACGGACCTCGAACCTTCGGTCTCACGAATTAAATCAGTGAGACAATCGCTATATCGATTTTCCTAACCTGATTTTTAATATGTTGTTTTGGTGGCTTTTTACTTTCTGTTTCTATGTTTTTTACTTAAAAACAACAGTTATGAGATTAAAATGACGATGATCAAAACAACAGTTATGACATGAAAATGACGATGTTTTGATCAGGTCTCTGGAGGCCGCCTTTAGACTAGACGAAGGTATTGCAAGTATACTTTCTACGCAATCCATAACGAAACAAATTCAAGTAGGAACAATAATATAATGGGCTTGAAAAATAAATGGCTCTATTTCAGAGAGGTGTTGTGCAAATTACACCAGTTTAGTAATATAAGATTAAAAGACACCATTTAACGTAAAGAGACGAGAATACCCCGACAAAATTGAAAAAGAGAGAAAGTTACCATTTTGTAAGTCTGAGAAAAGCAACAGTGAGAAAGAAACCGACGACAACGAAATCGACAACAAGGAAATCGACGGCTAATTGACAGGAACGGGAATACAGTACATTTCACAGCGATTAACAGAGGTAAGTTCAGTTTGTTTTATTTATCGATTTGTTGTTGATAACTTATCATTACATTTTAGACTTGTTGTGTTGATTGAAATTGTATATAAGGGTTGACAACGGCTGTGGTTTTGGTTTAGGTTTGAACTGAGGTTGAATATGGTATGAGGAAGATGAAATTTTGGTATCGAACAAAAAAATAATAATTTAAAAACGAGAATATTTCAAGCGAAATCGAGGAAATTTTATAGAAAGATTCGAGGAAATTTATCATACGATCGAGATTATTTCTCAAAGGATCAAGAACATTTTAAAAGCATCGAGAATATTTTTAAAGCATCGAGAAATTGTTTGAAACGATCGAGAATATTTTCCTAACTATTGAGAATGTTTTTCAAAGTGATCGAGCTTTTGTTAAATGATAGAGAAGATTTTTCAAAGAATCGAGAGATTTTTCAAAGGATAGAGACTATTTTCAAAGGATCGATATTTTTTTAAAACGATCGAGAATATTTTTCTAACGATCGAGAATGTTTTTCAAAGGATCGAGATTTTATAAAACGATCGAGAAGAGAAGATTTTTCATCGAATCGAAAAGATTTTTCAAAGAATCGAGAAGTTTTTCAAAGTATTGAGAGGTTTTTCAAAGTATCGAGAATTTTTTGAAACGATCGAGAAATTTTTTCAAAGGGTCCAAATTTTATAAAATGATTGAGAAGAATTTTCAAAGAATCGAGAGGTTTTTCAAAGGATCGAGACTATTTTCAAAGGATAGAGAATTTTTTCTAACGATCGAGAATGTTTTTCAAAGGGTCGAGATTTTTTAAAATTACCGAGAAGATTTTTGTAAGAATCGAGAGGTTTATAAAAAGGATCGAGACTATTTTTAAAGGATCGAGAATGTTTTCAAACGATCGAGAATATTTGTGTAACTATCGAGAATGTTTTTCAAAGGGTTGAGAATTTTTTAAATGATCAAGAAGAATTTTCAATGAATCGAGAGGTTTTTCAAAGGATCAAGACTATTTCCAGAGGATCGAAAACTTTTTCAAAGGATCGAGAATATTTTCAAAGTATCGAAAATTTATTTCAAACGATCGAGAATATTTTCTAATTTTTTTACAGTTTACTAATGTATTGTTTCTATGGACATTGCAGATGACGAGTAGCTCGAATGAATTGCTTAAAACTCCAGAGGGAGATTGGTTCAAGGGAAAATTGACCCGACACGACCATTTTGAAGCCCTCGCCCGTATAGACGTTGCACTTAACCGGGTCTCTGAAGAGTTTGTTGTTGAGGATCCGCATCGGTTCATGGCCTCCTGTTTTCGGCATTTCATGTCGATGCACCTGGAGCTGAAGTTTTCGGGTGGTGTTATTCATCAGCTGCTGTTGCGGAACTTGGACCATGACGGGCTGACAGATGAGATACGGTTCTTGTTAGGGAACCATGTGGTCAGGTTTTCGAAGGTGGAATTTAGCCTCATCACTGGATTACGTTTTGGAGTCGTACCGGACACGAGTATGTATGTTGCAGTTGAGAATGGCATACATCAACGGTACTTTCCTGGACACGATGAGGTATCGTTGGATGACTTGAGGGTTGTTCTTACCCGCGGAGAGTTTCAACAGGCGTACGATGCTGTGAAGTTGTGCCTCATTTACATGTTGAACTGGATATTGATAGGGGTGGACGAGAGATTGAAGATTCCAGTTTGGTGGTTTTGGTTGGCTGATGACCTCAATGCCTTCGATACGTTCCCATGGGCTGCCCATGTCTATAGGCATTCTATCTTTTCATTCAAGCATGCGTTACCGCGATGTCTTGAGGAGAGACGCCAGCAGTCACAGGGTGATGTTGGACATTCCGTGGAGAGGTACAACATCTACGGTCTATCACATGCCCTTTTGGTAAGAAATTTGATTTCCAACATGTACATTAAATTTCTAATCCAAAATTGTTTTGGATTATAACTGTACTTATCTTTCATGCAGATATTTGCTTTCGAGGTGATCCCCTAACTAGGCGTCGATTTCGGGACTCGAAGGGTTACAGACCTTTCTCCTCGTATGTTGAAGTGAGAGTTGACCAAACAACCTAGAGGGAAGAAGTTGGACAAGATTTTTATTGCTGGGGTAATTATTTAATTTGTTAATCGTTATATTACTTACTATAAGTAACAATGACATTAATCTAAGTAAGCTTTCAGATGTCTGCGAGGACTGAAATCGTGCCCACAACAGCTGAGGCGGTGGCGCAGTATTTCGCAGGCCTAAGTGAGGGGCGAGCCCGTATGTGCAGGATGACAGGGTTCACCTTTCTATTGTCCCTGATCCAACTATTAGTGCAGATCGTCCCGAGGAGAAGGGTCGGCGTGGGAGGTGGGTGGTGGGTGGTGGGTGGTGGGTGGTGGGTGGTGGGTGGGGGTGGGAGGTGTACTGTGACCAAGCTTTCAAACCTAACAGGTGCAGATTTTAGGGGTGGGAGGTGTACTGAGGTGTACGCTCGAGCTGTTTTGTCCATTATTGCTGCAACATCCTTTCTATGATATCGCTTCTTAATATTTTCATAAAAGTGCCAGCAACATATGGTATGAGTGGCATAAGGGAATATTTTAGAAATCCCTGCTTCAATTCTTGCATGTCGATCAAAATTGAAAACCAAATCATCTATATGGCCAAGGGCACCTTTTAAGTAATACAAAAACCACTCCCATGATAGGTTATTTTCCGAATCACTGTACCCAAAAGCAATTAGATAAATCTGTTCACTCCTATCTTGTGTAGTTGTAGAAAACATTGTGCCCCCAAATCTACCCTTTAAATGGGTACCATCAACGGTAATAAATGGATGCATACACCTCTGGAATCCTCTGAGTGAAGCACCCAATGACATGAAAAAGTATAGGAATTTACCATTTTCGTCACACTGTAAGTCAGTAATCGTTCTGGAATTTTGTTGTTCGAACACGTAACCGAATGATGGCAGCAGTTGGAAGTTTTCTTCATGCATTCCGTAGGTTAGTGACAATGCATAATCAAGGGTTTGATGTGCCTTACTGTACATTATTTGGATGCCATACATTGTTTTCATGTCGGCGATTATGTCCTTCGAACGCATTAGTCGGCCATCATGTTGCTGCAATCTAGGTGCAACCACTTCCCCAATTATGACTGCACTAGCTTGTCGATGGCGGTGAATCTCCTCCAACTGACAAGTGTGTTCGTTGATAAAACTTCTTACTTGAAAGTATGTCGCTTCATCTCTCCTAACCGCTCTTAACTTCCATGTACAGTTGTCCATCAAGCAAACCAGATGTAATGTTGTCTTATTCGACCTTTTCACCTTCCACTCGAAGTTGTGCCGTATTGCAAAATGTCCAACCAATCTCTTCAAATCCTTTTTAGTAGGAAAAAATTGACCTTTATTTATCATGTTGGTAGGTTCATCTTCTACCAAGTTCCTGCTTCCACCCATACCAAACGAGTATGATTCTACTCCTGGAATAACCCACGTTCTGGCATTCTCATAATCAGCTGAAGTTACATCAGGCCGGACCTCAGATGTCCCAGCTATATCTACTGCAGTGGAACTACATCTGTGTACACGTCTTGCACGTCTTTCCATTTCGAACGGTTCTTCATCTTCCTCATTGTTAGATACATTATGTACCAGATGCAAATTTGGCTCATTAGCCACCTCATGGATTGGTAAGTTATGAGGTTCATTATTCCACTCATTGTATTAGTGGTTGTACTGCCCAGCATTCATTTCAATTTGACAACCGAAATCATCGTCCAATTGAGCTCTAATTATATCACCATGGTCGGCTACTTCCGGTGGGACACCACATATGTTTTCCATACCGTCAATCCCACTTCTTTCTGTGAACAACTGGTTGCTTCTGCCTGAAGATCGAAAATGTTGGGTTTTATCATGAGGAGGGATTTATTCACAGATGACACCTTTTGCAGCCCTCTCAATTAAACTGACACATACTTGAGGGATCACCCTATATTCCCCTAGCATAAACAAAACATCGTCGTCATTTCTTATAAATGTGCGACATGTTGTCCCGGGAACGATTGATATAGATTGTAGATCAGCAATGTATTTGTTCACATCATACTTCACAACGGTTTGTACGATCGACACCAGCTCATCGTAAGTCAAATTTCTGAACACATACATTCCTTGGTTATCGGAACCAAGAAACCTCTGACTTCCATCAGGTAATTGCTCCCATCGACCGTTGTAAGATATGACTAATCTAAGCCGATCCATCGTCCTGTGAAAATCATCATCACAAACAATTATTAACAAATAAAAAAATTACTTTTACAATTACTAAGAATTACAAAAATTTCTCAATTGTAAGGGATCGACAACATGTTCTTTGGAATCGAGCTTTTTTTGTAATGGATCGAGAACATTTTCTAAGTGATCGAGAACTTTTTCAAGGGTTCGAGAATATTTAACAACAGACCGAGAATTTTTATAACGCTTCGATTCGAGAACTTTTATCGAGAATATTTGTCAAATTATCGAGAACTTTTTATAACGGTTCAAGAACTTTTAACAAGGGAACGAGAACTTTTTCTAAGGGATCGAGAACATTTCTAACGGTTCGAGAACTTTTTTAAGGGATCGAGAATATTTATCAAATTATCGAGAACTTTTATCAAGGGATCAAGAACTTTTATCAATGGATCGAGAACATTTTCTAAGGGACCGATAACTTTTTCTAAGGGATCGAGAAATTTTTTAAGGGATCGAGATTATTTGTCAAATTATCGAGAACTTTTATAACGGTTCGAGAATTTTTGTCCAGGGATCGAGAACTTTTCCTAAGGGATCGAGCATTTTTTTGTCGACCATTTTTTTCAAATAATCGAGCTTTTTTCAAACTAAACAAAAGCTCGTTCCAATATAAAATAAGCTCGATTCATCTTTAAATATTCTCGGTCACATAAGAAAAAAGCACGGATGTTTTCAATTTTCATACATTCTAGTGCAGAATCTGAAATGGATACATTGTTATCGATGAATGGATATATTGTTAACCCACACAGAAATGAATGCAAAATATCTGAAATGCATAAAAGAAATTTAAGTGAAGATAATAAATATTTGTTACCTTTTAGTGTAGAATCTAGAGAGAGACAACTTTTTTAGAGAGAGAGTCAAGTTTTTCAGACAACTTTTTTGGGGAGATACCAACGAGTTCAGAAAGTTGCTTTATAAAAATTAAAGTTTATGGCCAATTTGGGTAGTTCACCATAATAGGTGCCTTTTAAACTTAAGTTATTAAAAGGGTGACATCATCACAACACACATTAAAAAAGGTGACATATCTCACCATTTCCACTAATATAATATGAAAATTATGTAAGTGTTGTTACAACATTATAATCAAATGTTGGTCTTTTGTAATGAAATATCCTTCCGAATCTAAAGAAAACTTGGTTACTTTTGTGTTGTAGATTATTTCAATCTCTCTTGATCCTTTGATTTTCTACATTCCTTTGATCAATGACAAGAAAAAACTCCTATACATTCAAAGAAGTTATAAGACCATAATCATGGCTCTCTATTGGACTCTCCAAAGCTATAGAGTCTGTACTTTCTGCCAACAGTTCTTCAGTACTCGCAGTTCACACAAGAAAGGAAGGTTATTCATCATTCTTACTAAATCTCAAAAACTTTTCTTATCAGTTGTAAGGCAGCTAAATCTTTGTATATAAACTCAATGTATCTTTCTTGTAAAATTACATATATAATAGAGGTGAATTCATAAGTAGCCAAAAAATTTATCCATTTATTATTTTTAGCCACCAATTTATTTCTTTTATTGTTTTTATCACTTTTGACCACTTTTGGACAAAAATGCCCTTAAATATGAAATTTGGAATAAAAAAAAGGCAAACATTCAGTCCTTTCGTTTTGTTAGAGTTACAAAAGAAAGTGAGAGAAAGGACGAGAAAAAGAGAAAAAAAACGTTCAGTTCGTCGCACATCTCGGTGTTGTCGTCACTTTTGCCAAATCTGTTGATTTAGGTCGTCGACGTCGTCTTCAACTATCGTCCGTCAATGTTGCTGCCCTCATTCGTCAAAGTCGCCGCTCTTGGTCGTCGACGTCGTCACGATTGTTGTTGCCCTTGCTCATCGGTTGTGTGTGTCTTCTTTCTAGATCTTTCTCACTTTCGAGTCTCTCTCCCTTGCCAGACTTCCTCAAATCGAATTAGGGTTTCTTTTTTATCTGACCAGACTTCTTCAAGTCGCAAACCCAAATCCCTCGAATCAGGTAATTCTAATCACTCTCGATTGTGTATCAGTTTTCTTTTCTCTCCCACGCCAGACTTCTTCAAAACGATTTATGGTTTTTTTGTTGTAATTTTTGGTATGAAAAATTGGGAGGTTTTGTTTTTAATTATTTACTCGTATGGATCCTAAATTTATTTTTTGTTTAGAGAATTTTGAGGTTGATAAATTTGGTGATATGAAGATGATGTGCTACAATGTTGTGTTGGATTTTATTCGATTTCTATTTGGGCATATTCAAATTGCTCTAACCGTTGTTGTTGTTGTTGTTGTTTTTCTTGTGTTGTGAATTTGATTTGGTGACAGCTAATTGTGAAATATGTTTTTTTTATTGTAACATGTAACTATAAGTTAATTATATGGGAGGAGTTTTGATCCCCTTTTCATTGTTTTCTTGGTATGTGGTTCTGTGTTCCTATCTGATTTATTTGAGTTTGGATTTCTGGTGTGGCTTGGATTTCAGCTATTTGTTTTGTTGTAATAGGTTGTTATGCTTTGTTTTTGTGTTGGCTTCGTCTGCCCAGCATTTTAGTGTTGTGGATTGTGTTCTATGTTCTTTCTCTATCCATGTTATGACTTTTTCAATAAACGACTTTTTCAATAAACAACTATTCAAAAAAAAATATTATGAGTTAAGTTAAACTGTGAAAGGGTTTCTTCATAATGGAAATCATGTCATTTTTTTCCCAGTCTTAATAAGCTTCAAAATTGTTTTTTTATACAGGATTATATGGTTTGGCTTAGTTGAGAATGAAGAGATTGTTTTGAGATTCTTGGTGCACAACAAGAATCGTATCTTATATGGTGGAGTGGTCAAAGAGCTAGGAGATTGATGGATTAGGCTAGTGAACTCATTGTAGATTTCAAAAATGGTGGAAAGGTGGTTGGTTTACATAGAGAACAAGTCTCAAATGAGTTGAATTTGATGTGTTAGAAGTGGTGGATATTTTTAATGAGGCCAGCTTCTCTTGTGCAGAGTGTTTGATATATTACCTCTGAAATAGATTTTTATGAAATATGTCTAAACAATACTAGTTCCCAGTTTTATCTTTGTGATCAAGATTGGAGAGCATAATGTTGATGAAATGTTGATGAATTGGCTTGGCTTATGCAATTTTACTTCTACAAGAAAAATCTGATTGTTGATTTACATGACTAGCAAATGTTCGGGTTCTATAAACGCTACCAAAAATTCATATGCACGTAAGTCACAGGCTTGCAATAAACAATAAAACGCTTTTAGTTCAGCTATTGCAATAACTTTATTTTTAACTAGTATGTAACTTTAGTATCAACTAACATGTAACTTCTAACATGTAACATTACTGGAATTATATATGAAAACACTCTTCATAAAGAGTTGATTGAATATGATGGCATGTAACTTCATGTTTAACTAGCATGTTAATAACTCTCATTTCTACACTTGGTGTAGCCTCCATAACCTATCAATTGCACTCGTTCCTGAGTAAAAATCGAGTATTTAATGGTCTGATAAGCTTGTGCAGGTTCCTTTAGCAATCTCGGGGTAATAGTGCGAAACTGAGAAAAGTTGGGGCCAAAACGGAAGAAGTGAAGATTCAAAAGGTCAAGTGTGGCGATGGTGAAACGCTACTCGACCAACACCACCCTCACCAACATACAATATCAATGGTGTTGTGCTGGTGAGGTGCCATTCGACCAGTGCCACACTCACCAGCACACAATATCAGTGGTGTTACGCTGGTGAGGCGCCACCCGACCAGCGCCACCCGACCAGCGCCACCCTCACCAGTGCAACATATCAGTAAGTGTGGCGCTGGCGAAGTACCACTCGACTAGCGCATCACCGGTTCAACTGTCTAACTCAGTAGAACTTCTTGAGCTATTCTTGGGACTTCTTGCACGACCCTAAGCTTCAACTCCTCCCATTACAATCCAAAACCTCCAAGACATCACCTTTCACCCAAATCCCTTACTTTTCACTCAAATCCTTCACCAAATCACTTAATCAAACCTTTAATCCATCATCCAAACCTCAAACCACTCTACCAAACACTAAATATTCAACTTTCCCACCATTTCCCACCATAAAAACCCAACCTTGGAGCGTAAAGGGGAGCTTCAAGAGAATGAGCAAGTCAAGCACATTCAACCAACCAAGAGAGAGGACATCTACACTTAGTTTATTCTTAACCTTTCTCTATTACATTTAGTACTTGTATTTGATTATGGCTTGCATGATAATCACATCTTTTGTAGTCATTTCTTACATTATGAACTAAACTCATCTTGGCTAAGGCCAAGATGAAGCCTTTGCCATGATTTACTAATAAAGACCACCGCTTTATTCATATTGCTTATGTTTATGTATATGTATTTCATGCTTTAATTAACATTGAGTGTCTAGCTAGCATTTGATGTGTATTTGGTTGTTGTGTGATGTACCGAGACAAGAAGCACACAACGTGCTCGATGAAATGCATGATAAAGGTCTAGTAAGGTAGAAATACTCAATGCTAGTCTCTAGAACTCACTTAGTGAACCTCTAAGCTTAATGAACTTATATGTATTCCGGATGACCATCGAGAGATAGGTTATTGGTGCATATTAGTGTTGTTTCTATTACTCGAGAGAGAGTAGAGACTAACAGAGGGTGTCATGAGTCTACATTCACATTTGTATAATTTATTCATAATGGTGTGTCTATAAATTGGTGAGGATTGGTTAGGTGGATTTAAGGTCTTAGCCTAAGTTCTTAATAGTAGTACAATCACTTGCTTGTGTGTGACTTTGTCTTACTTGCCTGTTAAGTTTAATTAGTTGCACTCTATGAGTAGTTTATATTTAATTAGTGTTAGTAGTCTAATTGAATCGTCAAACATTTGCTTGTCTAAATAGTAGTTTAATTAATCAATTGTGGTAATCAATTCATCAATCCTCATGGAACAAATCTTATTTATCATTGTGCTACTCCCACAGCTCCGTACTATTACGGGTGCTCATCTAGGAGTTGATCACATGTAACTTCAATATCAACTGGCATGTAACTTCTAGCATGTAACATTACTGTAATTGTGTATGAAAACACTCTTCATAATGAGTTGATTAAATATGTTGGCATGTAACTTCATTTTTAACTAGCATGTAACTTCAATATCAACTGGCATGTAAATTCTAGCATTTAACATTACTGGAATTGTGTATGAAAACACTCTTCATAATGAGTTGATTAAATATGTTGGTATACAACTTCATTTTTAACTAGCATGTAACTTCAGTATCAACTGGCATGTAACTTCTAACATGTAACATTATTGGAATTATGTATGAAAACACTCTTCATAATGAGTTGATTAAATATGTTGGCATATAACTTCATTTTTAACTAGCATGTAACTTCAGTATCAACTAGACTAACTTCTAACATGTAACATTACTAGAATTGTGTATGAAAACAATCTTCATAATGAGTTAATTAAATATGTTTGCATGTAACTTCATTATAAACTAGCATGTAACTTCAGTATCAACTGACATGTAACTTCTAGCATGTAACATTACTGGAATTCAATTTCATATCATTTCAAAACGACATTGGTAATACAAAAAATAATTAAAACGTTATCGCTAATACATAAGTTGTATCACCATACATATAAGAATTAAAACATAATTTCTTATACGGTAAAACCTATGTTGTACCATTAACTTCCAGTGCCAATGGACACTTCTGTGAATTGTGGCCTTCTTCTCCACACTTCCTGCACATGTAAGGTCTACATGGTCGCTTCGATGTTGCGAATGTTGCGAATGTTGCGGATGGGTATGGTTAAGGAGCCTGACAAGGCTGAGCATTCTTACATGACACGTCATTATCATTGTCATTGTCAATTCTTGGATGAGCGGTATCACTATTTGTGAAGGCCAATGAGCATAATTGTAAGTTGTACCTAGCAGCAGCATCAACCTTGGCAACATCTTGTATCAACTTCACCAAGGCATCATAACTCAAACCTCTACGAACATTGACCCATTTTATCATACCACCCTCGTAACAATTGCCCACCCAACTTCCACCGTGATAGATGACCAATTTTGTTGCACCCATATTCCTACATGTAAAGTAATTGACATTTAAAGAATTTGACATGTAACTTTAAAAGGAACTGACATGTAACAAAACAGGATTTGGATGACATATAACTTCAAAAATAACCTGGCATGTAACTTCAAAAATAAACTAGCATGTAACTTCGAAAATAAACTAGCATGTAACTTCGAAAATAACTTAACAAGTAACTTCGAAAATAAACTAGCGTGTGACTTGGGTACAAAAATAATCTAGTATGTAACTTCGAAAATAACATGCATGTAACTTTAAAAAATATTGGCATGTAACTTTACAATAGATGGGTTTCACTCTAAATCCAAATTACTGACAGACATGTAACTTTGCAATAAATTGACATGTAACATCAAATTGACCTGGCATGTAACATTAAAATAGCTTGGCATGTAACCTGGGAACAAAAAATTACAGAACATGGATTTCACTCAAAATCGAAACTAATCTTTTTTTCTTTAAATCAAACTTAATGATTCTTGTCAAAAACAAGTGGGAAAGGGTTACATACCTTCAAAAACAGTTGGGTTTCGGATATGGATCTTCCTTTCAAGATTGTTGTGACCCAAATTAGTTGACATAGATGAAATGTTGAGCCGAAATACAGAGACAAAGAGTCGAAATGATGAGACGAAGAACCAAAGTACAGAGACGAAATGTTGAGATGAATACCCAAATCAGTTTAGAGAGAGAGAGAGATGCCCAAATCGGTGTAGAGAGAGAGATGAAGACCAAATTGGTGTAGAGAGAGATGAAGACCAAATCGATGTAGAGAGAGATGAATATAGCCCAGTCTAGTGAGAGATGAATTGGTATCCAGAGAGAGATGAAAATCTAATTTTTAAACAAAAATGGAAGTTGAAGAAACTGATAAGCCAAATTTTTTGGTGGAAAATTTTGGGTCAAGTAAAACAAAAGTGAGTGTATACTTGTCACTTCAAGGTTAAATATGCTAATCATAATAAAAAATAAACTTTTGGCTAAAAACAATAACTCAATAAATTTTTGGGTTATTTCTTGTAATTTTCTCTATATAATATAGAGGAAATTACAAGAAATAACCCAAAAATTTATTGGTTTATTGTTTTTAGTCATAAATTTATATTTTATTATTTATCATGTTTATCCTTGAACAGTCAAGATTGTCATCCATTTTGTCTTTACTTCACTCATCTAAAACTTTAGAAATCAACTAGCATGTAACTTGAAAATCATTGATATGCAAGTTGAAAGTTAATTGACATGTAAGTTAGAACTTAACTGACATGTAACTTAAAAAATCAATTCGCATGTAACTTGGAATCAAATGGCATATAACAAAGTTACATGTCAGGTGAAGTAAAATTTAGAGGTAATTTTATCTAAACGTTGCCAAAAATTACTAAAACAATAAAATAAAAATTGGTGGCTAAAAATAAATTTTTTGGTATTATGGAATATTGTGGATTTTCTCACCACGTCACATACACGTGCAGGTAAGCATGGAGAACACTTGGAGACAAATCAAAGATTGACTCTTATCTTGATGACAAACGGCAAGCTTGTTGCCTTTGTATAATTAATTGAATGTTTAACCTTATAAATAGGCTCCTATATTTTGTTGTTTTTGGTAATCCATGAAAGCCTTTCTTTGTATTCTCTACATATTCAATACAAAGGCAAAAGAAAGGCAATCTCTCCATATATCTCTGCCTTATTTATTTTATTATTTTATTTAATGAGTTATATGTTATTTTAATTTAATTTATAACACGTTATCAGCACGATGATGTTATCTTCAGAACCAGAAGTTTCTGAATTTTATTTCCATTGCAACCAAAAGTTCCTAAATTTATTTTCGGAGCCTAAAGTTTCTGAATTTTATTTCCATTGGAACCTGAAGTTCCTAATTTTTTTTCTAGAACCTGAAGTTCCTAAATTTATTCCAGGACCTGAAGTTCCTAAATTTATTTTCAAAACCTGGAGCTTCTGATTTTATTACCATTGGAACCTAAAGTTCCTAAACTTATTTTCATAACCCGAAGCTTCTAAATTTATTATTACTAGAACCTAAAGTTTCTAGATTTTTATTTATCAATACCAGAACCTATAGTTCTAGATTTCGTTTCTAGCAATTTATTTACTTTTACGCAATTTATTTACTTTTAAGTAATTTTTATTTAAACAATTTTGTCACTCACCAAAAACCTGAAGTTTATGGATTTATTTATCATTAATGGAATCTGAAACTTCTGGATTTATTTATTTATTTAAAAATATTTATTTATATATCTGAATATTTAAATTCCTTGGACTTTTATCAGACCAGAAGTTCTGACTCCGATTCTGATTTTCAGATAACTAGAAGTTACAAAATGTCAAACTTGCAAGCCTGAAGTTTGCGGCACTAGAAGTATCTGGGGAAAACTACATGTACTTTTTAATTGACACCAAATTATTGTTAAAATTAGAAGGCTTGTATTACACTATTGAAGAATGGGCAGAGGCAATTGAACAAGACAAGTCCACTGCTATGGTCATTATTCATCGCCATCTACACGAAGATCTAAAAGCCCAATACCTAACTGTGATAGAACCGAAAGTTCTATGGCAAGAATTAAAAGACCGATTTGATAACCAACCCGATGTTGCATTGCCAAATGACAGGTATCAGTGGCAACATTTACGTTTTCAAGAATATAGGTCAATCTTTTAATATAACTCTGATTTATTCAAAATTGCTACACAAATGAAATTGTGTGGTCAGGAGGTAACAGAAAATGATATGCTGGAAAAAACATTTACAATATTTCATGCCTCAAACATGATATTACAGCATTAGTATCGAAAACGTCGATTCTCAAAATATTCAGAGTTAATCTCATGTCTCTTAGTTACAGAGAAAAATATTGAGCTTTTAATAAAAAATCATGAATCACGCCCGACCGGCTCTACAGCATTCCCAGAAGTGAATGCTAATACTGTTGGGGGACATAATCGTGGTTGTGGTCGTGGTCGTGGTTGTGGTCTTGGTCGTGGTCGTGGTCGTGGTCAGGGTCGCGGAAAAGTCTATGATTATTCTAATCCGGGTGGTTATAATCAAAACATTCCCCAAAAACATAATGTTAATAAGGTCAGGCCAGATAAAGGAAAGGTTATCCAAAGGGGGCCTAAGAAAGATGATGATATATGTTTCAGATGTGGCTGTCATAATCATTGGTCACGTACATGCTGTACACCCAAACATTTGGTTGAGCTTTATCAAGCATCGACCAAAGGAAAGGAAAAGAGGAAGAATCCTGAAACCAACTTTATGGATATTACCAAGTTTAATGTTTCTGATTTTCTTAATGATCCAAATGACAATGTGACCACTTCAATTAGTGATGGAAATATCCATACCAATTAAGTACTATTTGTAATATTTTTGTTATCATATGAAATGCTTATGTAAATATTTCTTATATAAAATATACTTTTGATCACTCCATCTAATATGCATTTTATTTTTTCTTTATGAAGCACAACAAATATGTCTCTAAACGATTGTTAACTGAAAATTTACTAGGGGTGAAGAATTCGGGTTAACACCCTCGAGACCACTACCACGAAGGTGGTGGCCGAGAGTTGATACCTTAAGTACCAAAATTAATTGTGCAATGGTGAGGTAATTTACGTAGGGGTTAATGTGATGAGAAGAAGTTTAAGGCGGCTTTATTATAAATCATATATGTCTTACAGAAGCTCTCAAACACTTTCAATCTCGCTAAGATACAGTATGATGGCAACCTTGTGCCTGTCGAATAGTAGAATGCAACGACGGTCGTGTTCTCACTATTCGAGTCCCTGGCCATGATCCCTCCTCTTCTTATTTATACACAAGCCTAATAGTTAAGTTTGTGACTCTCTTGCCATCATTTTCTGAATCCAATCCCTTTTATCGGGTGGGATCCATTATTTTGAATGTTGTTGACTTTGATTTAATGACTGAGTTGAGAATATCTTTTAGAGATAAGTTTGTTTCCTCTTTGGACTCAAAACTTACCATGCACGTACGCGGTGTTTCAATGTTCTATGGAGTGTAGACATGATTCTGTGTGTCTTCATGGCGTGATTCCTCATGGAGGTCATCAAGTATCTCTATCTAAGATTAAGATAGGATATTGTTCACAATGATATCCACACAATCACACAATCAAGCAATTTTAAAGAAATTTAACAAACTAAGCTCCACAAACTATGAGAGATACACCAAGATTTTCAATCTCTCTCATAATTCTTCTAAAATTGCTAGCAAATCAAATTCACTTGTAAGCAAAATAAGTGTGTGTGGATTTGCTCCAAACATATATAAAGGAGTAATTGGATCATCAACATGCAAACCATATCAACATCTATTCATCCTAAGCTTTTCCATAAAAGGTCAAACCGATTATCATCCAAATTTTTTTGCTTTTAAGAGAATAGATTTCAATATATGAGCCTGTGTGTGCATGTGGCTCGTAATCCCATTTTTGTTTTTCAACTCGAGCAATCACAATTTTCAACTATACTTCTTTAAGCCTTCCTCGATTTCTTTTTAGGTTTTGAATCAAAGATTTTTTTTTTATTGATTCTTTGCAACACTCCTTTGTTTTTTTTAACATAAAAATATACACTTCATGACGGCTTTCACTCATCACAATGGTGTAGCACTTTCCTACATTGGGTGACTTCAAAACCAAAATGTGTAGCCCATTTCATGAAGGTGCTCGTTGAGTTCTATGTAGTTGCCAAAGCAAAATGGATACTAACCATAGGTCATCTTAAATGTACTAGTCAAAAGACTTCAAGGTGCATCCATAACTCACATATCTTCAAACTCAACTTACTCAAACTAAACATATGAGAGAAGCGAAGTGTGCACTTTTGAAAACCAAATTTTTTTTAAGGCTTAAAAGCACATGATCTAAAAGCAATACAAAGAGACTTACTTAGGATCTTTACTTCTCAATAGAGTAGATTTCATTGAATATGAAGCTCATATTTTTTTCAAAAGTATGCCACTCATCAACCAAACAAGCATTTCACACATCATATATAAGATCATTGTTAACAAATCACTAAATGATCTTTAGAGAGCAAATGTCATCAAGAACCATATGAAAGCTATACTAGTTCTCTAATATGACA
The DNA here is from genome assembly GCA_032871835.1 of Dipteronia dyeriana. NCBI lineage: Eukaryota > Viridiplantae > Streptophyta > Magnoliopsida > Sapindales > Sapindaceae > Dipteronia > Dipteronia dyeriana. The sequence continues at coordinate 91,803,417 of CM065297.1, read as the reverse complement.
TGCTACATGATATAATGCACACATAGAGTTGAAACGATGAATCAAGAAAGCAAGCTTTAGAGTAGAGATATACCTTAGCAAGCTTTTTCATCAATGTAAAGTCTTTGCCCTTTTTATGAGCTCTCTTGGCTTGTTTGTCCTCATGAAAACAAGTTGTTGGTGTATCTTCCCAAAAGAATAAAGACTAAACATCTTAACTCAAACAAACATATAAAATGACTTTCTCCAAAAGTCTTAACAAATTCCATCAAATAGATTTTAAAATTGGACTTCTCTAAAGTCAACCAACAAATTTTGACCATCATAGTGAAAGTATGAGAATATTAAGTCCATGTATTGACAAGAGACACCAAGTTTGAATAGAGAATCGAGCATATTACAAATGACTTAGTCAAGCATCAAACTTAGAACTCTTATCAAACAAGAACAAAAAAAAAATCTCATATGTCCTACTCAATCAAGTATGAGAGCACTCACCTTTGACCATATTGGTCTTAGGTGAACCAACACAAATAACATCATGATCATTATTCATGGCAATATGAAATCTAGAAGATAAATCATCAACTATCTTCTTCATGAAAATATCACTCATTTTAAACTCATTGTTATTGCCATGCATAAATATTTCATCAATACATGATATATGACCATCATGCTTTTTCACATTCTCATCCATACAAATCTTCTTGGCATTCTTCTTCACATGTTTATCATTATTATGCACAATATTGAAAGATTCATCAATATCAACATGTTTAGATGAATGACTAGGAACCTTTTTCACATCATGATTTTTAATCCAAACTTTCCTAGTAAGTTTCTTCACATAATCATGACCAATATGCACATTTTTCAAAACATCAAAACCATCATCATGTTTAGAATATTTCAAAGAATATTTGTTCAACTCACTAGCATGTATATTATTTCCTAATTTGCATTGCCTAATATATTCATAACATCTAGGTCTAATGTGACCAATTCCATTGCAATAATGACAAACCGGAATAAATTTAGAAAAATTACCTTTTGAGTGTGCATGCTTTGGTTGAGAAGTTGGTTGAGAAATTCCATAGCTCTTCTTGTCTTTGTCTTTGGTTTTGGAAGAAATAGTGGTTGAGCCTTTTCTAATCCAAATTTTCTTAACACCATGCTTATCATTACTACTCACAACATGCTTTGACTTATTCTTCGGCTTACTGTCATGCAAATCGACTTTATTAGTCACATTTTTAAACAAGTCAAACAAAGCATTATCAACCTTTTAATGCATAGTAGTATGAGGCACAACATGTGTTTTCACAAGCAAGTCATCAACAATATTTTTCTCAACATGTTTTTCCAAGGTCTTCCTAGGTCTAGATCTAGATCCATACATGGATGATTGCCTAGGACCATTCATCAAAGACATATCATACAAATCATTCTCATACTTGCATTTACAAATGTATTCATAGCATATAGGTCTTATATGTCCTACCATGTTACAAAAATGGAAAATAGGTACAAATTTAAGAGGGTTACCTTTTGCTTGAGCATTTGAAGTAGTATACTTTCTCACATTGTTACCTCTTTGATGTCCATTCCTTGATGCTTTGTCTTTTGCATGAGAAAATGATGATTTTTGTCTTTGACCTTGTTGATAATTTCCTTTGTTGCTCTTTATTGATGTTGAGGCACCTCTAGTTACATTCATAGCTTCACCGTTAGAGAGAATACCTACATTCACTTTACCACTTGCTTTGCCAAAAGTAGAATTGTTAGATAAAGATGTAACCTTTTCATTCACATAACCTAATCCTCTTTTGTCACTAGGATGCTTACCAATCTTGATGAGAGTTTCTACTCTACTAGCACTAGATGACATCTTACCTATCATCTTGTTAGCCTCATCAAGCTTATCACTAAGCATATTCTCTTGACACTCATGCTTACTAATTTTGACTCTAAGCGCATTTTCAAGTCTTTTAGCACGATCAAGAGAATCATCTCTTTGCTTAACTTCTTGTTTCAAAATTCCTAGTCTTTTATTACTATCTTTCAAGTTATTCTCTAGACTAAGGATTTTATCTTTAAGCTTTTTTATTCTCTATTTGCTTATTCTCTCCTTCCTTGATAAACAACCTCATAGTAAAGTCTTCTTTTAAATCATCTAGCTCTTGAGCACTTTCTTCTATCTTTGAAAAATATTTTTCAATGGTCTCTTTATGCTCCTTAATGACTTCACTTTGCTTGCTTATCTTCTCCAAAGACATATTATTCTCATTTTCAAGAGTTTTGATTATCACCACTAAATTGGCATTGATCAACTTTAACTTATTGTTCTCATCATTCTTCTTGACATTTTCACTTATTAGTTGAAGGATCTTGTCATTGAAATTTGTTTCATAATGATTTGAGAAGAATTCACTATCTTCATTACTTAAAGAGTATACACTTTCCTCACTACATGAGGAGTCTTCACCACTATCCTCAAATCTTCCTTCATATATAGTCGGGTGAGCAATGTAATTGCTAGAATATTTTCGATCATCCGAGGACTCCTCTTCCTCTTTTACATCACTTACACTCACAGTTACATCACTCCAAGTAGCCACCATTGCTAAGCCTTTCTTAGACTCTTTCTTCTCATTAGCACTCTTGGTAGAAATAAATACAATCTCATTGCATTCAAGTCATCGAATCAGCTTCTTCTTAGATTTATCCTTACAATCTACCATTTCTTTTAGAATGATCTTTTTATCAACTTTCTCTCTCTTAGAACATATGTTCCTTAGAAATTTCTTGAAAGCTATCACCATACTAACCATATCATCTTCACTCTTCTCATTAGTCACTTTGAGTGTTATTCCCTTATCCTCAAACCTTGGCTGAACCCAAGCTCATATGCTTGTAGAGACCCAAGAAGCTCATCAACCCTCACAAGATCGACGTTCTTGCTTTCTTCAATTGCAGTCATCTTTGCTTTAAATCTCTTAGGTAAGGATCTTAAGATTTTCCTATTAATTCTCTCTTGTGGATATGGGCCTCCCAAAGTTTGACTTTGATTGGTGATATTCAAGAGTCTAGTTTGAAAGTCTACTAACTTCTCATCCTCATCCATAACAAGACTTTCAAATTGAGAGGTAAGCATTTGTACTCTTGACCTTCGAACCGCCAACGTACCCTCATTGATAGTTTGTGAAACAAATACTATGGTGTGTAATATTAATCTAGAGGGGGGGTGAACAGATTTTAACAAATTTTACCCAAATTTTGTTAAAGGTCGAGTTGACGAAAATACCCCTATCTAGTTACAAAAATACCATAAGTGTAATAAGTGAGGAAATAATAAAGACACTTGAGATATACGTGGAAACCCTCCAAATGAAAAAAACCACGGGTTGTTAAGTGCGTCACATTCGAACAACGAATCCACTGATGATAGAGGCGTTACAACCTACTCCCAGTAAATAACCCACTACCACTACTTAATCCCGGTATTAAGTGGACCTAGTCCAATTTGCTTACGCTTGAAGCAACCTACTCCCGGATGCAACGCAAGACTTACTTCTCTTCAATGAAGAGATAAACACCCTATGTGAATATATGATGATATTCAAACAACAAACAAGGCTAGGGTACCTTATATGCTTATCTAGAATTATGTGATGGCAATATATGCAATCCTAGATATCAAGAGCTAAATGACATGTTCAAATAGCTTAGCTAAACATAGATCAATCAATCCTATAAAGCTATCACAATACAACACTCAATCATGTCATCACAACAATCTCTAATTTGTATCTAAAAATATTCTAAGAGAATACAATTAATTAAAGAGATGGTTTAGCAAGCAAAAACACTTAACTTTTAAGAAGATAGTGAAGAGCTTACCAAACAAGATGTGATGAAACAACCATATCCATATATGCACTCTAGATGAACTTAGATGATGCAAGATGAAGTTTTGATGCACATGGGAATGCTTTGAGTGATTAAAAATGAGTTCTTGGAAGTGTTTTTCCTTTGAAATGTGTTCTAAGGAAAATATTTGATATATTGAACTCTTGCACGACCTTAAGACAATGAGATATATATATATATGAGATCCAAACAAAGTGATGTCGTTTTGGAAAAAACGTTCCAGCTTCTTCATTGTGCGCTGGTGAGGTGCGCTGGTAGAGTAGCGCACCACTAACGCACTGCCTAAAAAATTCAATAGGCGCTGGACGAGTGGCGCATTACAGTGGCGCAACACAAGCGTAAATTCTCTGGAATGTTTATGCTGGTGAGGCTGCACTAGACGAGTAGCGCATGCACATTTTTTCAACTATGCACGGGTGCAGCAGCGCACCTCAGTGGTGCATGACTAGCGACAGTCCACTGTGAATGTTGCAATGGTGAGATACGTTGGTCGAGTAGTGCACCACCAGCGCAATTCCTACTTCAACACTCAAACAACCATACAAGCAACAAGTACAAGAGTGATGAAAATGCATCCTATTCTAAAAAGCCTAGCATGACATAAACTTTAAGTACAGGATGCAAGTAGATCAACAAGAGTTATTAAAACCAAACTGCACACAAGAAAACACTCAACATATAAGATCAAGAGTTATGCATGAATATGTGAGTGTGTGCAACTATCTCTTCAAAGTAAGTAAGCACAAGAATTTTACCTTTGGTGCTTCTCCTCTTGAGGTCTTGAGAGCCTAAGCTACCCTTACATGAACCCCAACAATGTGGTTGCTCACGAAATAAGCCAATCAACAAATGAGGACTTTTCAATTTGCAAAGTATACCATGTTTCCTTTGCCGATTCGAGGTTTTGGATGTAGATAAATTAAGTACCATCTACACCACCAAATATTGCATTCATTGCTCTATGATGCCACTTAGCATTATCAAATTCAATAGCCGTCCATTCGGAACTCGGTTTCAAAATCATAGTGCCATCTTCTTGCCTTTTGGTAGGTATCTCATAACCTTCCTCAATACTCATCCATGCCTTTTCATTGATGGATCTAATGTAGGCTCTCATCCTAATTTTCTAAAAGAAGTAGTTACCGTTATTCAAGAGTGGAGGTCTAGCACCAGATGCACCTTCCAACATAGAATCACCCATAGCACAAAAACAACAAACACTATAAAATGGACCTATCTGATTACTTCTAGACACCAGCTTTGATACCAATTGTAAATTCCCTTAATCAATTATAGTGTAAAATATACCTAGAGGGGGGGTGAATAGGTATATGCTCAAATTTTAATCTTATTTAAAAACACAAGCAATCTTATAAACACTTAGTATAATATCCAAAATGATATATGACAAATCAATCGACACAAATCAACTAAGTGAAGAAATTAAAGATGCTAAAAATCAACAAAAGATATTTACGTGGTAAAACCTCCTAAGAGGAAACATCCACGGGTTGATACCACAACCACCGGCAAAAGCAAATCCACTATTTCAAATAAGAGTTACACACTCAAGCAATCAACACATGCTCTCCAAGCTATCACTCTTACTCTACCCTTGAACCTAGTGATCTATTAAGCCGACTTCCTATCCAAGACCTTCTGTCTCTAGGAAGATTCCTTGCTCACCTTTCCGGATCCTCCTGACCCTAGGCAAGACTTCTTGCTCAACTATCCGAGTCCTCGTGACTCTAGTCAAGACTTCCTTGCTCAACAATCCGAGGTCTCACACCTCTTGTTGAGACTTCCACTTGCTTAGCTATCCAAGTCCTCCCGACTCTAGCTAAGACTTCCAATTGCTCAAATCAAAGAATCACTATAAGATATGCGACTTTCTACCTCTTCACAAGGAATTTAAGTGATCATGAATGCAAAACGCAAACAAGCACTCAACATAGAAAATGATGATCAAAAAATTCTATGGACAAGCAACTAGATAGCTAGATTATGCTTTCAAAGAACAATCACAAATGTAACTAGGCAACCTAAGCATGTTATCAACTAAGAACCAAATCAATGAAATGAATATACCAATTGATGTAGACCTAGTTCTTAGAAAATGAAATTAAATCTAGAAATAGTCAATCAAGCATAAGAACAAAAGATTTCTAGAAACAATTTCATGTTTATCAAGTTTAGCACAAATCAATCAACTTATCACAAATCTAGCTAAACTTGAAAATCAAATCAACAAACCACAATATGATTTCAAAATCATCTTAGTCATGCTTCTTAATCAAAAGGCATCAATCAATAAGAAGATCTAAGAAGAAAACTAAGAAGAAGATGATTTTACCAAAAAGGATGAAAATCACGAACTGAAGATCTGATAAAAACGAAAGATCTAGACATCCTTTAGTTCTTTAAATGCTTGAGGTTTGTAGATCTCTTCAATTCACTCGAAATCGGTTTTTGAATCAAGTGATTCGGAGTTGAAATGAAGAAGTTATCACCAAAACAAAAATTAAAATGTTGAGAGAAAATTTCTGCACTTGTTCTTCAAATTCGTTTTTCTCAACTTCATAATGAATGAGAGGGAATGAGAGGTTTTAAAGAGAGAACAACCAAATGAACAAATTACCCCCATTCTCTAGTGCCTCCCCAAGATGGAACATGGGAATCTTGGGGCAGAGCACCTTTGGGTCCGAGATGGCCACGCGCCATCTCGGGATGGTGTAAGGTGATGGCTTGAGCCATCGCACCTCATCCCTTGCGCTCCTCTCAAGTTCTTTGACCGTTCTTTGGCCTCCAAACTCTGAATTTGAATCTGTTTGAAGATTACAAACCGAGACTCCCTCATGGACATGGAAATATAAGATACTCAACCCAGAAAATAATAATTTGACTTGGTATATGAAGACGAAGATAATGTATTCAACATGAGTTGAAAGTGTAGTATCTTTTGACTTAGAACTTGAAATCAATCATATGAGTAACCGAAATGACCGAAACTTAATCAAAAATGATTTAAGACTAAATTCAAGTTCAATATCCATGTTATACAAACATATACACATACAAACATAGTTCACACTAGAATGCAAACTACATAGAGATAGTCTCCAATCATGCATTTTCCAAAACATGTTATTTTCATACCAATGCATGAGCATTCATCTTCAAGTGTGTGAATGTGTTATACATGGTGCACAACAATGCAGGGACACATATGAATGAATTGTATGTGTGTGCCTACACCTTGCAAGAGGAGGAAGAATCTTGATACCTTAGCATCCAAGTAAGCATATATCCCCTTGAAGACGAACTTTGCATGCGAAGTCACTTTCCATCATTGAAGACCGATCTAATCACGAACCACCTAAGCAACTAAGCAATACAAACAAAGAGCATTTTGTTATGGAATCAAGCCAACACAAATCTAAAACCTAACAATCAGATATCTGGAACCATTAATTGATGATCTTTTTACTGCACGATTTATTGATTGTCATTTTGATGAGGGAAATTTCCCATCATTAGGAAAAACTTCTCCTAAAGAGAAGTGTGAACTTTCTTGTAAAGTCCCTAATCTAATTCATCTTGACCCATACACATCTCAATGTGAGAATGAAGTCCGCAAGATAGTCCATCTTCAAACAATAGCAAATCAGTTACCAGATGCATTTATCGATGCTACTAAGGTAACAAAATCTTACATCCAAGCTGTTAATGTACCATCACGGGTGATTGTTCCAGAAGAACGATCTAAACAAATGCTAGCAAAAGAATCATCTACTGCACACCATAAGCGTTGTAGGCCACTTGGTTCAAAAGATATTATTCCTTGGAAAAGGAAAAGAAATTACCAGGATCATGTTCCTGAGATTATAAATAAATCCACTTTCTCAAAATCAACTCCACAAGAGTTAGATGTCTCTGAAAGGACACAAGTCACTAAAGTAACAAAAACCCTTGCAGAGGAAGAAATCCCTGAAGATATTCCAGAACCTAGAAATGAGGAAAAATCGATAAATTGTACAAGAGAAATATGGAATCGTGAGGAAATAATCATTGATGATATATTTTCATATACAGTGGCTATTGAAAATATAAATGAAGATTGTAGGCAAAAGTCTGATTGGCTTAAATGGAAAGAAGCAATTCAAACTGAATTGAATTCATTAGCCAAGCGTAAAGTATTTGGATCAATAATCCAGACGCCTGTAGATATCAAACCTGTTGGATACAAATGGGTTTTTGTACGAAAATGTAATGAGAAAAATGAGGTAGTGTGATATAAGGCACGACTCGTAGCACAGGGTTTCTCACAGAGACCTGGTATTGATTTTGATGAGACATACTCACCAGTAATGGATACAATTACATTTCAATTTCTATTAAGTTTGGTTGTCATAGAAAAACTTGAAATGTGTCTTATAGACGTTGTAACTGCCTATCTATATGGCTCACTCGGCTCAGATATTTATATGAAAATTCCCGAAGGGTTTAAAATGCTGGAAGCATACAACTCGAGACCTCGCAATTTACACTCGATTAAATTATAAAGGTATTTGTATGGATTAAAGCAATCTGAGCGCATGTGGTATAACAGCCTCAGTGAATATTTGATTAAAGAAGGATATATTAATAATCCTATAAGTTCATGTGTCTTCATAAAGAAATCAAAATCTAGATTTGCTATCATAGCAATTTATGTGACGATATGAATTTAATTGGAACTCCAGAAGAGCTCCTAAAAAATGCTAAATATTTGAAAAATGAATTCGAAATGAAAGACCTGGGAAAGAGGAAATATTGTCTCAGCCTAGAACATAAATCAAATGGAATACTTATCCATCAATCAGCATATGCTGAAAAGATCCTGAAAAGATTCCATATGGATAATGCTCACCCATTGAATACTCCTATGGTTGTTAGAACTCTTGATCCTAAGAAAGATCCATTCCGACCACTTGAAGATGTTGAAAAGATACTTGGTCCTGAAGTACCATATCTTAATGCAATTGGTGCTTTGTTGTATATGGCTCAATGTACTAGACCAAACATTACATTTTCAGTAAATTTGCATGCTAGATTTAGTTCAACTCCAACTCAAGTGCATTGGAATAGGGTTAAACATCTTTTTCGTTACTTTCATGGCATGAAAGATTTAGGATTATTTTATTCAAAATCAAACAATTTTTCAGGTTTACTTGGTTATGCTGATGCCGGATATATGTCTGATCCCCATAAAGCTTGTTCACTAACGGGATATGTTTTTACATATAATGGCACATCAATCTCCTAGCGCTCTACAAAGCAAACTATTGTTGCTACATCCTCCAATCATTCGGAGATCCATGCACTTCATAAAACAAGTTGAGAATGTGTTTGGCTAAAGTCAGTTATTCATCATATTCAAAAGACATACGGATTCTCATTATCTACAGAAATGCCAACACCAATATTTGAAGATAATATGGCTTGTATTGCTCAAGTTAGAAGAGGATATATCAAAGGAGATAGAATCAAACATATTTCTCCTAAATTCTTCTATACTTATGAACTTCAGCAGAACCGATAGATCGATGTTAAATAAATTTGGTCTATAGATAATCTTACGGATTTGTTTACCAAGACATTGCCTACATCAACTTTTGAGAAACTAGTATGTGGAATTAGCATGTGTCGGCTCTGTAAATTACAGGATTGATACTGAAGTTTTGTTCAGGGGAAGCGCTCAATAAGAGGGAGAAAATTTTGAATGGACATACTGTACTATTTTTCCTTTATCGGATTTTGTCCCACTGGGTTTTACCGAAAAGGTTTTAATTAGGAAATTCTGAACATGTCCAGTACAACTTGATCCAGAAGATCATTGTATATATTTTGCTAAGGTTTTTATCCCACTGAGTTTTTTCTAACAAATTAGAATACACATGGTGAAAATCCAAGAGGGAGTATTATGTAATATTATGGATTTTTCTCACCACATCACCATACACGTGGAGGCAAGCATGGAGAACACTTGGAGACAAATCAAAGATTGACTCTTATCTTGATGACAAATGGCAAGCTTGTTGCCTTTGTATAGTTGGATGTTTAACCTTATAAATAGGCTCCCATAGTTTGTTGTTTTTGGTAATCCATGAAAGCCTTTCTTTGTATTCCTACATAATCAATACAAAGGCAAACGAAAGGCAATCTCTCCATATACCTCTGTCTTATTTATTTTATTATTTTATTTAATGCTTTATAAGTTATTTCAATTTAATTTATAACATTTGGCTCATTATATATATATATATATATATATATATATATATATATATATATTAACTTTAGTATAACTTATTTTACTGCTTGTGTATATGTCCAGGTGTTGGTGTTTTCACTAGCTCTCGAACCAACAGTAAGAATTAAAGCTTCAGTATTTTTGATTCAAATGACAATTGTTCTTTTACTCTACTTGTGGTTTTGTAATCTACAGATGGTTTATATAAGTTACAAGAAATTCAGACAGACTAGCTGAAGTTGCCCTTATCAAAATTCTACTCAATCTTCTGCTTTAGTTGTATGGATGTCCTGTAAGTTAAATACTCATTTTACACTTTGGTTAGATAAATGTACCCGTTAGTGAAATTTTGGGCTTGACTTATGTTCCCTCTAATTCTAAAAAAGAGAAAAGACAAGCGACTTTGTGTATCATTCTCTTTAATCAATGAAATACAATAGAGAGACTCTGTTTTACGCCATTAATGGAGCTTCTCTGAGCTTTAAACTCATTTCTCTTTGTTAGGCATTTTATCAAACAATTCTTCACTTTTATCAAACATGTTCAGTGTTTTTATGCTCTTGCCTTTTTAGCTATTTGGGGGCTTATGGTACTTATTTGCGATAAGCAAAAAGATTGAGTGCTAGATAGAAGTGTGCAAGAATTTGGATCCTCTACTGATCTGATCTTTTTCCTGACCTCATCTAATCTCATGATACATAAGGAATGCAATTAATATGTTGTTAAATGTGATTGGCTTCCACAACCACTTTATCAACAACCAATCACATGTTTTAAAAAGGTCAGGAAAAAGATCAGATCTGTAGAGGATCCAAATCCAACGTGCAAATATCATAATGAATGAGGTTATTTGGAGAATGGCACCAGTATCACTTGGAGAGACAAGAAATTTCTCAATGATCTTACGAATAAGGACCATGATTTAGGGATATTCAAGGTTGATATTGAGTCTCGTGTTGTGGAGGAGAAAATGTTTTGGAATAAGTTGTTATATTGTTTCAGATGGGGAGTACAAAATATTAGGTTTGTGCAAAATACTACTTGAAATAATAAGCTCTGCAATGTTCCCACCGCATTTATAATTAGTTCATTTTGACTCAATTTATTATTATTTTTATTTGCAGTGATTTTGGTTCAAATCCTTAAGTAGCTCTACCAGGGAAAATATCTTTGTGATTTTAATTGCCATCTATGGCATGGGAACATTAACCTTTTTCATTGGGAACATGCATGTTGGTATATGTTTGTTTCTCAATAATTTGTCTTAGTTGTAAGAGTATGATAAAGCCAAATTAACTTTGCTTTCTATGAATCATATCAACATGTTTTATTTTTTATATGCAGCTTGGTGTGCGGCGACTCGAATGTGAGATATTGTGATGGGGGTTTGAGATTCTCAAACACAAGCCTAACAATAGACCTCACACAATACACCATAAACTATAGGAACAACACTCACAATATACTGCCAAAGTGCAATATTTTCTTCTTCAATAATTCAAAAGTTACTGAAGTAGATTACAAGTCTTGTTTAAATAGCATCTAAACCTAAATAGTAAGGAAAGTAAAAAGGAAGAGTAACTAGCAAGAAATCAGGAAATAAAACAAACAAGCAATCATGAAATAAACTAGCAAGCAATCAGGAAATAAAAACCAGCCTAAAATTAGAAAATAAAAAGATACACTAAAATTAGGAAAGCTAGGATTATTTTCAAACATAATCATTTAATATGTTGAGGCTTTAGACTTTCTTTTGGGTCTACTTGATAACTCGTATTCAGACTTTCTTTTTGGTCTGCTTGATAACTTATTGAATGCTCATCATATTTTCTGGTCAAATAAATGAGCGTCTCTGACCACCAAGCCACAATGGACGGTAATCAAGTCTTGTTTTGGTGAAACAGATGCTTGTAGAGTCTATGACAGAAAGGTAAGAGGAGAAAAGACGAGAAGAGGAGGCGACCAAATGAAAACAACAAGAGACAAAAGAGTGGCTTCCTTTTGGAAAACTCTCTAAGGAACTACAAAAGCGTATTACAGAATACTAGCACTACAAATGACAATAAACTAGAGGTGTTGATGTAGAAAATTTGCTTAGTAATCTCCTAGGGATCTCTAAAACAACATAAAACGTCAATTTTGCTTGAAAGTGAGTTCTTTTGTCTCTACCACTATGAAAATCTAATTTTCCTCCACCTTCTCCTATTTTTTCATTCTTGAATATATATATATATATATATATATATATTAAGTTGGAGAGGTTTTAAAGGTGGAATGAAGAATTGTTGCTACATTTATGTTATTGTGTGAAACTAGTTGTCCATGTCGAACGCACGCGCATTGTCTGTGAGGGATGCCAATTGATGAGATGTTGTTTATGGTGCAAGGCAAGGTATGGACATACTCATCCGGAGCTATAATAACTAGAAGCTCTACCAACAATAATCTTGAGTCCTCGTGTGGAGAAGAACTTGTTGATTAGGCTCTAAATGAACTCTCCTCATACAACATACCTATTTCAAATAGGACCATTCAAGCTCTTACAAAAGTTGAAGCTTTCATTCTTATGGTCGATGACATGAAAAAAAATTACAATCAGAATGCTCAGGTCATACAATCATTCTTTCGACATAGAAGGGTATGGATTTCAAGAAAAGAGGCCTGAAAGTCTACCCGGGCACATATGAAATTTTCTAAGATGGATATCTAACAACATAAATGGAAGAGGAGGGTGAATGGGTTGGAACCAATTTCAACAACATTTTCAAACTTTGATTGGTGCACAAACAAACTATCAAAGCAATATTAAAAATAAACACCAAAAACTTCACATGATGGTTAGTAGTAGCAAGTATAAAAGATATATCAATTTAGAGTAACTACCACAATGTAAAGTAAATGAATTCAATAAAAGTAAAAATCAAAATAAGGATTTTTTTTTAACGTGGTAAAACCTCACAACTTGAGGAAACATCAACGGATTGATTCCACAACCACCGGTAAACTATTGTTCACTAGATGATAAAGTGTACACTCTCAAGTGATCAAATCATATAATCCACCCTATTGGATCGTCCCACTCTAACCTACCAGCGGGCCTTCTAATGAGAGACTTGCTTCCTTGCTCAACTATCTGGATCACCCCAGTCAAGACTTTTCTGGTAGATGATCTAAGTGTAGTGCAAACATGCAAACATGATGCAAACACAAGCAAATAGAGTGTGTAGATCAAAAACACTATATGAAGAATTAGTATTTCACAAATCAAGCTCATAAACAAATATAACTAATGCTTGTGAACATGTAATAGGAAATCTATACTATGCAATACAATTCATACTCAAAATATATCTAAAGACCTAAACATGTCAATCAAAGCTAGGATATTAAATTTACAATAGAAAGCACAACACTAGCATCAAATAAAGTGGAAAAAATCAAAAGTTAAATTCCATAAAAACCTGAATCTTAGAACAACTAGATTCATATATTCAAAATAACAGTCAAAGTATTCTAGTCCTAAAACATGTGATTAAAACCTACAAATTAATATTCAAGCACAAACACAAGTTTTCTAGATTCTAGTTCATGTTTCTAAAAATTAGCATAAAGAATATTCAATTAAAAGAACAAGATAATTTTGAAATCAATTAAAACAAGTCCAAAAATAGAATCCAAATCATCCTTAGCAGATTACGCATTCAAGTCAAGATATTCAACAAATTGACCACAAGAAAAGTGCAGAGAATATGATTTACTTATAAAATGATGAACACTTGGTGAAGATCAAAGTAAATCAGAAAATATGGACTCCAATTAACTTTGAAACCACTTGGGACTTGTTCGTATTGGAAAGACAATCAATTTTGGCTTTTGAATCATCAAAATCGGATTTGATTTGAGAGAGATATCATAAAAACAAAAAAATGACAAGTTCTATAAATATCTGGACAAAATTTGAATATAGGGTTCGAAAAATTATTGGCACTATTTTTAGGGGCTTTTATGCAAATATTACCATATTAATAATGTATGTTTAAAAGGCACCAATTAAGGTGTTGAGACCAAAATACCCCGAAAGTGAGTTATCGTTTTCAATGTGAGAGAGAAAAAGTGGAGAGAGAAAATAAGTTCAGTGACTTTCAAGCGACCAGAACTGTATTGACGGTGACGATATTGATGGCGGAGTGACCGGAGAGTTGTGAAATATCCATTGAGAAGTTTTACAATCGATCGAGGTAAGTTCTTTTTGATTTTGTTTTCGATTTTGTTGTTCAGAAGTAGCATTGCATGTTAGATCTGGTTTTTGTTGATTGAACTTGTAGATTATGGTTGATTTAGGGAGCTGAGAATGGTTGTGGTTTAGGTTAGGGTTTGAATTTGTTGAGGAAGATGAAAATCTGGGTAGCCAAGACTTTTTTAATAAGACCCGAGCTTTTTTTGTAGTAGAATCGAGCTTATTTGATAGAGTTTCGAGGATTTTTTGTTTTAATTAGGTTTAGTTAAATCGAGTATATTTGTAGACAAATCGAGTCTTTTTTGAATATAATCGAGCTTATTTTAGAAATAATCAAGCATATTTTTGAATGAATCGAGCACATTTTTAAAAGAATCGGGCATATTTTTCAAAGGATCAAGCATTTTTTTTAAATTACTTATACTTAAATCGAGCATATTTTTAAAAGAATCGAACATAACTTTCAAAGGATCGAGCATTTTTTTTAAAGTTAGGTTTAGTTAAATTAAATATATTTATTGGCAAATCGAGCATATTTTTGAAAGTATCGAGTAAATATTTCAAAGGTTCGAGCTATTTTGTAGCCAATTTGAGCCTTTTTTTTAATATGATTGAGCATATTTTTCAAAGAATCAAGTATATTTTTGAAAATGAATCAAGAATTTTAATTGATGAAACCGAGCTTTTTACATTTTACTTATGTATTGTTTCTGTGACATTGCAGATAAGGACTAGGTTGAAGGATTTCCTCAAAACTGCAAAGGGAGATTGGTACGAGGGGAAACTGACTCGACACGACCATTTTGACGCCCTCGACCGTATATACGACGTACTGAATCGAGTCCTCAGAGATTTTGTTGTTGAGGACCAGCGTCGGTTCATGGTGTCCTGTTTTGAGCGTTTCATGTCAATACACCAGCGGATGAAGTTTTTGAGTGCTATTATCCATCGGCTGCTGTTGCGGGAGTTTTACCATAACGGGTCAACGGATGAGATACGGTTTCTGTTAGGGAACCATTTGGTGAGGCTATCGAAGGTGTTATTTTGCCTCAGCACAGGATTACGTTTTAGAGTCGTACCGGACACCAGTATATATGCAGCAGTGGAGAATAGCATACATCAACGGTATTTTCCTGGAGCCGATGAGGTATCGTATGAGGAGTTGAGGGTTGCTCTCACCCTCAGAGAGTTTTAGAAGGCGTACGATGCTGTGAAGCTCTACCTCATCTATATATTAAACTGGATATTGATAGGGTTGGTCGAGAAATTCAAGATTTCAGTTTGGTAGTTTCGGTTGGTGAAGGACCTCGCTGCCTTCGCTACGTTCCCTTGGGGTGCCCATGTGTATAGGCATTCTATATGTTAATTCAAGCATGCGCTACCCTGACGACCTGAGGGACGCCAGCAGTCACAGGGCGCTAATGTACATATGGTGGAGACGTACAACATGTACGGTCTATCTCATGCCCTGTTGGTAAGAACTCTGAATGACAACATGTATTTTATTTTTCGTGTCCTAAATTTTTTGGATTCTTTTCATACTTATCTTTTATGCAGATAGTTGCTTTCAAGGTGATCCCTGATATTGGCCTCCAGTTTGGCACCCAGAGGGATACGAACCTTTCTCTCATATTTTGAAGTGGGAGTTGACCAAACAACCGAAAGGGAAGAAGTTGAAGAAGATTTTCAATGCTAGGGTATTTTTTTATTTTGTTAATATTTATATTAGTTACTACTAAGTATACAATGGCATTAATCTAACTAAGTTTTCAGATGTTTGCGATGAAGGAAATTGTGCCCACAGCAGTTGAGACGGAGGCACTGTACTTCGTAGGGTAAATGAGGGGGAGAGCCTGTATGTAGCGGAGGACAGGCTGCGGATCTCGACTTTAGTCTCTGATCACTCTACCACTAGTGGGGGTAATAGGACAGAGGGTTCCGACCCGGAGGATGGGAGTCGAATGGCCAGTGAGATTGAGGCTTATGACCCGGAGGGTACAAGTTTCGTGGCCATGGACAGTGAGGGATGTGAGTTGGAACCTCAGTGAGTGAGGTATAGACGGGTCCGATTTACTACCCCCGGATTTGCTACATCTATAGGGGATTCCAGTGCCGGCGTTGGACTTGATAGGGAGTTAAGTAGAGATGATAGTTTTGTTTTTACTAACACGGCATGTTGATTGTTTTAGTACTAACAATCTTGACATGATTTCAGGCCCCATAGGAACATCAGTTCAATGAGTTATGTAAAGTCCTCCGGAAGAGTGAGGATAATCGACAGAAGCAGCACCGGGAGTTATTTAATATGATTCGAAAGAGCGAGGAGGATCGGCAGCAACAGCACCAGGAGTTGCTCGTATTGATCGGGGAGCTTCAGGGCTCGAAGATGCATATGCATCGGGATGGTCCACCTGGTCCTGACCCAGACTTTACTCCCGGAGATAGGACAGGTGGGTCAATCGGGGGGACAGACAGAATTGGTAGAAATCGAGAGGATCCACATACTAGGGGGGGAGTTCCCGAGAGTGAGGCTCAGCTGCGTACCGGAGATACAGAACCTGTTACAGGTACAGCAGTTCTCTCGGACCTCCCATTGATTGAGCGACAGCCGTCCCCTCCACCTCCATCATCGATCGAGCGGCAGCCATCCCCTCTACCTCCCCCACATATGGAGCGTCAGCGGTCCCCTTCACCTCCCACATCGATACAGCGACAGTCGTCCACTCCACCTCCACCTCCACCATCTATCTAGAGACAGTCGTCCCCTCCACCTCCCTCATCGATGGAGTGCCACTTCCCCCTCCCCCCTCCACCCTCCACCCCCTACATCAATCCAGCCTTAGAGAGGACAGAGATCCTCATCGCAACACACGCTAGAAAAAGGAGTTCGACTCTGGAGGCGTGTATACAAGCGCGGTTGGTAATTGCTCAACCCGTACACAGATCCCTACCAACCGAAGAGGCTGAGGGTAATACCCCAGGTTGCTGACCACATTTTTTATCCCCACGGACTGGTGGATGGTGACCAGTTGAAGGCTTACCAATCATTCAAGAGGATCATAAACTGGGAACGGCAAGTAAAATTTTATCTATTTAGATGCCAATATTTTTCTGTAAAATTAGTTAATTATGTAGCTAATGAGAAATTAATGTAGACGTGATGTGGATGTGCTGGAGCCAGTTAATGCTAGATGGTTCCATCGAATGCAAGCCAACATCATGGAGTTGGAGGACGAGGTATGTGTGTTAGGCGATTTGCTATTTTATGTTTGTTTTAGTAATGATACACTCCTAACAGTTTATAACTTGTATATATTCCCAGCATATGGACACGTACTTCCATATTCTTTAGAACCGTCAGCGAGCATTCTCGACAGTGTATAACCAGGGGATCAACATATTGGATACGTAGTTTTTTGTAAGTATTTAATACATAATGATTATGCATGCTGGTAAATTAGTTTGTAAAACATTCATAACTTTTTGTCCATCAAATGTTTGTACAGTCATTCCTAAAGCACTGGTATAGGAGAATGATGCCTCATGATGCTCGTGGAGAGATCACCACGGCGCGGTGGAGTGTACTGAAGTTCTGGTGGTCCAATGAGGACCTTACGATGGTACGTGGTGGTGCCCTGAGTGGAAGCCGTCCGTGGCACGAGGTTGACATGGTAAATGTTACTTGGCTTGCAATTTTAAAATAAAAATGTCCTTATATATCCAAACACCTTCTTGTTACATTTACAGGTCCTGATACTGTACAAAATTGGGCACCAACATTGGCTCTTGGTGACCATCGACCTCACCATTGAGAAGATGTTCATACTGGACCCCTAGAGACAGGATGTCCCAGTGAATATCTGGAAGCAGCAGGTAGCCCCCATGTGCTAGTTTTTGCACTTGATGTTGCATCAGGTCGGGTTTCATATTGTGCGACCGGTTGCCCGTGAGATGTTTGCCAAGAAGAATAAGCCCTTCTCTTTCAACGAGGTGTTTGAAACAAGTATCCCTCAACAGACCCAATCGTAAGACATTCTTTTTTCATTAACTTTTAGATTGTGTTATTAAAAACCTATTGTTGTATTAACGCATGTTAATGTGTCCAACTATAGGGTTAACTGTAGTCCCCACATGTTGAGATTGATCGAGTACTTATTGGCGGATATAAAGGATTTTTATTTGTTGGAAGATGATATGTGGGTCACTTGGCAGAAGATGACTGTTGAGATTTTTTGTAACTCCCGGCCTGTTTAGATTTTTGTAGTAATATTTTTTTTGATATGTTCCAATTTTTTTGTACAAAAACAATTCAATTCAATTGAAAAATAATTTAATTTTTATTTTTGTTTCAATTTCAACTATCTGCAATCACAAGTATAACACAAATTGAAACTCTTGTTTAATTTAAATTTAAGTTAATAAACAAGTTATACGATTATAAATTAGCACAATTGTTGGAACCCCGTTAACCGGTCATGCGGCGGAAGTAGGTTATAAAAAAAACATTTAATATACAGATCGTAAATAATCTACTATCTGGGACCAGTGAACTTGGATCAAAATTATTTTAAAATATTACAATAATAAAATATATGCATATACAAGAAATTGAAATCGATATAAAGAGAAGAAAATCATACCAACGTTTGGAGGCTCCTTCACTTTACGTTATGCTCCTGTTTGAACCACTCGATCTTTCTCGTTATATCCCGGGACTAGTAAATGTGTGTGAGCGCGTCATGGTATTAGGAACTTGAATGGAGGTTGTAGAGAAAAATGAATGAAGAAACTCTTTCTTCTTAAAAGAAAACTACCTAGAACACTTTTAGTAGTTAAAAAAAAATAGTTTATTTTTATTTTCTTAGTGCAACGACTTGCACACACTAAAACAAAAGTGTATCTCTTCGTTTTTTCTCCTCTTCGGTTAATATATGTGTTTGCACGTATACCCAAGTTTCATAAAAAAAAACCTAATTTGTGCATGTATCTCTTATTTTTTTATTCAAACACTGATGCATTTTTTTGTGTTGACTTTACCATTTTTGTATTTAAATAATATATATATATATATATATATATATATATATCAAATATTTATATTTTCTTTTTAATCGATATCTTGTTTTGGTCGGTTTTCAAAGAATATATATCATATATATATCCTCTTTAAGAAACCTCATGATATCTTTTTATTTAAAACAAAATCTTCATTTTATTTTTATTAAAATATACCATTTATTTTGAATTTAAACTATTTAAATTCAAAAAATAAATATTTAATTTAATAAAATAAAATAATCATATTATCTTCTTTTTTTCAAAACCAAATATCAACAAACATCCTCCATTAGTGATTAATAACATAATTAAATAATCTCATTATTCAATTAATTTCTTGAATAAATACGTGTTACTTTCGTAACACAATTAATTGAACAATCTAATTAATTTACCGTGACCCTTGTTACCTAAATCGATCGGGCTAACAAGGGGATCTAATGGACCCACAGTATTTTAAGCTCCAATAATCCTTAGAATCATTAATTAAACAATTAATATTCCTTGATTATTAACTCCAGTGTTATTCCACTAAAAACCCGAAGATGCACTCTCTCAACTGCAGACGTTTTTACACAGACCGATACAACTCGGTGTCCATCGATAAAGCTATTACATATGGTGCGATCCTCCACAGTAGTTCATAATTAGAGTTGGGTCATAATGTCTGTTATACCCCTCTAATTACATATATCCTTTAAGTACTGTTGATTCTCTAATGGACAAAAAATCTTATTTCCTCACGGAATTAGGAGAGCGCTCATATTGTTCAAGCCCTGAATCAACCCTTAAGGGAACTACCATCTACTTCTCACAATAAGGAATGGATTCCACTTTTATGTACAAACCTTCCCAGCCACAAGCCAAACCGTAATCCCAACATACAGAGTATATTGATCAGGAAATGCATATGACCTCACCCATGGTATATCAAAGACCACGATCTAACCTGAAGGAGTCGATAAGACACTCAAGATTAAGATCACCCACATATAGCCATCATTAGTTGATATATATGAATCTCATCGGTAAACGGATATTGGTGAGAGATTCATATAGATCATGGCCCAGTCCTATACAATCACATCATACAAGGTGCCTCCATTCCCATATCTCATACGAATGATTCAGGATATAAACCGCAGCTATAGATTAACCACAAATAATGTACCCACCTTTATTTGCTATCTATGGCCACTTTAGATTGCACGTCCCTTACTGTATACATCCGTATATGACACTCATATACATAGTTCAAGATTACATCTGGCAATCCAGGATGTTAATATGCACAAGTTATAAAATAAACAACACAACAAGAATGAATTGAACTTTTTCTTTTATTTATTTCATAAATCCATTTACAAATTACATCTTTAGGGCATGAACCCCAACAATCTCCCGCTTGAACTAAAGCATGTGAGGCATGTCTCGTAAACATAGACCATCTAGGTGACCTAAAAACACTTTAACAGGTAAGATCTTCGTAAATGGGTTAGTATGATTGTCTTGTGAGGCTATCTTGGTGACGATCACATCCCTTCTCTGTACTATCTCTCTAATGAGATGATACTTTCTCTCTATATGATTTCCTCTTTTGTAGCTTCTTGGGTGTTTGGAATTAGCCACAACACCACTGTTATCACAATAAAGTGGATCATCTTTGAGTCACTCAAGAACTTATGGAGCCAAACAGCCTCTTTAGCAGCTTCATAAGCGGCTACATATTCGGCTTCCATGGTGGAGTCAACAATGCAAGATTGCTTGATACTTCTCCACACAATGGCTCCACCACCCAGGGTGAATACTGATCCAGACATGGATTACCTAGAATCCTTGTCTGACTAAAAATCAGAATCCGTGTATCCTAACGGGATCAAATCCTGCCCGGAATACACTAGCATATAGTCACTCATTCTTCGAAGATACTTGAGAATTGTCTTGATAGCCATCCAGTGATCCAATCCTGGGTTAAACTGGTATCTACTGACTACTCCCACTGTATAGTAGATGTCCAGTCTTGTGCATAACATAGCATACATGAGACTACCTACTGTCGATGCATAAGGTACATGTCTTATATCCTCAACTTCTTGAGGTGTCTTGGGACACTGTTCCTTAGATAAGTGAACTTCATATCTGGAAGGTAAATTACCTTTCTTGGAATTCTGCATTGAAAATCGCACAAGAATCTTATCGATATAAGATGCATGAGACAATGCTATGAGTTTGTTCTTACGACCCCTTAGAAGTTGGATCCCTAAAATATAACTCGCCTCTCCCAAATCTTTCATTTGGAATTGGCTAGCCAGACAGCCCTTTACATCAGACAACACTTTCACATCATCCATAATGAGTAGGATATCATCTACGTATAGGACCAAGAAAACTACTTTCTTGTCAATGATGCGCTTGTAGAAACAAGACTCATCGACGTTTTGCTCGAAGCCATAAGTTTTGATCACATCATCAAACATAATGTTCCAAGATCTAAATGCTTGCTTAAGTCCATATATGGACCTTTGCAGCTTGCAAACCTTTTCTCTTAATCTAGAGACACGAATCCCTCTGGTTGCAACATATAGATGCTCTCGTCAAGATTGTCATTCAAAAATGCAGTCTTGACGTCCATTTACCAAATTTCATAATCGAAATAGGCAGCAATGGATAAGAGAATCCTAATAGACTTAAACATGGCTACTGGCGAGAAGGTTACCCCCTCTTTCTAGGTATAACCCTTAGCCACTAGCCTTGCTTTGAAGGTTTCTACCTTCTTGTCTACTCCTCTCTTTCTCTTGTAGATTCACTTACACCCTATGGGTTTTACCCCCTCCAATAAGTCTACAAGATCCCAGACTGAGTTAGAGTATATGGACTCCATCTCGAGATTCATGGCTTTAAGTCATTCCTCTTTATCAGGATCTTCCATTGCATTCTTAAATGTTAATGGATCATCCACACTATCAGCAGAGACAACAC
Source organism: Dipteronia dyeriana (assembly GCA_032871835.1). Taxonomy (NCBI): domain Eukaryota; kingdom Viridiplantae; phylum Streptophyta; class Magnoliopsida; order Sapindales; family Sapindaceae; genus Dipteronia; species Dipteronia dyeriana. Next base: position 91,780,939 of record CM065297.1, on the reverse strand, counting down.
CTTATCCCTCATATATACCTAAATAGCGTTCAGGATGTCTCACAACCCTCTCACTACGTCTAGGTGGCAGTGTATCCTGATCATGAACCATCTGACTCTCAGATGTTTATAGATCAATAACTCTTGATGATGAAAACTAGTCTCACCAGGCTCCAACTCATTTAATACAATCTTAGAACGAGGTTTATGGTCACTAATATAATTGTTCTCAAGAAACGTTGTATTTGTCGATACAAATACTTTATTATCTTCGGGACTATAGAAGTGTCCACCTCTAGTCTCCTTGGAGTATCCTACAAATAGGCAGACAACAAACTTGGAGTCTAGCTTTCCACTTCTGTTCCTAAGCACGTGTGCTGGACACCCCCATATGCAGAAATGTCACAAACTAGCTTTAGGACCATTCCACAACTCTAGGGGAGTCTTAGGAACAGATTTGGATGGCACTATATTCAAAATGTATATCGTTGTTTGTAACGCATATCCCTAGATGGAATTTGGTAATGATGAAAAACTAATTATAGATCTCACCATTTCCATCAGGGTTCTATTTCTTCTCTCCGCTACACCATTTTACTGAGGTGTATCGGGAGCTGTTGTAAATTCCCTTAACCAATTATAGTGTAAAATATACCTAGGGGTGAATAGGTATATGCTTAAATTTTAATCTTCTTTAAAAACACAAGCAATCTTATACAACACTTAGCATAATATCCAAAATGATATAAGACAAAGCAAATGACACAAATCAACTAAGTGAAGAAATTAAAGATGCTAAAAATCAACACAAGATATTTACGTGGTAAAACCTCCTAAGAGGAAACATCCACGGGTTGTTACCACAACCACCGGTAAAAGCAAATCCACTATTTCAAATAAGAGTTACACACTCAAGTAATCAACACATGCTCTCCAAGCTATCACTCTTACTCTACCCTTGAACCTAGTGATCTACTAAGCCGACTTTCTATCCAAAACCTCCTGTCTCTAGGAAGATTCCTTGCTCACCTATCCGGATCCTATCCTCCAGACCCTAGGCAAGATTTCTTGCTCAACTATTCAAATCCTCCCGACTCTAGTTGAGACTTCCTTTCTCAACAATCAGAGGTCTCACACCTCTTGTCGAGACTTCCACTTGCTTAGCTATCCAAGTCCTCCCGACTCTAGCTAAGACTTCCAATTGCTCAAATAAAATAATCACTCTAAGATATGAGACTTCCAATATAGACATCTTTTCGTTCTGGAAATACTTAGGGTTTGTAGAAATCTTCAAGACACTCGAAATCGGTTTTTGAATCAAGTGATTCGGAGTTGAAATGAAGAAGCTATCGCAAAAACAAAAATCAAAATGTTGAGAGAAAAATTCTGCACTTGTTCTTCAAATTCGCTTTTCTCAACTTGTTAATGAATGAGAGGGAATGAGAGGTTTTAAAGAGAGAATGACCAAATGACCTTTTTACCCCCATTCTTTAGTGCCTCCCCGAGATGGCGCATGGGCATCTCGTGGCAGAGCACCTTTGGGGACGAGATGGCCATGTGCCATCTCGGGATGGTGCAAGGTGATGGCTTGAGCCATCGCACCTCTTCCCTTGCGCTCCTCTCGTGTTCTTCGACCGTTCTTTGGCCTTAGAACTCCGAATGCAAACCCGTTTGAAGATTATGAACCGAGACTCCCTCACGGATATGGAAATATAAGATACTCAACCCAAAAAATAAGAATTCGACTCGATATATGAAGACGAAGACAATGAATGCAACATGAGTTGAAAGTGTAGTATCTTTTGATTTAGAACTCGAAATCAATAGTATGAGTAACCGAAACGACCGGAATTAAATGATGAACAATCTAAGACTAAAATCAAGTCCAAGATCCATGTTATACAAACATATAAACAAACAAACACATTTCACACAAGAATGCAAACTACATAGAGATAGTCTCCAATCATGCATTTTCCAAAACATGTTACTTTCATACCAATACATAAGCATTCAACTTCAAGTGTGTGAATGTGTTATACCAAATGATGCGCTATGATGCAGGGACACAAATGTATGAATTGTGTGTGTGTGCACCTACGCCTTGCAAGAGAAGGAAGAATCTTGATACCTTAGCATCCAAGTAAGCATATATCCTCTTGAAGACGAATTTTGCATGTGAAGTCGCTTTCCATCATTGAAGACCGATCTAATCACGAACCACCTAAGCAACTAAGCAATACAAACAAAGAGTGTTTTGTTATGGAATCAAGCCAACACAAATCTAAAACCTAACAGCTGTGAAACTATCTCATGCTCGACCATGAAGTCTTCAAACTCTTGGTCAAGGTACTCACCTCCACGATCTGATCGTAGTGACTTGATGTCTTACTTAATTGATTCTCAACTTCAGCTCGAAATTCTTTAAACTTTTCAAATGTTTTCGACTTTCATTGTATTAGGTAGACGTATCCGTATCTTGAGTAATAGTCTATAAATGTGGCATAATACTCATAACCACCCCTAGCTTTAACATTCATTGGTCCGCAAACGTCTGTATGTATAAGCACTAACGGTTCTTTAGCTCTAAGCCCTATTCCAGTAAGAGGTCTCTTAGTCATCCTACCTTCAAGACAAGATTCGCAGACAAGTAAGATGACAACCTTTAACTCACTTAAAGGTTCATTTTTTACTAGTTTGTCTATCCGGTCAAGGTTTATATGACCAAGCCTTAGATGCCAAAGATACGTGTCATTATCTTGAGAAATTTTATGTCGTTTAGTTTTTGGTTTTATCACATACAAATTGTTTTCATCAATTCCTAAACAAATATTCAGACCATTCTTTCCGATAATAACATACTTATTATTAAAAGAAACAAAATATTTTTGTTCTAACAACTTAGAAACGGAGATCAAATTCCGTGTAAATCCAGGAATATAAAATACATTGTCCAACAATATATAATTATTACAAAAACGTAATCTAATTACGCTCACTGCTCATGCTGACATGACATCCCCTGACCCCACACACATTGAAAAGGCTTGCTTCTTTAGCTATGTCCAAGAATCAGTCCATTGTAAACAAGAACAAATATGGTTAGTGGCCCCCGAATCAAATATCCAAGGTGAAGAATCATCTTCCGCTAAACATGACTTAAGAACAAGTAAATCATATTTACCTTTCTTGGACTTCTTTTTTCCTAAGGATTTCTTGAGTTTGGGCTTACCTTTCACCTTCCCAATAGACATCTTCCTCTTCTTATTATTAGAGAAAGATGGTTCGGCAACATTTGCCTCACCGGTCTTGCCCTTGTTGTCCCTAATCAAGGACTCAAATGTAGCAAGTTCATTGAGCAACTGTGTAAGACTGAACTTTAACTTGTTCATCCTGTAATTGCTCTTAAACTGATCGAAACTCTTCGAAAGAGTCATCGATATGATGATCACTTGACTATGTTCATCAATGGCCCCGCCATTGACTTCTGCCGTGCTGAAGTAGGACATCATGCTCAGGACATGTTCCCCGAACTGACATACCTTCCTTCATGCGAACGAGCATAGCGATACGAATAGTTTTGTGTCGCTTTTGCTCGGAGGGCTGCCCTAACATAGCTTGCAACGACTCCATGATTTCGAATGCTGAAGTCATTGTTTCATGCTTTGTGACAAGCATATCTATCATAGAAGCCAAAAGATATGTTCAGGCCTTCTTATTAGATGAGACCCATCGCTCGTATGCCTCACGAACAGTTAGTATGGCATTGGCAGCAGGCACTATAGGACATTCCTCCATAAGTATAAACTTGAGGTCTTTGGTGACCAATATTGCATTAACGTTAAGTTTCCACTTAGTGTAGTTATCACCAGTTAATTTGTCGTTTGCGAGAATTTAAAGTAATGCAGAAGACATGATTGCTGAAATAAATAAAACATTCATTCAATCGTTTATTAAAAACAAGTGTGAGTGCTTTGGCATAAAAATAAACATGATGCATGAACATGTTTAATAAATTAAAACTACCCTAAAACTAGTTACTATACCACGACAATCCAACATACCACAAAGAAGTGCCACATTAAGGTCAGTCAAGTCTTTGCATGTTGGACCGAAACATTCTCAATCAAATGATATTCTAGAATAACTCTTATTCCATATCATTTAATCATCGTTTATTCAGTCAGGTATTTAATTAACAAACTTAATCAAAACCTTCGTGAGTGTAACCCACCATTTTAGATCTCACGAGCTTAACTCGAGAATTGCCACCTTAGGGTCGGTCAATCCCGAAATACCCTCAGAAATCCTATCTGTTAGGAAGTCAACTTTGGTATTGACCTTTGTGGAAACCCTTCTTAGGGAGGACGAAAACAAAGCCATCACGAGGCCCCACTCGGATCTCACAGTGTTGAACTAATGATGGAGACTGCTGGAAATATATGTCATATATCCATCTCCCACTCACTATTTTAAAATTAGGGTTTTCTATTATCCGTTAATGCACCTAGACTCGCCATGATCAAACGGTTAACTTTAATCAAGTTATCTAGCGCATTAACTAGTTCATTATTAGAAACAAATTCTAATTAACTAATAAAATATTTATGATTTTTAACTATTAAAAATCTAATATATTAGTGAATAATCTAAGCCTTTGTAAACTATTTACTAAGGTCAGATAATTATGTTAATGTTTACCAAGTTTTAACTATTAAAACTCTAACACTTTATTCGATTAATTTGATATTAGGTAATTAATCATATTAATCATAATTACAATAAATGATCCTATTAATCTAACTTATTAAACACTTTAATAACTAGAATAAGATTTAATGAGAATTGAAAAGTTTTTACCATTAAAAAACTAATCTCATTTTCATAGCCAATTATGTATTTACCCATTTTAATCACATTAAAAAAATACACAAAAAAATTGGGCAATGATGCATGTATGACATATCAAATATATTTGTGTATGCACATCTAATCTAAATGAAATACGTATGCATGAAAATACTTTTTTTATCACATAAAATAAAGCATACATAAATTGACCGAGTATTGCGGATTATTTAACCTAAAAAAATAGAATCTAAAATTACAAAAATACCCTAAGGCATTCATTGGTCTTCTTGTAATTTTCGAGGCTTCCAATCTCTTCAAGTCACTCTGATTCATTTCATGAATCTTTTTTCGCGATTTTTCCAGGTCTTCAATATAGGTAACCATTTTTTTTTACAATACAATAACACAAAAAAAAAATTAAAAAAAAATATACAACCCATAAACCATAAATCCACAATGCCATATAATTAACGACCAATCATGTTTTTGTAAAAAAAAACTTCATATATACACAAAAACATCATACAGTCAATTTAAATTGTACCTACACAATCATACATACAGGAGCATATTTATTTAAGAGATGGAACGAAAATATGTCTAAATTGGGGAATTAATCATATTGGAAGTGTAAAATGATGATATTATCCCTTAATAAATATACATTTTTTAGTGTTAATTACACCCCCCCCCCCCCCCCCCCCCAACCAGCATATTGCTAGTCCCAAGCAACAAAAGCGAAAATAGTACAAACTCAAATTCAAATCTAAAAAACTACTAAATAAACAAACTCTCCCATACGTCTTTTCTCACCCTCTATCAACCAATCATCAATCGATATATCAATCAAACTTTCTTGTGCTCAATAAATACCAACACAATAACTATGAGATTCAATTGAAATCAAGCAACATTTTAATTCTGAAATCTCATCAAGGTTTCTTTCTTAGGCATTAGTTTTATTTTCTTCTTCTACTTTTTTTTTTCTCTTTTCTTTTTAACTAGAAAATATAACAAAATTGAAAACAAACATTCCATCTTTAATCCATGTAGCAAGCTTTAGACCAGTGACTCCCAAACCAGTTGGCTTTAGGGCATTAAGTGTTGAAACACTCATACGGGCTTAATTACTCGGATTGCAGATGTTTTTTTTAGTACAATTCCTTTAAGCTTTCTCTCTTAACCCCGTGTAACGAGCTTTGGGTTAATGACTCTCAAACAAATTGGTCTTAAGGCATTAGGTCTTGAAGCACCCCTCAGACTTAATTGCTCGAGTTAAAAAGGCTATGAAACCGCACATTATTCTTATTCAGACTCCACCGTTTTACGCGAACACTTTATGCTTATTGAGGCATGACTAAGTAAGAATTTTGGTCAAAACACACAAAATTATTATTATTATTATTACTATATATTTTTTAAAACAAGACCACTGCCTTCAATTGTTACTCTTGAATGATGTTTCGGAACTAAATATCGTAAAATCTCAACTTCCTACACATAATCACATGTCAATGTGCGTGTGTGTCCAGAATAGTTCGAAATATTTATCAAGATGACTGAATGAACAAAAGGATTAGTCAATGATATCACAGTCGAGATTTCATAAATTTGATGGTCTGAAGAGAGGAAAACAAATGATTTAGAACTACAAAGATGCGTCTCAGAAGTATCTAAAAGATCTCCTTACTCGACCATTTTTACTGAAAAACAAAAGTTATTAAACCAAAAGTTATTCCCGCCTATCACGCTGGTGACTCGGATTCGATCCCCGACAGCGGCGCAAAAAACATAATACGTCATAAAGAAGTGTTCCTACTCCCAAGTATAAGAGTGTCAGAATAAATTAATCGGTAAGACCGAGTCGAACCATAGGGAGGTTGTTCACTTGTCCTTGTAAAATTAATTATCTAGATTAATTACTAAGCTTGTTATAAAATGTAAATCAATTAAAATTAAAACTGGGGAAAAGGGATCTACTGATGGTAATCCGAATGTAATCAAATTATTAATATTTAGTCCAGATTAATGGGAGGGTATTCCACTCCACTGACCACTCTCTGAAAGATGTGGGTAAAAGTACCCACTGTGCTAGACAACTTCTGTCTATCTACGGTGAGTCAAAACTCCATAAAGATTAGAGGGGAGAAAGAAAAAATAATAATAAACTTAACAAAATTAGATTATATTTCCATACCAACAGTATCACCTTTGGCTCTAGCTATATAAAATTAGTCATACATAATTTAACTAGAAAATAGCTATTTATTTCAACTGAGAATTTGAGAACAAAATGGAGAGAATTTCAAAAATCTAATATCATATTTGGATTCAAAATGTCCAAATTATGGGGGAAAGGTCCCCTATTTATACAAAATACAGATGAAAATTGATCATCAGATGAACTTAGAATGGAGCTTCTAGATTTCACCACGTTATCAGTGAACAGTGAAAAGTAACCGCATCAGTGAAAGTCAATAGTGAACAGTACACCGGCTTCTAGAATATGATCCCCTGCAGCACGTGTACGGTGCACTCACAATTCAAGCCAATAGAAATATGACACGTCATCAGTCAACTTATAAAGTCATCGATCTTCTAGAACATGAATCCCCGCAGTTCAGTCCAATTGGAATGTGCCATGTCATCAGTGACATTGAAAGTCAACTATGAACAGTGCAAGTCAACTATGAATAGTGAAAATCAACTGTGAACAGTTAATAGTTAAAATTACAAAAATACCCTTCGAGCCTTTCTAGGGTTTTTGACGTTCTGAACTTGAAAATGATGTTTGTTTTGCCATCTGACTTCTCTGTAATTCTGAATTGACCATATTACCTCTAAAATATAAAGAAAAATACACGGATTACTTCACAACACATTTATTTAAGCGAGGGAACGAAAATATGTCTAAATTGGGGAATTAATCATATTGGAAGTGTAAAATGATGATATTATCCCTTAGTAAACATACACTTTTTAGTGTTACTTACACCCCTCATCTCCCCCCCCCCCAACTAGCTTATTGCTAGTCCCTAGCAACTAAAGCGAAAATAGTACAAACTCAAATTCAAATCTAAAAAACTACCAAATAAACAAACTCTCCCAGACCTTTTTTCTCACCCTCTGTGAACCAATCATCAATCGAGATATCAATCAAATTTTCTTGTGCTCAATAAATACCAACACAATAACTATGAGATTAAATTGAAATCAAGCAACATTTTCATTCTGAAATCTCATTAGAGTTTCTTCCTTAGGCATTAGTTTTATTTTCTTCTTCTTCTTTTTTTTTCTCTTTTCTTTTTAACTAGAATATATATCAAAATTAAAAATAAACATTCCATCTTTAATCCATGTAGCGAGCTTTAGGCCAGTGACTCCCAAACCAGTTGGCTTTAGGGCATTAAGTGTTGAAACACTCCTACGAGCTTAATTACTCGGATTGCAGATGTTTTTTTAGTACAATTCCTTTAAGCTTTCTCTTTAACCCGTGTAACGAGCTTTGGGTTAATGACTCCCAAACCAGTTGGTCTTATGGCATTAGGTGTTGAAGCACCCCTCAGACTTAACTGCTCGAGTTAAAAAGGCTATGAAACTGCACTTTATTCTTATTCAGACTCTACTGTTTTACGTGAACACTATATGCTTATTAAGGCATGAGGCCTAGCTACTAAGTAAGTTTTTTGGTCAAAACACACAAAATTAATATTATTATTACTATATATATTTTAAAACAAGACCATTTCCTTCAATTGTTACTCTTGAATGATGTTTCGGAACTAAATATCGTAAAATCTCAACTTACAATACATAATCATGAGTCAATGTGCGTGTGTGTCTAGAATAGTTCGAAAAATTTCTCAAGATGACTGAATGAACAAAAGGATTAGTCAATGATATCACAGTGGAGATTTCATAAATTTGATAATCTAAAGAGAGGAAAAAAAATGATTCAAAACTACAAAGATGCATCTCAGAAGTATCTAAAAGATCTCCTTACTCGACCATTTTTACTGAAAAACAAAAGTTATTAAACCAAAAGTTATTCCCGCCTATCACACGGGTGACTCGGATTCGATCCCTGACAGCGGCGCCAAAAACATAACACGTCCTAAAGAAGTGTTCCTACTCCCAAGTATAAGAGTGTCAAAATAAATTAATCGGTAAGATCGAGTCGAATCATAGGGAGGTTGTTCACTTGTCCTTGTAAAATTAATTATCTAGATTAATTACTAAGCTTGTTATAAAATGTAAATCAATTAAAATTAAGACTGGGGCTAAGGGATCTACTGTTGGTAATCCGAATGTAATCAAATTATTAATATTCAGCCCAGATTAATGAGAGGGTATTCCACTCCACTGACCACTCTCTGAAAGATGTGGGTAAAAGTACCCACTGTGCTAGACAACTTCTGTCTATCTACGGTGAGTTAAAACTCCACAAAGATCAGAGGGGAGAAAGAAAAAATATAATAAACTTACCAAAATTGGATTATATTTCCATACCATCAGTATCACCTTTGGCTCCAGCTATATAAAATTAGCCAGACATAATTTAACTAAAAAATTACTATTTTATTTAAACTGAGAATTTGAGAAAAAAAAAGAGAATTTTACAAATCTAATATCATATTTGGATTCAAAACGTCCAAGTTTGGGGGGAAAGATCTCCTATTTATACAAAATACAGATGAAAATTGACCATCAGATGAATTCAGAATGGAGCGTCTAGATTTCACCACGTCATCAGTGATCAGTCATCAGTCATCAGTGATCAGTGAACAGTGAACAGTGAATAGTAACCGCATCAGTGAAAGTCAATAGTGAATAGTACACCGACTTCTAGAATATGATCCTCTGCAGCACGTGTACGGTGCACTCACAATTCAAGCCAATAGAAATATACCACGTCATCAGTCAACATACAAAGTCATCGATCTTCTAGAACATGAATCCCCGCAGTTCGGTTCAATTGGAATGTTCCATGTCATCAGGGACATTGAAAGTCAACTATGAACAGTGCAAGTCAACTATGAATAGTGAAAATCAACTGTGAACAGTTAATAGTTAAAATTACAAAAATACCCTTCGAGCCTTTCTAGGGTTTTTGACGTTCTGAACTTGAAAATGATGTTTGTTTTGCCATCTGACTTCTCTATAATTCTGAATTGACCATATTACCTCTAAAATATAAAGAAAAATACACGGATTAATTCACAACACATTTATTTAAGTGAGGGAACGAAAATATGTCTAAATTGGGGAATTAATCATATTGGAAGTGTAAAATGATGATATTATCCCTTAGTAAACATACACTTTTTAGTGTTACTTACACCCCTCATCCCCCCCCCCCCCCTCCCCCAACTAGCTTATTGCTAGTCCCTAGCAACTAAAGCGAAAATAGTACAAACTCAAATTCAAATCTAAAAAACTACCAAATAAACAAACTCTCCCAGACCTTTTTTCTCACCCTCTGTGAACCAATCATCAATCGAGATATCAATCAAATTTTCTTGTGCTCAATAAAGACCAACACAATAACTATGAGATTCAATTGAAATCAAGCAACATTTTCATTCTGAAATCTCATCAGAGTTTCTTCCTTAGGCATTAGTTTTATTTTCTTCTTCTACTTTTTTTTTCTCTTTTCTTTTTAACTAGAAAATATAACAAAATTGAAAACAAACATTCCATCTTTAATCCGTGTAGCGAGCTTTAGGCCAGTGACTTCTAAACCAGTTGGCTTTAGGGCATTAAGTATTGAAACACTCATACGGGCTTAATTACTCGGATTGCAGATGTTTTTTTTAGTACAATTCCTTTAAGCTTTCTCTTTAACCCGTGTAATGAGCTTTGGGTTAATGACTCCCAAACCAGTTGGTCTTAGGGCATTAGGTGTTGATGCACCCATCAGACTTAATTGCTCGAGTTAAAAAGGCTATGAAACTACACTTTATTCTTATCCAGACTCCACCGTTTTACACGAACACTTTATGCTTATTGAGGCATGAGGCCTAGCTACTAAGTAAGAATTTTGGTCAAAACACACAAACTTATTATTATTATTATTATTATTATTATTACTATTACTATATAATTTTAAAACAAGACCACTGCCTTCAATTGTTACTCTTGAATGATGTTTCGGAACTAAATATCGTAAAATCTCAACTTACTACTCATAATCATGTGTCAATGTGCATGTGTGTCCAAAATAGTTCGAAAAATTTCTCAAGATGACTGAATGAACAAAAGGATTAGTCAATGATATCACAGTGGAGATTTCATAAATTTGATTGTCTGAAGAGAGGAGAAAAAATGATTCAGAACTACAAAGTTGCGTCTTAGAAGTATCTAAAAGATTTCCTTACTCGACCATTTTTACTGAAAAACAAAAGTTATTAAACCAAAAGTTATTCCCGCCTATCACGCGGGTGACTCGGATTCGATCCCCGACAGCGGCGCAAAAACATAACACGTCCTAAAGAAGTGTTCCTACTCCCAAGTATAAGAGTGTCAAAATAAATTAACCGGTAAGACCGGGTCGAACCATAGGGAGGTTGTTCACTTGTCATTGTAAAATTAATTACCTAGATTAATTACTAAGCTTGTTATAAAATATAAATCAATTAAAATTAAAACTGAGGCTAAGGGATATACTGTTGGTAATCCGAATGTAATCAAATTATTAATATTTAGTCCAGATTAATGGCGGGGTATTCCACTCCACTGACCACTCTCTGAAAGATGTGCTAGACAACTTCTGTCTATCTACAGTGAGTCAAAACTCCACAAAGATCAGATGGGTGAAACCACTCTCTGATAGATATGGGTAAAAGTACCCACTGTGCTAGACAATATCTGTCTGTATACAGTGGGTCAAAAACTCCACAAAGATCAGAGGAGAGAAAGCAAAAAAATAACAAACTTACCAAAATTGGATTATATTTTCCATACCAACAGTATTACCATTGGCCCTAGCTATATAAAATTAGCTAGACATAATTTAACTAGAAAATATCTATTTTATTTAAACTGAGAATTTGTGAACAAAAGAGAGAGAATTTCATAAATCTAATATCAAATTTGGATTCGGGACATACAAATTATAGGGGCGATGTCCCCTATTTATATAAAATACTGAGAAAAATTGATTATCGGATGAATTTAGAATGCAGCGTCCAGATTTTGCCACGTCATCGGAGAATAGTGAACAGTGAACAGTGAACAGTGAACAGTGAACAGTGAACATTGAACAGTGAACAGTGACTGCATCAGTGAAAGTCAACAGTGAACAGTGCACCAGCTTCTAGAATATGATTCCCTACAGTACGTGTATGGTGCACTCACAATTCGGGCCAATAGAAATATGTCACGTCATCAGTCAATAGACAAAGTCATCGATCTTCTATAACGTGATTCCTCGTAGTCGCGTGTACGATGCACTCGCAATTCGGTTCAATTGGAATGGCCACATCATCAATGACATATAAAGTCAATTATGAATAGTGAAAGTCAACTGTGAACAGTGAATAGTCAAAATTACACAAATGCCCTTCGTGGCCTTTCTAGGGTTTTTGACGTTCTTGAAAATGATGTTTGTTTTGCCATATGACTTCTCCATAATTCTGAATTGACCATATTACCTCTAAAATATAAAGAAAAATACACTGAATACTTCACAACAAATTTATTTAAGCGAGCGAATAAAAATATGTCTAAATTCGGGAATTAATCATATTGGAAGTGTAAAATAATGATATTATCCCTTAGTAAACATACACTGTTCAGTGTTAATCATTCAGTTTTCATAGAATATATTATATATATATATATATCCTCTTTAAGAAACCTCATGATATCTTTTTATTTAAAACAAAATCTCCATTTTATTTTTATTAAAAGATACCATCTATTTTGAATTTAAAATTTAAACTATTTAAATTCAAAAATTAAATATTTAATTTAATAAAATAAAATAATCATACTATCTTATTTTATTTAAAAACAAATATCAACAAACATCCTCCATTTAGTGATTAATAACATAATTAAATAATCTCATTATTTAATTTATTTAATCACCATTATTTATTAAGTAAATAATCTCATTATTCAATTAATTTCCTGAATAAATGCATATCACTTTCATAACACAATTAATTGGACAATCCAATTAATTTACCGTGACCCTTGTTACCTAAATCGATCGGGCTAACAAGGGGACCTAATGGACCCACAGTATTTTGAGCTCCAATAATCATTGGAATCATTAATTAAACTCTTTAATTAATATTCCTTGATTATTAACTCCGGTATTATTCCACTAAAAACCCGAAACTGCACTCTCTCAACTGCAGACGCTTTTACACAGACCGATATAGCTCGGTGTCCATCGATATAGCTATTACATATGGTGCGATCCTCCACAGTAGTTCATAATTAGAGTTGGGTCATAATATCCGTTATACCCCTCTAATTACATATATCCTTTAAGTACCGTTGATTCTCTAATGGACAATAAATCTTATTTCCTCACGGAATTAGGAGAGCGCTTATACTATCCAAGCTCTGAATCAACCTTTAAGGGAACTACCATCTACTTCTCACACGAATGAGTGGATTCCACTTTTGTGTACAAACATTCCCAACCACAAGCCAAACTGTAATCCCAACATACATAGTATATTGATCAGGAAATGCATCTGACCTCACCCATGATATATCAAAGACCACGATCTAACCTGAAGGAGTCGATAAGACACTCAAGATTAAGATCACCCACATATAGCCATCATTAGTTGATATATATGAATCTCATCGGTAAACGGATCTTGGTGAGAGATTCATATAGATCATGGTTCAGTCCTATATGATCACACAAGGTGCCTCCATTCTCATATCTCATATGAATGATTCAGGATAGAATCACCGTACATTACGGAATTGACCGCAACTATAGATTAACCACAAATAAAGTACCCACCTTTATTTGCTATCTATGAGCACTTTAGATTGCACGTCTCTTACTGTATCCATCTGTATATGACACTTATATACACAGTTCGAGATTACATCTGGCAATTCAGGATGTTATTATGCACAAGTTATAAAATAAACAACACAATAAGAATGAATTGAACTTTTTCTTTTATTTATTTCATAAATCCATGTACAAATTACATCTTTAGGGGATAAACCCCAACAACGATGTCATCAATTGAAACGCCTCAATTCATTTCACGGTGCAGTCCATGTTGGCGCACGTCTGTTTGTTGTGGCTAACTGAATGACAGATGCTACACCTGCGGTGGTATTCCTCAAGAACAACTCTACTCAGACCTTCATTAATCAAAGGTGGGTTAGAATATCTCCTGGAATTATGCCATAGTTGTCCACATATAAGTAGTTACCGTGCAAATTTTAGGTATGAGTTTATGCATTCTACAGCATTTGTTGTCATCACCCTGTACCTTCTGTCGGGGCAGTGTACAGGGGACCACTTGTATAGGCCGACATTATTTACATAATCAAATGCATTATGGTGCAAGTTTCGTAACTCTTCCATGTGCTGGTATATTTCAAGTCGGTGTACGCTCATGCTGATTTGTCCATTATTTCGTCAACAACCTTTCTTTGATATCGCTTCTTAATATTTTTATAAAAATGGCAGGTACATATGGTATGAGTGGCATAAGGGAACACTTTAGAAATCTCTGCTTCAATGCTTGCATGTCGATCAGAAATGAAAACCTGATATCTATATGACCAAGGGCACTTTTTAAGAAATCCAAAAACCACTCCCATAATAGGTTATTTTCTGAGTCCCTGTACCCTAACAATTGGATACACATGTTCATTCTCATCTTGTGCAGTTGCAACAAACATTGTACCCCCCGAATCTTCCCTTTAAATGGGTACCATCAACGGTAATAACTGGATGCATACACCTCCGGAATCCTCTAAGTCAGGCACCCAACTAAATGAAAAATGAGAGGAATTTACCATCTTCTTCGCACTGTAAGTCAGTGATTGTGCCGAGATTTTTTTTGTTCCAACATATAACAAAATGATGGCAATAATTGGAATGGTTCCTCCCGTGTTCCATAAGTTAGTGACAACGCATAATCGAGGGCTTGATGTGCCTTACTGTACATGATTTGGATGTCATACATTGTTTTCATGTCGGCGATTATGTCCTTCGGACACATTAGTCGACCATCTCGTTGTTGAAGTCTAGGTGCAACACTTCTCCAATTATTACTACACTAGCTTATCGATGGCGGCATTGAATCTCTTCCAACAGATAAGTGTATTCATTGATAAAACTTCTTACTTGGAAGTATGTCCCTTCATCTCTCCTCACCGCTCTTAACTTCCACGTACAGTTGTCCATCAAACAAACCAGATGTGACGTTATCTTATTGGACCTTTTCACCATCCACTTGAAGTTCTGCCGCATTGCAAAATGCCCAACCAGTCTCTTCAAATCCTTTTTAGTAGGAAAAAATTGCCCTTTATATATCATGTTTGTAGGTTCATCTTCTACCAAGTTCATGTTTCCATCCATACCAAATGAGTATGATTCTGCTCCTGGAATAACCCACGTTGTGGCATTATCAGAATTAGTTGCGGTTACATTAGGTCGGACGTCAGAGGTCCCAACTATATCTGCTGCACTGGAACTACATATGTGTACACGTCTTGCACGTCTTTCCAATTGGACAGATTCATCATCTTCCTCATTGTTCGCTACATTTTCTACCGGATGCAAATTTGCTTCATTATACACCTCATGAATTAGCCTAACATTCGGTTCATTGTTCCACTCATTGTACATCTCATTGTATTGGTGGTTGTACTATCTATCATTCATCACAATTTGACAACCAAAGACATCGTCGAATTGAGGTCCAACTATATCACCATGGTCGGCTACTTCTGGTGGGACACCACACATGTTTTGTTGCCCTTCAATCCCACTCTTTCTGTGAACAACTGGTTACTTTTGCTAAACGATCGAAATTGTTGGGTGTTTTCATGAGGAGGGATATCTTTAGCTATCACATCTCTTGTTGCCCTCTCAATTAGACTAACACATACTTTAGGGATCACCCTATCTTCCCCTAGCAGAAACTGAACATCATCGTCGTTTCTTATAAATGTACGACATGTTGTCCCAGGAACGATTGATATAAACTGTAGATCGGCAATGTATTTATTCACATCGTACTTCACAACGGTTGGCACGATCGATAGCAGTTCTTCGTAAATTATATGCTTCGACACATATAATCCTTGATTAACGAAACCTAAAAACCCTTGACTTTCATCGGGTAATTCCTTCCATCGACCGTTGTAAGATATGAATATTCTCACCCGATCCATTGTCCTGTGAAAATCATCATCACAAACCATTATTAACAAATTAAAAAAATATATATTACACTTACAATTAATAAGAATTAAAAAATTCTTATCCGTAAGGGATCAAACATTTTTGTAAGGGATCGATCCTTTTTTTATAGTGTGCCCGAGCTTATTTTAACAACAATAAAGCTTTTTTTTATTGGATCGAGCTTTTTTGTAAGTGATCAAGCTTTTTCATAAGGGATCGAGAACTTTTTGTAAGGGATCGAGATTTTTTGTAAGAGATCGAAAACTTTTTGTAAAGGATCGAGCTTTTTTGTAAGGGATCGAGAACCTTTTTTAAGGGATTGAGAACTTTTTGTAAGGGATCGAACATATTTTTCTAATAATCGAGCTTTTTTCCAAATATAAAAAAGCTCGGTCTACTATAAAATAACCTCGATTCTTCTTTAAATAATCTTGGTCACACATGAAAAAAGCTCGAATCTAATATAAAAAACTCGTAACTTAGAGATTAAATATTCCTGTTCATACAAAGATTGGAACAAGATATTATAAGGAATGGATACATTGTTAAATCACACAGAAATGCATGCAAAATATCTGAAATGCATGAAAAAAAATAAGCGAATATCAGAAATATTTGTTACCTTCTTGTGCAGAATCTGGAGAGAGATAAGTTTTTTGGAGAGAGAGAGTGGAGTTGTAGATCGATTTTCAGACAACTTTTTTAGGAAGATATAGACAAGTTCAGAAAGTTACCTGTTAAAAAATAAAGTTTAGGGGAAACTTGGGTAGTTCACCTTTATATGTGTCTTTTAAACTTAAGTTATTAAATCGGTGACATTATTACAACACACAATAAAAAAGATGACATATCTCACCATTTCCACTTTAAATATATATGGAAGGAAGATGATATAGAAAGGGAACCAACTCGGGCAAGTAATGATGACTCACCACCTCAGCTCCCCGAGGAGGGGCATGGACATCCCGAGGGTAGAGGGTTGTCCTCCCCGAGATGGCCACGCACCTCCTCGGGGAAGGGTGGCAAAATGGCATTTGGCCATTGGCCACTTCCCTTGCACTCCTCTCGCGTTCTTCAACCATTCTCGCGTTCTTCGACCATTTTCTGGTCTTCGAACTCAAAATTCGAATCCGTTTTCGGATTACGAACCGTAAATCTCTCACGGACATGGAGGACTATGAAACTTTGACCAAAAATTAGGAATTCGACTCGATACACATGGACAATAAACACATGGAAAGTTTCTTAACTTCCAACTAATATCTTTAAATGTACAATGTTGTCCCTGAACAGTGTCGTGGATAGTGCGAACAATGTCGTGAGCAAAAAAAAATGGCAGATTTACCTATTGTTTTTCGTTGAGTAGTTTCATCAATACCTTGAGTGCCTCACTTTCACAGAGATGTTCATTGGCTACTCTAAACTTGAACAATCCTTCAAGAACCAGAAACCCAACTTTTCATCATCACAAACCTTCTCCAAAACATGTTCCTTCACAAGACCAACCAAAATTTCATTCAATTTCTCAACAAAAACCCCACCAAAACTCCACCATTTTTGACCAATAAAAAATAGAAAATTTAATAAAGAAAGTGAAAAATAAATAAATAATATATTTTTTGGAAGATCTAGTATCCCAGATCTCCTAATTGTTTGTTCACTAGGATTCCTAATTTTCTTTTTGGATTTCCCTAATTATTAGACCAGTATGTTAGTAATATAATTTACATGAATTGACATTTTGTAAAGTTTGTGTTGGATTTATTGCCATTACGAATTAAAAAAAAAGTTGGAATTCAATGTTTTGAAGATCTAGAAACCCAAACATAAATTGGAATTCATTAAAGCAATTATGAATCAACAAAAATATTTTCTTTTAAAATTATTTTAAAGGCAAATTGTTTGGAAAATCTGGAAACTCTTATCTCATAATATTTTTTAATTTTTTTTAAAAAATAGAAAATTAATGAAGAAAATGAAAAATAAATAAATAAATAATATTTTTTTAGAAGATTTGGAAACTAGATCACTTAATTCCTTTTTCTCATGAGAAAAAATTAAGGCAAAAAATTGAAATAATAATTTATTCGTCTATAATCATTAACAACATCAATTGAAGAAAAAAAATTAACAACCTTTTTTGGGAGATCTAGAAACTCAAATTTCCATCTTTTTTATCAATCATCATTGAAAATACACTAAGACGTGTCTAGTACAATAATGTCTAAGACTACATACAAAATGCCTAACTAGATGTTATATTGCAATTCAATAACCAAGTTATCAAACAATGCCTACATGCCTATACATGAGGACTCAATTAGATATATAGAGTAAATCTAACAGCCTAATTGTCAAATATGCACACATGAACATTCAAGAGAGTTTGACTATATGAATAAACATGAATCTATCAACCTAGTCATAAAAAAATCTCATAAGAACATTCAAGACTTAGCTATTTAGGTAAAACACCCTAATCATGCAAACTATCACAAACAAACTCAATCATGTTATCAAGACTCGTGAATATAAGCAATAAAGAGAGTCAAAGTATTTAATCAAGTAATAAATCCTAATCTAGAGTAAGAAGAACAATAAATGATATTCAATGAAGTTTTAACTTTCCTAGTCATGAAACCAAAAAGACCCACACTCAAATGATGTTGAATGATGTAAGATGAAGATGGGTTTTGGGTTTAGAGAGTTAAAAAAGCTTAAAGGAAGCTTTCTCTCTCTAGAATCCCTCTATCTAGAAGAAGATGAGAAAGAGGTGTTTATATAAGTGCCATAAGTAAAACTATGTGGTTTTTGAAGGTTTTACAAATTTCTAGGCACCCAAGGCTACTTGAGAGGTTACTTGAGTAAGTAGCCTTGGAAGTCGCATTTGCTTATGAAGAAAAAAGATTGTCAAAGGTGACTTGAAAGGCTACTTACTCAAGTCGCCTTGGAAGTCGCTTTGTTCACTAGAACAAAAACATGATAGCACAACAACTTTAGTTTCAAGTGACCCAAAATAAGACTCAACAACATTGAAACCATTCAAATAATATACCATTGGAAAGGTATAGATGTCTACTTTCTACTCCAATTTATAAAACAATATTTGGATGTTTGTAGAAAGAGTTATGACCAAATAAGTGATCAAATGTCAGATTCAAACAAAAAACAGAGTTGCCCTATTTTAGTGGTCACTTTGGAGATTTTAAAACTAATCCAAACGGTCAAGAAATATTACGAATAATATATTGTTGAAGGTATGGGTGTCTAGTTTGTACAAAAAAATTTCAAAACTCATTTTGAAACTTTATATAAAACGTTATGGTCATAAGACCATGCAAATGTCAGTTTTGAAAAATATTTAAATCATTGAAAACCAATCTTTTGAAACTAGACACGTTACTCCAAATAACCAAACCAAATCTAACCCAATTAACCAACATGCACATAACAAGTATCACATGAAGAAATGCAATGCATGATCATGGAAACACAAATGCAAGATGAACAAAGCATGCATGATGTATGGATCATGCAAACACAAATGCAAGATGAACAAAGCATGCATGATGTGTGTGTGTGTGTGTGTGCACATAAACTCTTCAAGAGTCAAGTCAAGTGATTTACCTTAAGATCTTGCTCTTGAAGTCACGGAGATGCTCGGAAACTTGTCATCACGAACTTAAGCTACCCATTACAAAATTATTTCCGATGTGGTTTGTCATGAAATAGGCCAATCATAAAAATAGAGGTCCTTACAATCATCATTAGCTATAAAAGTCAAATCAGCCATAATAAAGCAATATGTTCAACCGAATTGTTTGGACGTCAGAGTCACCCTGATCTCATTGTCGATACCTCGGTTGCCACCTGTCTCCGATCATTCCCTCTCTATCACAACCACATCTCTCTCTATCTATCTATCTATACGACCAAATAGTTTCCTCTCTCTATTGTTGCCAATAATTTAGGTTTTATTAGAAACAAATTGGGTTTTTTTAAACAGGGGTTTTTAGACAATGCAATTTATATTCACTTCTTCTGCCTTATTAATAAAGCATTTATTCTCCACAATTTTAATATTTAATTCTCACCAACATAAACTGATTTATATCCAAATTACTCACTTCCTACAACCCAAACTCAATCCAACTTAATTCATTTGCCTAATGGTCATTTGCATCGGCAAAGTTTCAAGCCATATAAAATCGTAAAGTAGGGGGAAACCCTTTCTGATTATGAGAGTAGATATTCAAGTCCTTTGCCTATAAAATCGTAAGTGTGGAGAGATCCATTCTCATTATAGGAGTAGATATCTGAACCTTTGCCCATAAAACTGCAAGTGTGGGGAGGCCCCTTCTGGTTATAGAAGTAGATATCTATGTCATGCAAGTAGTGCTTGATCTCGGTAAATCTCGGACCATTTGGTGTTAGATTTAAAAAAAAAAAAATTAAAGTGCAACTTCAAAGATAATAATAATAATTAAAGGGCAGTCTAGTACAATATTTTGAGCTTGTTTTTGTATTTGTTTTCCAAAAACAATTTTGAATTTGCATTCGTTAACCGTTTTTATTTTATTTTCGGAAAACAAAAACAAATTGGAAAGCAAAACCGATGTTCAAATTGAAAAACACACAAAACACATTAAGCATGTTTTCCTTATTTTTGATTTTTTTTTAACAAAAAATCTCACAGTTTTTTTTTCTTCCCAGATCGCTTCCTTCCTCCTATTTCACCTCACTCTTCTCTTATTATTCTTCTTCATCTTCTTCTTCCTACCATGGAACTCCATGAAAAAACATTTGAAGGAGTAACCGATTTGCTCATCCAGCGTCGGAGGACGTGAGATCCTCCTCTAGCGTTGGAGCCTTTGATTTGCTTCTCCAAGAGCACATCGACGCTTCTTTGATTTTTTTTATTAATTTTTTTCCTATTAATTTTTTGTTCTTTTTGAAATATTTTAATTATTTTTCATGCAATTTATATTTAAAAAAATTCTTGAACAAAAGATCAACATGAATCAAGAGTCATCGAGCGCAAAACAAACAGAAAGTCTTGTTGATGGTTTCTAACTCTCCTCGGAGAAATTGGCGTGTTCCAGATGTTGGTTTTGCTGGGTCCTGGTATGGTTGTCGAAAGTTGATGTTGGTTGTTTGAAAACACAATTGAGATGTGTTTGTCTTTATAAGTAGAGAGAATAGGTATGGTGAAGTTTGATTCTTTCCTGGAAAGTGATGATGATGATGATTGCAGATAAGGTTATGAGTGTGTCAATGATTGATCAATGCAACTAAAAAGAAGGTGTTCTAGTTGGAAATTTTTTAATTTTTAATTTTTTTAATGTAATTTTTGTTTAATAAAAAATGTTGACCCAGTTAATAATTATTTGAGATGAATTATTATCAGATTTTGAAATTTTTTAATTAACCTATCAGATGCGTTTTTATTTTCAGAATAGAGCTTTCATCACATGTTATCATACACATTTTTAGATTTTAAAATTGAAACAAAAAATTTTATTTTTATTTTTTTTTCTTTCAAAAAATAACAAATGGAAAGTGTTTACGAGGCGTACCCTAGAGTATTGGGAGAAAATCACAATCAAAATTTTGTTTGTGATTAAAAATAAATTCCCAATATTTTATATGCTTTTTTTTATGAAAGTCAATGTTTTTCATACAACTATCTATGAAACTCTCCATTCTCTTGGGATGAATTGTAATTCTCAATAGTTGCCAATGACTTATTTTCAATTTTGTTTATTTATTTAAATTTCAGTTTTTTAGAGGCATTTATAAAAGTAACCTAATAAAAAAAGTGCATTATTGTTTTAAGAAAAATTTTCACTGAAATCCTTTTTTTTATTTTTTTTTGTGAAATGTTACATCTTTAAATGCATGTCTTCATTATATTAGTAATTTTAGTTTTTTTTTTTGTAATATATCATTTTAATCTCTTTAACTATTATTAACAGATAACTATAACAAAACTTGTTAAAGTATAATTTTATCCTTTTATCATTTAATTAAACTAAAATAAGGATTTTACTCTCATACTTATTACAATATTACATAGTAATCTTTATATGTATTATCCAAAATATCATATAAAAAACATAAGAAATTCTTCACTAAACAATTAAAATAAATCAGAAAAATTATTATTAACTAAACAAATAAAATTAACTAACTAGACCAATCATAATATTAAAACTAATTTGGTCTAAAAAATATTAAACCTAATTTAATATTAAAATATTAAATAAATAAAATGTTAGAAAGTTGGAGTAGGAGGTGCCTACTCCGGTTTTTACTTCTTTTAATTTTTAATTTTTACGTTTTTTCATAGCTTTTTAAATTAACATTTTTAGTTTTTATATTTTATAATTATATAAATTAAAACACATTTTACAATTAAATAAAATCTAGAACAGTTTCAAAAAAAATCTAGAAAAAAACATTTTAAACAAAAAAGAAAATGAAGAAAAGCAAATAAATGAAAAATTCAGGTGGAGGAGTAGATCTCCGATACCCACCATCAACAACTCCAACAACTCCAACACCACATTTCTAACTCAATCCTCATTTCCAACCACATATCTGTCACTAAAATCATGAACACCAACCCAACAAAGTAAATTTTTATTTTTTGAAATTGATACATGTCGATCATGAAAGGGAACAACTTTGGAATCCATGGAAGGGAATAGGTTTGAGATTTGAGATTTTGAATCAATGAAAGGGAAGAGATTTGAAAAATTATAGAGGTAAAGGAAAAAAATGGTAGAGGAGATACTGCAAATCTAGTGTTTTTTGTTCATGAAGCTGTGTCTCCTCCATGAAGTTCTTTGTTTTTGGGAGATCGTGCAAAAAAATATTTATTTAATGAAAAATTTATTTTGATTAATATGTTTTGTTTCACACGTGACACATTTTGAAAAGTATTATATTTTAAGTTAAAAATGCCCCTACTTTGTTAATTAAAATAATCGAATGACTAATGGAAGGACTAAAGTGACGTATTTAAAAAAATAAAGATACTAAAATTATTAATATAATAAAAACATTTAAAATTGTAACATTTCACAAAAATATAAAGATAATAATGAAATTTCCCATAGTTTTTAATTAAATGTATTGTGTTATTTTTGTTGACCAAGTAGGTACAAAATCTAAAATGCCCTTGTTTTAAAAATTTCTAAAAGATTCATGTTTATCATTAAACATAGTTGTCGTTTCACAACGTGAAACATTAGTGTTATTTACATCTGAAACATAAAGCATAAAACATGTTTCATGTTGAATATGAAGCATTTACTACATTCCATATTGAACATTTTACATTTTATTTATGGTGTATATCGTGTTAAATATGAAAAATATAATATATTTCATGTTGTACATGAAATATACCATTCTGTCATATTGACCATGAAATATCTTTTTTATTTCACAAAAGATAACATGAAATATTTGATGGATATCACGTTATGCGTTAAATATTCCATGTGTTTCATATTAGGTATGAAATATCTCATATATTTCATGTTAAATATATAAAAAAACATCATTTCACAATATCAGGCAGTGTTTCATGTAAAACGTGAAATAACCCCTTATTTCATGTAAAACATAACACGCTGTTTGAACAAATATTTTGAACTGAATCGAAGTTTCTTTCATCCTCACCAAAAACACTTCAACATTTCAACAAAATAAAAAATACTCATTAAGAATATCATCTAACAAACACAATAATACTATTGAAATTGAAGATTTATAAATTTTGAAGTTTTCCGAAGAGATTGATGCACAAACTTGAAATTTCAATAAATTCTTCCCAAACCTTGCTTCTTCCTCGTTTTCCCTTAAAAAGAACTTCAATTTTTCGATAAAAAACTGTGAATGTAACAAATATTTGTGAGAAGTACGATGTATGATATATGTTAATATTAAATCATTAATAGGAAAAACAATTACAAAATATTGAAATAGAAAACTAATTAGTAATTATTGGTGAGTGTACTAATAAACAATTAGTCCTTTTAATAATTTTACTTAAAAGTATTATTAGATTTTTAAAAATATACTAACTTAAGGTGTAATACAGTTGTTAAAAGGGTGTAAATATCGTTACTCGTTAAAATAAATAAATAAATAAACGGTGCCCAGGCCTGTGAAGTCTACAGGCCTCACTCTTACAGTCGGGTCTGGACCTTCTTGGTATGCAAGCCTTCGCTTGGGCCGGGCCGGACCAGGCCTGGCCTGAACGTTCGCCGGATCGGCCATTTAACAATTTTAACCAGCACTAAGTTGCCCTTTAACCTTTACCAATCAACACTGAACACTTTGTCAAACGGAGGTTCAGTTCAAAAGAATTTTATATTATTTTTTGAAATGCAAAAAAATTGATTTTTTAGGGAGCAGCTTGACTGTGTGAGAGCGTGAGTGAGGTGAGAGGTGATGATTCAGACTTCAAAGAAATCAAAATTCAAAAAACGAGCACAAAGCGGGAAAATGGAACCCCACTCATAAATAATATGATAATAATAAAAAAACCCAATTATATAATTTCACTTTTCTTTTAATTTCTCTCATTTCTTCTTCGAATCCCAGAAATGGCAGCGAAGAGCAATCGAAAGCCGCTGAGCCTAAACGACCGTCACTACCGCCTCCTCCAAGACCTTGCCTCTCCTTCAAAACCCACCACCAATTCCTCCTTTTCTGGTAAACCCTACTTTTTTAAAAATTAAATTGTCGGATTAATTTTTGTTTATGTATTGATATTGATATCCTGTGCAGAGGAAGAAGAAAAGACATCAATGGTTAAAGAACCAGAAGCTTCCACCAAACTGACAGATGATGGTTGCGATGACGACGTACCTGAGTTCTCTGGCATCACTCATTTCGATGATTCTGCTATCGGTAACATTTTTACTTCTTCTTTATTATTTATATATTTATGTATTAGAAACTGATTTGTTTTGTTCGAATTTACATTTGTTTAGTTTTCTATAAATTTTCAGAGAACACTTACAGTATATTGCTTTATTCTTTTTCTGATTTTTTTTTTTTTTTTTTTTTTTTTTTACTTGGGTTGAGTTCTTAGAGCAAAAAAAGCCATCGGAGGTGAAGATAGATGATATAACCGATTTTTTCAAAGTCTCACCTCGAGACAATGATCATGTTGAGAACAAATCAGTTCATGGTGAGGAAACCCAATTGATTTGATTTTGTTCATTTTCCTGATACTTGTTTTATTTGTGTATATTCGTATTTTTGTATTTATGTATATTCTGTAGTATGTACATTTGGTGGCCTTGTATATGATTAATGAAACTCTTAGTTGCCTTACATGGGTTTGTTTCTTGATGAAGTAATTTCAGAGGAAGAAAAACCAACAAGAGTTAAGATTCAAGGCAGACGTCGACTCTGCAAAATTGCATCACGATATTCTTCTAACGGTGATAATGGAGCCTTTGTCGAGGGTGAAACTAATTTTTCTGATATTACTGATTTTGACTCACCCCCAAAGGCTGCGAATGTGAGTGAGATCTATAACAATAATGGTGGGAATGAAATCAGGGATATTTTAAATGATTTAAGCTCAAGGCTTGAATTTTTATCAATCGAGAAAAAGAGAATGCCTAAAACTATCAATCCAGCGGATGATTTTTCCAGGTTGGTAAAAAATGGAGATGTTGGTCAAGGGAGGAAATGTAATTTGCCTGCATCTGATCTGTTTGATACCACATTGGGTGCAACTAAGAACAATGCTGTTGAGAGTATGGTGGATGATTTTGAAGATTGCAGGAGCGATGATTTTGGTGATGAGGTACATGAAACCAAGAAGATGAGTAGGGTTTTAAATAAGACTGAACCAGGGGAAGATGAGAATTTAGTGTCAGCAAGACAGTCGTTTGATTCTAATAATGACGAAGAAGGTGATGTTAGTTTAAGGGTTAAGTCTGAGGGTGATGATCGTCTTAGCAGATTACATGAATCCAAGAAAAATAGTCAAAGAGTAGAGAAAAATGAACCCAAGTTGGAGCATGAGAGATTAAGGACTATTGATCGATCTTTTGTGTCTAATAGAAGAGAAGAAGAAGAAGAAGAAGAAGAAGATGATGATGATTGTGTTGTTGTGAGTGCAAAAAATGTGGTTAAGAAAGCAGAGAGGTGTGATAGTAAGTTCAAGGAGTCTGATCACCTTTCACTGAACAATGTGCACGATGTTTATAGAGATGACTCTTTTCCGGAGGATGAGGGTTCCATTACTTTAAAAGGACCAAGGTCTAGTTACACGCTTTGTGGTAGAATTGCAAAAATGTTGTTTCCACATCAGCGTGAGGGGTTAAGGTGGCTTTGGTCTCTGCACTGTCAGGGTAAAGGTGGAATCTTAGGGGATGACATGGGGTTGGGGAAAACAATGCAGGTAAAAAAAGTTTTTCAGTCTGTCATTTTACTTTAATTTGTAACGTCTATTGTAAAATTGATGGATTCTATTACCTTTTTCTACAGATCTGTGGCTTTCTTACTGGATTGTTTCATTCGAGATTGATCAAGAGGGTATTGATTGTTGCCCCAAAAACACTGCTCCCTCATTGGATCAAAGAATTATCTGCTGTGGGCCTTTCTAGGATGACTAGAGAGTGAGGGTTTTTGACCTAATTTTTTGAATTCTGTGGTTATTTTCAAACTTCTATTTTCAATGTTTAATCCCTGCTGGTCTTTTCATGCAGATATTTTGGGACTTGTACTAAAACTCGGCAATATGAGCTCCAATATGTTCTTCAGGTTTAACAGTATTACTGTTTATTTTATCGACTATGATTTTATCACCAGTCGAAAAGTTAGAGAATTAGATGCAAGAAATTAAAATCAGTTTCTGCACATTTCATAAATAACCACAAGAAAATAATATTCAACTAGTTCCTGTAATTCTAACTGCTACTTGAACTTGGTTTAAAGAAGTTGAATACTTGAATTAACAATGGTGTATTTAATGAGGTGTGGTATTGATTCATGCAACGAAGTTCAAAGTTGATTCAACATATTGGTCACTTTGGAAGCTGAATGTCTTTGGAGATTTTCTGAAATATGAACCATGCTTTTCTTTTTTACTTTATAATAATTCCAATGTGCTGTAGTTTGATGAGGTGTGGTTTTGATTCTTGCAATGAAGTTCAAAGTTGATTCAACATCGGAGATTTTTTGAAATTTGATATTTTTCTCTGTATAATGTTTCCAATGTGCTGTAGTTTAGAGAGTTAGTATAAATCTTTTGGTTGTTTATTGCTGAGTGTCACACTAAGGCTTCTCGTGGTCTGCACTTTCATCTACTTGTAGGACAAGGGTGTTCTTCTGACAACTTATGATATTGTGCGGAACAACTCAAAATCTCTAAAGGGGGACAATTACTTTGATGATGATGATATCACATGGGATTACATGATTCTTGATGAGGTAGATATTTTTATGCTATTTGTTGTTCATAAATTCTGAAACTTCTACACAGTTAAGTCTTTTGCAAATTGCAACCTAGAGTTTTGGTTTTGTCGGTTTGGTTTTTCGTATTACATGATTTTGTTTTAGTATTTTATAAGTTCAAATAACATTCTCTATGTTTTATTTTGTTCGACTTGTCTTCTCTCCTTTTCTCTTTCTTGCTTTCACTCAATATAGATACATACGTGCATGTATATGTAAATAAAATGAGCATTGAAATTCAGTTATTTTCAGTCAAAGCTTCTTCAACTGGTCTTGCAACAAGAGGGTGCTAATGGGAATATGACGTGGCTATATAAGTTAGGGTGAAATTGTATCAAAAGCATAAATTAAAAATTGGAGTTGAACTTTTAAGTGCAGTTGTTGATGTTTTTGGTGAATTTTTGGCTTTGTAGTTGATAAATTTCTGTGACTAGGTGTCCTTTTGCTTTTTGTCTAATATTGTAGCTTTAATTATATGACATTGACACTTGTTTCCTATGCTTGGCATTTTTATTGTTGAAGGGGCATCTCATTAAAAACCCCAGTACACAAAGGGCCAAAAGTTTACTTGAGATTCCTAGTTCTCACCGTATAATCATAAGCGGCACACCAATTCAAAATAACCTTAAGGTGTCATCTTTTAACCTTTGTATTGCTTTTGCATTCTATATTTTATAAACATATTTCAACATGACTTTAGAACATCTGAAGTAAACTGACACATAATGTCATGACTTTCTTTTGTTTACTATTAATATGAAATAGGAATTGTGGGCGTTATTCAACTTCTGTTGCCCTGAGCTACTGGGTGACAATAAATGGTAATTATCTTCTTTACTCTATACGGTTCACTTTAGTTTGTGTTTCTTGTTGCATTGAAGCTTAATTTTTTTTTTTTCAGGTTTAAGGATAAATTTGAGAATCCCATACTTCGTGGAAATGACAAACATGCTTCTGATAGGGACAAGCGTGTTGGTTCAACAGTTGCAAAGGTGGTGGCTTTATATGTATTGGCTTATTAAACGATAATGGATTGAAATTTTGATTCTCTTTTGATTCTTTTTATATTTTTTTTGTATGTAACTGAAATGTTGCTTTTTGGACACCATGGAAATTGTTTTTACACCTCTAGGTTTGTACATGTCTATTATTTCTTTAAGGTCCTCTAAAATCACTAAGCACATATAAGTTTGAGTGTTTGACCATTGAATCACATTAACCATGGATTCATTATATATTACAATCTTGGGTTCTTGGTGAGGTTGCAAAGTGAACATCTTCAGCTCAGGTTTATTATAGATGTAATTGTAAGTTTGAGAGTCATTTTGACTTGTTTGTCACTCTTTAAGCGATTTACATTTGTAGTATTGTTTATGTTTCAAAGTTCCTATTTGATATGACATAATGTAATCCTTTTGTTTTCTACTCTTTGGTTGTTCATGCCTTCTTCATTGTAGGCTGATAATTAGGTTTCTCAAGTGCAAGATAATTAAATTGTCCTTTTCATTTTCCAATCAGGACCTACGGGAACGTATTCAACCCTACTTTTTGCGTCGCTTAAAGAGTGAGGTTTTTCGTGAAGACAATGCCACAACTGCTGTCTCACTTTCCAAAAAGAATGAGATCATTGTGTGGTTAAGATTGACTACTTGTCAGGTGCAATTTGCTAGCGGTCTACTCTTGTTTCATCTTCTTTCTAATTTCATTTCAACTATCTTTTTAATCTCATAGTTCCTCGCTTCTTTGGTATAGCGACAACTCTATGAAGCTTTTTTGAATAGTGAGCTGGTTCTTTCAGCTTTTGATGGCTCACCACTGGCTGCACTTACGGTAAACTCTTTGTTTTGTTTTGTTTTGTTCTTTCTGTCTTTTTGTCTTTTTCTTTCTGTTGATTCCTTTTAAATAAGTTATTCATATATCTTGTTAGGAATGAAGAAAATTTCTTTTGAATTATGCACTTTTTTTGTATTTCTTTAAGTAATAACTAATAAAGAATGTTCATTGTTTTGGTTTCTGACATTTGTGGAGGTATATGGCTATTTGTGTTGCGGGTGGACAGTTTCATTGTTTATTTTTATCACTCGCATTTTTTTGGTTTCAAAAGGTAGAGGAGATCACTTCTCATAGTAATATATTTCACCATTCTGAATTATCTTCATATTTAAATAACTTTGAATGTGTTAATATATAAAATTTTATTTAATCTTCCAACAGTTTTTTTCCGTAAATGTTTGATATGTACTTCAAATGGGTGATTTGCAAAAATCCTCTTAAGGTTTGACCCTTTTTCAACAACCCTCTAGTTTTGAATTTAGGTTTATTGTATACCAAAACCACCTTGTAATTTCAAATTTAATTGAAAAATCCCCTAATTGTGAACCTTCTACAAGGGTTGTTTTTGAAAAATGATCGAACGTCAAGGGATTTTTGTAAATCTTCCTACTTTAAATTTTATTTTGTAACAATCCACTTCGACTTTTTCTTGAAGGGTTGGTTAAATGGTACTAATTATGATATTATAAGAAATTTGTGCTGATTGATTAACATGAAAGTTTATATATAATATATATCTGGAATTTATTTGCAAGAATTGGTGCATGAAAAGAGGCTTAGTCTTTTTTGCGGAGTGCTTTATCTTCTTTTATAACTGGAAATTTTTTGTGGGATGTTGCTCACTGTTTTACAAAGACTTTTTCTTTCTAAAAGATAATGAATAATAATCGTTCACTCTGAGGCAGATTCTGAAGAAAATATGTGATCACCCGCTTATCTTGACAAAGAGAGCAGCTGAAGATTTGCTAGATGGGATGGATTCAATGCTAAATCCAGAAGATGCTGGCCTGGCAGAAAAATTGGCAATGCATATTGCTGATGTTGCTGAGAAAGATGACTTTCAGGAGCAGCATGATAACGTGTCATGCAAAATATCTTTTATATTGTCACTTCTGGTTAGAGATGCAGCAGTTTTACATATTGATTGTCCGAATATATTCTGATTTATGAGATTGATTTGTTGTAATTTTCTTGGTTGTTTGATTTGTTGTAATTTTCTTGGTTGTCTTTCACAGGATAATTTAATTCCAGAGGGTCATAAAGTTCTTATCTTTTCACAAACTCGCAAAATGCTTAATCTTATCCAGGTTTGTTTTAAACTATAATTTCCCAGCTTATGATGAGTTTAACACACAATATTTGTTTGTTCACTTTCCAAATATGTCATAGATGAAGTTAAAAGCTTGTTAATATTAAAAAATTTAAGGGTGTGTTTGATATCGTTTTTAAAATGATGTTTTTGAAAACTATTTTTAAAAATGAAAATCATGTGTTTGGTAGTGTTTTTTAAAAGTAGTTTTCTAAAACAGAAAACGATGTAAATGTGTTTGGTTGTAGTTTTCAAAATGGGTAAAGTAATTGTTTGGAGGGAAAAATTGTGATTTGTTTTGAAATGATGTTTTGAAAATGGTAAAAACAATAAAAGTTGTTTCCAACTTTTTAGCTATAACTTTAAAAAAGTTGTTTTTCGTTTTCAAAAACAATTTTGTAAAACATTTAACCAAACGATATTATAGTTGTTTTTCGTTTTTAAAACAGGAAACCATTTTTAAAAATGGTTCCAAACAGCACCTAAATATTTAGTTACTGTATTACATAAGTGACATCAACGTAAGAATTTGTATAATTGGTATAATTGTTGCATAATATATAATGAAATCCGAATGCAAATATCATTATATATCTGTATTTATTCTTGTTGAAAACAAACACATTATTATTCTCAATTTTCCATAACTAGGTGAGTTCTAACCTCTGACTTGGTTATCTAGGCTATTGGCATTTGGTTTGCCTTTCTTTTAGCAAACAATGCTTGCAATTATTCACTTCTAGTTGCAACTATTTGAATATATTGAATGCTTTGATGGTTGAGGTGTTTTGAAAAATATTATTTAAATTTTCCCTAATTTCGCCTTAGCTACACTTTCATTGTAGTGAGATATATTTTTGAGGATTCATGTACAATCTATTTTGAGAGAGAGAGAGAGAGAGAGAGAGTATAACTTGGGTTAGAGCAGTGTTCTAAAACACGTTTTCAGTATTGAGGCGATTTCCTCTACTGAGACGAGGCGTAAGCCTCAATGCGTATTGAGGCGTAAGCCTCATTAGGAAGAGATAAAAACTTAAAATACATAAAACAACCAATAAGTTTATAATTCATCATTCATAAAACAAGTAAACAACCAATAAGATCATAATTTCATATTATATAAAACAACAATTAAGGCAATAAGTTCATAATTCAAATGGTAACCAACTAACCATATAAAATAACAAGTTCATAACGTTTTTTGGGATTTCGTTATTGAGGCGGGCTTATGAGGCGTATCGAGGTGTAAATTGAGGCGTAAGCCTCATTGACCAGTTATGAGGCGTAAGCCTTATAACGTTTTTTCAAAAAAACGTGATGAGGTATTTTTAACAATTCGGTTGAATGAGTTGCAAAGTTTGTAAGAAGTAATCTATGTGGTAATTTGACAGATTTCATTTGTTGCATTATTTTCTTTGGAATCTGCTCTACTTCAAGCTTTTGCGTGCAAGGCATTTGTGCTTGACCTATGTTTTTTTCACAGGAATCTATAGTATCCAATGGTTACAAGTTCTTACGCATTGATGGAACCTCTAAAGCTAGTGATAGAGTGAAGATTGTTGATGTAAGTTTATATCAAAGTTAACAATGATAAGAATTGTTTGCTTTTGGAAAGTTTATCACAAAAATTATATTTGCAGGATTTTCAAGAACGTGATGTGGCTCCTATATTTCTGTTGACATCTCAAGTTGGAGGCTTAGGCCTCACCCTTACTAAAGCAGACCGTGTAATTGTAGTGGATCCTGCTTGGAATCCAAGGTGCCATTTCATGTTTTTCCTTTTACTCAGACCTGGTTAACTTTATTAAAACATTGATTTAGTAAATCTAAATGAAGGCCAGTTACAATTATGAAAGGCTAGGAAATGTGTTCTCTTGACATGATATTGAGTTTGAACCATTGACCTTTGCATCTTGCTTACCCACCATATGTTCTAATTAAATTGCGACGCAGATCACAACTCTTACCTGCCTGCTGGGTGGTTGAATTATATATTGAAATTTGCTACAAGAAATTTAACTCTCAACACCGTCGGTGCACGGTTAAGAGGCTATCATAATACTTTGAGAATTGTCAATTTAATGTGGGGGAGCATAAAAACAGTTGATTTATATTTTAGTTTAAATTGCTTAAGAAGTATTGGAAGAGAAAATATTGAGAACCAAATCAAATATTTGATCGAAGCTACATTATGTCATATTGAGTTTATTGTTTGAACAGAAATAAGAGATACTACAGCTATTGCTTACACCAGTAGAATATTATTGGTCATTGGACTTGAAGATTCCATGTACCCTTGTGGTTAAGTTTCACTTGTTTGTTGTTGGATATCTGGTTTAGAACCTGACTTCATTGTATAAAATCTTAGCAAAAGTTGATCGAAATTAGTAGCAACTGCAATATTGATGCATGAATTATTACTATGATGATGTCATTCATGGTTTAATTTCTTCATTTTTCTTATCATGCTTTGCCATCAAAGTAAGTAGGTAACTGTGTTAGCTTTTGAATCAATTAGTAAATTTTTATCTTTGCAGTACCGATAGTCAAAGTGTTGATCGTGCTTATCGAATTGGGCAAAAGAAGGATGTTGTTGTGTACAGATTAATGACAAGTGGAACCATTGAAGAAAAGATATATAGAAAGCAGGTCAGGGATTTGTTTTCTTTGTTTGTTTGGCTTTTGTGGTACATAATTTTTATCTACTAGCAGCTCATAATTTTATAATTCCAAATAGTTGAGGCAAACTGTTGAGATCTCCATCTTGCTAGGGTTCAATATGTCTAAAAGTTGTAAACCTACTGTGAGAAAGAATTGTGTGTAATCATCTCAAATTGTTTCAAGGGAAATAAATAGAATTGTTGGAACTTCAAAAGGATTTGAAGAACCTGAGATTTTGAAAATTAGACAACTTGTTTGATTTTGAGGGAAATATGCTACTTTATATGATCTGTGATTGTATGATCAGAAAGTTTGTTTTTTACTTTTATATTTGTTTCACAATTGCATATTTTCAAATTGAATTATTAGCATAATGGCACTATCTTGACTGCTCAAATTTTGTTCCTTAGGTATTCAAGGGGGGATTGTTTAAAACTGCAACTGAGCACAAAGAACAGATTCGATACTTTAGTCAGCAGGTTTGTGCCCAAGTAGATGAAATTTGTTGCATTACTGGCAGGATTTCCCCTTCTTCACATGTGTCATATTGTCTATATAACTATTATTAAATCTTTCAGGATCTTCGGGAGCTTTTCAGTATTCCTAAGCAGGGGTTTGATATTTCTATCACCCAGCAGCAATTACATGAAGAGCATGGGCATCAGCTCAACATGTACTGAGCATTTATATTCAATAAATATTATTTGATTCTTTTTTTTGCAGAAACTCCTTTTTTTTTTCTTTTTCTTTTTCACCTTTGTTCTTTTCTTTTGCATAGCAAAATTGTGCAATTCTTGTTTAGTTTTTTACTTGGTATGGGAACATATAATTTTACATGGCAAAGGTGACATACTTTTTTTTATGGAATTTTAATCCTTTCTCTTTGTTATACTAAATTAAGATTAAAAGACTCCAACAAAATGCCATGATATTAACCCAGCCAACATATTTCCTTAAATTGGTAAAACTGGCTGTCATTATTTTTGTATCAACTCAATGTGATATTTCTTATTTTAACGTGATTTTCTCCTCATCAGTGCCAAAAGTACACCGTTAAATGTGAATTTTTGTGACGGTCATTAGTAGTTTATGCTAATATATGAAGATTTTTGCTGGAATGTGTGCCTGGATGACTTTTCGTATGCAAGATGACACTTCACATACGTTATGAGTTATGACTGTCCAAGTACTTAAAGTTTGCAAGTTTTTTGTAGTTTGAATTTTAGGGTCTGTATTTATGCACATGAAGTCATCTTTTGAATAAGCTCCAATTAATTTATTTTATGCTAATTACTCTTTTTCATAGGGATGAGTCCTTGGTTTCCCACATAAAGTTTCTGGAAACTCTAGGTATAGCTGGAGTTAGTCACCACAGTTTACTCTTTTCCAAAACAGCACCAGTGCAAGTAGTTGAAGATGAAGAGCAAGAGATAAGGTGAAACCTTCATTTTAATTAATACCTCTTTTGTTTTATATTGGTTCATTCTAATAATGACAATTATATTTCTCTAGATAGATATATTGACTTTCAAATATTTTTTACATCTGTTTTCACCTGTTTTCTTTCTCATCTTTTTAATCTTTACATGTAGCTAGCTAATACTAAAATTTTGATGACTACCTGTATTTCCAATTGCAAATACAGGTACAGTTAACGGTACACACCGGTGTTCAAGGACTATAATTTTTTTTATAATGAATTAAAATCTACATTTGTTTGTGCATAGAGCATCTATTCTTAGTTCTTACCCTTCCAAAATTTATAATTTTTAATTTTTGGTTGCAGGAGAAGCAGAACTACATTTGTAGGAAATTCATCATCTAAGCACACGACTGAACGTAATGTTGATGGGTATTGACTTCAACCACCCATGCTTTATTCAAAAAAAAATCAATGCATATTTCATGTTTTATATAAAAATAAACTTGCTAATTTAGTAATTGCTTAACAATTTCAACAGGTCTGAGTATGCTTTCAATCCCAAAGACATGAATCTTAGAAATAAAAGCTTTTCCCCTAGTAGTGAAGCTAAATTGACAGAATCAGATATAAAAGAAAGAATTAGTCGGCTGTCACAACTCCTCACCAATAAGGTATGGTTTTATTTTAGCCAACACAAGAATTAAAATGTCTTGATTTGTTATTAACGATGCTTGTTTGAAACAAATTGGTGGAGATTTCTATGCTTGAATGTAGATATGCTGAAACAAATTGGTGGAGATTTCTATGCTTGAATGTAGATATGCTTGCCACTTACTAGAGTTTTTCAGGTTTGTTGATTATTAACCAATTCTGATTTTTAAGAAAAGTCAGTTGCTTGAAGAGGTTTGGCTTGTGGTGCAACAAGAACAAGTTTTTCCCAAAACTTTTATGTATGAAATGAATAAAATTTCTTTCATCTTTTCTTATCCCGCTTGAATTTTTTACATGTCTTATTCCCTATGTTGCATCTCAATCTATTGGGTCACATAATCATTATAGTTAAATTAATTAATTAAAATATAAATAACAATTTGAGGAATGAATTTGCATACTATGGAAACTATTATAATTTGAAAATTTAAATTGTTACTCTAGGGACTTCAGCATATAGCCTCAAGTACATAATCGTAGGGACGTCATAAAATAGTCTCAAGTACATCATTGTTATTCTTTCTCTGTTTAACTGCAATGAAAAGGGGCTGATTCTGTTACATGGAATTTTTAGAGAGAGTTTCTTTTGTTCCATAGTTAGGTTACTGAGGGCTGCTAAAACTTGAATTCAGGTTTTTCCTGTCCTGGTTAGAAGTGAAAAGTATCCGACTCTTTCTTGTGATCATAAAACTTCTGAGAATACTCCAAGCTTGTGTAATTTTGGCTGGAAACCATAACCGATTAAACAGATTTTTGTTTCAGTATAGTTTAGTTAATCTTCTTATAATGTCTGCTTAATAAATTTCCTTCCCAGTAACTCGTTTATAAAATTTTTTCTACAGGGTACAGTAGAGAGATTACCAGATAAGGGAGCAAAATTGCAGAAGCAGATTGTTAACCTGAATTTGGAGCTCAACATGATCAGGATGGAGAAACAAAGCAAGCAGCAAGAAGTCATCGATTTGGATGATATGACTGAGGAGTTTGACAGAGTGATGAATGTTTGAGAAATGAAAATCAACTTTGGAAAGGTGATAACATTGTTTAGGATGAATCTTTTTGATGGACCCAGAATTTGCAGACTATGTATGCTCTTGTATAAAAGAATGCTTTCTGGTTCATATAATTAAGAGATTTTCTCAAGTTTTTTTTTTCTCAATAAACTTGAGAAAATTTTCATCCTTCTCAAATTTTTGTAATCTCAAATTTAGCTGTCCCTGATTTTTTTTTCCTTGTCAAGTTTTACCCATCTCTCTTATGTGTTGTCTCTTTTTACCATTTGTTTCTCTCTAGAACTCTCTTTGCGCTCACTCCATAAACTTTAATATTTGTTAAAACAAAAATTCCTCTTAACATAATAAACATCCTTTGTGATGAGATGAGGTTTGTTAAGTGGTAAACCTTTTATATCTATGTTACGAGTTCTCAAAGAAAACCTGAATTTATGGAGTATGTTAAAAAAATTATATGGGTAATTACCAAATCAGTCCCCAACTTTTTGGTTAATTCCTAATAGTTCGACTTTTCTAGTTTTGACCAAATTGGTTCCTAAGTTTTGTAGAAGTGTCAAATTGGTTCTACTTTACAAAAGTGATTAAATTAATCATTTTGACCGTTAATTCAAACACTCGATTTTAACTTTGAAAGTACCTTAATGCCACTGGCTTGTCTGTCTTTCTGAAAATGAATATATAGCATTAAATATTTTTTTTTCTAATGCAATAAAGAAAAAATATCCATTAAACTATTTTTTTTCCGATTCAAATAAAAAACGAAGAACTTTATAGAATTTTTTGAAATGCTTTTCTGATTTTAATATTACAATCATTTAAACAATTAAAATAATAACAAAAATAATGAAAAAATGAAAGAGGAAAAATCAACCGATGGATCATGCAATAATGATCAAACCTCCTTGGATGATAACCCAAGCAACAAGAAGCACATTCTATTAACCTTACTAGCAGCTAAATCATGGACGGTATATCAATATCAGTCAAATTCATTTAGCATTTTCTACCCTCACAAGCTTGGAGAACACCTTGTGAAGACTTCCGGATAGAGATGCATATTAGAGAAATGGGGATAGATATAGGCCCCCCATCCCCATCCCTATCTCTACTTCCCAGACCCTTCCCCCATCCCCATCCCTTTCCCTATTTGGAAAAAATGGGAATGAGAAATTTTTGGGGGAAGGTATCTCTATCCCCAACCCAGTTTTCATTTTTCCCGTTTTTTCATGTTTTTCCTTGTTTTCCATTTGATTAAAAATACAAATTAAAAAAGAAAAACAAATATTCCATTACAAGTACACAATAAAATCCATTAGTACATTACAAATAAACGATAAAATCCATTACAAAATATAGTGTTTCAAATGGGTTTATATAGTTAGGGTTTTCAAGGAATAAAATTATATATATATATAATTAAATTTATATATGTTTTGGGGGAAATGGAAAAATGGGGATGGGGGACCGCCTCTATCCCCATCCTCATTTCAATATATTTATGGGGAAATGGGATATGGGAAGGTCTCCCCATCCCCATCCCCATCCCTATTTCAATATCATTTTCATCCCCAACCATTTCTCAATTGTGAAAATGGTGAGAAATGTCATCTTTTTTTTTGGGTGAGTTTTAGTGATGTCACTAGTTTAATAAGTTAAGTTTAAAAGTCAACTATTATGGTGAACTACCGAAATTGTCTTTAAATAATCGATTTTTTATTCTTTAAAAGACACCTCATCCCTCTCTCTCCAAAAAATATTATCTGAAAATCAATCTACTACTCATCTCTCTTTCCAAAAAACAAATCTCTCTCCAGATATTGCACAAGAAGGTAACAAATATTTTCGATCTTCATTTTTATTTTTTCATGCATTTCTGTGTGGTTTAACAATGTATGAAAGTGTATGAACATGTATGAACATTTTGTCTCTAGTTTTTTTGATATGTTTACAAGTTGTAAATGTGTTCGAGAATTTGTTACATTGGTCCGAGCATTTTTCTGAAATGCTTACAACCTATTTTGTAATTGGTCTAAATATTGTTTTTAATATTTCAAAGCGTTTTTTACATTTGCCGGAGCTGTTTTGAAGTGGTGTAAACAAGTTTAAAATATTGGGTAAAAAAGCTCGAAAGCATTTTAAAAAAGTTCGAACCATTAAAAAAAACCTCGATTCCTTACAAAAAAAAACTCGATCATATACATAAACGCTTGAGCCATTAAAAAAATAAAGCTCGAGCCATTTTTAAAAAAGCTTGATCATGTACAAAATAAGCTCGATCCCTCACAAAAAAAGCTCGATCATGTACAAAAAAAGCTCGATTCAGCAAAAAAAAAACTTGAGCCATTTTTTTTTAAAAAACTTTAGCCATTTTTATTAAAAAATCTCGATCATGTATAAAAAAACTTGGTCCCTCATAAAAAAAAAGCTCGATCAAGTACAAAAAAACTCGATCCCTTACAAAAAAAACTCAATCGCTTACAGTTAAGATTTTTGTTGTTGAATCCTTTATAATTGTAAATTTAATATTAAATATTATTTTCTTAATAATGAATTTTGATGATGATTTTGACAGTACAATGTATAGGGTGGGAATAGTCATATCTTACAATGGTCGATGTGAGCAATTAACCGACGGAAGTTAGAGGTATTTAGGTTTCGATAACCAAGGTTTGTATGTGTCAAAGAATATGACTTACATCAAACTGGTGTCGATCGTACAAACCATTGTGAAGTATGATGAGAACAAATACAGTACTGATCTACAGTCTATATCAATCGTTCATGGGACTACATGTCATACATTTATAAGAAATGACGATGATGTTCAGTTTATGCTAGGGGAAGATAGGGTGATCCCTCAAGTATATGTTAGTCTAATTGAGAAGGCACCAAGAGATGTAATAGGGGAAGATATCACTCCTCGTGAAAACACCCAACAATTTCGATCGTTAAGCGGAAACAACCAGTTGTTGATAGAAAGAAGTGGGATCGAAGATCAGGACAACATGTGTGGTGTCCCACCGAAAGTAGCCGACCATGCTGAAATAGTGGGACCTCAATTCGATGATGTCTTTGGTTATCAAATTGAGATGAATGGTACGCAGTACAACCACCAATACAATGAGATCTACAATGACATCAACAATGAGCAGAATACAACACCGAATGTTGGGCCGATTCATGAGGTGGATAATGAGAAAAATTATAATCTGGTAGATAATGTAGAGAACAATGAGGATGATGAAGAACCTGTCCAAATGGAAAGACGTGCAAGACGTGTACACAGATTTAGTTCCAGTGTACCAGATATAACTGGGACCTCCGAGGTCCAGGCTAATGTAATTCCAGATGATTCTGATAATGCCATAATATGAGTTATTCCAGGTGCAGAATCATACTCGTTTGGTATGGGTGGAAGCAGGAACTTGGTTAAAGATGAACCTACAAGCATGATATATAAAGGGCAATTTTTTCCTATGAAAAAAGATTTGAAGAGACTAGTAGGCCATTTTGCAATGTGGCAAAACTTCGAGTGGAAGATGAAAATGTCTAATAAGACAACATTACATCGGGCTTGTTTGATGGAAAACTGTACATGGAAGTTAAGAGCAGTGAGGAAAGATGAAGGGACATACTTCCAAGTAAGAAGTTTTGTCAACGAACACACTTGTCCGTTGGAAGAGATTCACCGCCGCCACCGACAAGCTAGTGCAGTCATAATTGGAGAAGTGGTTGCACCTAGACTTCAACAACAAGATGGTCGACTAATGTGTCCGAAGGACATAATCGCCAACATAAAAACAATGTATGGAATCCAAATCATGTACAGTAAGGCACACCAAGCCCTCGATTATACGTTGTCACTGACCTATGGAACCCATGAGGAAACCTTCAAACTGCTGCCATCATTCAGTTACGTTTTGGAATAAAAAAATCCTGACACAATCGCTGACTTACAATGCGATGAAGATGGTAAATTCCTCTACTTTTTCATGTCGATTGGTGCCTCACTTAGAGGATTCCGAACGTGTATGCGTCCAGTTAATGCTGTTGATGGTACTCATTTAAAGGGACGATTTGTGGGTACTATGTTTGTTGCAACAACTCAAGATGGGAATGAACAGGTGTATCCAATTGCTTTTGGGTATGGAGACTCAGAAAACAGCCTTTCATGGGAGTGGTTTTTGGATTGCTTGAAGGGTTCCCTAGGTTATATTGATGATCTGGTTTTCATATCTAATAGACATGCAATCATTGAAGCATGGATTTCGAAAGTGTTCCCTTATGCCACCCATACCATATGTTGTTGGCACTTTTATGAAAATATTAAGAAGCGATATCACAGAAATGATGTTGTCGTAATAATGGATAAAGCAGCATGCGTGTACACCGAGTTCAAATATAACCGGCATATGAAAGAGTTAAGAAACTTGCACCAGAATGCATATGATTATGTAATTGATGTCCGTCCACACAATTGGTCCCGTGTACACTTTCCCGAAAGAAGGTACAAGGTGATGACAACAAATGCTGCAGAATGCATAAACTCATGCCTCAAATTTGCACGGCAACTGCCTATGTTGACTCTGGCTGAGTTCATTAGGAATATGCTACAACTGTGGTTTCATGATCGCTATCGAGCTACACAGTCCATGTGTCATCAGTTGACCGACGCAACACATCTTATGATATTAAAACGTGAGCATAAATACGGTTTTATGATCGTAAATCTAGTCGACTGGAATATTTTCTCGGTGAAACGGACTGGAAAACAGTGGACTATTGACTT
Source organism: Dipteronia dyeriana (assembly GCA_032871835.1). Lineage (NCBI taxonomy): Eukaryota > Viridiplantae > Streptophyta > Magnoliopsida > Sapindales > Sapindaceae > Dipteronia > Dipteronia dyeriana. The sequence goes on along the minus strand of CM065297.1, from coordinate 91,739,476 downwards.
AACCCGGAAGACCTACACTTGTAAAAAATTTCAAATGGGTCATTTTCCATGTTCTCACGCACTCATTGCTGCAAGGTACATTACAAGTTTTAGTGTACGATTACTATTACTGAAACGTGAACCTTATTGTTTTTGTTGTTTTTTACAGGGATCGAAACTTGGATTTCACATTGTTGTGTTCGGACTACTATAAGAGATAGACACTTATTGCGTACTCGGTTCCTATTATGCAGATTGAACATCCTTCCACTTGGGTTGTGCCATCTGACATTGTTGAGAGGGTGATTTTGAGTCAAATATCCAGAGACAAGCAGGACGCCCGATGGCATGTCGACATGTCTCGTATTCGGAGAGGACAACTACACAATCGTGTAGAAGTTGTGGAAAACCAGGGCATAATTCCAGGTGATGTTCTAACCTTCCTTTGATTAATGAAGGTCCAAGTAAAGGTGTTCCCGATGAATACAGCCGCAAGTGTAGCATCTGTCATTCAATTGGACACAATAAGCAGACGTGCCCTAACAGGGACTCTAATAGGGAATGAATGTCAACGTCTCCATTGATCACATTGTAAACATTTGGAATTCTATCCGATTGGAATTGTAAACATTCGGAGGACGACTGGAATTGTATGACTTGTTCGTTAAATTATTTTGTACTAAAAAATTACAATGTCAATTGTAATATTGTTCAAGGTTTGCAATGTGTTTCGTACATTTGATGGAAGACACTTGAACCAGAAACGTTAAAAGAAATTGAAATAATATTACTGAAATATAATGTCTGTGTACATAAAAAAATGTACAAAATATAAAAAATATACAACCAATCTCTAGATGGGGCTTGGAATTACAAAAAATCTCCACAACCATTTTCTCCCGAATGATACACATGTTGTTCTCCAACCAATAGAAAGGGCATCGACCCGCCAGTAAGTACTCCATAAGTCTCAATGTATGGGGACCACAATTACCCCTACAATTGGATACATTAAAACGCGTTACAATTCATTTTTAAATAATATCTAAACACGTTAATGAAATAGAATGTCTTACGATTTTTGTTGTTGGGGGACTGTAGAAGTGGAGACCACGCTGACTGAGAAGAGTTTATTTTCCCTGGGGAACTGCCGACGACCACTTTGTCGCGCAGTGTGGAACCCCTTGTCATTCAGCATTGATGGCAAAAACCACCGTAATGAGTGGACCTGCTGCTTCCTGATATACACGAGAACATCCTGTCTCCAGGGGTCAAATATCTCTAGCTTCCAGAGAATAAGGTCGACGGTCACTAGGAGCCAATGTTGGCCCCCCAACGTTGCACGGTATCAGGACCTGTAATAGTTTGCAGAAGGTGTTAGAATATACGAACAATTTTTAATTTAAATCATTTACACCGTGTAACACTTACCAAGTCGACCTCGTGTCATGGGCAGTTTCCACTCGTGGTAGCTCCACGAACCGTCTTAAGGTCCTCTTCCAACCATCGGGACTGCAACACATTCTACCTCGCCATGGTCACAGCCCCGTAAGAATCACGAGGCATCATTCTCTCTCATTGTAACATCATAAGTGGCTGTACATACAATCATTGATAGGAAGTTATCAACAATAAAAACCAAAAAACAAGATGCGATACCAATAATTTAAAACTACTTACATATAATTGCATATCCAATACCTTGATCCTTTGGTTGTACACAGTGGAGAATCCTCGCTGACGCTGAATATAGATGTATGCGTCCATATGCTGACAATATATAAAAGTAATGAATTGTTAGCAATACAACATTATTTAAACAAACATTAATTTGAAAATCACGTAAGTACGTATCATGTCCTCCAAGTCCATAAAGTTGGACTGCATCTGCATGAACCATTTGGCATTGACTGGTGCCAGCAAGTCCACACACGTCTGTTTAATTGTTGGATTAGCTTTATAAAAAATTGATTAAACATAAAAACACTGCCACATTCGTAGATGAAGTTGTACTCACAGTTCCCCGTTGATGTTCTTCTTGAAGGCTTTGTATACCGCTAGCTGGTAGCGTCCACAAGTCTGTGGGGGTCAAATATGTGTTCCGCAGACTGGGGTTGTGTCCCCAACCTCTTCGGCTAGTATGGATATGTGTATGGGCTCTACAACTGCCACCTGCGCTTCAGTATATGCTTCTGAGGCTGTACTCCAGCCTCCGAAGAGCTCTGGAGCTCGGTCGATGTGTTGAGTGGATGAGGGGACCACTGCGGCTGGATCGATGTGCTGGGTGGGGGAAGGGACCGCTGCGGCTCAGTCGATATGTTGGGTGGGAGAGGGGAATACTGCTGCTGGAACGATGTACTGGGTGGTGAAGGGGACCGATACGACTGGATCGATGTGCAGGGTGGGGAGAAGCTCTGTAGTTGGGTTGCTGTGCTAGGTGGTGAGTGAAGCTCGGGCTTGGTTAACCCAAAAAGGATAGTTGGGAGGTTTGACCGGACTGTTGTATGTGTAATAAGCATACTATACATACTATGGCCGATACGCGACTGAGCTTGACACTCCGGACCTGCCCCTCGGTAGGCGGGTCCTCGCTACATCCACATATCTTGTCCTGTCTGCCCCCCGTATACCCATCTGTTCTGTCTCCGGGACTAAAGTTTGGATCATGAGGTGGTGGGCCATCCCTGTGTTTATGCGTGGTCGACCCCCGAAGCCCTTGGATCAAATCCAGTAACACTCGATATTGCTGCTGTCGATCCTCCTCACTCTCTCGGTATTGATGCTCTCTATCCTTCTCACTCTTCCAGAGGGCTTCATGCACATGGTTTAACAGATCTTCCCATGGGGCCTGAAATCATATCAACATTGTTAGTACAAAACTATCAACATGTCGCGTTAGTGAAAAATAGAACTTTCTTTTCAATTTACCTCTCCATCACGTCCAACGCCCCCACAGGAATCCCCTGTAGAAGTATCAGGTCCGAGGGTGGTAAACCGAACCCATCTATGCCTATGCCTTTCTCACTGAGGGTCCGTTTGATATCCCTCACTATCACTAGCCCTTAAACCCCCAGCATCGAGCTTAGATCCCTCACTGTCACTGGTCCTGTCTGTAAAACCCCCACCCTCTATCCTACTGTTCCCGTCAAGGGTAGAGGGATCAGGGACCGGAGGCAGAATCTGAAGCCTGTCCTCTTCTACATACAAGCCCTCCCCCTCGTTTAGCCCCGCATAGTACGGTGCCTCTCTCTTAGCTGGTGTGGACACCAGTTCCTTCCTTGTAAACATCTGAAATATTGGTTAAAACAATGTAATTGTACACTTACTAACTAATATAAACATTAACAAGTTAAATACATACCCTAGATTTGAAAATCTTGGCCAGCTTCTTCCCTCTCGGTTGTTTGGTCAACTCCCACTTCAAAATACGGGGAGATAGATCTGTAACCCTCCGGGTGCTGAACTGTTGGTCCAAATCAGGGATCACATCGAAAGTAAATACCTGCATCAAAGATAAGTACGATAAGTATCCATAACATTTACGACACCAATAATAAAGTATAACTTCTAATTCAAAGTTCTTACCAATAGGGCGTGAGATAGACCGTAAATGTTGTAGGTCTCCACCGTATGTACGTGAGTGCCTTTTTCCTACTGGTGTAGTTTGAACCCGTCTCGTCACCGGTCAAGCGCATGCTTGAATGAGTAAATGGAATGCCTGTACACCTGGGCACCCTACAGGAACATGTCGAATGCATCGAGGTCTTCTACCGGCTAAAATTGCCAAACTGGAATCTTGAATCTCTCGTTCACCCCCATTAGTATCCAGTTCAACATATATATGAGGTAGAGCTTCACTGCATCGTACGCCTCTCCAAACTCTCCGACGGTGACAACAACCCTCATCTCCTCCAAAGAAACCTCTTCGGCTCCAAGAAAGTACCGTTGATGTATGCCATGCCATTCTCCACTTGTGCATACACACTCGTATCCGATACTACTCCAAACCATAATCAGGGGATCATGCAAAATTCCACCTTCGAAAACCTCACTGACTTGTTCCCTAACATAAATTGCATCTCATCTGTTGGGCCGTTATGATATAGCTTCCTCAAAAGCAACTGATGTATAATACCACCCGAAAACTTCATCTCCCGATGCATCGTTAGGAAATGCCTGAAACACGACGCCATTAACCGACGCCGTTCTTCATTTGCAAATTCTACAGGAACCCGGTTCAGCGCGTTGTCTATATGGGCAAAGGCATCAAAATGGTAGTGTCGAGTCAATTTGCCCTCGTACTAGTCTCCTTGTGGAGTTTTAAGCAAATCACTCAACCTATTTCTCATCTGCAATGTCACAGAAATAAAACATCATTAAACTGAAAAAAGCTCGGAACCAAAATTAAAAGTCTCAATCCAATGTAAAAAAAGCTCTATCCTAGTAAAAATAAGCCCGATCCCATAACAAAAAAACTCGATCTAATGTAAAAAAAGCTTGATCCTATTAAAAAAAAGCTCTATCTCATGACAAAAAAGCTCTATCTCATAACAAAAAAGCTCGATCCAATATAAAAAAACTCGATCTTATTTTAAAAAAGACTAGATCCCATGATAAAAAAGCTCGTTCCCATAACAAAAAAGCTCGATCCAATGTAAAACAAAACTCGATCCTATTAAAAAAAAACTCGACCCTTTTAGAAAAAGCTCGATCTCAAGACAAAAAAGCTCGATCCATTGTAAAAAAAGCTCGATCCAATGTAAAAAAGCTTGATAGTTTTAAATAAAAGGTCGATCCCTTTCAAAAAATGCTCGATCACTTTTTTTTTAAAAAAGCTCAATCCTATTTAAAAAAAGCTCGATCGCTTATAAAATAAGTTCGAATTACCAAAACCTAATTTTCACAAAAAAAGCTCAACTCAACTACAAAAAAGCTCGACTCAACTACAAAAAAGCTCGATTCTTCTTTAAAAAGTCTCGGTAACCCAGAATTTCATCTTCCTCAAAAGATATTCAACCAAATTTCAAACCCTAACCTAAACCACAACCATTCTCAAATCTCTATTTTAACCATAATATACAATTTCAATCAACAAAACTCAAGTCTAACATGAAATGCAAGTTAGCAACAACAAAAACGAGGAAAAACAAATTGAACTTACCTTTGTCGATCACAGATGTTCTCGTGTACTCTCGTTCCGGTCACTTCACCGTCTATTAGATTTCCGTCGGTCTCACTCTTGCTTTTCTCTGACTTTGAAAACGATAAATTTCTCTCTGTTTCAATAATTCAGGGTATTTTATCACGTTAAATAATGTCTTTTAAACATACATTAGTAAATTGGTGATATTTGCACAACAACCCCCCTAAATAGTACCAATAATTTTTCGAACCCTTTCCATTTTTCCCCAAATGAGGATGAGGATGAAGGGATTTAGGGATCCAGAGAAAAATGTGCATCTCTACTTTTGGATGAGAATGAAGAATTAAAAGTCTCCCACTTTGGCCTCTAGGCTCTGCCGCAACGGCTCTGTAACGACGGACTCCAACCTATGTGGTGGAGGAGGTCCTCCGAAAGAAAAGCTACGACGGTTCAGAGCCGATACCTGGTCCTGTAGAGTTTACCACTTTTCAACTGTTTTCCAAATTGTATTTGAGGATTTTTTTTAATTTTTTTAAATATTTTATTATTATATAAAATGATTTTGGTTTTTAGTTTTGATTTTATTTACACAAGTTCAAAAATACTAATATACCCTTTGACAATTAACTTTTACTAACAAATGGTTGATGGATGGACTAATTTTATACTTGTGAAAAAGTTAGGGACTGATTTGGTTATTTTTATAAGTCGCAAACTACTTGGAATTTTAAAATCGAAAATCTCCCATATAAACCATGAGGTGTTTGATAAATTCAATTTAAGCGCCAAGTATTTAATAAAATAATTATTTGTTAACTATGGAATTAGGTAAGGAAAAAGAGCATGAAATTCTTTTCTATTTTGAATGGTACAAGAAAAAAAAAAGGAATTTGTATAAACAGTAATGCTACTTTGTCACCTCCTAGATTTATAACTCAGTTGGTAGATGGACGTGTTTGAGATTTGGATAAATAACTCCCAAATCAGCGGTTCGAATCCTGCCTATGGTAAAAGTTTTGAAAAAAAACTACCTAATCTAAATATGTTGATAGATAAATACATTAAAAAAAAAATCTTGGGAATAAAGTTACAAAGGAATGACAAATAAAAATGTCAAGTGGAGAACCCTATTTTGACATACATGGAAATCTTTTAAATATTTATTAGGTGTTTATTATGAGAAGTGCAATTACCAAATAAGTTATGAACTTTTTCAATAATTTCAAGTAGTTTATGACTTTTTGGTTTCTGATCATATTACCTCATGTTTTTCAACATCGAATTAAGTTTTATTAACGGTGTTATAGTAAACGCTAAGTGCTAATCGGCGGCAGCCCAACGTCTAGCGCCTAGGCGGCACCTAGACGGTTCCTAAGCGGTCGATAATGTAATTATTTTTAATTATTTTCTATAAATATAAAACTGATATTCAATCTCTTTAAAAAAATATTTAATATTCAAATTTTAAACAATATAACTATCATATAAAAAAGACTTTGACTCTGTCTAGACTGATTAATAGGTAAAATTGACCGATAAAAGGGACAAGTAATCAGTTTTTTTTTATCTGCCGCCTAATACAACCCTTTTTGTTCTAATCGGGATGACAGGAGACCGCCTCGTACCTAGACATGTATTTTTGAACACCAGTTGTATATCCAATAACTGTAAAGCTCCTAGGTACAAGAAGAATGAAACAAACTGAATTTATTGGTCTAACAGCTAACTATAGTATAGAAGAGTGAAACAAAAGTCTTGGTAGGCACTTGAAAGAAATTGTTTAATGAGAGAATAAGTGAATAATGGGTGCGTGGAGTGTTTTAATTAGATATACGAACCTATGGCATAGGTGTAAGAGTTATAACACAGTCCAATATGTATGGTTTGTAATGATTTAAGGGAAAAAAATCTTACACCGCCCAATATAGATGGTCGTAAGGATTTAAGAGAAAAAAAATTTAACAGGTGTAAGAGTTATAACACAGTCCAATATGTATGGTTGTAAGGATTTAAGGGAAACAAATATAACACAGCCCAATATTTATGGTCGTAAGGATTTAAGAGCAAACAAAATTTAACCCCATCCAGTATGAATGATCGTAAGAACACTTTTCTGGTTGGATCCACAATTTAATCTTTTTTCTTTTTTATTTACCATTCAAACTTAAAATATTGTTATACTGAATTAGTGCTTTTACCATTTAACCACGTTATATTGTGATTGCAATTAAATTAATTTATAAATATTTAAACCCACACATTTTTTTGATTAGCATAATTGAATGACATAATGCGTTTGATCCACCCAAGAAACAAACATATTCTTCTCTAGTTGGAATAGAACATGCCTCCACACACTCATTCACTTGCCATGTCTTTCGGTCGCTAATTGTGAGAGTCAAATTAATAAAATAAGTTTAGAGAAAAAATAATAATTAAAATCATCATTAATTTTGACATGTTTGACGTTTGATTGAGGGCGTAGGAAGTAGACAATTGACTTTAACATATTTGATGATACAGGGGTAAAAACAATTAAGTGTGGAGACAGGCAGAAATGAAATCAGTAGTTGGAGGGGGCCGAATAATAAGAATTTAAAATTGATAGGATTAAAATGTAAAATATATAAAATATATAAAATATGTATGGTGGGATTCAAACCTCTCATTATCTTTATTAAGAAATGATATGTATGCATAGAGAAATTTTTTGGATGGCAAACGATGGTGTTCATGATTCAACAAACGGCACAAATGGCCATCCAATCCAATTTATATATATACATACATGTGTGTGTTTTTGTATCTTGAATCATTGCTATACAAAGAAATTGATACACAAATGGCACCCTGAACACAATATAGAACCACTTACAAGTCAAACATATTTCTCAATTAGAAAAAAAAAATGACCTGATGAAATTAAATGAAACATCAACAAGCTAAGTAAAGTAAAGCGTTTCTCACTATCAAAATTTTGTACAAGCTTATGCAATCAACAAGTTAAGTTGATCTTTTTTCTCACTTTCTAGTTTCTAGTAATTATTTTACATCTGATTATCATGATATAGGATCAGTTGTTGATTTGAACTTGAGAAATTGTTTGTTGGAGGTGGTTGATAGCTCTCTGATAATTCAAAAAACCCATGAACCAGAAGTCAAAATTATCCAGAGTCACCATTTCTATGTACTTCTGTGATGGATTCTTCACATTCTCACTTTGATTTACACTAAATATCTTCTCAAGTGGTATCAACACCTGCACAAAATTCACAGTAGTGTCAGGATCGGGTTTACTAAAAGACATGAAAAATTACTTATATTTTTCGAATCGAACACGTAAGTACCTTGTAATGCATTCTAAGGAATTCTCCATTTGGGGAAGAGAATTTGATTGATCTTTCACTGCAGAAAGCAATGTTTTGAGTGGAGATAAAGAGGAGACCAGCAATAGGACCATCTGTTGTTGATAAATAACATTGACAAGTCTTCAACAGTCTCTCTCCTTCTCCAACACTGAATAGCTTCTTGAAGATTTTGCTCATTCCTCCTACTTTCAGAATTCTAGCTCCTAAGCTCAACTTTCCTTTCACAATTTCTGTGATCTTTGGCCCCAATCTCACTGTACAGTTCATTCATGTTAATTATTTAATTTATTTTTCAGATTCATAATAATAAATTAAAATTTTTAAGTCCAGGATTTACCATACGGAATCCTCGATTTCTACCTGTAGTAATCCAATAGGTAAAATCGGTAACAATCGAGGATTCTGATTGATGTCATAAAGAAAGAAAAAAAGAAAGAATTACCATGCTCTCTAACTCCATTTGCAAATTTGTCAGCTTTCTTGCCAAGCTTGTTCATTCTTCTGAGAACAAAAGATTTGTTAGCAGGAGATGGAACAATGTGCTGGTGGGTTTGATGTCCAGGCTCTGCTGCAGTTAATAATAATTGTTGAATAGGTGAGATCTTCATTGCTGCTGATGTGATCATTGAATTTGAATTTCCCAAAACCTGTTCTACAAGGGATTTCTTCATTTCTTATAATAATATTGATTATTAAGTGGCTCTGAAACAGTCACAGAAATCGAAGATGCTTGCTTGCTTAATTGCTAGGTAAGGCTGTGTATTGTGCAAATGTATTTTGTATATAGATATATAGAAGAGTTTAATTTATGGTTGGTAGTTAAACTAACTAGTTGGACATCACATGGGTCATCTGTGACTCATCATGATAATAAAGGGACACACACACTTAATTGACTCATTAAAGATGACTTTTTATGCATTGCTGGATATTTGAAATATGATGATAAATCATATCTAAACCCCTCACATTTGATATTGTGATTTAAGTCATACCCCTCTTCTCCTACTTTTATTTAGTATTATATATATATATATTTGCTTTCTTTTATAATCAAGCATATTCTGCTCCCATTTTTCGGTTTAGGAAATTCTCCAAAAATTATTATTGTTATTACCTTGATCAAAATTGCAAGAGTGGTGATCAACATTGTCATGGTCATCAAGGGTTAATTTGTGATCAATAAGCCATCAAGGATAGCTAAGGCTTGCAATAACGATCATGATAGTTTTGATCACGACCCATCATCGCCTTCCAAGACAACGTTTGATTTTTTTTTTTTAACATGAATGAGATGGTCACTAATTTTTTTTTCCTAAAAAGGTTTTTATAATCTGAGTAATACTAGACAATCTAAAAAATTAGTCTAAATTTCAACTCAAATGATGTGACTAATGAGTTGTCAACACCACACATAACATGAGATGAGGTAATTAATGAAAAAATCTCTTTCCACATCATTTGTATTAAAATTTAGCCTAAATTTTTAAATCATATAGCATTAATATAAAAATATAGTAGACGAATATAGAATCTAAGTGTCAAATTTCGGTTAGGAAAACAAATGAGATGATCATTCCATTTCATTGACAATTTAAGCAGGAAAATATAGATTGTTTAATTTGGTTCACATAATTAAATTAAAATAATTTTATGATCACTACACTAATTAATTTAAGGGAGACAGTTAGTTCTTTTCATTTCAATTGAAAAATGAAAACTTTATTGTTTTTTTTTTGTTTGGTTTATTTATATATTAGTGTGTGTTGATGTATGATTGTAGCTTTTTGAGGTGTCATTTTAACTTTCTGACGCTTGCAGACTTGTCTTTTGATGCTATAACAAAAGCAATCTCTTTTGGATCAACCAATTAACAATAATCTTACGTTTAATTACCCACTTTTCTCTAGATAATGTAAATTAATATTTCTTCTTTTGTGTTCTTATATATGTTAGTTATAAAGCTTTTAAGGAGAACATGATAAAACTATTTTTCTTCATTTAAGTAGTGTGGTTGAAGGAGATAGCTTGGTGGTAAGTGTTAACTACACCTCTTAACGAAGTTGGGGTCTCGAATTTAAATCTCCCTCTCGTAAATTCAGTTTTATAGTTGGATTTAATCGAAACCAAAATGGTTTGACATAGAAATCAAATATAATTCCTGGTTTTTGAAAATTGAGGACACTAAAATGTTTGGTAAAAGGTTTTGGATTGTAAAGGTGGGAGGGTACTTATATTTATGATTTCAATCACCATGGGATTTCACAAATTAAAGTAAAAATTTCATTTTGATATAATCTAATATCCTACCATTAAATATCTATGTAATTAGGATTATAGTCTGTTAGATATAAATGTTCTTCGGGCCAAAAGAGCGTTTTTAATACCAATAGTTTTACAGAAATTCAACCATACTTCAAAAGGTTTTATTTGAAAAGTAATTCATTTCGGGCTTTACAATCCGGAACACATTTGCACTTAGAAAATTTCCCAAGGGATATAAAGCATTAAGATATTCTACTCTTTTTATTTTTGTTATATACATTTGGTGGAAATTGTGAGTTATATCACCTTTATTTATGTGTTACAATGATGTCACCGTTTTAATAGTTTAAGTTTAAAAGACACATATTATGGTGAACTATTCAAATTGCCCTTAAATAATCTATTTTTTATTTTCATTGTGCTTCCATCTATACTTTGAAAACGATAACCCCTCTCTCTCTCTAAAAAAAACTTGTCTCTCTCTAAATTATGTACAAAAAGATAACATATATTTGTGATATTCGTTTATATATTTTCAAATATTTTTGTGTGGTTTAACAATTTATCCATTCGTTATGATTTGTTGTCCTGCATTTGTATAAACATGTATGAACATGTATAAACATATATGAATATTTTATTTTTGAAAATAGGGTTTGTTAAATTGAGTATATTTGTAGCCAAATCAAACCCTTTTTTTAATATGACCGAGCATATTTTTTAAAGAATCGAGCATATTTTTTAAAGAATTGAAAGAATCGAGCATTTGTCAAAGGATCAAGATTTGTTTTTCAAATGATCAAGATTTGTTTTTCAAATGATCGAGAATATTTTTCAAACGATCGAGATTTTCTTTTAGAAAATTAAGTTTAGTTAAATCGAGTATATTTGTAGCGAAATTGAGCATATATTAAAAATAATTGAGGATTTTTTTGAAAGAATCGAACATATTTTTCAAAAGATCGAAAATATTTTTTTTGAAAATTGGTTTAGTTAAATTGAGTGAGCTTTTTAGTAAAGGTTCTAAGACTTTTCCTAAAGGCTCCGAGCCATTTGTAATTACATTTCGAGTATTTTAAGTACTGACTAGAAAAAAAGCCTTTAGGGGCGCTGCCCCCTCGCGAGCTGACCGGACAACTCGACCACCGCGAGCTCGACGGGGAGCTTGACCCCCGAATGCGTCTGCGTATGCGTAGCGCCACTTTATCGCCGTTTGAGTGATTGTTTGGGTTTCTCTCTCTACTTTCTCTCTATACTTCACAACTCCGTCACTGTAAAATGAATTAAAGAAATATAACGTGGAACAACTACTGAGGATATTTTTGTCTGTTCACCATAATATGTGTTTTTTAAATATAAGTTATTAAAACAGTGACGGTGTTGAAATGTCACATTTAAAAAGTGTCATTTAGTTTTTGAACCCTATCCACTTGTAGTGACGGTATTTTGAACTTGAAACATTATCGTCAGTCTGGATGAGCGTTCCTATCACTTGATAGCATTTGGCAGTGGTAAAATACTCTTGTTGACAATGAGGAATTTGGTTACTGAACTCAGTATCAACAAAATCCATATTTTGATTATATAATTTGTTCAAAATCAAGAAATATCTAGCTACTAAAAGAAAAAGGAGCAGCCAACAAATCAAGTGTGTATTAAGTCACTAAATATATAAGTTGAAATGTTCAAGGGTAGGATGGAGGGTTGGTCAAGAAATTGCTGAGTATTGGCCACATCAGTCCTCATCTCCAACAGTATTTAAATTTCTAATTAAATAAATGTAGCACCACACAATTCTTCTAGATAACAACTCGGTGACTCAATTAGACAATTACAACTTATAAGCAGGCAGTGAGTAATATTGTAATAATTGGCATTGTATCCAAAGTTTTTTTTTTTTTTTTTTTTTTTAAGTATATTACAAGAACAAATATACTCCCATAACGGGAGATAACTACTTCTCACAACCCGAGAAGAAAACCCCCCACAATTTCTTATAAAATGTGTATTTTGGGATTTAAATCCTACATATGTGGAAGGGAGGTGCAGCATCAGCTCTACTAAAAGATGACGTGCAGATTTGAAGTTATCTATAATGATAAATTCACTAATAGTGTTAGTAATCTTTATACATGTATATAAAGAGATCATTATTATTAGTACGCATTGATGTAATATGCCGGTGTAAATACACATGAGCCATTAATTAAACTTGAATGAATGTTACAAAGTAAAATTAGATAGATTTGACGACTTATAGTTAGAAAACTGAGATCCTGATACCAGTTGACCTTGAAGAAACATATAAGACTCCAAATCTCATCTATACCAGTGCTGGTCCTTGGGTTTTTGAGGTCCCAGGACAAGAATCTAAAATGTAACCCTTTATTTAATCTCGCATCTAAAAAATCTCATATTCGATAATATATATATATATTATTTTTTTAGAAAATTTACAAAAGGTTAATCAAAGTAATTTTTATCAAATTTATATCACGATACATAAAAATAACAAAACCGAAAAAAAAATTACTAGTAAATAGATCGACATAACAGTTTTCACTCAAAGAAATAGCTTATGTAAAATTGTAAATAAGGTGAGACTAACTTGTTTAGTTCCTCCCTCTTTATTTTCTTTTATTTTTTTTAGAATTTAAAAAAATAAAAAAATTGAAGGGTATATTTGGTAACATCTGAGGTGTACTTATAAAATATAATTTTAAAAAAACTCTTAATGATATGTACATATAAAAATAAATATACATATAAATTTTTAGAGATATAAATAGTGAAATATAACTGCTCATTTATTTTTAATAATTCTAATGAAATTTTTTTATTTAACCTAATCTTTATATAAGAAATTGATTTCCACCTATAATATTTTTTTTTATTTGAAACTCAAAATTGATATAATATGGATGTTTTGTGTGTCGTGAGGAGCATCATTATTTTCTGAACCTTTTATTTACCAAAGTCAAAGACATGAACACTAAATAATAATAATAATAATAATAATAATAAAGTCTTCGGCGGGACACTAGTGTCCCATCTTATGACCAGCACCGATCAACAATTTAGGGGTGAACGTTTTCGGGTTGGGTTGGATTGGATTGGATTGAAATTTTTCGATCTAATTTAATCCAACATAAATTTTAACCCAATCTAATCCGATCTAATATTTATCTGGTTGGGTTGGATTGAGTTGATCGGGTTGGACTCTTTAAGTCCAATAGCAAAAATATATTTGAATTCAAATTTTGTTATATCAAAATTGAAATTTAATATAAATTTTCACTCAAATATCATACTACATTGAGTTTAGATTTATTAAAAGTATCAAAATCAAATCACACCATATAATATAAATTGTTTAAATATTTTTTACATAATTAAAAAAATAAAAATATAACAATTTATCAAACTTGGAAAGTCTCCATCTAAGCCACCCATCAATTTTACAATTATAATAACTTCGTCGAATATCTCGTTGTTGGATAATCTATTATTTATTTCAACCAACATAATATTTTGAGTTTATATACAATTATTATACTCTTTTTTTTTACCAAATTCATAATCGAATCCTACGAAAAAAATGTATTTTAAAATATAATTAAGGATGTATCAATTAATACAACAAACGAAGATAATATAATTGCATGTTTTTAATAAATGTATTATATATTTATTGTATAAAATATTTAAAATTGTTTATTTATATTTATCATTTATAATATTATAAATGGTATATGAGTAAAATGTTTAAGCGATGGATGAGAAAGTCAACAAGATTTGATTTTGTTTATGACCTGTCAAAGAGAAAGAGAAAGAGAAAGAGAAAGAGAAAGAGAAAGAGAATGTGGTTCTAAATTAATAAGACACGGATTTACATGGTAAAACTCCGGTGATCGGAGAAACATCCATGGGTGGTTGGATAAACAACCAAGCCAAAATCCACTATTGAAATAAAGAATTACACCACTCAATCTTTTTTTCCTCTCTTCTAGTGATTTTTTGTGTATTGCTTTTTCTATATCCCCTCTCTGATGACGAGATTATGGGTCTATTTATATATTCATAGAACCCTAATCCTTGTACAACAAGTAATGAATGAATCTGTTTATAATTATAATTGTTTGCTTGTTGGAGTTGTCTTTATCGTATTTCCTGTTTTGAAGGTCGTGTGGAGATTGAATGAGACTCTGGTGATTTAGTCCATTTAGGATTTATTTCCTTTTAAATGGGTAGTCTTCTCGAAAAAGTAAAGTTGTTGCCTGATTTGGATCCTATTTCCTGTTCGGTGTTTTATTTTTCTAGAAAATTCTTCTTGATATGGATGTGTTGCGTATTTGAGCATGACTCTTGGTTCACTCACGTGCGAATCATGTGCAGGATTTCTTTATTCGGGTTTCTTGTATTTGTCTCGAGTAGAATATGATGTCATTTGGTCCTGAGCAGGTCATGACTTGCCGAAGGCTTATGTTCACACTTACTCAGGTTTCCATTCCTTAGTGATGTCTTAAAGGGTGTTTTCTGGATGCCTATTCGGATATCTACTTGGCAATTTTTTAAAGGACTATCCACCTTGTCAGTGACGTGTACACTCGACAAAAGTATACATATAACAATACCCCCTTAAAATATTTTTGCCGAGCAGGAATTGGTTCTTGGTAAAAGTATTTTAATCGAATTCCCGACTAGCCTTTGTCTTCATTAATACTGGGATAATTAATTCTCAAACGACGCTTCGTATTAAAGATGTGTCTTACTGGCTTCCATGTGCAATTCGTCTCTTCGCACGAAATCCCAGTGATTATGATGTTTTGAAATTCTGACGGCTTGGTCAGTTCTTTCCATGACACGTGTCTTTTAACCGTTCAGTTTCTTTGGTAGCATTTATGATACGCGACTGGTGGGTTAACTGATGCGCCGCTTTCGTCATCAAATCATTATTTTGATTTTCCCGCTTTTTGAGACCCTAGGGTTTCGTGTCATTGCCCCTTTAAATGTTTCACTGAAAGGGGTCTGGTTCATTTTTACAGAAGCAAATACTCAACCCAGATTTTCTTGCGCAGAGTTTTCCATCTTCTAGCTCTTTATTGATTTTTTTCCAGATTTATTTACTTTAAAGGTTAGTTTCAATGAATCCAACTTCTCGTCATCGCCTCTTTGTAATAGCTTTCTAAGCGCTTGAACGCGGAGACCTCCAATTGGTTTTCTGTGTTCGTAGATTATTGGGGGAAATTCCTCCCGAGGAGTCTTCTTTTCTGGATGTTGATGTTTCTGGGCTTCATCTTGATGCTCACTTTAGTCCTAGCTCTGAATCTTCTTCTAGTTCTGAATCTTCTGTTTCTGATCATCACAGGGTTCCTTTGCGATCGAGGATGGGAAAACATCAGAGCAAGCGTGTAGTCCACAAACATGGCTCAAGCAGTTTCCAAATCAAAAGGCAAATAATTGACGAAAATGATGTTGAAAAGGAACACAACGCTTCTCGTATCCCTTTTTCTCTTGATCGTCTGAGTGGATATGATGCCGAGCCGAATGTGGTCGGGGAAGATGAAATCGGGAAGTATCGTGCTTGGTTTGACCTAGATGACTCGGTCATATTGATTCTTGTTGGTGACAGGGCCGTATGGAACCCATATCCGGGCATGGTGGCAATTTATGGGTCTATACTCTGTTGTGGTGTGCCTCTTCCACTTCAGCCTTTCATTGCTTGGTTTCTTACCGAAGCAGGGATTGCTCCAGCCCAACTTGCTCCGAACAGCTACAAAATCCTGATATGTATGTGGCATATGTGGAGCCGGATGAACCTGTCGCCGCTTTCCCAAAGCGAAATTAGGCATTTATTCACACTAAGGCAATCTGGTTGGACTGTGACTTATTTTCTTATGTCCAACCCACTAGATTGCTGGGTCATTGAAGGGACGAAAGTGAATCGGAGAGTTGATGTTTCATCTCATGCCAAGAAGAGAGGCTTCGTGTGAGGATTCCCTTCTTCAAACAAGCATTGGAAGAACAGTTGGTTTTTTGCTGAAGAGAACTTGGGTCTTGAGGTTACTCTTTCCGCTGGGGAAAATCAGGAATAGATTAGGGTTCCCCATTTTTTCTGCTCTACTGATGCCTGGAACAAGAAGAAATTTTTTTTTACTGATACCGAGTTTACTACTCTTGCTCTGGCAACTGTTCGTCCTTTGGAAAAGAGGATCAGATCCTATCTTTACAATGAGAAAAAAATGATTGAACTCGATTTCTTTAATCAGATTTCTGATTATCATAGGCGATGTAAGTGGAATTCTTCTTATTTCCATTTTGCTTTTACGTTATTATTTCTGACTTGGTTTTTCTCTAACTTGTGCAGTATATGATTTAGACATCATCTGCGACGTCCAAGCTCGCCAGGTGAAATCAATCATTCAGGTGAGCCAAAAAGAAGCTTCTCGCCACAATGAGGAAGGGGTTGCTCCGCCAGATGATGTGTCAGATGAAGATTCAAATGAAGCTGACGGTCAAATTCCTGAGGTGCCTGTCAGCCGACAGTGGGAGAAACAAGTAATCCGAGTGGCTCAACGGCTGGCGAGCCTAGTTATTTGGTCGAGGAAAAGCCTGCCTAGCAGTTTGGAGTTGGCGACAATGAAGGACTAAGGGTGCCCCCCGATGAGCAAATTAATCTTGATTCTGGTCTTTTCGAATTCTTTCAGGATATTACTGAGGACCGGAAAGATCCTATGGTTGACCTTGGCTCCCGCCGTGGTGGAAAAAGAAAGGTGGCTGATTCCTCTACCCGTTCCCATAAAGTTCCTCGGGCGGTATCATCCATTGAGTCAAGTGATAATGATACCGAGGCTCGAGTTTCCCTTAGTGTCCAGGCTAAGGTGCCTTTGGGAGGAGTGGACACTTCGGATAATCTGAATAAGGATCCTTTACCCACTGAAGCTGCGGATGCAGGAGTAGGATCCCTAAGTAATCCCCCATGTCCCACCCCCAAGATATGTTGAGGACGATGTCATCCGGTCAGGTTTTTATTAGGGATGATCATTGGAGCCGTTTCAGAAATGGTTCCCCGACAACTCGTCTTGAAAATATTTTCAATAGTGTCTCTTATGTAAGTCTCCTATCTCAACTGCTATCTTAATGCCTATCAGATTTTTAACTTAATCTTTCTTACAGGTGGTGGCCGAGTTTACCGATTTGGTTCAGACGTAACAACATCAAGTTGATCGAATAAGGCGTCTTGAAGCTCAACTGAAGGAGAGCGAGGATAGCCATGTTCGGGTTGAAGCGGCTTATCAAAGGGAGGTGAGCTCTGCCCAGGTGTTTGCCGACCACTATTTGGCTAAGCAAGTGGAGGCTGAGGAGAAAGCTTCTGCAGTGGAAGAGAAAGCTGTGTCCTTTCAGAACTTTCTTTTTGCCGCCTAAGAGTCAATGCTTAAAGCTGAACAAGAGGCTGAACAACCCAAGTCGTCATATGAGCAGAAAATTGAAGATCTTAAGCGTCAGGCCTTAACCATTGAATCACTTTCGAAAGAGGCTAGGTTGGAGCTTGAAGTTCAAGGGTTCGATCACTTTAAAAGGTCCCCAACCTATGATGCCTTACTCCTTAGGGAGTTTCAACGAGGGTTAGTCTCTGCTGGTGAGTTCATCAAAGTTAAAAACCGGGCGACTGATAAAGCTCGGGCAAGTTGAGAATTGTCAATTAAAAACCACATGGATTGGTCCTTAGAATCTATTCGGATTCAAATGAAGGAGTGGAGGGCATACTGTCATAGTCAGGGTAAAGAGCCCTATCCTATGCACTTGGAGATCCCGTTAGAGCATTCTCTTTTGACCTTTTACGCGAGTCAGGAAGCTGATGCAGACGGGTCAAAACCTGACGTTGGACTGATCCCAATAACAGATTATAATGAATGGATGGATGACTCGGTCAACACAATCGTCTGGCCTTCAAATAAGAGTCTCCTTCACGAGCACGAAATGGTGCCCGACCCGAGTATCGACAAAAGCTCCAAGTCCTCATCTTAGCCTTATGCATATTTGTACAAAATTTTGCGTTGTAAGAGTTGATCAATGAAATCCCATATTTTTGTTCAGAATGCCAAGTATTTTGTATCCAGCCCGCTTGACTTATTGCTCGAGTAACTTCACTGAGTATCTTATTTAACTTAGTTCAGTTACTCGAACGATTTCTAACGCCAAGTATCTCATAAAACTGGCCAACTCTATTTCTCCATACCGAGTATCTTATTAAACTGGCTTGATTTATTGCCTGAGTAATTTCACCGAGTATTTTATTTAACTTGGTTTCGCCAAGTATCTTATTAGACTGGCTAATGCAATGTGCCAAGTATCTTATTAAACAGGCTAATGCAATGTGCCAAGTATCTTATTAAACTGGCTGATATTATTAACCGAGTCATCTAGAAATAGGTAAGCAAATTTATGATTGTACTTTATACTCGGTTGCTATCCAAACATTACATCAAGGCTCACCATGATTATATGTTCGAGTCCTTACGCAGATCACCGAGGAAGTCTCCTAGTTTCGTCTGCGCAATGGTTTGCCGAATCGTTAAACTTTTAAATTGCTTAACACAGCTGCGCATCTCACCAGGTTTTTTCCCGACGATGCCCCGAGAGGTTTTCCGGAATCTGGTGTATCGGGGTTACCTTTTGGCTAAGGTCGATTGACCTTGCTCGGTTGGCGTGCTCCTTCGAGCTTCTCCGCCCATTCAGGAATTTTGCCAAATTAATGGTCCCGAGCATTTTATTTTCTTTTGTTGCATGTTCTTATTATCATGCTCGTCTTTCATATGTTTTTATTATCATATGCTTAGATTTCTAAAATCCCGTGTCAGGCCTTTATTTATACCTGTAAAATTAACCATGATAAAATATCAAGACTAAGAAAATATCCTGACTAACAAAATTTTTCTGACTAAAAGAAACAAATTTCAAGGATAAAAAATCTTCAAATATTAGGTATTGCATGGCCGGGGTAAAACCCCTCTATCAGGTCTGGCAATCCAATATGCTCAATGACCAGCCACTCCTTCAATCTTGTATGGGCCTTCCCATTTGTCAACCAGAGAGCCTGCAACTTTGTTTTTGGTGTTCAGTGACACTTTTCTGAGTACCAGGTCTCCTAATTGGAATTTCCTGATCCGAACATGAGAGTTGTAGTGGCGGGTCACTCTTTATTGATATGCCATATTTCATACTCGGGATTTCTCCCTTTTCTCTTCTAGCTCATATAGACTTTGTAACAACATATTAACATTTTGATCCTCATCGTACAGCCTCACCCTAGGTGACGCGTATGATGTTTCTACGGGGATAACAACTTATGTTTCAAATGCCAAAGTGAGTGAAATCTCTCATGTAGAAGTCTTTGTTGTCGTCCGATATGCCCATAATACCTCAGGAAGTTTTTCAACCCAACTTCCTTTCTTGGCATCTAGCTTTGCTTTGAGTGTGTGCTTGATAATTTTGTTTACTGCTTCAGCTTGCCCATTCGTTTGAGGGCGGGCATGTGTGGAGTAGTAATAGGCAATTTGGTACTCATTGCACAACTGTCTGAATTTTAGATTATCGAACTAGGTGCCGTTGTTAGTGATGATAGTGCTCGGGACTCCAAATCTGTAGAGTATATTTTTCTTCACAAAGTTTGTGGTATTTTCTTCTGTGATGTGTACCAATGCTTCGGCTTCTACCCATTTTGTGAAATAATCAACGGCTACAATCGCATGCTTTGCTCCACCCCATGTCCCTACCGGTATTGGGCCAATTAAGTCTAGGCCGCACATGGCAAATGGCCATGGGGATGTGAGGCTTCTAAGTAGTTCAGAGGGTTGTTGAATAACGTTGGCGATCCTTTGGCATGCATTGCAGCTTTCTGAACATCGCCATGCGTCCGTGAACAAAGAGAGCCAATAATACCCTTGCCTGAGTACATTGTGTGCCAAACTTTTGCCCCCAGTATGGTTTCCGCATACTCCACCGTGGATTTCCTATGGTATCCGACATGCATCTTCCTATGATACACATTTTTGGAGTGTTCGGAAAAACCCCTTTCTGTATAGTTCTCCTCCAATCAATGTGTATCTTGCTGACTAGTATCTGATGCGTTTGGCTTCTAAGGGATCTTCTGGGAGCACACCTTCTTTTAGGTACCTTTTTAGCTGGGTCATCCAACCGTTTGACGATGTTTGGATTTATGATATTTCAAAGTTTTTCGGCTCAACTATACTTGGTCTGAGGAGATGTGCGACCAGAATAGTTTTTGGCCTGATTATAGTTGTCGCTGATGCTAATTTGGACAAAGCGTCTACATTTTCATTCTCTTCCCTAGGAATCTGGACAATCCTATATTCTTTGAATTTTTGAAGAAGTTGTTTTGTTATGCCACAATAAGCTATCATACTTTCATCTCTAGCTTGGTATTCGTCCAAGACTTGGTTGACAATTACCTGCGAGTCACTGAATATCTCGACCTCATCTGCTACGAGGGCTATGCATACTCTAAGTCCAGCTAGTAGCGTCTTGTACTCGTCTTGATTATTTATTGCTTTGAATTTGAATCTCATGGCATATTCAACATCATCTCCTTCCGGGGTGCATACTACGATCCCTGCCTCGCTGCCATGAGTGTTCGAGGAACCATCGACATATAATTTCCACAAGAGACTCTTGCCCAATATCTTTTTTGCTTTCAGGTTTGGTTCTGTGAATTCTGCTATGAAATCTGCCACTGTTTGGCCTTTGAGAGATGTCCTGGGGACGTATTGAATATCGAATTCACTCAGCTTGATTGCCTATTTAGTTAATCTTCCCGAGATCTTTGGTTTCTGTAAGATTTGCTTAAGTGGGCAATCGATGAGAATCTGAATTGTATGTGCCTGCAAGTATGGCCTCAGTTTCCTTGCTGCTGAAACCAATGCTAGGGCCATTTTTTCTACCTGTGAATACCTGATTTCAGCTGGAAGAAGGGCCTTGCTGGTGTAGTATACTGGCCTCTGTACCCCATCTTCTATTCTGACTAGAACCGAGCTTGCAGCTAATTCCGTAATTGATAAGTACAAGTGGAGTGTTTCTCCCATTTTAGGTTTTGAAAGAATGAGAGTCTGCCCTAAGTACTCTTCGATTTTTAGGAACGCCTTCTCGCATTCTTCGTTCCATTCGAGCCCTTTTTCCTTTTTCAAATACTTAAAAAAGGGGGCACATCTATCTATGGCCTTTGAAATAAATATGCTCAAGGAAGCTAAGCATCCTGTCAAGCGTTGCACTTCTTTTAGCGTCCTTGGCGAAGTCATTTTTTGAAAGGCTTGGATCTTCTCAGGGTTCACTTTGATTCCCCTCTGGTGAACTTGGAAACCCAGGAACCTTCCTGAAGGAACTCCAAACAGGCAATTGTTCGGATTCAACTTCATCAGATATCTCCTCAAGACATCAAATGTTTCCCGTAGGTCTGAAGCGTGCCCATCTGCCGAGATGCTCTTGGTTAGCATGTCAACAATGTATACTTCCATGTTTCTTCCTATTTGACGTGCGAAGATTCTGTTGACCAATCTTTGGTATGTTGCCCCTGCATTTTTTAGCCCGAAAGGCATTACTGTGTAACAGTATAAGCCTTGATCGGTTGTGAATGCTGTTTTTTCCTCATCAGCCTTATTCATCCAGATTTGGTTGTATTCCGAGTAAGCGTCCATGAGACTAAGTAATTCATGGCTAGATGTAGCATCGAGCGGTTGATCTATCCTTGGAAGAGGAAAAATGTCTTTTGAGCAAGCCTTCTTCAGTTCCATGAAGTCCACACACATTCTCCACTGGCCATTTTTCTTCTAGACGAGAACCACATTGGCTACCCACTGAGGGTAGCTAATTTCTCTGATCGACCCTACAGTGAGTAACTTCTCCATTTCCTACTTGATTTCCCGACTTCTTTCGAGGTTGAATGATCTTCTTTTTTGTATTATTGGTTTTGCATTCGGGTCCACCACAAGATAATGTGATATTACTCGGGCATCTATCCCTACCATGTCTTCATGACTCCAGGCGAACACATCTTTTGAAATTTTCCTTTATCTTTATAGTGTAAATATACGCAGGGGGGGGGGGGGGTGAATAGGTATATGCTCCAATTTTTGTCTTCATTTAAAAACAATGCATTTTTAATAATGCTTAGTGAAAATTGCAAACAATGACACAATATTTACGTGGTAAACCTCCGAAGAGGAAACATCCACAGGTTGATACCACAACCACCGGCGAAAGCAAATCCACCATTTCAAATAAGAGTTACACACTCAAGCAATCAACACATGCTCTCCAAGCTATCACTCTTACTCTACCAATGAACCTAGTAATCTACTCAGCCGACTTTCTATCCAAGATCTTCTGTCTCTAGAAAGATTCCTTGCTCACCTATCCGGATCCTCCCGACCCTAGGCAAGACTGCTTGCTCAACTATCCGAGTCCTCCCGACTCTAGTTGAGATTTCCTTGCTCAACAATCCGAGGTCTAACACCTATTGTTGAGACTTCCACTTGCTTAGCTATCCAAGTCCTCCCCGACTTCCAATTGCTCAAATCAAAGAATCACTCTAAGATATGAGACTTCATACCTCTTCACAAGGCATCTAAGTGATCATGAATGCAAAGCGCAAACAAGCACTCAACATAGAAAATGATGATCAACAAATTCTATGGACATGCAACTAGATTGCTAGATTACACTTTCAAAGAGCAATCACAAATGTATCTAAACAACCTAAGCATGTTATCAACTAAGAACATAGATATGAAGATATAGACACCAATTGAAACACAACCTAGTTCTTAAAAAACGAAATTAGATCTAGAAATAGTCAATAAAGCATAAGAGCAAAAGATTTCTAGAAGTAATTTCATGTTTATCAAGTTTAGCACAAATCATTCAATTTATCACAAATCTAGCTAAACTCAAAAATCAATTCAACAAACCATAAAATGATATAAAAATCATCCTAGTCATGTTCGTAATCAAATGACATCAATCAATAAGAAGATCTAAGAAGAAGATCTAAGAAGAAGATGATTTTACCAACAAGGATGAAAATCACGAACTGAAGATCTGATCACTACAAAACATCTAGACATCCTTTGGTTATAGAAATGCTTGAGGTTTGTATAAATCTTCAAGACACTCAAAATTGGTTTTTGAATCAAGTGATTCAGAGTAGAAATGAAGAAGTTATCACAAAAACGAAAAATCAAAATGTTGAGAGAAATTCTGCACTAGTTCTTCAATTTCGTTTTTCTCAACTTCTAACGAATGAGATGGAATGAGAGGTTTTAAAGAGAGAACAACCAAAAGACCATTTTTCCCTCATGCCTTAGTGCCTCCCCGAGATGGCACGTGGGCATCTCGGGGCAGCAAGGCTTTGGGGTCGAGATGGCCACGCGCCATCTCGGGAAGGTGCCAAGTGATGGCTTGTGCCATCGCACCTCTTCCCTTGCGCTCCTCTTGCTTTCTTCGAACGTTCTTTGGCCTCCGAACTCCGAATTCAAATCCGTTTGAAGATTACGAACCAGGAATCCCTTATGGACATGTACATTTAAGATACTCAACCTAGAAAATAAGAATTCGACTCGATATATGAAGATAAAGATAATGTATGCAATATGAGTTTAAAGTGTAGTATCTTTTGACTTAGAACTCGAAATCAATAGTATGAGTAACTGAAATGACCGGAACTCAATCATGAACAATCTAAGACTAAAACCAAGTTCAAGATCCATGTTATACAAACATATAAACAAACAAATACATTTCACACAAGAATGCAAACTACATAGAGACAGTCTCCAATCATGAATTTTCCAAAACATGTTACTTTCATACCAATGCATGAGCATTCAACTTCAAGTGTGTGAATGATTTATACCAAATGATGCACTATGATGCAGATACACAAATGTATGAATTGTGTGTGTGCACATTTAATGATATACAACTAAGCAGGGACACATATGAATAAATTGTGTGTGTGTGCGCTTACGCCTTGCAAGAGGAAGAAAAATCTCGATACCTTAGCATCCAAGAATAGTACCAATCCTCTTGAAGATGAACTTTGCATCATTAGAAGTTGTTTTTCTTCCTTGAAGCTCTTATCGTCATGAACCACTTAAGCAACTAAGCATTACAAAGTAATGAAGTTTTGTTATGGAATCAAGCTAACACAAATCTAAAACCTAACAATCCCCCCCTTTGGCTATTCCATGACAAAACCTCTACCTCACCATACAATGATCACTCATAATCAATGTTGATTGGATTCTCACATCCTCACATTACAAAGAGATATTCCTAGACTAACATGTCTTTAAGAATCTTCAAGAATATCTTCACACATTCAAAGCACCCGTGAGACAAGAACAACCAAAAGAAATCTTCTACAAAGAAATAGGTGAGATAAACAAACAATATACGAAACAAAACAAAAATTCCCTTATCTCTTCTTATTTCATGCAAACAAGAGTTTTTCTCCCACTTAAGACAAGATTTCTCCCCCTTAATGAATTGTCTCCCCTTTTATATCAAAAGTAAGTAACATGGTGAGGAAAACACTTTCTCCCCCTTTTTGGCTAGGAATAGACAAAAACATATTACACAACATAGAGAGAGAGAGAGATAGATGCCAATTGAAAATACCTACAAGGTTATAAGGGATGCATAATAAAATCATGAGATAGTGAGCAAACAAGTAGTATAGAGAACTAAATTAAACAAACTAAGCTCCCCCTTAACATATGCTCCACATATTAATAAGCAAGTAAACTTGTTCACAAGGGAATCACACAATCACACATTTCAAGGAATAAAAGATAGTAAACCATTATTTTTCAAAAACAATAAGAGAATCAAAGATTTTCATTATTCTCTCAAAAATAATATCTCATTGCTAATGAATCAAGCACATTAAGCAAAAATGTGTGTGTGTGAAAAAGCTTCTAACATATATAAAAGGAGTGATTGTGATATCAACATGCAAATCACTTCAACACCTATCCATCTAAAGATTTTCAAATCAAGGTCAAACCGATTATCATCCGGATTTTTGCTTTAAAGAGAATAGATTTCAACATATGAGCGTGTGTGTGCATGTGGCTCGACATCCCATTTCTGTTTTTCAACCCGAGCAATCACAATTTTCAACTATACTCCATTTTAAGCCTTCCTCAATTTCTTTTTAGGCTTTGAATCAAAGGTTTTTGTTTTTAATGATTCTTTTTCAGCACTTCTTTGATTTTTATATCATAAACATATACTCTTCATGATGGCTTTCACTCATCACAATGGTGTATCCCTTTCCTACATTGGGCGGCTTCACAACTGAGGTGTGTAGCCCTTTCCATAAAGGTGCTCGTTGAGTTCTATGTAGATGCCGAAGCAAAATGGATACTAACCATAGGTCATCTATCATGTACTAGACAATGAACTTCAAGATGCATCTATAATCTATATGCTTTCAAACTCAATTACTCAAAATTAGACATATAAGAGAAGCATTTGTGCACTTTAAAAAAAAACAAGATTTATAAAGACTTAAGTGCATGATCTAGAAGCAATAAAAGCTATTTTATCAAGATCATTACTTCTCACATGAGTAGCTCTCAAAGAAATAGATATACAATATATTTTTTGCTTATTAAGCCACTCATAACCACACACAAGCATTAATCAACACAAATCATGCCAATGGATCTTCTAAGAGATACAAATCTCTCTTTGTCCAAGGGCTTTATGAACAAGTCCGCAAGTTGATTTTGAGTAGGCATATGTTCAAGAGTTACTATTGAATGTTCAACAAGTTCTCTAATGAAATGATGCCTAATGTCTATATGCTTTGTGCGTGAGTGTTGAACCGGATTTTTTGAGATGTTAATGGCACTCATATTATCACAATAGAGAGTCATTTTACCTTGATCAATCTTATAATCCTTGAGAATTTGTTTCATCCATAGAATTTGTGTGCAAGAACTTCCGGCTGCAGTATACTCAGCTCAGATGAAGAAAGAGATACAGAATTTTACTTCTTGCTTTGCCAAGCAACCAAATTATTCCCCCAAGTAATAGCAACCGCCCAATATGCTTTTACGATCATCAATGTTTTCTGCCCATTCCTCTCAACAATACCATTTTGTTGAGGAGTTATAAGAGCCGAGAACTCATGTGAAATCCCATAATCATCACAAAACTCACTAAATCTAGCATTTTCAAATTCATTCCCATGATCACTACTAATGCGACATATTTTCTTGATCCAAGACCTTTTTCATTTTGAACTTGATTGCAAAACTACTTAAAGTAACCAAAAGTTTCGGTCTTGTCTCTAAGAAAATATACCCAAGCAAACCGAGAAAAATCATCAACACATACAAAAATGTATTTTTTACCATTTATGCTTTCGATTTGGATTGGTCCCGTTATGTCAATATGCAAAAGTTCTAATTGCTTCTTGGTAGCAAAATTAGTGTTCTTTTTATGAGACACTTTGGTTTGTTTACCTAATTGACATGGTTCACAAACACCATCAAGATTTTTACCAAGACTAGGAAGACCTCTAACAATGTTATATTTCTCAAGATTCTTTAAATCTTTATAATTCATGTGGCCCAATCTTTCATGCTATAATTCAAGCTTGTTGCACTCATGTGCCATATTACATGTTAGTGGATCAACCTCTAAACAATAGCAATTGTCCGACGACCTTTTGACTTTCAAAATAATTTTGCCCTTTTTATCGATTATTGTGCACACATCCTTGTTAAAGCTAACTTCTTTAAAAATTTCACACAAGTGAGTGATGCTTATTAGATTAGCTTGTAGACCATCTACATACAAGGTGTCACGAGGTTTAGGCAATCTGGGGATACAAATTGTTCCCTTGCCTAGAACTTGCTTTTTAGTGCCATCGCCAAATGTAACCCATCCACCATCATTCATAACAAGATTCTTAAAGAATTCCTTGTTACCAGTCATATTCCTAGAGCAACCGCTATCTATGTACCAACAATAGGATGAATTAGCTCTTAAAGCATATTGTGCAACCAACCATTGTGTTGTGTTTTTCTTAATCCAAACTTTCTTGACAAGTTTCTCATTCCTACTTTTAATAACATGCTTTGACTTGTTTTTAGGCACATTGACTTCATTAGTCACATTTTCAAACAAATCAAACAAAGCATTATCAACTTTCTTATGTATAGTAGAACGAGGCACAACACAAGATTTAACAAACAAATCATCAACACATTTATTCTCAACATGCTTTTCCAAGGTCTTCTTAGGTCTAATTCTAGATCCATATATGGATGATTGCCTAGGACCATTCAAAGACATATCATACAAATCATTGGCAATTCTACATTTATGAATGTATTCATAACATCCATGTCTTATGTTTCCTACCATATTGCAATAATGACAAATAGGTATGAATTTGAGAAGTTTACCACTTGCTTGAGCATTCAACTCATTTTTCCTTCTCACATTTTTACCTCTTTGGCGTGCAACACTAGATGTCTTGCCTTTTGCATTTGATGATGATGTAACTTGTCTTTAGCATTGTTGAGTCTTTTCCTTGACCTTCATTGTTGATGTTGAGGCACCTCTGGTAGCATTCATGGCTTTACCGTTAGAGAGTGTACCTACAATTAAATTGCTACAAGCTTTGACAAAAGTAGATTTGTTAGATGAAGGAGTTGGTTTTTCATTAACATATCCTAAACCTCTTTTGTCGCTTGAAGACTTTCCAACCTTAATGAGAGCTTTCACTTTATTAGAGCTAAATAACATCTTGTTAATCATCTCTTTAGCCTCATTAAGTTTGTCATTGAGCACTTTCTCTTGATTGTCATGCTCATTAAGTTTTGCTTTAAGTACATTTTCAATTTTCCTAGCACGAACAAGAGATTCATCTCTTTCCTCAATTTCATGCTTCAAAATACTTAATCTATCATTGCTATCAATCAAGTTTTTCTCAAGATTAAGAATTTTGTCATTAAGATCAATAACACATTTTGAGCTACAATCATGATTTTCTAACTTCTTAGTGAGAGACTTATTGATATTAGAGATCCTTTCATTTTCTTGAATAAGATCTTTGATCTTTTGATCATCTAAGTCAATAGACCCACCTTCAACAAGAGAAGCCACAAAATAATACATTTCTTTAATCATGATGAAACAAAAGAAGATAACAAACACTACAAAGAAGATCTATCTAAGTGCGCTTAGACACCTGCTCTGATACCAATTGAAATTTCCCTTTATCTTTATAGTGTAAATATATGTAGAGGGGGGGGGGGGGGGTGAATAGGTATATGCTCCAATTTTTGTCTTCATTTAAAAACAATGCAATTTTAATAATGCTTAATGAAAATTGCAAACAATTTCACACAATATTTACGTGGTAAACCTTCGAAGAGGAAACATCCACGGGTTGATACCACAATCACCGGCGAAAGCAAATCCACTATTTCAAATAAGAGTTACACACTCAAGAAATCAACACATGCTCTCCAAGCCATCACTCTTACTCTACCATTGAACCTAGTGATCTACTAAGCCGACTTCCTATCCAAGACCTTCTGTCTCTAGGAAGATTCCTTGCTCACCTATCCGGATCCTCCCGACCCTAGGCAAGACTACTTGGTTAACTATCAGAGTCCTTCCGACTCTAGTTGAGACTTCCTTGCTCAACAATCCGAGGTCTCACACCTCTTGTCGAGACTTCCACTTGCTTAGCTATCCAAATCCTCCCCGACTTCCAATTGCTCAAATCAAAGAATCACTCTAAGATATGAGGCTTCCTACCTCTTTACAAGGTATTTAAGTGATCATGAATGCAAAACGCAAACAAGAACTCAACATAGAAAATGATGATCAACAAATTCTATGGACATGGAACTAGATAGCTAGATTATACTTTCAAAGAGCAATCACAAATGTATCTAGACAACCGAAGCATGTTATCAACTAAGAACATAGATATGAAGATATAGACACCAATTGAAACACAACCTAGTTCTTAGAAAATGAAATTAGATCTAGAAATAGTCAATCAAGCATAAGAGCAAAAGATTTCTAGAAGTTATTTCATGTTTATCATGTTTAGCACAAATCATTCAATTTATCACAAATCTAGCTAAACTCGAAAATCAATTCAAAAAACCACAAATTGAAATCAAAATCATCCTAGTCATGTTTCTTAATCAAATGACATCAATCAATAAGAAGATCTAAGAAGAAAACTAAGAAGAAGATGATTTTACCAACAAGGATGAAAATCACGAACTGAAGATCTGATTACTACGAAACATCTAGAAATCCGTAGAACACTTCAAGACACTCGAAATCGGTTTTTGAATCAAGTGATTCGGAGTAGAAATGAAGAAGTTATCACAAAAACAAAAAAATCAAAATGTTGAGAGAAAAATTCTGCACTAGTTCTTCAATTTCGTTTTTCTCAACTTCTAATGAATGAGAGGGAAGGTGAGGTTTTAAAGAGAGAACAACCAAAAGTCCATTTTACCCTCATGCCTTAGTGCCTCCCAGAGATGGCACGTGGGCATCTCAGGGCAGCAAGGCTTTGGGGTCGAGATGGCCACGCACCATCTCGGGAAGGTGCCAAGTGATGGCTTGTGCCATCGCACCTCTTCCTTTGCGCTCCTCTCGCGCTCTTCAACCGTTCTTTGGCCTCCGAACTCCGAATTTGAATTTTTTTGAAGATTACAAACTGGGACTCCCTCAAGGACATGGAAATATAATATACTCAACCTAGAAAATAAGAATTCGACTCGATATATGAAGATAAAGATAATGTATGCAACATGAGTTTAAAGTGTAGTATCTTTTGACTTAGAACTCGAAATCAATAGTATGAGTAACCGAAATGACCGAAACTCAATCATGAACAATCTAAGACTAAAACCAAGTTCAAGATCCATGTTATACAAACATATAAACAAACAAATGCATTTAACACAAGAATGCTAGAGACAGTCTCCAATCATGAATTTTCCAAAACATGTTACTTCCATACCAATGCATGAGCATTCAACTTCAAGTGTGTGAATGATTTATACCAAATGATGTGCTATGATGTAGAGACACAAATATATGAATTGTGTGTGTGCGCATTTAATGACACACAACTAAGCAGGGACACATATGAATGAATTCTGTGTGTGTGCGCTTATGCCTTGCAAGAGGAAGAAAAATCTCGATATTTTAGCATCCAAGAACAGTACCAATCCTCTTGAAGACAAACTTTGCATCATAAGAAGTTGCTTTTCTTCCTCGAAGCTCTTATCATCTTGAACCACTTAAGCAACTAAGCATTACAAAGTAATGAAGTTTTGTTATGGAATCAAGCCAACATAAATCTAAAACCTAACATCTTTGTATTTCCTAAGTAGATTAATAAGGTTTTGTTTAACCGTTTTTTCTAAATTAGCCTCGATTTTGATCTTCTTGTCTTGTTCTTCTTCTTTTATGGCTATTTCCTCTATTGGTTCACCTTTAGACACCTTTAGCTCTTCCCTTGGATCGAACTGAAACAACAATGATTCTTGCTCGATCTGATCTGATCTAATCATGTTATGGTGCACACTTGCTCACTATTGTCCTTGTCTTTGTAAACCGAGAGGTTAGCTCTTCTGGCCATCTCCTGAGACCCCTTGACTACTCTTACCCCTCGTTCAGTTGGAAAATTGATCATTAGAGCATAAGTAGTTGTTACTGCCTTAGTTTTGTTCAAAAATGGTCAACCTAACAATGCATTATAGGGCCAGTTGTCCAGGTCTACCACTACAAAGTCGAGTTATACCGTTCTCTGGCAAGGTGCTACTCCAATTTTCATGGGCAGCTTCGCTGTCCCGAAGGACCTGACCTTGACTCCCCCGAATCCTTTGAGGGGGGTATGGAAAGGTTGCAAGTCTTTTCAGTCCAACCTGAATTGATCGTAGATAGCCACATTGAGAATATCGACCGAACTGCCATTGTCTATTAAAATTCTCCTGACTTCCATATGGCCAATTCGGGCACTTATGACGAGGGTGTCATTTGGTCCAACATCAACCCCATATGAATCGGCCTTTGTAAATATTATCGGGTCCTATCCTTCATTTATTTTTTTCGGGTCTGGTTTGATGGAGTTGACATCAAAATTTTGCCTTGCCTCTACCGCTTCTCGGATTTTCTGAGTTTGCTCCCGGTTACTTCTTCCAATCGATGGTTCTCCGAAGATAGTTTATATTACCTCATTCACCTCGGGACTGGCCTCTTTGTTCCGACTCGAATTATGATCAACCTTGGTCTCTCTTTTTATTTATGACTTCTCATCTTTCTTCAGGATTATATCTTGGAGGTGTCTTTCCCGAATGAGGGTCTCAATATAGTCTCTAAGTTGGTAACATTTGGAGGTCTCATGACCGGTTTCCTTATGGAATCTGCAGTATTTGTCGTGTCTCGTCAAGTAAATTGAGATTATCGATGGGGCTCATTTACTAGATTATTTTCTTCTAATATTGCCAGGATTTCTTCCTGTTTTTTTCGAAGAGGGGTGTAGTTTGTGTATTTTTCTCAAAACTTCTCCATGGTCTGGTCAACATTACACTCACTTTCCCCATCCTTGCTACTTTCTTTATTGTTTCCTTTTTGTTTTCCTTTGTGGCTCTATGCCTTCGACTCGACATTTTTTTGTTTGGGCCTTCCACCATGCATGTAGCAACCTCCTGTTTCTAACTCCTCTTCCTCGGCTAATGCATATCCTCCAGCCATATCTATCATATCTGCATATCTAGTTAGACGAGCCCTTCTTAAGTCAAAAGACAGCCGTCCATTCTGCAGGTTGTTTATGAATGCAACAATCATTGATTCTTCATTTGCACTGCCAATTTTTGAGACTGCCTGACCAAATCTCCCCAGGTATTTTTTCAACGACTCGTCATTCCCTTGTTTCAACTGAGAAAGGTAAGCCACTGGCTTTTTCCTGTGCATATTGCCCAGAAATTATCTTGAGAAACTTCTGCTCAACTCACCGAAACTCTCAATGCTTACCAGGGGCAATCTTCCGAACCATCTCAAGCCCGTGTCTCCCAAAGTTTATGGAAAATTGAGACATAGCAAAGGGTCGCTGTGTGCCTACTGAGCCATAGCGCTTTTATACCGTCTAACGTGTTCCTTAGGATATGTATCTTTCTTGAATTGTTCCACGTGTGGCATCCTGAACCTTTCTGGGAAAGGGGTTCGCAGGATTCCCCTAGTAAAAGGACTGTCAGTATCATCATCAGACAAATCGTTATATCCATATCGCCTAACCAACGCGTCCATTTGATGCCTGTTGTTTTTGACTTCTCGGGTCAGGCTCTGAATCATAACATCTCTATCTCCCACCGGTTATCCATGATGGTTAAACCGTCGGGTAATCGCCATACCTGTTTCCAGATCATCTTCATCCTGTACCCGAGTCTCGTGAGCTAAACCTTACAGGTGTATGGTTCCATGACAACACTTGTGATGGTGGCAATCGCTATCTTCTGATGACGATGACCGATCCCTGCACCGGTCATATTTTAGGTGTCTGTCTCAATCCACCTGACCGTGACTCCGCCTTTAGGGTGGTTGTTCTTTGGGTGTTTCACGATCCTTGTCCTGGTTGCGTGTTTTATCCCCAAATTGATTGTTTTGATC
The DNA here is from genome assembly GCA_032871835.1 of Dipteronia dyeriana. Taxonomy (NCBI): domain Eukaryota; kingdom Viridiplantae; phylum Streptophyta; class Magnoliopsida; order Sapindales; family Sapindaceae; genus Dipteronia; species Dipteronia dyeriana. Next base: position 91,705,981 of record CM065297.1, on the reverse strand, counting down.
CGAGTTCCTAACAGCTACTGAAGCATCTGGTTTCGACTCAACTATAACTGAACGGAGCCTTGTAGGTGGAAGGTTTGGTGGATGAGCCTCATCCGCAGTCAATAGATCTACTTCTTCTCTTACCGCGTCTGTCAATAGATGTTGTAGTGCCTCGCGAAAATGACGTGCTATGTCATCACTGGTTGGAGGGAATTGTTGGTTGTTGATTCTCGGTGGTTGTTGCGGGGTCTCATGAACTCTCGCTTATATGAACATTATCTTGAGATTTTAGGATATCCCCAGAACTGTTTCTGTTTCTCTTTCTGTTTCTAGCCATCACTTATATCAGATCGAAGGTTCAAGCCCTCTCCTTCTATCGCCAATTGTTGACGCTGATTTCACGATGGATGAGAAAGCCAACAATATTGGATTTTGTTTATGACCTGTCAAAGAGAAAGAGAAAGAAAATGCGGTTCTAAATTAATAAGACACGAATTTATATGGTAAAACTCAGGTGATCAGAGAAACGTCCACGGGTGGTTGGATAAACAACCAAGCCAAAATCCACTATTGAAATAAAGAATTACACCACTCAATCTTTTTTTCCTCTCTTCTAGTGATTTTTTATGTACTACTTTTTCTATATCCTCTCTCTGATGACGAGATTATGGGTCTATTTACATATACATAGAACCCTAATCCTTGTACAACAAGTAATGAATGAATTTGTTTATAATTATAATTGTTTGCTTGTTGGAGTTGTCTTAATCTTCTTTCCTGTTATGAAGATCGTGTGGAGATTGAATGTGACTCTGGTGATTTAGTACATTTAGGATTTATTTCCTTATAAATGGGTAGTCTTCTCGAAAAAGTAAAGTTGTTGTCTGATTTGGAACCTATTTCCTATTCAGTGTTTTATTTTTCTAGAAATTCTTCTTGATATGGATGTGTTACGTATTTGATCATGACTTTTGGTTCACTCACGTGCGAATCATGAACAGGATTTCTGTATTCGGGTTTCTTGTATTTGTCCATAGTAGAATATGATGTCATTTGGTCCCGAGCAGGTCATGACTTGCTGAATACTTGTGTTCACACTTACTCAGGTTTCCATTCCTTAGTGATGTCTTGAAGGGTGTTTTCTGGATGCCTATTCGGATATCTACTTGGCAATTTTTTAAAGGACTATCTACCTTGTCAGTGACGTGTACACTCGATAAAAGTATACATATAACAATAATAAATATAATAATAAATAAAATTATTTAATTTATTTTTTAATATTAATGTCAGGTTGTTGAAAATACAATCACTGTTAAATGCTCAAAGCAAACCTAGAAAGGGGTGAATAGGTTAGACACCTTTTTCGTCTCCGTTAGAAACAAACAAAAGTTTGTCCCTCTAGATTGCTTGTATCACAATATATATATTAATTAAGGACAATTAATCAATATATAAACACAAGTAAAGTGTGATACAAATAAGTAATTGTAACACATACACAATCTATATTATAGAAAGGAAGTCAATATATATAAAGAGTTCTATCCACAATACAAATATTAGAGAGATAGAGATAGAGAAAAGTTGACACAAGATATAACGTGGTAAACCTCCGAAGAGGAAACACCCACGGGCTAGCAGCCACCGGCAAACAAAATCCACTATCAGATAAGACAAGTACAATCTCTCAAGTGACCTATTCACCAAGAAACTACCCTCCTATCCTACTCTAGAAGTTGCTGCCCTATGCTCAACAATCCGAGGCTTCACACCTTTTGTCAAGACTTCCTTGCTCACCTTTTCCGGATCCTCACGACCTAAGGCAAGACTTCTTGCTCAACTAAGTCCTCATGACTCTAGTCAAGACTTTCTTGCTCACCTATCCGAGTTCTCCCAACTCTAGGCAAGACTTCTTGCTCGACTATCCGGATCCTCCCGACCCTAGCCAAGACTTCCTTGCTCGGCAATCCAAGGCTTCACACCTCTTGCCAAGACTTCTTGCTCAACACCAAAGGTCTTGCACCTATTGTCAAGACTTCCTTCTCACAAGGCATCTAGGTGATCATGAATGCAAAACGCAAACAAACACACAACATAGAATGTTATATCAACACATCCTATGGAAAATACTAGACATGAGCATGAATGCACAAATCACATATAGTCTAGTTTATCATGCATGTGTAATCAATCTAGATTATGTAAGATATGTTCAATATTAATCACAACCTAGATACATACATAGATCTAAACTTGAATCACAAGATATGTTCAATAAATCACAAGATCAAGTTTAAATCACACAAACCAAAAACATGCTAAAATCATATGACAAAGTCAATTAGATTTAAGCTAAAGTTCTAGAGCATATTCCTAATCATAGATTCATCAAAACACAAGAATAGCTTAAAAGAACATAAGCACATGTATTATGTGAGAAATTCGGCCAAGAGAGCCTAATACATGTGAGGAACTATTTTTCTCAAAATCAATCAATCAAAGATCATCAAATAGTCCTAGAATCAAAGCTAGCACAATACAATCCCAAACATGTGATAACATAGGCAAAATCAAAACCTAACTCAACATGTATGATTTCAATTGAAACTCAACCTAGCTTTGAAAGAGTTCAAAAATCAAATCAAAACACTTACAATATACAAATATATGTTGAAGAAGAAAACCCAAGGCAATTGACAAAGTTTTAAAAGAAAACTTTGAGAGAAAATCAATACCTTAGTTGATTTAGGTGCAGTCCCATTTTTGTATGATTAGACACCAAATACAGCAGTAAAACTTACTAAAACCTTCAAAGAAAAGATGGAGGATGAATATATGAACACTCGTAACTTTGAATCACTCAAATCGGAGTTCAAATGAAGAAGTTATGGTGTTTGGAAGGTGAGAAAATTTAGAGAGAAAATTTCTGCACACTTGTTTTAAATTTCTTCTTAGAATGAAATGTGAGAGGGAAAGAGTTTATAAAAGAGTGGGAAAGAAGACAGCAAGAAAGACTATTTTGCCCTCTTTGTTATTGCTCCCCTGAGATGGCATGTGGGCATCTCGGGGCAGCAAGGTTGTGTGGCTGAGATGGCCACGCGCCATCTCGGGCATGCACACCTTCATGGCCTTTTGGTCATGGTGCATTCCCCTCGCGCTTCTCTCTCGTTCTTCGACCGTTCTCCGGCCTCCGAATTTGGAATTCGAATCCGTTTGCAGATTACAAATTGTAACTCTCACACAGATATGCACATATAAGATACTCAACCCAGAAAATAATAATTCGACTCGATATACGAAGACGAAGACAATGTATGAACCATGAGTTGAAAGTGTAGTATTTTTTTACTTAGAACTTGAAATCAATAGTATGAGTAACCGAAATGACCGGAACTCAATCAAGAATGATTTAAGAATAAATCCAAGTTCAATATCCAAGTTGTATTTTCTTTCGATATCTGGGAGAATAGTCCAGCTTCAACCTATCTTGTGAAGTAGTCAATTGCCACTATAACATGCTTGGCTTGACAAGAAGCAGTTGGGAGTGGTCTGATCAAGTCGACTCCCCATATGGCAAAGGGGTATGGTAAGCTAAGGGATAATAATCGCTCTAGCGGTAGATGACTCATGTTTACAGTCTTCTGACAAGCTTCGCATGATTGTACCAAGATCTTTGCATCTTGATAGATGGTTGGCCAGTAGTACCCCATGTGGAGTACCTGATATGCCAGTGCCTCCCCATTAATATGGTTACCGCATTCCTTTGAGTAAACCTCTTTCATTACCCATTTGGCTTTCTCAGGGTGTAAACATCGAATCAAAGGAAGGGATCTGCCCCTCATGTATAAGTACCCATCCACCAAGCAATACCATACTGATAGCCTCTTTACTTTCCTATCTTGGTCAGGCTCCCCGGGAAGTCTCCCTTCTTATAGATTGTCCACTATCAGGTTCATCCAGCATGGTTCCCGATCCAGGGTATAAATCTCATTATCTGCCACTGTGCTAGGTAAGGGAATCACTTAAAGAGGGACTCCCTAGGGTAAGGTCTGGCCACAATTTGCAGCTATCTTGGCTAGGACATCAACCAGATGATTCTGTTTTCGTGGTACCTGCTCAATCCTGAAACCTTTAAATTTGCTCATAAGCTATTGAACTAGCTTCAGGTAGGCGATCATGTTATCCCTTTTTGCCTGATAATCCCTAGAGACTTGGTTGACTATGAACAATGAGTCACTTCTAACCTACAGGTAATCAACACCCGAGCTCTGCGGCTTTCCTTATTCCGGCAAAAAGGGCTTCATACTCTGCCTCATTGTTAGTGGCTTTAAATTCAAATCTGAAGTAGTTACAGCACTCAGTTCCTTCTGGATCGATTAGAATTATGCCCGATCCTACCCCAGCATGCCCGGAAGCTCCATTAGTGTAGAGGATCCATGACTTGCAACCCTCTGGCCAGCTGCCTGATTCTGGAATCTTCTTAGGGGCTATGTATGTTGCTGCGGAGGTCACTTGGCCAGGGGGCATTGAGAGCTCTGCTACAAAGTCTGCTAGAGCCTAGGCTTTAATTGCGGTCCTATGCTTATACCATAAATCAAACTGGGTGAGCTCCAAGGCCCACAAAACCAGCCTTCTAGAAACATCCAACCGTTGTAAAAACTGACGGAGGGGTTGATCTGTCACTACTGCTATCGAATGAGCTTGGAAGTAGGAACGGAGCTTCCTTGACGAGGTTACCAAGGCATAAATGAGCTTCTCTAAAAGGGTATAGTTCTTCTCGTGCTTGGTTAGAGCATGACTCACATAGTAGATAGGCCGCTGGACCCTATCTCCACATTCCTTGACCAAAGCCCCGCTTACTGCAGTTTCTGAAACGGCCAAGTAAATTTGTAGCTCTTCTCCAGGGCTTGGTTTAACCAGTAGTGGAGGGCTTGACAGGTATTTTTTCAGGGCTTGAAAAGCTTCTTCACTCTCCTTGTCTTATTTCATGTTTTTTCCCTACTTAATAGCTTTGAAGAATTGGAGACACTTGTTGGTTGACCGAGAAATGAACCTATTGAGCGTTGCTACCTGCCAGGTCAAGACTTAAACCTGTTTAAGTGACGTGGGAGAATCCAAATCCAGGATGGCCTTAATCTTTTTTGGGTTCACCTTTATGCCCCTTTCATGGACCATGCAACCCAAAAACATCCCCGCAGTCACCCCTAAGGTGCATTTGGAGGGGTTCAATCTCATTTGGTTCCTCCTTAAGATCATGAAGGTTCTGCAGCAGTTGTCCATATGCCCTTCGAAAGTTGATGACTTGGTGATCATATCATCAAGGTAAACCTCCATTGATCTTCCAATTTTGGGCTTGAACAGCCGGTTGACCAACCGTTGGTACTTAACTCCTGTGTTTTTAAGCCCAAAAGGTATCAATTCGTAGCAATACAGACCTCGTCCGGTGATAAAAATGGTCTTTTCTTGGTCAGTGGGGTGCATCATAATTTGATTGTATCCTGAAAATGCATCCATAAAGCTCAAGAGCTTATTTCCGGAGGTGGAGTCAACTAACTGATCAATTTTTGGTAGAGGAAAACTATCTTTCTGGCATGCCCGGTTGAGGTCAGTATAATCGATGCACATGCGCCACTTCCCATTTGCCTTCGTGACCGTGACCATGACCACATTGGCGATCCATTCAGGTTAACGTGCCTCTTTGATGAAGCCTGTCTGGGTCAATTGGTCCACTTCTTTCTAGACTACCACATTTCTTTCAGTGTTAAAGTGCCGACTTTTTTATTTGATGGGTTTGAAGGTCGGATCCGATTCTGATGACCTTCGAGGGATCGTCCATTCGGACAGAAATCTCTTCTAGTTTATCCACTGAATGGATACTGGCCCATTCCTTTCTCTGCTCCTCCTCATCCGGTACCACGGGGTTACCCTAGGGGTGATTTTTTGGGCCTTACATCTTCTAGGGTCAATACAAGGGTTACTCTATCTTGGATTGTTGTCACCTGGGCCAGCAGTTTTGCTAGAGCTGTTAGGTTGGCAGACACTGTGTAGCATCTCCCAGCTGCTTGATGATTACCCCAAACTTCCCCCACCTTGTCTCTTACTTGGAACTTCAGGACGTTGTGTTAAATGGATAGGACCCTTTTCAAGGAAAGTAAAAACGGCCTCCCTAATATTGCATTGTAGGCCGATGGGGTATCCACCACCACGAAGTCTGTCATGATATTCTGTGAGAGAGGTGTGGCTCCAATGATCACTGGTAGGATTTTTAATCCCACGGGTATGATTAAGTCCCCAGTAAACCCGTATAGCGGGGTAGTGCAACTATTGTAACTCCACTGTTTCAAGTTCAGTTTTTCCAATGTGTTTTTAAATAGGACATCGACATTGCTGCCTGTGTCGACGAGCACACGGTGTACCATGCAGTTGGCAATCTGTACCGTGATCAACATAGGATCATCATGAGGCTGCACAGTGTTGTATACATCTGCTTCAGTGAAAATGATCTGTGGCAACTAGGAGGGGTTGGTCGGACTCTGGTAGACCTTGAAGATACCCAGCCCCTCGTCTAAACGAGAGACTTTTCTTAGGCGATTTTTCCTGGAATTGTTGGAGGTCTCGGCCAGAGTAGGCCCTTCGCCGATGGTATTTATTATCTGGATTTGTTGCATTAGGTCCGCTTGCTCCCCTTTTGTTTTCTCAGCCTGCTCGCGGATCTCGGCTTGTACTTCCCGTCTAGTCTGAATGTTATCCCTGATTTACTGTAAGAATTCTACCAAACATCATTCCCTTACCAAAGCCTCGATCTGATTTCACAGGTTGTAGCACTCTGAAATGTTGTGTCCCACGTCTTCGTGAAAGTCACAATACTTATAACGATTCCTCTTATCAACAGGGGCATTTATATATGCGGGCTTCTGTAGCAGCCTCTTGTCCCAAATGGCGAGATAGATTGTCTCACGAGATGCATTTATGGGTTTGTAACGATCATACACTCTCTCATCTCGAGCTATTGAGGCCACTGTCCTAGAAGGTGGTAAAGCTCGCGGAGGAGTTTGTTTTGCAGGATATTTTTCCAATCGGGGTTGAGAGATGGGGAAGTGATACATCGACTTATTTAGGGGTTGTTCTAGCTTTTCTGAGCTTGCTCAGGTTTGGGAGCTTCCTTCTTATGTCACTTTATGGATCTCATGTCGTCGAGTTCCATTTTGACCTTGAGTTTTCCGTCGACCTCAATTTGCTCAAGAGCCCGATCATAGGCTTCTTGGTAGGTCTCTGGAGGTCTCTTGGTAAAATAACTGAAAAGCTTACCTGCCCACAAGTTTCTTCTGAAATTGGTGAGGGTTTCTTTCTCGGTGAAGATCCCCATCTGGATGACTTCCTTATGGAAACGCTAGACATAAGCTTGGAGGGTTTCCCCTCTCTACTGGATCACGTACTGTAGATGGATTGGGTCCTTCAATCGGGGCTTAACCCCCTTGAATTATGAGCAAAAATCGATCGACAACTTCGTGAAGGAATCCACACTGCCAGTAGATAGCTTTCTAAACCAGGTATTAGCATAATCCGTGAGTGTAGTTGGGAACATTCGACACATAGCAGCCCTAGTCGTGTTCTAGACCTCTATCTGTTGAACGAAGCTCTCCAAGTGGCTCAAGGGATCCTCAGTCCTGAAGAATCTGTCGGTCGGCATTTTGAATTTTGGTGGAAGCTCTTCCTCCAGAATCCTTCTGGTGAAAAGAGCATTCATCTCACTTAGAGGATCATTCTCGTCCTCTTTGTACCTTCCTTTCTTTATCAGTTGGACCTCTTTCTGAAGGTCTGTCAAATGGTCTCTCAGGCGTTTGTTATCGGGTTTCCTTGAGTTGATCTCAGTCTCCTCACCATCAGATCCTTCTGACGAACTAGCGACCTCTACCCAGTCTCTTCTTCGGAGGGGGTCTGCCTGGGGGCTTTACTAATTTTCTTCTTCCCTAACTCAGGCTTTCTTCCTTGAAGTCGTTGGGTGGAGAAACTCTCCCCGCTCTCGAGGAAGGATATCTGTCGTGGAATTGACTTGCCTGGGCTGGTAATGAGACAACGCTTCGGGAACGAGGGGTATGGGCCATAACCTATCCTGAATCGAGGGTGAGAGTCCCGTTATGTTATGAGCTGGCTCCGAAAGGGTAGGTCCCAGGCGATCAAATGCGGGTTGTCTAGCCCCGGGCCTGTTTGACTCCGCTCGATTGGAGAGGTTTTCTTACTACATAGTAATACCCTCAGTGAGCAGTCGAAGGTGGACGTTCACCATGATTGCCGCTGCTTGCTGGTCAAGCTCGACCTGGTTTCCCATAGGGGGATCCAAAGCCAATACAATGGCTAGCTGGTCTGGGACCTGGCTATGGAACCCAGATTTTCTTCCTTTCTTCTAGACATTTCGTGTCGACGCAGTAGAAAATTCTCCCGAAGCGCCTGGCTGTCCTTGGAAGGAGCGAGGCCTCATGACTCCTGTAAAACCATAAACTTATGAATATAAAGATGGTGGTGTGGGAGCTTCCAACAGACAGCGCCAGAAAGTGTTAACCAAAAATTCGCTTAGGGTGAGGAATTATAGCTAACGCCCTTGAGACCACCACCACGGAGGTGATGATCAGGGTCGGTACCTTTGATACCTAACCTGCTTAGATAAACACGACTGTTTGTATAACAATAATAAGTGGAGACTTTAGTATTGATTACTCTTGGAATACAAGGTTCTCTCTCATATGCTCACTATCTCTCTAGAACGTAGGAATGTGGCAACTTCGTACTTGTCAAATAGTGGATGTCACGACGACCGTGTTCTGATCACATAATTTAGGTCCGATGTACTTCTCTCTCCCTTTTTCTCTGTCATCTCTCTTTATGCTGCTCTCTTCCTATAGGAATGTTTTGGTATATTTATATGTGGTCGAATCACTTTGAACGGATGTATCTCCCGCCTTGATTCTCTGAACCTACTCCATCCTTATCGGGCGAGATCCATTATTTGAAAACTGTTTACTCCGAGTAAATAGCGGAAATGATGATACTGTTGACGAAGATAAGTTTACTTCCTTTTTGGAATCAAACTTTTGACTCGCGTGTAAAGGCTGGTGGTTACGTAGATATATTCATGTACGTACTTACGGCATGATTCTTCATAGAGGTTGTGGAGCTAGCCATTCGTAGTTTTCGTAGAGCGAGGTAGATCTATGTTTTGGTTCCTTTTTTGGAGGCTTGGAATGGACACCCTAGAAGTCATTCCTCTGAGGTAACATGGATCTGATTTATTTAGAGGTCTTCTTTTTTCTTATATTATGGCAGAGACAGCGGGCTCCTGGAGAGGTTGATGGACTTCTCGTTCAGGCCATGAATTATGTTTGACCTCTAAAAGTCTTAACCCGGAAAGGGGCTTGCTTTGCTTGTTCGGCTTCTTTCGAGTGTTTCTTAAGCTTGGTGACCCTGCTGGCTTTCACGAGGTGGTTGAGGAGCCCTACCCCAGGAACCGAGGTCCCCAGGTAGGTAGCCTCGAGAAGCCCGGACTCCCGTGTTAGCGTGGGGGCTAGACCTGGTCGTGCCTAGCTTCTTCCCTGATAGTTTTGAAGCTTGGCAATTCCTCCATGCTTTTACGGGATAGTTTTATGGTACATTTGGGGTTTCATGAATGTCAACTTTGGGCTTTGATTTGGGCTGGGAGAGTGGAAAATTTCTCTTTGACCCCTGACCAAATTTTACTATTAACAGTATTTAAAAAAAATAAAAATAAGGCAATACCTTAGAGTAAGTGCCTTAGAATATGTATAGACTATAATAGTATATAGTATATAATATATAATGTATAGTATATAGTACTATACTACTATAGTATTAGTATATTAGTGTAATTGTAAATAGCATATAGTATATAATAATATAATATATTAAATAAATAAAACAGATTACAAAATATTTGAAAGAGTGAGTGAGAGATGTTGGAGATTGTAGAGAATAGAGAGAATAGAGAGAATAAGAGAGTAGGGAAGTAGAGAAAACGTAGAGAATGAGGTGAGGGTGAATGGGGTATTTATAGGAAAAAGTTAGATTATGGTATAATTGGAAAAAATTGTAAAAGATTTTGTTAATAGTAAAATTTGGCCAGGGACCAAAGATAAATTTTCCACTCTCCTAGCTCGAATCAAAGCCAGAAATCACCATTCATGGGACCTCAGGCAAGCCTTAGAGCTACCCCGCAGAATCGAGGAACGATCATCGGGTATTAGAACTATCAGGAGTGAAGCTAGGCAAGGTCAGGTCGAGCCCACACACGAACAAGTAGGATTCGGGCTCCTCGAGATCACCAATCCCGAAACCTCGGTTCTTTGGGTCAGGCCCTAAAACCACCCCGTGAAAGTGAGGAAAGATTGCCGAACTCAGGACGAAGCGAAGCGAGACCAGGGCCTCCCGAGGTTAGATTTGACTAGTGGCCTCAGCCAAAAGCCCACCCACCTCTCCAGAAGCCTGCTGTCTCAGCCAGACATTTAGAGAAAAAGCCTATGAGTGGGTCAAATTCATCCCAGAGCTGATGCTCGACTAAGCATGGAGAATCAAGAGGCTCTCAGTTCAATATTGCTTGGTAGATGGGTACCTATACATGAGGGGCAGATCCCTTCCTCTGTTCGATGTTTACATCCCGACGATGCCAAATGGGCATTAAGAGAGGTTCACTCCAGAGAATGCAGGAACCACATTGGTGGGGAAGCCCTTGCTTATCAAGTACTCTGCATAGGGTACTATTGGCCAACCATCCATCAAGATGCAAAGAACTTAGTACGGTCATGTGAAGCATGCCAGAAGACCGCAAACTTAAATCACCTCCCGCCGGAGCGGTTGTCACCCCTTAGCTCACCATACCCCTAGGCTATGTGGGGAGTCGACTTGATCGGACCGCTTCCAACTTCTCCTGGTCAAGCCAAGAATTCTATCGTGACAAGTGACTACTTCACAAGATGGGTCGAAGCCAGACCACTTTCCCAGATATCGAAAGAAAATACAACAAGGTTCATAAAAAATAATGTGATTTGCAGGTTCGAGACCCCTCTTGTCAATGTAGCCGACCTCGGCAAGCATTTTGATAATGGCCGGTTCAAGGAATTTTGTGAGGGCTTGGGAATCGACATTCGGTTTGCTTCAGTAACCCACCCCTAGACTAACGGGCTGGTGGAATCCACCAATAAAACTATTAAGAAGTTGTTGAAAAAAAAATCAGTAGAAAAAGGGTAGATGGGCCGAGGAGCTTCCCGAGGTCCTCTGGGCTTACCGTACTACGAGGAGGATAGCCACCAAGGAAACCCCTTATTCACTGACCTTCGGGGTTGAAGCAGTTCTTCCTCAAGAGTACAACCTAACCTCCTTCAGAGTTCAACATTATGAAAAGGGAAGCAATGAGGATAAGCTCTGAGCTAGCTTGGATCTCTTGGAAAAAAAAACAAGATCGGATGGTTGAGAAGATAGCAATTTACCAGAGCAAGATTGATAGATACTTTAACATGAGGGTTAAAGCCCGAAACTTTAAGAAAGGGGACCTAGTTCTCAGGAAAGTAACATTGAATACCAGAAAGCGGTCAGACAGGGTCATGGGACCCAACTAGGAGGGACCTTACCTAGTAAAGGTGGTGGTCCACAACGGGGCATACAAGCTCACAGACATGAATGGTCGGCTCATCGATCATACTTGGAATGCAGATCACCTGAAAAAATTCTACCCCTGAACAGGGGACTCGTGAGCAGGCTACCTCCACCTAGTTTTTAATCCCATCAATAATGTACTCCATTCTTTTTTATCAATAAAGCCTATTTTCTTCATTTCAACTATGTTCTACAATGATTCGGTTCTACATGGCAAAAATCGACATTATCATCCCAAGACCAGGGATTAGTCAGGGAAGCCTCCTCGCTATCCTTGATACCTCGGCTAGGCACTACCTTCTGTCAAGAAGGGTCTAAGTGTAAGAGCATAGTTGTCGTCCAAATCTCGAGACCAGAAAATAGCTAGATAGCCCTCTTGATGCTTTGGTCGGGCTACAACCCCCAAGAAGGATCTGAGTATAAGAGCATAATTACCACCCAGATCTCAAGACCAGGAAATAGCTAGATAACCCTCCTAATGCCTTGGTCGAGCTACAACCCCCAAGAAGGATCTGAGTGTAAGAGTATAGTTTCCATCCAGATCTCAAGACCAGAAAATAGCTAGATAGCCCTCCTGATGCTTTGGTTGGGCTACAACCCCCAAGAAGGATCTGAGTGTAAGAGCATAATTGCCATCCAGATCTCAAGATCATGAAATAGCTAGATAGCCTTCCTGATGCCTTGGTTGGGCTACCACCCCCAAGAGGGACTCAAGTTTAAGAGCACGATTGCCGACCCGATCTCAAGGCTAGGAGATGGCCAGATAGCCCTTATTGATGCCTCACTCGGGTTATGACCCCTAGAGGGGCTCAAGAATGGAAAGCTCTTTTACTTAAAATGTCCTAGTTATTACTGGTTAATAATTCTCCGTGTATATTTGGTTGCTTACTGTGACAGGTGAGGACTAGCCTACAATCACACAAGGGGACTATTTACTAAAGTCATCGAGCTACAAGTTTCTGTCAATAGTCGAAAGCCCGAGCTAGATATCTACTTCCGCACTTAAGCAGTTTTCCTATCTTGTTACTTTTCCCAAGCTAAATCAAGTTGCTATAGAGATTATACTTAGATAGAGATCAAAAATAAAGCAAGTACATGCCAATCAAAATTCGAACCAGATCCAAAGTTAATTTTCATTAATTAAATAGGGAGCCTATCCCCCTGTAAGGCTACAACAGTCAAACAGGAAGCCCAACCCCTAGTTCCGGGCTACAAATTACTAAAAAAAAGGAGTGATGATGGTGATTAAGCATGAGTAAAGACAGGATGCCCGCCCCCTTTCCGGGCATTCGGAACAAGCTGCAAAAGGATGGAGTCAAACTTATGCCTCTTTTTTATCTCTTCCAGCTTCCTCTCCCTCAGGATAAACCTCGCCCTTTGCTCTTTTGTCTGGTGTTCGCTTATTCTGGATAGCCTCCTCCGACACTTCTTCCTGAGGATGCTCCTCAATTGCCTATTGTTCAGCTGGGTCCTCCTCCAAAACCTTATTGACTACCGTCATAACCTCAGGGTATGGCTGCAACAAGAAGGTTGGCCATTGACTTTGGCATGATCTCTCCTACTATTGGCTTCTCATTTGAAGGCACCTTAGAAGGACTTCGGACTTCAGGCTTCGGTAAGGCCTTATTCTGGCTCCATGGATTAAACCCCCCTCGAGGATTCTCCGGAACCTGACTCTAGGAAGGTCGGGATAGGAGAAGGCAGATCTGGTATTTCAGGCCGCTTCCGAGGTCCACCGCCAGTAGAAGGACCTGCTTTATCATTTTCGGGGTGAGACATCTCTGCAGCCCGAGATATAATTTCTTCCCTATCCCAGTCGGTGATACCGGAGAGGTCAAAGGGGAGGGGGGTAGGGAGGGGGAGGGGGAGGGCTTCTGCGACCTGGAAGGAGGCATAGAAATACCCCTCGCTAAAAGAGGCTTCGACTTCAGCCTGAAGCTTGGCAGCTTGGGTCTGTAGATTTTGGTTCTCAACATCCAGTGCTTTCACTTCCCCCTTCTAATCATCTCGCTAACTGGCTCGACTGTTAGACCGATGGTCGCACAAAAGCTTGGACAATTGTGCTTTCATTCCCCTCTGGCTAGAGGTTATCTCCTGGACCAAGGCTCGAGCCTGTGCTAACAATTCCATGGCTCACTCAGCCTCAGCTTCAGCCCTAGCTGCCCGGTTGTAGAGAGAAGATACATGGTGTCCCATGGCAACTTGAAATTTGAAGGCCTGCAAAGGGAATTCATGTTAGGAAATGATAATTCAAGTTATTACATGAGAAAATAAAGGCGATGACTTCCTCAGCCAGGAGGGCAGACCCCTTGGTAACCAGAATATCCACGGGCATGGAAGCCATCCTAGAAAGCCAGCCACCCAGGCAAGACGTACCAAACTGCTTCAAAACCTCATCCTGACCAACCGAGCCCGACTGATGGTAGGGGCGAGTAGGGGAATCTCAGAAATACTAGCCTCGAAATCCCCTGGAGCCTGAACTGCTTGGGACGTAAATGGATCAGCTGAAGGAGTGGGTAATATGACTGAAGAAGTAGCAGTTGTAGTGGGGGCCACTAATGAGGGGGCGGAGGTGGACGTATCACCATCCTGGATAGCGGGGCTCTCCTCAATTTAGAGCTTTAGAAGCCCACAATGCGAGAATATCCATATTAGACCTCATCTGGGGAGGTGATGGACCAGAAGCAGGTAAAGCAGCGGCTAAAAGAGTTGGCCCTCTTTTCTCCAAGGTAACCAAAAAGGTTCCCTAGAACGATCTGGTAGGAGGGGGGGTCCGAGCTTGCCGGGCTTCGTGAGAAGCTAGAGCAATAACAAAAACTGTTAAAAAAAAGAATGTCAGAAGCAAGCCAGCTAACGAAACAAAGCGTAATGACTTAATATTACTCACGAGGGGTAGCATCGGAGATCCACAAATATTGGTTCACCCTGTAGGAATCGAAGGGATCAGCAATTGGATACTTCAGATTCAGGCAGTTTCTGGCGAGGATGGTCCTCAACACTGTTTCGGATTCAGCGGGCAAGGAGTCCCGACCCTATGATGGTTTATTGTTGAAAGCCGTAGGGACCATAAACTCGTGCCCAAATATAAAGATCGAGCTCTTCCAATCATCACCAGCCAAAATCCACTCCTCTTTCTATGTCCGGTCTTTCCTTGAAGCTCCAGGGATGATGAAGTTAAGCTTGTTCATGACCTTGGCATAGAATTGACCTCAGGAGACCCTGGCCAGACTCCCGATTTGGAAGAGGAAAGCCAGCTCCTCTGCTCCAGGTTCCCTAGTTATCTTACTGAGCTCGTACTACTCCCTTCACAGCACGAGGAAGTCGATTAGGTGCCTTCAGAAGCCGGGCGTCAACTGGAGAGGAGCTAGTTGAAGGGCATTGAGGGCACGCCGTAGGGTAGAATAGAGGGGAAGTCTAACCCCACTCTCGAAGGTCGCCACGTTAATTGAAAGGACGCCCTTGGCAGGGTTAAAGACGTCGTAGTCTCTGTAAGGGATGGCGAGGGAAACGCTGTCAGGAATACCATATTTGGATCTTATACGACTGAGGGAGTCCGGATCAACAGTGGAATTGGGAACGACCCTAAATTCATAAAGTGGAAGCTCCACCAGAAGAGGACCGACTACCGTGACTTGACCCCTCTTAGTGACATCATCCCTCTCTCCTACATCAGAATCTTCATCAACCAAGTTCAAAGGGTTTTCGGGTTGGTTGGAGAAGCCAGAGTCGATCGAGACATTCCTACTGGAGCGGCGACACTGATTGACAGGGGAAGAGTCCTCGTCGCTCGAGAATCCTCACACCCATTTCTGAGGAACCAAATTAGAGCCGCTAGTGCCCTCGACCATGGCTTCAATGCTGTCAGAAGAGTTTGACATTGTTAAAAGAGTAGGGCTTGAAGATGGAGGAAAAGAGCTTGAAGGTGGATGAGAGACAATGATGTGGTGGGAGAAGATAGCAAGAGAGAGGAAGTCTGAAAATTTGAAATTGAAAGAATGTGTGAGAAAGCGACAATGAGTTTGAATTTAAATAGAGGTTAGGGTTGTAGTGAAGTCGGCGACATCCTCGGGAAGATTGCCTCGAACAACGGATAGGGTCGTAACACAACCGGTTTCTTTCAAAGAGCACACCAATCCAAGCTCGACACGTCACCTGAGCAGTTAATGAGAGGATTTCATTCGAGATTCTCAATAATTATTTCGTAAAGAAAATTTCCCAATTAAATAAGGAATCTGACTCCAACCCCAACTCTACCACCGGTGTTCAAGTCAGAGGGGACTTATGTTAATAGTAAAATTTGGCCAAAGACCAAAGAGAAATTTTCCACTCTCCTAACTAGAATCAAAGCCAGAAATTGCCATTCGTGGAACCTCGAGCAAGCCCTAGAGCTACCCCGCATAATCGAGGAAGGATCATCGGGCATCATAACTATCGGATTGAAGCTAGGCAAGGCCAGGTCGAGCCCATACACAAACAACTGGGATTCGGGCTCCTTGTGATCACCTATCCCGGAACCTCGGTTCTTAGGGTCGGGCTCCAAAACCACCCCGTGAAAGCGAGGAAAGATCACCGAACTCAGGAAGCACTCGAAGCGAAGCCCGACACAAATAAAAGTGAGCTCCTTCCAGACTAGAGCCTCCCGAGGTCAGATTTGACTAGTGGCCTAAGCTAGAAGCCCACCAACCTCTCCAGAAGCCCGCTGTCCCCGCTAGACATTTAGAGAAAAAGCTTATGAGTGGGTCGGATTAATCCCATAGTTGATGCTCCGATTCCATAAGGGATGTCTGTAACCAACCTAGATGTGAAAGAAGAATATCGCCTAATCTACACTACTCCTAGCAAGTGCCCGCAAAGCTGTCCCAAGCTTCTGAGACCAGAACTAAAGCATGGATCTACCTCGAGCAGCCAATCTGATGACCTCTATGAAGAATCATGCCATGAATACATACCAGATCATATCCATGTTATGACGAACATTAAATTCTTAATACGTGTGAGACAAGTGTTTGATTCCAAAGAGGAAACAAACTTATCTTCTCCTACGATAAACTTGAGTCGGTAATCTACTCGAAGTTAATGACTTTCAAATAGGGGATCCCGCCCGATAAGGAGGGAACAGATTCATAAAATCGTGGCGGGCGATTCACGAGTTTAAACCTACTTGGAGAATGTGTAAATAGGTCCAAGCATGATGAAGAAAGACACAACAAAAAGATAGCACGGTATAAAAGAGGAAGAAACAGAGTGAAAGAGAAAGAGAATTAGATCAGGCCTAAATTCTGTGATCAGAACACGGCCACCATTGTATCTACTATTCGACAAGCACAGATTTGCCACCTTCCTACGTCCTAGAGAGATTGTGAGTGCATACGAGAGATTCCTGTATATCACGAGTGTTCAATAATAAAGCTCTCATTTGCTATGGTCATTCAAACATTCGTTTCTATCTAAGCAGGTTAGGTATCAAAGGTACCGACTCCGGGCACCACCTCCGTGGTAGTGGTCTCGAGGGTGTTAGTTGGAATTTCTCATCTTGAGCAAATTTCCCTTTAACAGATTTAAAATAGTGTAATTTTTAAAATTTTGGGGTATTTTTGTAATCCCCTAACGGTCAACAACGGCTTCTGAATAATTATAAAAGTCACCCCTCAATTCAAAATTTAAATTTAAAATTTAATTTTTTTTTTAATTTTTTTTTTGAATTTTGAAGGGCCTTAACGGGCCAGCCCGTTAAGTCCCCGTCAGAATTCATTTTTTCAATTTTAGTAAAAGCCCACAGGCTGCCCCGACCTGCATTTCCTGGGCAGAGCCCGACCTACCAGCTTAACGAGCTTGGGCCTGGCCCGTTAAGCCGGTAGGCCGGGCCGACCCAAGCCCGTAACCTAATCGGGTCGGGTCAGGTCTGGTCGGGTCAGGCAGCCTGTCAGGGCCCCACCCATTTTGCCACCTCTAGTTTCATATTACAGGATAATGTAATTCCCATTAGATTCACTTTCTCAGGAAATAAAAACTCAAACATGCTATCAAACATGAGAATGTTATCAGATTCTCATTCCCAAACAAAGATTATCCTATACCAAACGGCCCCTAACAATTTTAGTTAAAGTACGTAAACACTCTTTATTTGTTGTATTATAGTAAAATTGTTTTATCTTTTGTGCATTTAATTCACCATTATAATTACAAAAAAAAAAAAAAGTTTTCAATGAAACACCATTTGTACACTTTTTTATTAAAATTTTATAAAATAATCTAAAAGTATTTTCATAAGACAATGTCAATTATACCCTTATTTTATAAACAAAGTTACCATTTATTCAACTTTAGTCTTTTACCATTTTTATATAATTGTATTTTTTTGTTAATATTAAACGAGAATTATTGTCAACATTATTCAAAAATCAAAACCCACAAATAAAATAAACAAAATTTACATGTGTTAAAAAAAAACTATACATGCTTCAGTATTATATTGTGTAGGAGTAAAATACAAATTTATCTTTACACAATTAAGATTGACTAACGGAACTTAATTAGAATGAGTAATTTGGCATTTGAGAAAATATAAAGGTCAATTTAGTCACTTTTGTAAGAGTCGCAAACGATATGTAATTTTTTTTAAAAATCCAAACCTAATTGGTAATTATCCAAAAAAAACCAACTTTTCTACTTCTCATTTTTTTTTTGGATTAAAAAAAATGGCAATTATCAATTAGGTCATGAAGATTTTTTAAATTCCAAGTTGTTTGAGTCTTTGAGACTTTTATAAAATCGACCAAATTGGTCCTCACATTTTTTCCAAGTGCCAAATTATTCCCTCTCTTTTAAGAAGTGGCCAAATTGGCCCCTCTAACGGTTTAACGATGTTAAAAATAACATTTGACTTTAACAATTTTAGTTAAAGTACGTAAATACCCTTCATTTATCATATTATAGCACAATTGTTTTTTTTTTGTATTAAATTCACTATTATAATTACAAAAATAAAAATAAAAAATGTTATTAATGAAACATCATTTGTACATTTTTTAATTAAAATCTTTTAAAAATAATCTAAAAATCTTTTAATAAGATAATGTCAATTATACCCTTAGTTACTATTCATTCTCAGTTTAGTCTTTAACCTTTTTTATATAATTGTTATTTTTGTTAATATTATACAAGCAGTGTTATCAAAATTATTAAAAATCAAAACCACAAATAAAATAAACAAAAATATACATATGTTAAAAAAACTATACATGTGTCATTATTATATTATTTAGGAGTAAAGTACACTTTTACCCCTACACAGTTAAAGTTGACTGGCGAAACTTAGTTAGAGGGACTAATTTGGTATTTGGAAAAAATGTAAGAACCAATTTGATCACTTTTGTAAAAGTCACAAACAACTTAATCTTTAAAAAAAAAAAAAGCCCAAAACCTACTTGGTACTTGTAAAAAAAAAACAGAAAACTTGAACTAAACCTTTAAATAAACTTTTCAATATTTGGGGAAAAAAAATCCTCCAAACTTTTAAAAGTTTTCATATCACTCCCAACCCAATGTTTGCAAAATTACACTCTCTTCATGTGGATGATCAATGATCAATCAATCACACGGTCATGCAATGCAACCCACACACATCAACTCAGCCGTTTATCATTACACATCAGTACATCACTATTTTCAGATATCATCGCAACCAGATGCTCAAAACGATGCATAGTCCTTCACTCACACCTGAACAAAACTGCACTCATCTTCAACCGTCTAAGAGCTTGTTTGGTTAGGCTTTTGAAAAACCTCTATTGGTAAAAGATCTATTTGTAGTAGATCTATTAGAAATAGAGTTATTGGAAAAAAAAAATATAATTGTTTGATTGGTAAACTTTTTTTTTTAAATGTCTATTTAAAGAAGCACCACCTCATAAGCTTTTGTCTAGTAGAGGTTTAAACTCTACTAGTATCTACTTAATTAAAAATAGACATTCTTAAAAGCCCAACCAAACAATAAAAAATTTAAATAGACGTTCGTTGTCCTTTTAAGCCAGTAGAAAGCTCAACCAAACGACCACTGATTGACACTTAAAGGATGTTTGTCTTCTTTTTAGAAAATTGATTTGGTTGTGCTAGGGTTTTTTCAAAATTAAGAATTTTTGGAAAATTGATTTTTATAATTTTATTATGTACAAATAAAATTGTAAATGTAGGAATTGTTATAAAATATTTATGGAAATTTATTTAAAAAAAAAACTCTACTATATCACCTTTTTAATAAGATAAAAGTTTAAAATTTTAACTTTTTCTAAAAGACGTATATATATATCAATTGTTCGAACTTTTGTGATAATCACTCATTTTGATAGAAAAAATTGAGTATGATAAATTCCATAGAAATGGAAGATTAAAGTGGATTCGAATTCTCCTCCGTGAGAACTTCGAAATGGTATACTCAAATTCACAAAATGCTTAATGGGTGAATGAGAAATTGAGTCTCACCCATTGTGTAGGGATTAAAAGGAATCTCACATTGCTTAGGAAAATCATTTATAAGTAGTTTATAAGTGAATGCGTGATATGAGCTTTCAACATGTGTGTGGCATAGAGGCTCTCTCTCGCACGCGCAGGGGGGGTGCAAATCATGGACCCCGAACCTTCGAATGCACGACTCGTGTGTGGGCGCGACCTGCGGACACGAATGCCGCTCCGATTGGACCGTGAGAGTCCAGTTGACCTTTTGCCACTTCTCTAAGTCAACATTTTTTATTGTGATGAATAAGGAAAGCTTTAATTGTTTGGATTCTGATTTCTTACTTAATCACTAAGAATACAGAATCGGGTTTTAATTATAAATAAATCTCTTTGGAGAATATTATCTAATTAAATTATTTCTTTATTAAATCAAAAACGAATTTTCCAAATATAATCCCGAATTAATCCCAAAACCCTAATATTCTGTTCAACACACAAAACAAAACAATTCCAGATTTTTCTTTTGAACAGCCGATTTCTTTTCTTCTCTGGTTTTCTTGGTAAGTTCAAAACTCGGTTTGAGGTCGCTGGTAGTGGATAGTGCTTAAGCCTACCACTGTTTAACCGTTGTATCCTGGGAGACAATTGCCTAATACACATACGGTGTTGCCCGGTGAAATTGTCTTAAGAACACCATGTCAAACACGGGCCTCGGATCAAACTCTGTTTCTAACGTTACTTTCTGTTTTCATTGATACCAGTCAGGTTTGATTGCAAAATACGTTTTACAATCATAAGACAATTTCTTCTCCTTTTTCGTTTTAAAATTATTTTCAAACAACGTTTGTTTATTCAAACTTTCTGGTATCAGGGTTCTAGTTCAGATCGTAACAAACTTAAAAAAAAAAATCATTGATTCAGTTTTTCAACTGTGGTAATCGGGTTCCTCTGGAACACTGATTCAATTTGGGAATCGGGTTCTTTGGATCACTCATTTCAATTTTATATACATACGTTACCTGTGGAAATCGGGTTCTTTGGAACACTGATTTCAATTTCAAATATATATATATATATATATATATATATATCATTAATCTGTGGAAATTGGGTCTATTATTAGCCACTGATTTCGAAATCAATTGTGATTTCAATTGTGTTATCGGGTCTGCAATATCAGACACTGATTGTGATTTCCATCGTGAAATCTTATTTGATATCAACTGATATCTTTGCTATTATTTCTGTGATACTAAAACGATTTTGTTTTGTTTCAGATATTATGGCAAACAAATCGAATGTGTACTCCAGTGTTCAACTAGAGACTCCAGAAGTTAATCCAATTATGGGATTAGATACTTCAGCTGTGAACTCTGTGCTTGTGGGCCAGGTACCAGTAATAGTACCTACTGTGGCTACAACGACTCCGGCCATCAACTCCTTCCTGAGAAACATGCATGATCCGGTGATGAGCCAGTATATGAGTCAAGGGAATGTTCCCATGGCAAATCCCTACTTGAATTCGGTACCTTTACCGATGAATCATATGGAGAAACCTGATAAGTTCAGTGGACCGAATTTTAAACCATGGCAGTAAAAGATGCTGTTTTATCTGACCACACTGAACCTTGGCAGATTCTTGACTGAAGATGCTCATAAACCTAATAATGGTGAAGAGCGAGATGTTCAGGTATGGAATGCTATTGATGCATGGAATCACTCGGATTTCCTATGCCGTAATTACATACTGAACGGGTTGTCAGATTCGCTATATAGCGTTTATTCTTCAAAGAAAACAGCCAAAGAATTGTGGGAATCACTAGACCATAAATACAAAACTGAGGACGTTGGTTCCCAGAAGTTTATTGTCGCCCGATTTCTTGATTATAAGATGGAGGATTCCAAGACAGTTATAAGTCAAGTCCAAGAGCTACAGGTGATTCTGCATGAGATACATGCCGAAGGGATGACCCTGAGTGAAACTTTCCAGGTGGCTGCAATCATTGAGAAGCTTCCTCCTTAATGGAAAGAGTTCAAAAACTATCTCAAACACAAGAAAAAAGAGATGAAGATCGAGGATCTGATTCTCGAACGTCGTATTCAGGAAGATCACATAAAGTATGACAAGAAAGATGTCAATGCGCCTGAAATGTGGTTGAGCATAGGCAAAGTTCTAAACCAAAGAAGAACAAGCCTGGGAAAGGATCCAAATTGGGTCCTAAGGGAGGAGTATCTAAGAAGCCAAAATTCCAAGGGAAGTGCTTCAACTATGACAAGCTGGGTCATAAATCTTTTGAGTGCAGGTTGTCAAAGAAGAAGAAGAACCACGAGGCAAACGTGGTTGCTGGGATCTCAAGAGATGTATCCAAGATCAATCTCTCTGCAGTTGTGACAGAAGCAAACATTGTTGGGTCAAACCCAAGGGAGTGGTGGTTGGATACTGGGGCCACTCGTCATATATGCTCTAACAGGGAGATGTTCAATATATTTGAAGAAATGAAGAATGAAGAAAAGTTGTATATGGGCAACTCAGCCACATCTGATGTGAAGGGACGTGGTCAATTCATTCTCAAGATGACCTCTGGTATAACCCTGATCTTGAACAATGTATTGTATGTACCTGATATACGCAAGAACTTGGTTTCCGGTTCGTTGCTCAATCAGCATGGGTTCAAGATGGTGATTGAATCAAACAAAGTGGTTTTAACCAAGCAGGGAACTTATATGGGTAGGGGATATGTAACTGAAGGGCTATTGAAGCTTAATGTATCTGTTGTCAAAAGAACAATCAATAAAAATAATTCTTCAGTTTATTTGCTTGAGTCTTCCAATTTATGGCATGGTAGACTAGGACACGTTAATTATGATACCCTGCGTAGATTAATTAACTTAAATCATATTCCCGCATTCAATATTGATCATAAACATAAGTGTGAAGTTTGCGTTGAAGCAAAACTAACAAGGTCATCATTTCAAACTATTGAAAGGAAATCTGAACCTCTTGATTTAATTTACACAGATATATGTGATTTAAAATTTGTTCAAACAAGAGGTGGCAACAAATATTTCATCACATTTATAGATGATAGCGCCAAATACTACTATGTATATTTGTTGAAAAACAAGGATGATGCCATAGAGAAGTTTAGTCTCTATAAAACTGAAGTTGAGAATCAACTCAACGAGAAAACCAAGTTACTGAGAAGTGACCGAGGTGGTGAATATGTAGCACCGTTTGGTGAATTCTGTGCTCAACACCGAATCATACATCAAACTACTGCACCATATTCCCCTCAGCAAAACGGTATTGCAGAACGTAAAAATCGGACCTTGAAAGAGATGATGAATGCAATGCCGATAAATTCTGGACTGCCTCAGAACATGTGGGGTGACGCTATATTGTCTAGAAATTACCTTTTAAACAATGTACTCCGAAAGAAAGAAAACAACCATATGAACTATGGAAATGAAGAAAATCTTCCTATAAATTCTTACGAATGTGTGGGTGTCTTGCCAAAGTAGCAGTACCTATACCTAAGAAGGTGAAAATAGGTCCTAAAACTGTTGACTGCATTTTCATTGGATATGCACAAAACAGTAGTGCTCATTGATTCTTGGTCTATAAATCTGACATATCAGATATACACAAAAACACAATAATGGAATCTAGAAATGCAATGTTCTTTGAACATGTTTTTCCATATAAATCCAATGATGAAACAAGTTCGTCAAAACAAACACATGATGATAGTTGTGAGGACCAAGAATAAGGAAATGAAGTAGAGGATGAACTTAGACGTAGCAAAAGAGCAAGGACGGAAACGTCTTTTGGTCCAGATTTTATGACCTATTTGCTAGAAGGTGAACCTCGAACTTTCAAAGAAGCGGTAAGCTCTTCTGAAGGACTCTTGTGGAAAGAGGCAATCAAGAGCGAAATTGATTCCATCCTTCAAAATCATACTTGGGAATTAGTGGATCTTCCTCCGGGATGTAAACCGCTAGGATCTAAATGGATTTTCAAAAGAAAGATGAAAGCAGATGGAACAATTGATAAGTATAAGGCCATGTTTGTAATTAAAGGTTACAATCAACGAGAAGGCCTAGACTACTTTGATACATATTCTCCTGTGACGAGAATAACCTCCATTAGAATGATACTTGCAATCGTAGCTTTACGAAATCTTGAAGTACATCAAATGGATGTGAAAACGGCTTTCTTAAATGGAGATTTAGATGAAGAAATTTACATGGAACAACCTGAGGGTTTTTCCGCTCCAGGACAAGGAATGAAAGTCTGTAAATTGGTGAAGTCTTTATATGGTTTAAAGCAAGCACCAAAACAATGGCATGAAAAATTTGACAATGCTATGATGTCAAACGGATTTAAGATCAACGAATGTAACAAATGTGTTTATGTCAAGGACACGGAAAATAGATATGTCATTGTGTGCCTTTACGTTGATGACATGCTCATTATTGGAAGTAATGATAAAATGGTCAAATCTACCAAGGATATGTTGAAATTAAGATTTGATATGAAAGATATGAGACCGGCTGATGTAATGTTGGGAATAAAAATCTCAAGGACATCTTACAGACTCATACTAAGTCAATCACACTATATTGATATGATTCTTGATAAATTCAACAAAAATGATTCTGGAATTTCTAGAACACCAGTAGGTACAAATCTACATCTATCCAAGAATAAGGGTGAGAGCATTTCTCAACTAGAATATTCTCGAGTGATAGGAAGTCTGATGTACTTAACCAATTGTACAAGACCAAACATAGCTAATGCAGTCAGCAAATTAAGCAGATATACGAGTAATCCAGGAATCGATCACTGGAAAGGAATAGTAAGAGTACTGAAGTACTTACGATTCACTCGTAATCATGGACTGCATTATACCAGATATCCATCTGTCTTAAAAGGATACACTGATGCTAACTGGATATCTGATATGAAAGATTCAAAATCCACTAGTGGGTATGTGTTCACACTAGGTGGTGCAGCGGTATCTTGGAAATCCTCCAAACAAACATGTATAGCCAGATCCACCATGGAATCTGAGTTTATAGCATTAGATAAATGTGGAGAGGAGGTTGAATGGCTACGCCAATTCTTAGAAGATATTCCAAGATGGCCAAAGCCTGTGCCGACAATTTTCATTCACTGTGATAGTCAATCAGCAATAGGAAGAGCACAGAGCAATATGTATAATGGGAAGTCTAGACATATACGTCGAAGACATAATACCATTAGACAACTAATCTCAACTGGGGTTATCACTATTGACTATGTAAGGTCAAAAGATAACATTGCGGATCCGCTAACTAAAGGGTTAAACAGAGAACTAGTTGAGACATCATCGAAAGGAATGGGACTAAAGCTTAATAGATAAAAGGTTGATACAATGGACACCCAACCTAGTTGACTGGAGATCCCAAGATCTAGGTTCAATGGGACAACCAAGTTGTAAGACTCAGTTTGATCACTGTGGGGGTTACCCTCAAGTCCATTCATATGATGAAACAGTGATGCCCGTAAGGAAAAGATTAAACTGTGGTTTTTAATGATTCTTATGCTTCGAAATTTCTAGCTATGGAAATCCGAGTAGAGTAAAGCGGGTTACTCTTAATTAAGAAATCACCTATGTGAGAGAGAAGTGGGGCTGCTTCTAAAAGAGAATAGTGAAGGGCTATATTCTCCAGAGACTCTCACGGAACCAGACGCATGTTCATGGCCAAAACGAACATAAAAATGAGAACCAAATTGGGTCTGGAATATACCTGTGTAAGGTGTGTGATCGTTTACACAAAACGGCAGAACAGTTCAAGGATATCACATCTACTGATCAACCAGTAAAGTAAGCATACCTTTACAAGGGAATGTTCATAGGGTAACACCTACCTATCCTATGCAGGCTTCGACCGTTTGAACATACCAAACATCTTCTTTGTGTCTTCTAGGTCATTTTCATTCATGTGGGGGATTGTTGGAAATTTTATGATAATCTCTCATTTTGAGAGCAAAAATTGAGTATGATAAATTCCATAGCAATGGAAGATCAAAGTGGATTCGAATTCTCCTCCGTGAGAACTTCGAAATGGTATACTCAAATTCACAAAATGGTTAATGGGTGAATGAGAAATTGAGTCTCAAAGTGGACCCATTGTGTAGGGATTAAAAGGAATCCCACATTGCTTAGGGAAATCATTTATAAGTAGTTTATAAGTGAATGTGTGATATGAGCTTTCAACATGTGTGTGGCATAGAGGCTCTCTCTCACGCGCGCAGGGGGGATGCAAATCATGGACCCCGAACCTTCGAATGCACGACTCGTGTGTGGGAGCGACCTGCGGACACGAATGTCGCTCTAATTGTACCGTGAGAGTCCAGTTGACCTTTTGCCACTTCCCTAAGTCAACGTTTTTGATTGTGATGAATAATGAAAGCTTTATTTGTTTGGATTCTGATTTCTTACTTGATCACTAAGAATACATAATCGGGTTTTAATTAGAAATAAATCTCTTTGGGGAATATTATCTAATTAAATTATTTCCTTATTAAATCAAAAATGAATTTTCCAAATATAATCCTGAATTAATCCCAAAACCCTAGTGTTTCGGTTTGGGTATTTAATATCTCTAATATTCTGTTCAACACACACAGAACAAAACAATTCCAGTTTTTTCTTTTGAGCAGCCGATTTCTTTTATTCTCTGGTTTTCTTGGTAAGTTCAAAACTCGGTTTGAGTTCGCTGGTAGTGGATAGTGCTTAGGCCTACCACTGTTGAACCGTTGTATCTCGGGAGACAATCACCTAATACACATACGGTGTTGCCCGGCGAAATTGTCTTAAAGACACCGTGTGAAACATGAGTCTCGGATCAAACTCTGTTTCTAACGTTACTTTCTGTTTTCATTGATACCAGTCAGGTTTGATTTCAAAATACGTTTTACATATGTATCTTAAATTAAGATATAAGTCAGAAAAACAAACAAACTGATTTATCTTAATTTAAGTAGGGGTGTGCGTTTTCGGTTTAGTTTGGTTTGGCTAAAGCTCAATGTCAAACCAAACCAATAAGGATCGGTTTGACTATATTTCAACATAAACCAAATCAATGTGATTTTTCAAACCGATTCAAACCAAACCATAAAAGGTCGGGTTGGTTTGGATATGTTTATTGGTTTAGATTTGAACTCATAATTTTTTTTGGTATTATATTAAAAAAAAAAATCATTACATAAAATATTAATTATATATGTATATATAAAAGAAGTACAAAAAAGTCAAATGAGTAAATACTATATATATATATATATATATATATATATATATATATATGTATGTATATGTGTGTGTGTGTGTGCTCCGATTAAAGACATGTTTGGCAACATTTATGTTTTTGAAACCCTAATACATCAATCAATCAGAAGAATTGCATCAAAACAAATAAGGTAAATCGTATTTTAGTCCACGGTTTTTTGGTATTGTAACTTTTAGTCCTTCTGTGACAGAATCCGTTAAAAAGACGGAATCTGACATGTGTGACGTGAAAAGTGACATAAATGCCCCTGATGTGTGTTGATCCCACTAAAAAGGCCGTTTTACCCTTAATTGTAAAATTTTACCTCAATTTACCATTTTACCCTTCATTTATATTAAAAAAACACAAAAATAAATTAAAAAACATAAAACAAAGATGGATCTCCACCGTCCATCTCAAAGATGAATGGTGGAAATATCTCCATTTTTTTATTTAAATTTTACAACATAAATTAAAAAAAACAATTTTTAAAAAAATAATAATAATCTGGTTTCAGATCTAGAAACCTAGATTTAATTTAAATTTTACAACATAAATTAAAAATAACAACAAATTTTTTAAAAAAATAAATCTGGTTCCAGATCTAGAAACCTGGATTTAATTTAAATTTTACAACATAAATTAAAAATAACAACAATTTTTTAAAAAAAATAATTTGGTTCCAGATCTAGAAACCCAAATTACTCCAACACCATCGATCATCATCTTCTCCACGACTCCACCAGAGAACGACCATCTCCAACACAAACCCTAACCTAATCCATCACAACTCAAACACCAAGCACCATATTCTTGAATCCAACACCTGATCCTTTTTCAAAAAACAAACAACTGATTTCTTCACTTCTCTCTCGTCACCTGATTCTCTCTCTCACATACTCCCTCTCTCTCCCTCTACTTCCTTACCAAAACGACACTTAAATCCATAGATCTCTTCCACATCAAACCCTAAATCTCAAATCCTTCTTCCATAAACCTTGATTTCTTCAATCTTGACAGACGGAGAGGTTGGGTTCGGTTATGGTGTGGTGGTTGCGGTAAGATGGGTTTGGTTGGATTTGAGTGATAGGTTTTGTGATTGACTCAAATTTCTGGGTTTATAGAGAAAAGATTCAATTTGGGTGTTGATTCGGTTTATGGAGAAAAGATTCACTCAAAGAAGAAATTTCTGACTCAAATTTCTAGATTTATAGAGATTTTTTTTTCCAGATTCGGTTTATAGAGATCGACGTGAGAGTTATGGTGGTGGTGTGTGCGTGAGAGAGAGAGAATGGTGGTCTGTGTGAGACAAAGATGGTGGTGGTCTGTGTGTGAACTATGAAGGCAGTGAGAGGTGGTGAGAGGTGTTAGCGATGAAATGTGGTTGGTGATGATGATTGGGATGGGTTTTGATGAATCAATTTAGTTTATTTTTAATTTAGTTTATTTTTAATTTGTATATGGTGTGGAGATTTTTTTTTTAAAAAAAATTGTTATTGAAAAAATTATTTTGTTTTTAAAATTATTTTTCAATGGTCCAGATTCTAGTGTAAATGAATGAGATAATATCTTCTCCATCCATTATTTTTTTAAAATAAATTATTTATTAAGTATTATATTAATAATGTTTTATAATTTTAATTATTAAAAAGACGACATTTTTGCCCTTTGGTCAAATAAGATTCTAGAACATCAGACGTTGTTTTACCTTTTTACCCACGGTGACCTTCGTTGACTTGAGAATTGGACGGTAGAGACTCAAATCCGTATTGTCAGAGAAATTATGGACTAAAAGTTATAAATTCAAAAAAATCGTGGACTAAACGCAGATTAAGGCAAACTACGGAAACTAAAATATTATTTACCCAAACAAATAAATAAATCATAAAAGCTTAAAGTAATCATTAAAAGTTATAAAATCTGGACTGAATAGAAAACATAATATGGTTTGGTTTGGGTTGGTGAATTATTTCACTCAACTCCAAATCGAACCACCATTAATCGGTTTGTCCAAAAGACAAACAGAACTACCCAATTTTAAAAATTGTAATCAAACCAACCCAAACTTTATGGGTTGGATTGATATGTTTGACGGTTTTTTGTACACCTCTAAATTTAAGATATAAGATCATCTTCAATGTAAAAATTGTTTGTATATGAATTATTGTTGACATGACAACAATGTCAAGAGACTTGCTTCCTATGTGGCATAAATATGGACTTGATAGACGATCAACTTAAAATTTTATCTTCAATACTTCCATTTAAAACACAATTTGTTTTAATGACGTGTCCAATTTTATTTCCTATTTTATTTTTTATTTTATTTTATTTTTTATTTTTTTTAACAAAAATTAATGAAAAATTAATGTCAGACTTAAATGTTTGTTGAGTCAATCTAAAAAGGAGTTGTGTAACAGGCCGTCTGAAAGTGGACGGTCATGTTGATAATATTTAATATTTTTTTTGTCACGCCAGCTTGATGTTAAATATGCACGGCTGCATTGGAAAAAGATTTTTTTATAGAATATCTATTAATCTTACGTAACATCTTTTTTTTCACAAATCACACTTGCATCGGAGACGTTCTAGAGACAATAAGTTTTAGATAAAAATAAAAATAGCCCTTACTCTAAATTCAATGCCATCAAAAGCTCCCTAAAAGTCTTTCATGATCTTCCCATCAACAACACTCATTCTTGGATCTCTGCATTGGCCAACCAAGGACTTTTCGATAAAGCTTACCAACTGTTTGATAAAATGCCTGAACCGAATCTCGTTACTTATAAGTTATAATTCCTTGCTTAACAAGGATTCATGCGCGCATTTTCTCTTAATTTAGTGGTAGGCAAAACATGTGAAATGGTTTAAATTCAAGTTAATTGGTATTCTTGGTAGTCAAAGTGATGGAGCGTCCGAGGCCTCTAGCTTGTCTTTGAGCAACTTGACCCGGAAGACTTTCTTATACATCTCCAGCTTCTCATACTTGAATATAATCAAGTTCATAAACTAAGAAATTAAACAAAAAACTTGGAAACCTTAGAAGATGCAGAGAGATCATTTTCCTTTGATGCATTATTTCATCATCATCTTCTTTGTCCTGTCCATTTCTTCTCTTGCTACGGCTCAACAAACACAGTCTAATATAAGCCGCGGATCATCACTAACACCCTCCAAAACCCACCAAAAAAATATATGAAACATGAAGAAAAGATTCCCCTACATTAAAAACACGGTTTGACAGAGTTATGAGTTTACTTGTCAAACAATTGACAAAGTTTGAAATTTAATGAATTATGGACTTGGTGCATATGAATAAATCTACGATTCCATGGTATTGACATGATTTGTGATGGAGAATTCTCCATCAAACCATACATGCTTTTGGGTGGTTTTGAAAAGTTGTGTTTCAGTGACTTGACCTGGAAGACTTCTGACTTCACATCAATATAAGTATACCTCCAGCTTCTCATAAATTCAATCGAGCTTTCCTAAACTAAAAATTGAGCAAAACGTAGAAGATGCAGATAGATCATTTTGTTTTGATGCATTATTTCATCATCATCATCTTTGTCCTGTCCACTTCGTCTCTAGCTACGGCTCAACAATGACAGTCTAATATAAGCCGAGGTTCATCTCTATCACCCACCAAAACCTCCTCATGGCTGTCAAAATCCGGTCTCTATGCGTTCGGATTTTATCAAAGAGGCAATGGCTATTCTGTTGGGGTTTTTCTTGCCGGCATTCCTGAGAAAACTGTAGTGTGGACTGCTAACCGAAATGTACCACCAGTTTCAGGCAACGCAACCTTGCTTTTGACTGATGCTGACGGAAGGCTCGTCCTGCAAACAGAACAAGATCAGGATACTGATATAGCTGACATTTCACAGACTGCCTCTTATGTTTCCATGCTTGATACGGGAAACTTCGTGCTTTATAATTCTGATGGAGATATAATATGGCAGAGTTTTGCATATCCAACAGATGCTCTTCTGCCAACTCAAATTCTTCCTGCACCGAACGAGCTGTTTTCGAGTTTGTCTGAAACTGATCAATCAACGGGTATTTTTTTCCTTAGAATGCAAAGGGACGGAAACCTTGTGCTGTACCCCATAGGAAATCCAATACCTGAATATGCTTATTGGCAATCAGAAACTTATGATATGGGTGATAAAGGGAGTCTAAACCTTGACTTAGATGGCAGGCTTTACATTCTCAACGCCACTGGCTTCACTTCGAAGAATCTAACACATGAGTGTTTGGAAGACAGGGAACCATATATATGTTGAAAATTGATTGGGATGGGTTACTCCGGCTATATTCTCACGATTTGAGTAATAGCAGCCGGTGGTCAATCCTGTGGAATAATACGAATGACGGGTGTGCTCCGAGGGGTTTCTGTGGCTTTAACATGTTTTGCGTTTCGAGTGATCAGAAACCTGGATGTAGATGTCTTCCAGGATTTGCAGATGTTAACCAAGGCATCTGGACTTCAGGTTGCGAAAGAAATTTCACAGCAGAAAGTTGCAAAAATAAGGGTAGAAACTACACCATTCGAGAGGAGGACAATACTATTTGAGAAAATGCTACATATTCTGTTTCACAAACATCCAGAGAAGATTGCTCACTAGCATGCTTGGATGACTGTAATTGCGCAGTGGCCATATTTAAAGATGGTTATTGCAAAAAACAAAGGCTTCCTTTGAGATATGGGAAACGATCATCAAAATCAGAAGATTCAAATGTTGTTTTCATCAAGGTGGAAGAAGCAACTGAATCTTCCACTGATAGGATCTTTGCCACCAGAAAAGGCAAGAAAGATATCATCATCATCATCATCATCATCGGTTGTTTATTTGTTTTTTCGCTAACTGTTGTAGTGGCAATCTTTGGAATGGTTAACCACAGATACCGTGTCTTATTATATAGAAGGAATTCTCATAATGGCAATACCGAATATTTGGAGGATGTTGCTCCCCGGTCATATAGCTATGCAGAACTTGAAAGAATGACCGACGGTTTCAGGGAAGAAATTGGGAGAGGATCATCCGGTACAGTTTATAAAGGGACTATGCTGAATGATGGTGAAAAGTTTGTAGCTGCCAAGCGACTGCAGAACGTGTTATCTACAAGTGAAAGGGAGTTTCGGACGGAGATAAAAGTAATCGGGAGGGTTCACCACAGGAACCTGCTTCGTCTACTTGGTTATTCCATTGATGGCCCCCACAAGGTTTTGGTGTATGAGTACATGAGCAGTGGATCTCTTGCAGATATACTCTTCACACCTGAAAAACAACTTAACTGGGTTGAAAGAATGGGAATTGCACGGGACATAGCTAGAGGTATTCTATATTTGCACGATGAGTGTGAGGCACAAATCATCCATTGCGACATAAAACCTCAAAACATACTCATGGATGAGAATGGGTGTGCAAGAATCTCTGACTTTGGATTGGCAAAGTTAATGAAGGCAGACCAAACTAAAACATTCACCGGGATTAGAGGAACGAGGGGATATGTAGCACCTGAATGGCATCGGAAGCTGCCCGTGACAGTTAAAGCAGATGTATACAGCTTTGGTGTAGTGCTACTGGAGATCATATGTTGTCGGAAAAATTTAGACCAAAGTCTTCTGGAGGATCAAGTTATTCTTGAAGATTGGGTTTACCAGTGTTTTGAGGGCGGTGAGCTAGGCCGATTAGTTGGTGTTGAAGAGGTTGAACCAAAACAGTTGGAGAGGATAATTAAGGTTGCACTTTGGTGCATTCTTGACGAGCCATCGCTTCGTCCATCAATGAAGAAAGTTCTACTTATGCTGGAAGGGACAGTAGACATCCCAACACCTCCTAATCCTACTTCTTTCATTAGTACCATCTAAGCTTGTTTTTACATGTCATATATCTCTATGTGTTATTTATATGCTGTATCTGGGTTTTGTTTCTTTTCATTCTCATGTATCAAATTATTCATTGTTTTGTGGTTGCTTGATTGTATAACATGTTGACGGATAAATCGTCGTTACACGGAAGCGTTGCCGGATATAACACAAACAATAGCAAAATAAAAGAATTAAGAAGAAAAGAATAAATTCAATCACACACAACACAAGAATTTACGTGGAAACCCAAATCGGAAAAAAACCACAGTCGTCGGGATGACAAGAGAAAGTTCCACTATGTAGTAAATTGTTACAACCACACTCTCAGGATTCTCTCTCTAAAATACCCCAAACCAAATTACACCTAATGCTCTCTTGAGATCTCTCTTGATATGCTAATTTTGCTCCACCCCTTAATGGCCTAGTTATTATGATCTATTTATATGAATTACAATGAGTTAAAGATAAAAGGAAATCCTACTCCTAAACGTACAAGAATTACTTGTTCCACATAAATACTGTTTTCTATTTATGACAAGTCTTCTTGTTTAAAAGAAATCTTTTTCTTTTAAGTACATGACTATCCTATTCTTCATGAAGATAAACTTTTTCCTTTTTTGATAAGCACAAGAACTTCCAAAAGAAAATACCTTTCCTATTTTCGTGCAATATTCTTGATTTGGGCAAGATCCGTCATTGCCACAGTTTGGGTCGCGATTGGCCACTCGTGCCTAACACCGCAGATCAAGCATGGTCAACCACCGCTCAGAATACCGCAGTTGGTGCATTACCTCTGCCGCGAGAATCTACAGAAGTTCGACCGCTCTTTGTGAAGAGCAGCGGTCTGTGCACGTGTTCACACCACGGTCCAGGCTACGGTACCTACCAGATTTCGTTTCTTCAATTCTTTAAGTCTTCAAGCCTCTCTCATACACGATCTCCTACTTCCAAACGTATCTCACGTCTCCAAGAAGTCTCCGTATTTTTTGAATCCTGTTTGGTTGCCATTACAAATTCAAGTCATATCCAACATCCTCCCTTATGGCGAGAATTT
Source organism: Dipteronia dyeriana (assembly GCA_032871835.1). Classification (NCBI taxonomy): domain Eukaryota; kingdom Viridiplantae; phylum Streptophyta; class Magnoliopsida; order Sapindales; family Sapindaceae; genus Dipteronia; species Dipteronia dyeriana. Next base: position 91,671,635 of record CM065297.1, on the reverse strand, counting down.
TCAAAACTCCGTCCATAGCTACGACTCTCATCACCGAGAATCAACATACCCACCACGAGGTATAATCACTTAGGAACACCCATCCCAAGATTTCACCGGCACATGTCAAAATTTACCTTGCTGAAAATTGTGGTGCCACTCCTCACATTAGGCTTCCAAGGAGTTCGTTCAGCCATCGACATTCTTGCCCATCACACACCTTGCATCACCGCCTAACCAATGCTTGTGCGCAAATTGTGGTCTCGTTATCAGCAATGCATCCTTTTTTATGGCAACTAGCGGTCATGCCATAAGGATGTTTATGCCCTTTAGAATGCGTCGTTGTAGTCGTCATACTCAAGAGAGGCGATTGCCGGATCTCCCTCTTTGGAGCCATTAGCCGCACTTGTATTCTTATTTTCACACTCCTTCCTTATATCTTCAGACTGTTCATATCCCTAACAAATGCCTTTCTTCTTGGAGCCTTCCTTCTTCCTCTCAACCAACAAAGCAGAGTTATCAAAAGATTTACCTTTACTCTTTAGCCTTCGTTCCTCAGAGATTAGTTTGTTTGCTACATCTCCAAAACATATGGTTGAACTCCCATACATCAAGAATGGCTTCATGTGCGCATAGGACAGTGGAAGGGACCAGACTAGTCTTAATCATTTATCTTCTTCATCAATCTTCACTCCAATTGACTCTAGTTCAGAAACTATCCCATTGAGCACTCTCAGATGATCGGAAATTTTCGTACCTTCAAACATCTGCAGCTTGTGAACCTTTAACCTAAATTGAATGTTCTTAATGATATAATAATCACATTGTTGCATATAGTTGTTAGGTAAACTTGTTTCCCATGTTTAGCCATCCTAGGGAGTTGACTAAACCGAATCTTTGACATAGAAGTAAAGACCACCGACATTTTTCTTGTGCTTGTGTTGTTATATGGATGTTTTGAGTGCTTAAAGCCTTTGCTTAATTGATCACTTTGTAATTGATCCATGGTTAGATGCTATGTACCAAGAGGAGACGCATTTGACAATGCTTAGATAAACATTCACTATGCTTGACTAAAAAGTTCTAGAACCACTAGGCTAGCGTATAGGGTTTGATTTGTATTCCATGTGCTTAATGGGTTCATATATATTGTCCGGATTGCTCGAGAGAGATTTCGGGTATATATGGATACTATCTCTATGACATCGAGAGAGATTAGAGATTAATTAAGGGGATACGAGCCTATGTATACTTGCACATTTGAGGATTAGGTGAGTCTAGAACGTAATTATGAGGATTGTCACGGTTGAGTTGTTTCTCTAGTGCAACCACATTTCATGCATATCTCCATTCTATCTATCATTGTATATATCATTTATATAAGTTATATAGTTATATTATTATTCACTTTCCGCACACACAACACACGAGTCCGCTTGGAGTGTTGTAATAATAGCTAGAATTAGAGACGGTCGGTGAATCTCACCTCCCTGTGGATCGATTCCTTGCTTGCTGCTGTGCTAGTCTCTGTGACTTGCGTCCTTGTGAGGCCGAACTTAAATGTTCATATTTGATGACACTGCAATGACGTGGCCCGATCAAATTGGCGCCGGGCTAGGGAGGTAGCGCATTCATTGATTGTTGATAGTTTTAGCTTCCATTTTACTGATTTTATTGTTTTACGGAATATATTATTATGTTAAAAATAAGCATCTCTTTTACTCATGTCTTTCATTGTATGCACGACAATGTTTAGGCTAGGTTATGGAGTTGTTAGTCGTGTTTTGTTATTTTATTTATAGCATATGCATTTGATTGATTTTTGAGTTGTGCTTGTGCAAGGAATTGAAACTATCAGGTTGGAAAAACCACACGACTCTTGAGAGCTAGGTGTGCGTCTATCGTACCGAAAAACTCTCCAAGTGAAACGGCAACGCCACAAAGACTATGTGGCTGCAGCCACAAGAGGTTTCCTCTAAATTTTAAGCTTTAATTTGAGTGCTTGTAGAGTAGTTGTCGACTTTGGCGGGAACCGCCCATGCGTTTAATGTTATGAATGATATGCTTATTTTCTTTTATTTTCATTTATGTTTAGATCTAAGAGTGGATTTGTGTTGTGCTTAGATCTTAAGGAGTTTGTTTTAGACAATTTTAAAATCTCTGAAAAAAGTGCCCTGTTTTGAATATTCTTGAGGCAAATGTTTCTTTAAAACTGTACTAATTGGTGAAGAAATTAATTTTTCTGCCCATGTTGTGTTCTTTGATTTTTTGTTACGATTCTGAATATATAAAGAACACAAAATTCTGGATGGCGGTTTAAAAGTTATGATCATTTCTTCGATCAAAGGTCAAGGGGGATGCCCTGTTTTTCTAAACTGCACATAAACTGATTTCATCGTCCATTTTCACACTTTTCCAATTCGAATTTTGAAATATTTTATAAATAAAAAGTGTGTATTCATATGTCTACTTGATGGTGTTAAAATTTTGTCAAATGATATTAAGTACTGTTAAAGATATGCACCAAACAGTGGACATTAGACGAACTTGAATTTAGACAGTTTTTGAATTTTTTGGCCTCTTTGTTAAGTGCTTAAAGCATTTGCTTAATTGATCACTTTGTAATTGATCCATGGTTAGATGCTATGTACCGAGAGGAGACACATTTGACAATGCTTAGATAAACATTCACTATGCTTGACTAGAAAGTGCTAGAACCACTAGGCTAGCGTATAGGGTTCGATTTGTATTCCACTTGCTTAATGGGTTCATATATATTGTCCGGGTTGCTCGAGAGAGATTTCGGGTATATATGGATACTATCTCTAAGACATCGAGAGAGATTAGAGATTAATTAAGGGGATACGAGTCTATGTATACTTGCACATTTGAGGATTAGGTGAGTCTAAAACGTAATTAGGAGGATTGTCACGGTTGAGTTGTTTCTCTAGTGTAACCACATTTCATGCATATCTTCATTCCATCTATCATTGTATATATCATTTATATAAGTTATTTAGTTATATTATTATTCACTTTCCGCACACGCAACACACGAGTCCGCTTGGAGTGTTGTAATAATAGCTAGAATTAGAGACGGTCGGTGAATCTCACCTCCCTGTGGATCGATCCCTTGCTTACCTTTGTGCTAGTCTCTGTGACTTGTGCCCTTGCGAGGCCGAACTTAAATGTTCATATTTGATGACACTGCAACGACGTGTCCTCGTCAAATATTTGCACGAACATTCTTGGTTAAGCTCAATCGTATCGCACTTGCAGTCCTCTCGTCTAGATCTTCCCATTCATCATCGTTCATCACATATTTTTCAGAACTACTACCAGCAGTTGCTTTTCTAGAATCTCTAGAGACTTCAGGGTTGGTAGGGGTTGGTTTGCCTTTCAACGCCTTGTGTAAACCATATTGGATTAGCAAATCTTTGACTTGAACTTGCCATATGCCAAAGTTAATTTTTCCATCGAATTTCTCTACCTCGAATCTCATCAACTTTGCCATCTCCAGTTTGTTAAGATCACTATCAAGCAACCAACGCTCTGATACCAGTTGTTGGCGGATAAATCGACACTACGGGGAAGCGTTGCCGGATATAACACAAACAATAGCAAAATCAAATAATTAAGAAAAAGAGAATAAATTCAATCACACACAACACAAGAATTTATGTGGAAACCCATATTAGGAAAAAACCATGGCCGTAAGTATGACAAGAGAAAGTTCCACTATGTTGTAAATGTTGGGATTTATACCCTAAAGATGTAGTTTGTAAATGGATTTATGAAATAAATAAAAAGAAAAGTTCAATTCATTCTTGTTGTGTTGTTTATTTTATAACTTGTGCATATATTTAACATCCAAGATTGCCGGATATAATCTTGAACTGTGTATATGAGTGTCATATACAGATGGATACAGTAAGTGACGTGCAATCTAAAGAGTCCATAGATAGGAAATAAAGTTGGTACTTTATTTGTGGTTAATCTATAGATACGTTCCATTCCGTAATGTACGGCGATTCTATCCTGAATCATTCATATAAGATATGAGAATGGAGGCACCTTTTATGATGTGATCATATAGGAACTGGCCATGATCTATATGAATCTCTCACCAAGATCCGTTTATCGATGAGATTCGTATTTATCAACTAATGATGGCTATATATGGGTGATCTTAATCCTGAGTGTAACATCGACTCTTCAGGTTAGATCGTGGTCTTTGATATACCATGGGTGAGGTCGGATGCAGTTCCCGATCAATATGCTCCGTATGTTGGGATTGCGGTTGGGTTAATGGCTGGGAAGGTTTGTACATAATAGTGGAATCCGCTCCTTCTTGTGAGAAGTAGACGACAGTTCCCTTAAGGGTTGATTCGGGGCTTGGACAATATGAGTGCTTTCCTAATTCCGTGAGGAAATAAGATTTATTGTTCATTAGAGAATCAACAGTGCTTAAAGAATATATGTGATTAGAGGGGTATAACAGACATTATGAACCAGCTCTAATTATGAACTATTGTGGAAGATCACACCATATGTAATAGCTATATCGATGGACACCGAGTTGTATCGGTCTGTGTAAAAGCGTCTATAGTTGAGAGTGAGCAGATTCGGGTTTTTAGTGGAATAACACCGGAGTTAATAATCAAGGAATATTAATTAAAGAGTTTAATTAATGATTCCGAGGATTATTGGAGCTCAAAATACTGTAGGTCCATTAGATCCCCTTGCTAGCCTGATCGATTTAGGTAACAAGGGTCACTGTAAATTAATTGGATTGTCCAATTAATTGTGTTACTAAAGTGACACGTGTTTATTCGGAAATTAATTGAATAATGAGATTATTTAATTAATGAATATTAATGATTATGTAAATCAAATAATTAGATTATTTTATTGTTTAATCAATCATTAGTTAGAGGATGTTGATTGATATTTAATTTTTAAAGATAAAATAATTTGATTATTTTATTTTTATTAAATTAGATATTTAATTTTGAATTTAAAGAGTTTGAATTCAAAACAAATTGATTAATGTTAATAGAAAATTTGCTCAATATGAGAAATTCCAACTAACACCCTCAAGACCACTACCACAGAGGTGGTGGTCGGTACTTTGGATACCTAACCTGCTTAGATAGAAACGAAAATTTGAATGACTATAACGAAAGAGAACTTTATTATTGATCACTCGTTGTATACAGAATTCTCTCACATACACTCACAATCTCTCAAGGACATAGGAATGTGGTAGCTTCGTGCTTGTCGAATGGTGGATATGACGATGGCCATGTTCTGATCACAGAATTTAGGCCCAACGTACCTCTCTCTCTTTTTCACTCTGTTTTCTCTATATTCCTTTTTTATCTCGTCCTTTTTTCCATATCACCCTTACCATGCTTGGCCCTATTTATATTTGGTCCAAGTAGGTTTAAAATCACAAAGATCCCGACACGATCCTGTGAATCCGTTCCCTCCTTAACGTGCGGGATCCATTATTTGAAAGTTGTTGACTTCGAGTTAATTACGGATGTGATGATATTGTTGACGAAGATAAGTTTGTTTCCTTTTTGGAATCAAACTCTTGACTTGCACGTACGCTGGTTATTATGTAGACATGTTCATGTGTGTACTCACGGCATGGAGGTCACCGAGGTAGTTGCTCGTTGTCTCATAGAGCGAGGTAGATCCATGCTTTGGTTCTGTTCTCAGAAGCTTGGGATGGACTTTTCTTAACCCTTTAGAGCTTGAGACGTTCCTGTAGACATTCCTGGGAGGCAGCATGGATCTAATCCATTTAGAGACCCTCTTTCTCCGCGTATTTGAGGAGGAGACATCGGGCTCCTGGAGAGGTTGGTGGGCTTCCAGTTTAGGCTACGAGTTAAGTTTGACCTCTAGAAGCCTTAACCTGAACCGAGCTTGTTTTGCTTGTCAGGTTTTGCTTCGAGTGTTTCTTGAGCTCGACGATCCTTCATTGCCTTCATGGGGTGGTTTTGAAGCCCAACCTCAAAAAATCGAGGTTCCTGGGTAAGTGGCCTTGAGAAACCCGGATTCCAATGTTCGCGTGGGAGCTCGACCTGGTCGCGTCTAGCTTTATCCCTAATAGTTCTGAAGCCCGGTGATCCTTTCTTGCTTATGCGGGGTAGTTTTATGGTCTGCCCGGGGTCTCATGAATGTCGAATTTGGGCTTTGATTTGGGCTAGGGGAGTGGAAAATTTCTCTTTGACCCCTAGCTAAATTTTACTATTAACAGAAGTCTTTTCTGACTTGAACACTGGAGGTAGAGTTGGGGTTAGAGTTAGATTCCCTATTTATTTGGGAAATTTTCCGTTCTAAAGTATTTATTGGGAATCTTTGAATAAAATCTTCTTATTAACTATCCAGGTGACGTGTCGAACTTGGATTGGTGTGCTCCTCGAAGAAAAACCAGTTGCGTTACGGCCCTCTTCGTTGCTCGAGGTGATCTTCTCGAGGCGATCTTCCTGAGGTTATCGCCAACCTCATTACAACCCTAACCTCTATTTAAACTCAAACTCACTGCCTCTTCCTCACGTATCCCTCCAATTTCTAATTTTTAGACTTCCTCTCTCTCGCTACATTTTCTAACCACATCATTGTCTTTCATCTACCTTCAAGCTCTTCTCATTCAGCAATGTCGAACTCTTCTAATAGCATTGAAGTCCTGGTCGAGGGCACTGGTGGCTCTAATTTGGTTCCTCGAAAACGGGTGCGAGGAATCTTGAGCAACGGGGATTCTTCCCCGGTCCGTCAGCGCCTTCGTTCTAGTATGAATGTCTCAATCGACTCCGGTTTCTTGAATCAACCCGACAACCCTCTGAACTTGGTTGATGAAGATTCTAACATAGGAGAGAGGAACGACATTGCTAGAAGGGGTCAAGTCACGGTAATCGGTCCTCTTCCGATGGATCTTCCACCGTATGACTTTAGGGTCATTCCCAATTCCATTGTTGACCCGAACTCCCTCAATCGTATAAGATCCAAGTATGATATTCCTAACAGCGTCTCCCTCGCCATCCCTTATAGAGACTATGACGTCTTTAACCCTCCCAAAGGAATCCTTTCGATTCAGGTGGCGGCCCTCGAAAGTGGGGTCAGGCTTCCCCTTCATCTTACCCTGCGGCGGGCTCTCAATACCCTTCAACTAGCTCATCTCCAGCTGATGCCTGGCTTCTAGAGGCACCTAATCGGCTTTCTTGTACTGTGGAGGGAGCAGTGTGAGCTCATCAAGATAACCCGGGAACCCAGAACAGAGGAGTTGGCATTCTTCTTCCAAATCAGGAGTCTGGTCGAGGTCCCCCGAGGTCAATTCTATGACAAGGCCAAGAACAAGATTAACTTCATCATCCCTAGAGCTTCAAGGAAGGACCCAGCCTGGAAGGAGGAGTGGGTACTGGTCGGCGATGATTGGGGGAGCTCGATCTTCATAGGTAGGCACGAGTTCATGGTTCCTACAGCTTTCAATGACAAACCAGCATGGGATCGGGACTCCTTGCCCTCTGAATCTGAAACGGTGTTGAGAACAATCCTCGTCAGGAACTATCTGAACTTGAAGTACCCCACCGCTGATCCTTTCGATTCCCGTAGAGTGAATCAGCATATACGGATCACCGATGCTACCCCTCGTAAGTAATCCCAAGTCATTATGCTTCGTTCTGTTAGCTGGCTTGCTTCATACATCTTTTTTTTAATAGTTTTTATTGTTGCTCTAGCTTCCCGTGAAGCTCGGACTCCTCCCCCTCATGCTAGGTTGTCCCGGGGGGTCCTCTCGACTACCTCAGAGAAATAGGGCCTACCATTCCAGCTGCTGCTTCAACTCGGTCCAGGATGGCTATGCTTGCATCACGGGCCTTCAAGGCGCTAATTAAAAGAGGTCATGCTACAGTTATCGCTTCTTCAGTTACATTACCCACTTCTTCAACCGACCCAGACGAGGTTCTAAAGCAGTTCATTACATCTTGCCCGGGTGGCGGGCTTTCTAGGATGGCTTCAATGCCTATGGACATCTTGCTTACCATGGGGGTCTGCCCTCATGGCCGAGGTAGTCATCGTCTTTATTTTTTATGATTGCGAGCTTTGATTACTCTCTAACTCTTGTTTCAAATTTTACAGACTTTCAAGTTTAATATAGCAATGGGTCAACAAGTATCCTTTCTCCGTGATCAGGCTACCTACGCTGAACCTAAAATTGGAAGAGTCATGGGGCTTCTCGCGCAAGCTCGGTTCCTTGTAGAGGAGATGACTTCCAATCAGAAGGAAATAGAGACTGAACTGAGCGAGCTTCGTTGTGACCATGAAAGGATGAAGCAATAATTTGACCAAGAAACCCTCAAGTCAGAGCAGCGGGCTAGGCAGAAAGACTCTTAGAAGGTCGAATCCAAGAAGCTAGATATCGAGAATCAAGATATACATGCCCGGAATGCCAAGCTCCAGGTTGAGGTGGATGCATCCTTCAGCGAAGAATACTTCTATGCTTCCTACCAGGTCGCTGAAGCCCTCCCCCCTCCCCCCTCCCCCCTCCCTTTGACCTGTCAATTATTGCTAATTGGGATAGGGAAGAGATATTGGCCAAGGTCGCAAGATGTCCCGCCCCTTAGGTGATGACTTGGATCCCTCTAATGTGACCAAAACCAGAAAGCAACCAGCTGGGTTAGACCTTCCTCTTCCTCCTCTCATCTTCCCAACGTCGGGTCCTGAAGAATCCTCCAGAGGGGTTCTACCCACGGAGCCAGAAAGAGATCTTAAAGAAACCCGAGACTCCTCTAAAGTTCCTTCAAGGGGAGAATCAGTAGGGGGAGACAGCATGCCATAGTCAATGGCCAATCTTCTTGATGCAGCCATACCACCTGAGATCATAACGGTGGTCAATGAAGTCTTGGAAGAGGACCCAACTGAGCAATAGGTCATCGAAGGGCATCCTCAAGGCAAGGTGGCAGAGGCGGCTAACCAGGATGAGAGACCATCAGAATGAAAAGGAGAGGACGAGGTTCATCCGAAAGAAGGGGAAGCTGGAGGACATCAAGAGGACACAGAAGCTTGAATCCATCTTCCTGTAGCTTGTTCTTAATGCCCAAAAAAGGGGGGTGGGCATCCCATCTTTACTCATGTTTGATCACCATCATCACTCTTTTTTACTAGTACTCTGTAACCCGGAACCAGGGGTTGGGCTCCCAGTTTGATTGATGTGACCTTACTGGGAATAGGCTCCCCATTTCATTAATGAAAATTAACTTCGGATCTGGTTCGAATTTTGATGGGTATATACTTACTTCATTCCTGATCTCGATCTAGGTACAATCCCCACAGTAATTAACTTAGCTTGGGAAAAGTAACAGGATAGAAAAACTGCTTAATTGCGGAAGTAGATATCTAGCTCGAGCTTTCAAATCTCAACAGAAACTTGTAGCTCGATGACTTTAATTTATAGTCCCTTTGTTTGATCGTGGACCGCGCTTTCAAACTTGAGTCCTTCTTGGGAGCTATAACCCGATTAAGGCATCAGGAGGGCTATCTAGCTATTTCTTGGTCTCGAGATATGGATGATAACTATACTCTTTCAATTAGATTCTTCTTGGGGGTAGTAGCTCGATCAAGGCATCAGGAGGGCTATCTAGCTATTTCCTGGTCTTAAGATCTTGATGGCAGCTATGCTCTTACACTTAAACCCTTCTTGGGGGTGGTAGCCCAACCAAGGCATTATGAGGGCTATCTAGCTATTTCCTGGTCTTGAGATCTGAATGGTAGCTATGTTCTTACACTCAGACCCTTCTTTAGGGTTGTAGCCCGACCAAGGCATCAGAATGGCTATCTAGCTATTTCCTGGTCTTGAGATCTGGATGGTAGCTACGCTCTTACACTCAGACTCTTCTTGGGGGTTGTAGCCCGACCAAGGCATCAAGAGGGCTATCTAGCTATTTCTTGGTCTTGAGATCTGGATGGCAGCTATGCTCTTACACTCAGACCTTTCTTGGGGGTTATAGCTCGACCAAGGCTATCTAGCTATTTCCTGGTCTTGAGATCTGGATGGCATCTATGCTCTTACACTCAGACCCTTCTTGGCGAGGGGGTCGTGCCCGGCCGAGGCATCAAGGAAAGCGAGGGGCCTTCCCTGGCTAATCCCTGGTCTTGGGATGACAATGTCGAATTTCCCGTGTAAACCCAAATCATTGTAGAACACAGTTGATGATGGAGAAAAAAACAAGCTTTATTGATAAAAGGAAAAGAGTACATTATTGCTGGAGATTAAAAACTAAGTGGAGGTAGCCTGCTCATGAGTCCCCTGTTCAGGGGTATAATTTTCTCAAGTGATCTGCATTCCATATATGATCGATGAGTCGGTCATTCATGTCCTCGAGTTTGTATGCCCCATTACAGATCACCATCTTTACTAAGTACGGTCCTACCAAGTTGGGCCCCAGGACCCCGTCTGACCTCTTTCTGGTATTCAACGTCACTTTCCTGAGAACTATGTCTCCTTTCTTAAAGTTTCGGGCTTTAACCTTCCAGTTAAAGTATTTAGCAATCTTGCTCTGGTAAACTTCTACCTTCTCAACTATTCGATCTTGTTTTTCTTCCAAGATATCCAAGCTAGCTCGGAGCTTACCTTCATTGCTCTCTGGTTCAAAATGTTAGACTCTAAAGGAGGTCAGTTTATGCTCAATGGGAAGAATTGCTTCAACCCCGAAGGCTAGAGAATAAGGTGTTTCCCCTGTAGGCGTTCTCCTCGTGGTGTGGTAAGCTCAGAGGACCTCGAGAAGCTCCTCGGCCCATCTGCCTTTTTTCTGCTGCAGCTTCTTCTTCAACAACCTCTTAATGGTTTTATTAGTGGATTCCACCAGCCCGTTAGTCTGGGGGTGGGCTAATGAAGCGAATATAATGTTGATTCCCAAGCCCTCATAAAAATCTTTGAACCGGCCATTATCGAACTGCTTGTCGAGGTCAACTATAATGACTAGAGGGGTCCCAAACCTACAAACGATATTATTTTTTATGAATCTTGTTGTATTTTCTTCCGATATCTGGGAGAGCAGTCCGGCTTCGACCCATCTTATAAAATAGTCAATTGCCACGATAGCATGCTTGGCTTGACCAGGAGCAGTAGGGAGCGGTCTGATCAAGTCGACTCATCACATAGTAAAGGAGTATGGTGAGCTAAGGTATGACAACCGCTCCGACGGGAGGTGACTCAAGTTTGCTGTCTTTTGGCATGCTTCGCAGGATCGTACTAAGTTATTTGCATCTTGATGGATGGTTGGCCAGTAATAACCCATGCGGAGTACCTGATATGCAAGAGCCTTCCCATCAATGTGGTTCCCGTATTCCCCAAAATGAACCTCTCTCAATGCCCATTTGACATCTTCAGTGTGTAAACATTGAAGCAAATGAAGGGATCTGCCCCTCCTGTATAAGTACCCATCTTCCAAACAATACCGGACTGAGAACCTCTTGATTTTCCTAGCTTCGTCAGGCTCCCCGAGAAGTCTCCCTTCTTGTAGATAATCCACTATTGGGTCCATCCAGCATGGCTGCCGATCCAGGGTATAAGTCTCTTTACCTGCCACTGTGCTGGATAAAGGGATCACTTGAAGAAGGACCCTCTGGGGTAGGGTTTGCCCACCATTTGCAACATCAACTCGACGATTTTGTTGTCGAGGTACCTGTTCGATCTTAAATCCTTTAAACTTGCTTTTAAGTTGTTGGACTAGCTTCAGGTAGGCGATCATGTTATCCCCTTTTGCCTGATAATCCCCAGAGACTTGGTTGACTATGAGCAACGAGTCACTCTTGACTTACAGGTAATCAACCCCGAGCTCTGCGGTCGCCCTTATTCCGGCTAAGAGGGCTTCTTACTCTGTCTCATTATTAGTGGCTTTAAATTCAAACCTGAAACAGTGGCAGCACTCAGTCCCTTCCGGGTCGATTAGAACTATGCCCACTCCTTCCTCAACTTGCCCGGTCGCTCTATCTGTGTAGAGGATCCATGACTTGCAACCTTCCGGCCAACTGTCAGATTTTGGACTCCTCTCAGAGGCTACGTTCTTTGCTGCGGAGGTCGCTTGGCTTGGAGGCATTGAGAGCTCTACTACAAAGTCTGCCAAAGCCTAGGCTTTAATTACGGTTCTGGGCTTATACCTTAAATCAAACTGGGTGAGCTCCAGAGCCCATAAAACTAACCTTCTGAAAACATCCGGCCTTTACAAGAATTAGCGTAAGGGTTGGTCTGTCACTACTGCTATTGAATGAGCTTAGAAGTAGGGACGGAGCTTCGTTGACGAGGTTACCAAGGCATAAGCGAGCTTTTCCAAAAGGGTATAGTTCTTCTCGGGCTTGGTTAGAGCATGACTCACATAGTAGATAGGCCGCTGGACCCTATCTCCACACTCTTTGACCAAGGCCCAACTTACTGCGGTTTCTGAAATGGCCAAGTAGATTTATTGCTCTTCTCTATGGCTTGGCTTAACTAGTAGCGGGGGGCTTGACAGGTACTTTTTCAAGGCTTGAAAAGCTTGTTCACTTTCCTGGTCCCATTTCATGTTTCTTCCCTGCTTAATGGCTTTGAAGAATAGGAGACACTTATTGATAGACCGAGAAATGAACCTGTTGAGCGCTGCTACCTGCCCGGTCAAGACTTAAACTTGTTTAAGTTATGAGGGAGACTCTAGATCCAGGATAACCTTAATCTTTTCCGGGTTAGCCTCTATGCCTCTCTCACGGACCATGAAGCCCATAAACTTCCCCGCGGTTACCCCAAAGACGTATTTGGAAGGGTTCAACCTCATCTGGTTCTCCATTAAGATCATGAAGGTTCTACGTAGGTCTCCCAGATAGCCTTCAGAGGTCGATGACTTGGTGATCATATCGTCGATGTACACCTCCATTGATTTTCCAATTTTCGGCTTGAACAGTCGGTTGACTAACCATTGATATGTGGCTCATGCATTCTTAAGCCCAAATGGCATCACCTTGTAGTAATACAGAGCCCGTCCGGTAATGAAACTGGTCTTTTCCTAGTCCGCGAGGTGCATCATAATTTGATTGTACCCTGAAAACGTGTCCATGAAGCTCAGGAGCTTGTTTCTGGATGTGGAGTCAACTAACTGATCAATTTTTGGGAGAGGGAAACTGTCTTTCGGGCACGCCCGGTTGAGATCGGTATAATCGATGCACATGAGCCACTTTCCATTTGCCTTTGTGACAATGACCACATTGGCGATCCACTCAGGATAGCGTGCTTCTCCGATGAAGCCTGCTAGGTTCAGTTTGTCTACCTCTTCCTGGACCGTAACATTTCTTTCGGCATTGAAGTGACGCCTCTTTTGTTTGATGGGCTTAAAGGTCGGATCCACTGCCAATCGGTGAGCAGCCAAAGTCATCGAGATCCCAAGTATCTCATCGTGACTCCAAGCGAAGATAGCATTGAACTCTTTGAGGAGCCCGATCAAACCCTTCTTCACTCTCGGCTCAAGGGTGGCTCCGATTTTGATGACCTTCTAGGGATCGCCCATTCGGATAGGAATCTTCTTTAGCTTGTCTACTAGGTGGTCGCTGGCCCATTCCCTTCTATGCTCCTCTTTATCGGGCGCCACAGGGCCATCCTCGGGGTGATTTACGGGTCATATATCTTCTAGGGTCAACACAGGCGTTGCCCCATTCTCGATCTTTGTTACCTGGGCAAGTTATTTTGCTAGAACTATTGGGTTAGCAGACACTACATAGCATCACTTGGCTGCTTGCTGGTCACCCTGAACGTTCCTCACTCTGTCTCCTACCGGAAACTTCAAGACGTTGTGGTAGATGGATAAGACCCCTTTCAAGGATGATAAAAATGGTCTTCCTAATATTGTATTGTAGGCGGATGGGGCATCTACCACCACGATGTCTGTCATGATATTCTACTGGAGAGGTGTGGCTCTAATGATCACTGGTAAGATTTTTGATCCCTCGGGTATGATTGAGTCCCCGGTGAACCCATACAGCGGGGTAGTGAAACTATTGTAACACCACTGTTTCAAGTTCAGTTTTTCCAAGGTGTCTTTAAATAGGACGTCTACGATGTTGCCTTTGCCAACGAGCACACGGTGTACCATGCAGTTGGCAATATGTACCGTGATCACCATGGGATCATCATGAAGCTCCACGGTGTTGTAGACATCCGCTTCGGTGAAAATGATCTATGACAACTAAGAGGGGTTGGTCGAGCTCTAGTCGACCTTGAAGATACCCCGTCCTTCGTCCACACGAGGGACTTTCCTTGCATGGTTTTTCCTGGAATTATTGGAGGTCCCAGCCAGAGTAGGACCTCCACTGATGGTATGAATTATCTGGATTTGTTGCATCAGATCCGTCTGCTCCCCCTTCCTTTTCTCAACATGCTTGCGGATCTTAGCTTGCACTTCCCTTCTAGTCTGAATGTTATCCCTGACTTGCTGTAAGAATTCTACCAAACATCCTCCCCTTATCAAAGCCTCAATCTGATTTCGCAAGTTATAGCACTCTGAAGTGTTGTGTCTTACGTCTTCATGAAAGTCATAATACTTATAATGATTCCTCTTGTCGACAGGGGCTTTCATAGGTGTGGGCTTCTGTAGCAACCACTTGTCCCAAATGGCGAGATAGATCGTTTCGCGGGATGCATTTAAGGGGGTATAACGTTCATATCCTCTCTCATCTCAAGCTATTAGGGCCACTGTTCTAGGAGGAGGTGAAGCTCACGGAAGAGTTTGTTTTGCTGGATATCTTTTCGATCTGGGCTGAGAAATGGGGAAGCGATACGTCAACCTATTAGAGGGTTTATTCTGGCTTTTTTAAGCTTGCTCGGGTTTGGGAGCTTCCTTCTTCTGTCGCTTCACGGCTCTCATGTCGTAGTGTTCCATCTTGACGTTGAGTTGTTCGTCGACTTCAATTTGCTTTAGAGCCCGATCGTAGGCTTCTTGGTAGGTCTATGGAGATCTCTTGGCAAAAGACCGGAAGAGCTTGCCTACCCACAAGTTCCTTCTGAAGTTGGCGAAGGTTTCTTTCTCGATAAAGACCCTCATCTGGATGACTTCTTTATGGAAATGTTCGACATAAGCCCGGAAGGTTTCCCCTCTCTCCTGGATCACGTATTGTAGATAGATTGAGTCCTTCAATCGGGGCTTAACCCCTGGAATTGTGAGTAGAAATCGATTGAAAGCTTCGTGATGGAATCCACACTGCCAGCGGGTAGCTTTCTAAACTGGGTATTAACGTAATCCACCAGCGTAGTTGGAAATATTTGACACATGGCGGCCCTGGTCGTGTTCTGGACCTCCATCTATTGAACGAAGCTCTCCAAGTGGCTCAAGGGATCCTTTGTTCCGGAGAATCTGTCAGTCGGCATTTTGAACTTTGGCGGGAGCTTCGCCTCCCAGATTCTTCTGGTGAAAGGAGCGTTCATCTCACTCAAAGGATCATTCTTGTCCTCCTTGTACTTCCCCTTCTTCTTTTGATAGATCTCTTTCTGAAGCTCTACCAACTGGTCTCTCAGGCGTTTGCTCTCGGGTTTCCTTAAATTGATCTCGGACTCCTCACTGTCTGACCCCTTTGATGAGCTGGCGACCTCTACCCGATTCCTTCTTTGGAAGGGGTCTGCCTGGGAGCTTTGCTGGCTTTCTTCATTCCTATCTCGGGCTTCCCTCCTTGAAATCGTTGGGTGAAGAAACTCTTCCTGCTCTCGAGGAAGGATGTTTGCCGCAGACTTGACTTGACTTGACTTGCATGGGTTGGTAGCGTGGCAGCGCTTCGGGAACGGGGGGCATGAGCCTTAACCTATCCCGAATCGAGGGTTGTATTCCCGTTCTATTACGAGTTGGCTCCAGAGGGGTAGGTCTCAGGCGATCAAAGGCGGGTTGCCTAGTCCCGGGTCTACTTGGTTTCCCTCGATCACAGAGGTTTGCTTGCTAGACAGTAATACCCTCAGCGAGCAGTCGAAGGCGGACGTTTTCCATGAAGGTCGCCACTTGTTGGTCAAGCTCAGCTTGGCTTCCCATAGGAGGATCCAAAGCCCGCACAGTGGTTGGCTGGTCTGGGACCTGACCACGAAGCCCGAATTTTCTCCTTTTCTTTGGGATCTTTCGTGTCAACGCAACTAAAGGTTGTCCCGATTCGCCTGGTTTTCCTTGGGAGGAGCGAAGCCTCATGACTCCTGTAAAACAACAAACTTGTGAATATAAAGATGGTGCTGTGGGAAGTTCCCACAGACGGCGCCAGAAAGTGTTAACCGAAAATTTGCTCAAGATAAAAAATTCCAACTAACACCCTCAAGACCACTACCACAGAGGTGGTGGTCGGTACTTTGGATACCTAACCTGCTTAGATAGAAACGAAAGTTTGAATGACTATAACGAATGAGAACTTTATTATTGATCACTCGTTGTATACAGAATTCTCTCACATACACTCACAATCTCTCAAGGACATAGGAATGTGGTAGCTTCGTGCTTGTCGAATGGTGGATATGACGATGGCCATGTTCTGATCACAGAATTTAGGCCCAACGTACCTCTCTCTCTTTTTCACTCTGTTTTCTCTATATTCCTTTTTTATCTCGTCCTTTTTTCCATATCACCCTTACCATGCTTGGCCCTATTTATATTTGGTCCAAGTAGGTTTAAAATCACAAAGATCCCGACACGATCCTGTGAATCCGTTCCCTCCTTAACGTGCGGGATCCATTATTTGAAAGTTGTTGACTTCGAGTTAATTACGGATGTGATGATATTGTTGACGAAGATAAGTTTGTTTCCTTTTTGAAATCAAACTCTTGACTTGCACGTACGCTGGTTATTATGTAGACATGATCATGTGTGTACTCACGGCATGGAGGTCACCGAGGTAGTTGCTCGTTGTCTCATAGAGAGAGGTAGATCCATGCTTTGGTTCTGTTCTCAGAAGCTTGGGATGGACTTTTCTTAACCCTTTAGAGCTTGAGACGTTTCTGTAGACATTCCTGGGAGGCAGCATGGATCTAATCCATTTAGAGACCCTCTTTCTCCTCGTATTTGAGGAGGAGACATCGGGCTCCTGGAGAGGTTGGTGGGCTTCCAGTTTAGGCTACGAGTTAAGTTTGACCTCTGGAAGCCTTAACCTGAACCGAGCTTGTTTTGCTTGTCAGGGGTCGGTACATTGGATACCTAACCTGCTTAGATAGAAACGAAAGTTTGAATAACTATAGCGAATGAGGACTTTATTATTGATCACTCGTGGTATACAGAATTCTCTCACATACACTCACAATCTCTCCAGAACATAGGAAGGTGGTAGCTTCGTGCTTGTCGAATAGTGGATATGACGATAGCCGCGTTCTGATCACAGAATTTATGCCCGACGTACCTCTCTCTCTGTTTTACTTTGTTTTCTCTATATTCCTCTTCAACCTCGTCCTTTTGCCCATATCACCCTTACCATGCTTGGCCCTATTTATATTTGGTCAAAGTAGGTTTAAAATCACAAAGATCCCGCCACGATCCTGTGAATTTGTTCCTTCCTTATCGGGTGGGATCCAGTACTTAAAGGAAATATGTAATTAGAGGGGTATAACGGATATTATGACCCAATTCTAATTATGAAGTATTGTGGAAGATCACACCATATGTAATAGTTATATCAATGGACAACGAGTTGTATCGGTCTGTGTAAAAGCGTCTACAGTTGAGAGAGTGCAGTTTCGGGTTTTTAGTGGAATAACACCGAAGTTAATAATCAAGGAATATTAATTAAGGAGTTTAATTAATGATTCCGATGATTATTGGAGCTCAAAATACTGTGGATCCATTAGGTCCCCTTGCTAGCCCGATCGATTTAGGTAACAAGGGTCACGATAAATTAATTGGATTGTCCAATTAATTGTTTTACTAAAGTGACACATGTTTATTCGGAAATTAATTGAATAATGAGATTATTTAATTAATGAATATTAATGATTATGTAAATTAAATAATTAGATTATTTGATTGTTTAATTAATCATTAGTCGGAGGATGTTGATTGATATTTAATTTTTAAGGATAAATAATTTGATTATTTTATTTTTATTAAATTAGATATTTAATTTTGAATTTAAAGAGTTTGAATTCAAAACAAATTGATTAATATCTTTAAAGATATAAGATATCTTAAAAGATTGAAATCGAATAATTTTATCAATATATATATATATATGTTTTAATATAAGAGAAATTCATTACCAAGTCAACGCACTAATTGGAATTTGCATAAGATGCAATTGGTTGTACATAGTGTTTATATATGGTGCAAATGTGTGGACGTGCAACACACAAGAATTTGAATATGACACAAATTGGTATAGCGTGTAACAACAAAAAAAGACAAAAAGAAGAATTAGTTCTCTGATATAATCAAGTGATGTATATTGCATCAAAGACATGCACAACGTCACAGTGTGTGAATCAATGCAAATAATTAAAATTGCGTATGATGGAACTGAGTAAGTGTGTTGACAAAGAGAGAAAAGTGCGTAAGTGTGTGCATTAAAATCGAACAAAGAGTTTCTTAAAGTCTTTTATCTACATCCTCCAGTCAAGTTTATGAGATCGTGATGCGTCCACACGCAGTTACCAGTCCCGGGAGATAGCGAGGAAGATCGAGTGATTCAGACAAGAGCATATCGTAAAGTGAAGGAGCCTGCAAACAATGGTAAGATTGGTTCAGACATGAGCATATCATAAAGTGAAGGAGCCTCCAAACTGGTAAGATTTTCTTTTTCTGATTATATAGATTTCAATTTCCTGTGTATACATATTGTATGTATTAGTTTCAAAAATAATTACGATCCCAAGTTCACTGGTCCCAGATACAGATTATGATCTATATTAATAAATTTAAAACCTAGTTCCGCTGCGTGACCGGTGAATGGGGGTTCCAACAGTAAATTGTTACAACCACACTCTCAGGAATCTCTCTCTAAAATACCATAAACCCAATTACACCCAATGATCTCTTGAGATCTCTCTTGATATGCTAATTTTGCTCCACCCCTTAATAGCCTAGTTATTATGGTCTAGTTATATGAATTACATTGAGTTAAAGATAAAAGGAAATTCTACTCCTAAACGTACAAGAATTATTTGTTCCACATAAATACTATTTCTTATTATGAAAAGTCTTATTGCTTAAAAGAAATCTTTTTTTTGAAGTACAGGACTTTCATATTCTTCATGAAGACAAAGTTTTTCCTTTTCCGATTAGCACAAGAACTTCCAGAAGAAAATACATATCATATGCAATATTCCTGATTTGGGCAAGATCCGTCATTGCCGCAGTTTGGGTCGCGGTTGGCCAACCACGCCTAACACTGCAGATCAAACACTGTCAACCATCGCTCAGAATACCGCGGTTGGTGCATTACCTCCGTCGCGAGAATCCACAGAAATTCGATCGCTCCCTGTGCTCGGTTTGTGCACGTGTATGTACCGCGATACTTACCAGATTTTGTTTTTTCAGTTCTTTCAGTCTTCAAGTCTCCCTCAAACACAATCTCCTACTTCCAAACGTATCCCACGTCTCTAGGAAGTCTCCGTATTGGTTGAATCCCGTTTGGTAACCATTGGAAATTCAAGTCATATCCAACATAACAAATATAATAATAACTTTAAAGGTGTAAATAATTTACAGACATCTCTTTTAAATGATGAATCTGTAAGAAAAACCCAACCGGAACATTATACATGAGTGAATACAATAAAAATAATCTGTACATGAAAAATGAAGAAATGAGTTCAGCTTAAACATTTCCCTACCTTAAAAGTAGGGTTCGACACTTGTCAAACAGTTGACAAGGTCTGCAATTTAATGAATTATGGATTAAAAGTGGAGACTCTGTTGGAAAACTAAACCAAATTGACTTGAAACGACAACAATCCCTTGATTGACTCTATGAAGGATAACTGATGGCGTTTTGTTGAATTAAACTGTCTTGATGTTATAGTTCATTTAACATTTATCATTTAAGTTTTTAAGTTCTTCATAGAGTATTAATGTTGTTTATTAATGTTTTAAGTTTTTAAATCCACATATAAAGGCAACGCCAAGTCGTTTAATCGAAAAGACAACACAAGAAACTTTATTCTACAATTGTTTCTTTGTTCATTGCTTCTTGTAAAATATTTGCTTCAAAGATTACAATTGGTGTGAAAGCCAATTTATAAAATAAAAAATATGGCAAGCAAAAATATTGCCACTTTGTTCCCTCATACCTTCAACGGAGAAGATTATGAGTATTAGAGCAGCAGATTTAAAGTCTGGCTAAAAGCATTCGACTTATGGAAAATAGTCGATAAAGGGTTCATTGAGCCTGAAAATGAAGGAGTATTAAGTGATGCGGAAAGGAAAGTTTTGGAAGAAAATCGAAAGAAGGATACAGATGCTCATAACCAAATTAATCTAGCAATAGAAAAATTGGTGTATGAAAGAATCTGTAAAGCAACAACTTTGAAGCAAGCTTTGGAGATCCTAGAAAAAGTCTACAAAGGTGATGAACAAGTAAGAAATGTTTGGCTTCAAACTTTAAGATCAAAGTTTGAAAAACTGGAGATGAAGGAGAGTGAAAGTGTTGCAGAATATTTTACAAAAGTAACTTCTGTTGTGAATCAAATATCCTCGAATGGAGAAGTTTTGGACGATCTTAGGGTTGTTCAAAAAGTTCTTCATTCTTTACCTGGAAAATATTTTAGTCTTGTTACAGTTCTTGAGCAAACAAAAGATCTCAAGAGCTTGACTTTGGAAGATTTGCAAGGGATCTTGAAAGCCCACGAGGTAAAGATTAACTCATTGTTTCCTCCACCTCCTTAACCTGACAAAGCTATCAAATCCCAAGTTATAACTACGGAAGGTCATGGTTCATTCAACCGTGACAGAGGCAGAAATTTTTAAGGACGTGGTTGTTCTAGTTCTCATGGAAGAGAAAAAAATTATCAAAGTAATGATAGTTATCAAAATGATAACAATGAAAATCAAAATTCCAGGTTCCAACAAAGAGAAAGAGGTCGTGGTTCTCAAAGAGGCCAAGGACGAGGTTATATTGAGTGCAGCTATTGTCACAAACCTGGAAATAGAGATATAGATTGCTGGCAAAAAGGGAGAGATGACAAGAAAAATGAGGCATTCCTTATCCATCAAAACAAGAATGAAGAAACATAGTTGATTGCTTCTCATGGCAAAAAGATTGATGAAGTATGGTACCTTAACAATGGTGCTAGCAAGCACATGACCGGTAACAAAAATTTATTTTCTAGTTTGTCTAGAATAGATCGTGGTGAAGTTACAATTGGTGATGTCAGTACTCATAAAATTGAAGGTGTTGGTGAGATTTCTTTTAAAACAAAATATGGAAATACTGAAAAAATGGGTGAACTTTATTTTGTTCCCGGCTTGAAAAGTAATTTGCTTAGTGATGGTCATCTCATGAAAAAATGGTATGATTTGCACATGCACGGTGAAGTTTGCATCATTTCAAAAGGAAGACAAGTTATTGCAAAGATTGGCGTGGCATCAAATAACTTGTTTCCTCTCAGGCTTGAAACCACAAATTTATCTTGTTTTGCTACTATTGATAAAAGTGTTTCTAAGCTATGGCATGAGAGGTTTGGGCACTTGAATTATGGAAGCTTGAAATTATTATCAACAAGGGAGATGGTTAAAGGGCTAGCTAAAATTGACAAAGTTGAAGAGATTTGTGAAGCTTGTCAACTTGGAAAGTAACATAGAGATCCATTCCCACAACAATCATCTTGGAGAGGAAAAAGGCCACTAGAACTTATTCACTCAGACCTTAGTGGAAATATGCTAACAGAATCTCTTAGAGGTACTAGGTATTTCATCACTTTCATTGATGATTTCTCAAGAAAGGTATGGATCTATTTTCTTAAAGAAAAATCATCGGCATTTAAAGCTTTCAAAGATTTAAAAGCTAAAGTTGAAAACTTTACCGATCTTCATATTAATACCTTGAGAACTGACTGTGGTGGTGAATATATCTCAAATAATTCTGAAAAATATTTCAGAGATCAAGGCATAAGGCATGAGTTGACAGTTCGCTTTACACCACAACAAAATGGTGTAAGTGAAAGAAAAAATAGAACTCTTGTCGAAATGATGAGATTCATGCTTAAAAGAAAGAATTTACCAAATGAATTATGGGTAGAGGTTGTATATTGTGCAAGTTATCTAATTAATCGATCTCTAACAAAGTGCTTAAATGATTGCACACCACATGAGACATGGTATGGAAGAAAGCCTGATATTCAACATCTGAAGGTGTTTGATAGTGTTGTTTATTCACTCATTCCGGAGGTAAAAAGGAACAAGTTTGATGACAAGTCAGAAAAATGCATCTTTGTTGGATACAACGAGAGAAGCAAGGCTTACAAGCTGTATAATCCAAAGACTAAAAAAATTGTGATCAGTCGAGATGTCCGAATTGATGAAAACTCAAGCTTTGAAGATAAGAATAACAAAACCAGTGAATTGCCAATTTTTCCAAATGAAGAAAATGTTTTAGATGAAGAAAGTCCTCCTACTTCACCTAGATTTTCATCAAGTGAAGAATCTTCTCCAAGTCTTCCTCAGAGGAAAATGAGAAGTGTGCAAGAACTCCTTGATTCCACTGAGCCGGTTGAACGTGATGATTCCTTATTTTTTTGCTTTCTTTGCAGGTGAAGACCCAATTTCCTTTGATGATGCAAATAAAGAAGAAGTATGGAAAAAAGCCATGAAAGAGAAGATAACAACTATTGAGAAAAATGGAACATGGGAGCTCACCGATCTTCCATCACACAAAAACCCTATTGGAGTTAAATGGGTGTACAAGACAAAGAAGAATGTGGATGACTCCATCAACAAGCATAAAGCGAGAATTGTAGCCAAAGGACACAAGCAAAAGGAGGGAGAAGATTTCACATAAGTGTTTACTCCTGTATCAAGGTTTGACACGGTTCCTCTGTTGATTTCTCTTACAGCTCAAAATAGTTGGAAGATTTTCCAAATGGATGTGAAATCAGCCTTCCTAAATGGTGTACTCAAGGAAGAAGTCTATCTTGAACAACCTCCTGGTTTTGTGAAGAATGGAGAAGGAAATAAAGTCTACAAGTTGAAAAAGGCATTATACAGGTTGAACCAATCACCAAGAGCTTGGTACAACCGTATCAATTCTTACTTCTAGACGAATGATTTCCAGAAATGTCCATTTGAGCATACTCTCTACACCAAAATCAATCCACATGGAAGCTTCATAGTTATAAGTCTTTATGTTGATGATCTTATTTTTACTGGAAATGATTTAGAACTATTGAAAGATTTTAAGCTCTCCATGAAGAAAGAATTTGAAATGACTGATTTGGGTGAATTGCATCATTTTCTTGGTATTGAAGTTCTTCAATCCAAGAATTGAATTTGTATCACTCAAGAGAGCTATGCAAAAGAGATTTTGAAAAAATCCTTGCATTACAAGTTTGAAATTAAGCAAAATGGTGAAAGGAAGTTGGTTAACTCAACTATGTTTCGAAGTTTGGTCAGAAATTTGATGTATTTGACAGCTACAAGGCCCGATATTATGTATGCTGTAAGTTTGATAAGCAGATTCATGGAAAAGACTTTTTCTAATCACTGGGAGACAGTAAAAAGAATATTGAGATATATGAAAGGAACTCTTGATTATGGCATTTTTTATCAAGCAAATGTGCAAGTTAACCTTGTTGGCTATACTGATAGTGACTTAGCAGGAAGTGTTGATGATAGCAAAAGCACTTTGGGCTATGTTTTTGATCTCGAAAGTGGAGCAATAGCATGATGTTCAAAGAAGCAACCTATTGTTGCACTTTCGACCACATAAGCCGAGTACATCGCTGCTTCTTTTACAGGATGTCATCTACTTTGGTTACGTGGAATTTTGAAAAAGCTTAATCATGTCCAAACCGATCCCACGACCTTGTTTTGTGACAATGGTTCAACTATATCAGTTTCGAAGGATCCAGTTCTTCATGGAAGAACAAAACATATTCCGCTTCGATACCATTTCTTGAGAGAGCTTGTGAATGAAGGTATTGTTCATGTTGAATGTTGCAGAACTAAAGAACAAAAGGCTGATATCTTTACTAAACCACTTGGAGGACCAGTTTTCAAAAGAAATGCACCAAGTCTGGGAATGAATAGCAAGTTTGGTTTACATGAGGCATTGTTAGAAAACTAAACCAAATTGACTTGAAACGACAACAATCTCTTGATTGACTCTATGAAGGATAACTGATGGCATTTTGTTGAATTAAATTGTCTTGATATAATAACTCGTTTAACGTTCATCATTCAAATTTTTAAGTTTTTCATAGAGTATTAATGTTGTTTATTAATGTTTTAAGTTCTTAAATCCTCATGTAAAGGTTATATAAAACCAAGTTGTTTAATTGAAAAGACAACACAAGAAACTTTCTTCTACAATTGTTTCTTTGTTCATTGCTTCTTGTAAAATATCTGCTTCAAAGATTACAGACTCTCTATTGTCCTAGCACAAAACTCAACTACCCCATTATGGACTAGTGCAATTGAATATCACAAAACTCAAAAATGACATCCACAGCAAAACTCAATCAAGAACCAAATGGATAGACATTACATAAGAAACACAAAAACAAGATCGTTAGTGTTAAGATTTGTGTAACTAGGGGTGTTCATGGGGTGTAATCGTTAGTGTTAGTGTTTTAAGAGGTAAACATATTCATGCACATATTATTATTAGAATTTAGAAATAGTAGTAAATATGATTTGTTTAATTAATGTCTTCATATTTAATTAATGCTTTAATTGATATGTAGAGCTAGTGTGGAGACATGAAACTGCTAAAATGTTGTTTGAAAGGATTCATGAAAAGGACATTGTTTCATGGAACTCTTTTTACAAATATGATTGAAACAAACATTAATCCTAATCATGTTACGTTTCTTGGGTAGTATCTGCTTGTAGTTACACCGGTCTTGTGTCTGATGGACTTAGGATATTAGACTTAATGGAAAAGGGTTATAGTGTAAATCCAATATCAGAACATTATATACTCTCTTGATTGATACACTGACTTGTTGAGGCAATGGAGTTGATGGTTTGGATTGTGTTGGGATGTGGGTTGGATTTTCGCTACTTGTCTTGTCCATGGGAACTTAAATCTTGCTAGGAGGGCGGTTGAAGCTCTGTTCGAGATGGAACCTTGAAATGGTGCCGTTCTGCCGGATATGTTATGTTGTCAAACATTTATGCTGCTGCGTGCAATGCTCATGGACATGGTGGAGAGAGGTTTGAGTAAACAATTAAGTAGCATTTAGTTGGATAGAACAAAGAGGTGAGGAATGCAAGACATGAGTTTGTGGTAAAAGACAAGGCTCATTGTCAAATAGAAAATGCCATCCAGAGGAACACATTGACTGTCATTTGAACATATCTCAAGCTTGTTTCAAAATGATTAGCAGATTGTTCCTACCTCTATTAGATCACCTTCACATTACAAGATATAGTTTTCCAGAAAGCCTAAACCCCAAAATATAAAATATATAGAAATAAATAAATCTAATTTCCACCACCCTATTATTTAGGTTGCACATTTGTTCATTGAATATTTACTTTTTAGATTATGCATTGAATTTGCTGTTGCTGCAAAAATTTAATAGGACTCTCTTTAACACTCTCATCTTTGATCTCTTTGAATGCACAATTATACTGGTAAAAGCTAAAAATTCAAGGTTTTTTTTTAAGGGAAGGTCTTGAACGCACAACCTCATGGGGTAAGTGTGATGGTATACCATCGGATCAACCTCATCTCGTATGTTGGAATGTCTTTATCATGTTCTATCTTTCTCTTTCTCTCATAATTTCCACAATTATTTCAAATAAATGGATTCCATGTAAGCTTATAAAAGATTTGACTAAGACAGGAACCACAAAAGTCTTATAACTTTATTAGAAGAATAGATATATCGTAGACTCGTAGTGTATTACTTATTTATTTGAAAAGGCATTTTCGATGTTAATTAGTGAATATGATCTTCACCAGCTGGCCACACGTTTCGTGCTCAGCTTTATCACCATCTTGCACATTTCACACTGAAATTAACATATCACTATCTTGAGCATAACATTATGCAAAGGAGCCGTTATTAGACATATTTGACGGATGCGATTTAATGACTGAATTGGGTTGTTTAGGAGAACTTCTGCTTAAATAATTTATGGGTGGGCAAAAAACCACCTAATCAAACCAACCAGTATAACTCAATCCAAAATCCAAATTTTATGAATCGGCTAGGTTACACATGTAATATATATATATATATATATATATATATATATATATATATATATAAAACATCTTTTATTTATTGTCAAGAAAAATAATTCTCTTTATCTTTTGAATTACTGATTTACCATTCCAAAGTTTCATGTTTTCATGTAAACAATATTTAGTCTTAGGGATGTAACTCAGCTGATAGATGAACGAACTTGAGATTTGATCAAATGATTCTCAAGTTAGCAGCTTGAATCTTACCAATGACATAAAACTTCAAAAAAAAATACATAATCTAAATATATAGATAAATAAATACCGAAAAAAAAAAAGTAAACATTTACTCATTTTTCAGGATCAATATTCCAAACTTTTTTCTTATTAATATTTTTTTTTATTAGTTTTTTTTTTTCAAGGAAACCTTCCATTTACCACCCCAAAAGAAGAGATATTCTTTTTTATTATATATATAAGCGGAATCAAACTCATTAAAGCCCTAGTTTTTTGAAAAAAAAAATTAAAGTTTTTTAGTAAAAACTTACATCAAACTCATTAAAGCCCGATCAAATTGAGAAATTTTAACCCTTTAACAACAAATCAAAAGCAGTAGACATACTATATAAATTAATCTTCAATTCTCCAATAATTTCAATTTTATGAGTTTTCATAGTTTTTGGATTTGTGAAAGTATACAGACATAGGTATAAGAAAACGTACTATAAGTTTTATTTTTATTTTATTTTTAGTTTATGTTGTAAAATTAAGTTTTATTTTCGACTTTAAAACTTGTCAAAATGTCTTTGCGTAACAAGATGGATGACGAGTTTCTTGAGAACTGTATTGTTGTTTATATTGAAAGAGAACTTGTTTTTACAGTTGATTCGGATTCTAAAATAGATGTTTATACATCTTTGAAGCTTTAGAAGTCAAAAAATAAGTAGGATCTTATTGTATTTAAATTGTGCGTATTTTCTTTTTTATTCCCCTGTGTTTTTTCTTGGTAAGAATATGTATTTGATAGTAATACTCATTATATCCCTGACTACGTATACTTTTTTATTTTAATTAATAAAAATTCTCTCATATCGTCGAGATTTATCATCAAAATAAATTTTTTTATTATATAGTATAATTTTTTATCTATATAAAATTGTCCACAGCCCGTCCAGTAAAAAATTTATGGTTTCGCCCTTATATATATATAACAATAACCGTAGATATCAACAAGTTTTTTTATTAAGATAGTAGCAGAAATCAATAAAGGTTTTTTTAAAGATAGTTATATAAATAAAAGAATTCCATATTGAAAATCTCTTGACCCAGTTTCACAAAATCTCTTTTATAAGGTTCCTACATTCGAGATATTTCCAAAAGTAAATTAAACAATTATTAAAAGAGGATTTGATTCCAAAAATAATATGATTTGTTTATAAATCGGGTCTGATAATAATTTAAGAGTGTTTATAAATAATATGAATTAAAATGAATATATTTATTTCAATGAGGGTACTATTGGCATTATGATTCGTGATTATAGTAATAGTTATTTTTAAAATTGTGAGCTCCTTTTGACAATCCATTTTTTTTACATTTTTTTCTTAAAAGACTTCATCCTCAAAATTTAAATTTAATAAAATTCTAAAGACACTTCCTTTTGTTCTAAGATTACCCTTTTTATCTTTTGACACTCTTAAATCATTAGATTAAATATTTCATATTAAACACTATCTCCTACATTTTTAATTATCATATTAAACTCTCTCTCCTCCAATATATATCTCCATTTTATCTCAAGCAAACTAACATTTAAGAAAAAAAAAATTGTAAATAAGTTTGATTTTTTTGAACCGTATGTATGTATATATTAAAAAAACTCAAAAATCAAGTACCGTGTTTTTTTGGAGGGGATTCAGATAATCCGCTAAAGACCTCCATCCCCGCTCCGTTTATATCTGTATCCGATGAAAAAACTTTAATTTTTTATAGTTTACAAGAGAAAAATATAACTAACATATGTAACATTACATTTTATCATATCCTATTTAAAGAGAAACAAATACATCCAATAAAGTTCAAATATAAAAAATAATAATAACTTATATATTTAAAATTAATAATTACATAATAAATTTTTATATTTTTAAAATATTAAATTCTATAATGGATCCAGATGAGGCATCCCTGAAAGGCCGAAAATAAAATGGATATTGGGATGATATCCATCCCCGCTCCATCACCGAAAGAATAATATCCATCCCCATTTTAATTGGAGCGGATTCTTACGGATATCCATATATGTGGATAATTTTATCATCCATATTAGAGTGTAAATAGATAATTTGTGGATTGTAAGGAGAAGCAATCTTTAAAATTCTAGATATTGGTGTACTTATAAAAAATAGATGTACTAATTATAAGGTTTATGAGTGTCAATATCCGTACCCATAATATAATTATATATTTTTTTAGTTTTAACTAATAATATGACATTAGACATGTCACATGTCTAGTAGAAAATAATACAAAAAACTCAAAATATGAGAAAGAATAGAAAAATTAGTTCATTCGTAAAATGTGCTCTTGATTAATTCGTCACCAATCCCAAGATTTCAGTATAAATTTTCGTCTACAACCCCAATGTTAGAGAAATATTTGAGTAAAAAGAATAATGGTGAAATATATTTTGAGTTGCTACTGCATAGCTCTGATATTCTATATTATTAAAATCAGATTTACAACTCAATATAAAGAGTCTATAGAGTACTCTGAAATACTACCTAGGTAATATCATATGCATAGGAAATATCATATACACTAGAAAATACATAATGACTCAAATTTGACTGCAGTAAGTAATTGCAAATACCAACTGTTCTTGAGAATTGATGAACTCTTAGACTTCTTAATAATTGCATTAATTCCAGCACTTCCCTTTAATGCACTTTCTTGACAACTCCAATTTGTTCTCTGAGAAAACAAAATCGTTCCTTGGGAAGTGCCTTGGTCAGAATATCAACAAGCTGCTCTTGAGTCCTGCAATGCTTCAACATAATTTCTTCGTTCTGAATTGATTCTCTGATAAAATGATACTTGATCGCAATATGCTTTGTACGATCATGACTGACTGGATTTTTACCAACAGCAATGGTTGACTTGTTATCGCAATACAAAATGGTTCCACCTTCCTGCTTTTCACCCATATCTTCAAGAATTCTACGAAGTCATATAGCTTGAGAGGTTGCTTTGGCAGCAGCAACATTTTCTGCTTTAGAAGTGGACTGAGCAACAACTTTTTTTTCTTTGAAACCCATGAACATATTCCAGAGCCAAATGAAAAAAAAAACATAACCCGAAGTGCTTCTCATATCGTCAAGACAACCAACCCAATCACTATCGGAATACCCAATTAATCTTGAATTTGCTGTTGTCTTTTACAAAATTCCATAATCAAGAGTACCCTGCAAATATCTCAAAACTCTTTTTACAGCTCCAAAGTGAATTTGGCAAGGTTCTTGCATGTATCTAGAGAGCAATCTTGCAACAAACATTATATCAGGTCTGGTAGTAGTGAGATACAAGATACTACCAATAAGACTTCTATATACTACAGCATCAACCTTCTTGGCCCCATCTTCTTTCTTCAATTTCTCATTTGCAATTAATGGAATGTCCATAGAATTACATCCCAACAAATTGAACTTTTCAGAATATTTTCTATATATTTTCTTCGAGAAATGAAAATCTCATTTTTCATTGGAGATACTTCAATTTCCAAAAATAATGCAGTAACCCCAAATCACTCATCTCATAAGTGTTCATCATATCATTCTTAAACTGTAGAATCATGCTCTCATCATTAATAGTGAAAATTAGATCATCGACATACACTGGAACAATGAGAATAACAGCTCCCCTCTTCAACACATAAAGTGTATGCTCATTTTGACTTCTCTGAAAACCTCATATAGTAAAATATTTATCAATTTCAGCATGTCAAGTTCGTGGAGCCTGCTTTAACCAGTACAAGGCCTTCCTCAACCTGTAAACTTTATTTTATTCCCCTCCTGTAAGGAAACCTTGCGGTTGCTCCACAAATACTTCTTCCTTCAGAACTCTATTCAAAAAAGTTGACTTAACATCGTGCTGATAAAATTTCCATTTATTTTGTACAGCAAGAGCAATCAAGGTTCTGATAGTTTCAAGTCTTACAATAGGTTCAAATGTTTCATAGAAGTCGATATCTGGTTTTTAAGAAAAACCTCTAGCAACAAGCCTTGCCTTGTGTTTCTGAATGTTGCCATCTTGATCAAAAAAAAATTTGAATATCCATTTGACTCCAATGACCTCTCAATCTTTCGGACGATCAACAAGCTGCTAGGTTTGATTCTTCTCAATCATAGCAATTTCATCATGCATTGCTTTCCTCCAAACTTCATGTTGTTGAGCTTCTTCAAAACATTCTGGTTCAACTATATAAAAATTACAAGATTGATACAAGTCATTCATCAAACTAGTATTTCTTGGAGGACTCTCAGGAGATGAAAGTCTACTGGAGCTTGACCTTGTAGAACTTGATGGTGACTGAAAAACACCGCCTGGCATTTGCATTCTAGTCTGAGGATTTTTCGGAGAAGAAGAATCTACTCTTGTGCTTGAACTTACTAAGTTTGATGATGACGTAGGGTACATAGATGCATCTTGTGATCAAAGAATAGCAGGAGGCTGCTCAAATTCCTTTTTCTCTTTCCAATCCCAAGCTGCATTTTCATCAAAAATAACATCTCTGCTCACAATTAGCATTCCAGTTTCAACATCATATAATCGATAAC
This sequence comes from Dipteronia dyeriana, assembly GCA_032871835.1. Classification (NCBI taxonomy): domain Eukaryota; kingdom Viridiplantae; phylum Streptophyta; class Magnoliopsida; order Sapindales; family Sapindaceae; genus Dipteronia; species Dipteronia dyeriana. The sequence goes on along the minus strand of CM065297.1, from coordinate 91,640,499 downwards.
TCTTTATGTTGGAACTATACCCAACAAAAATAGATTTTCTACTTTTCTCATCAAATTTGGTTCTTTTTTCAGCATGTATGTGGGCATAACATACACAACCAAAAATTCTGAAATGTCTTACCAAAGGCTTGAATCCACTCAAACTTCAAATGGAGTTTGATTCTTCACTGCTTTGGTTGGACTTCAATTGAGAATGTACACAGCTGTATTCTGCCCAAAAACATTTAGGCAAACACTTCTCACTGAGCATTGATGTTTCCATTTCCACAATGGTTCTATTTTTTCTCTCTAAGATGCCATTCTGTTGGGGGTTGTATCATGTTGTCAATTGCTTCAAAATCCCTTCATCTTTACAAAAACTTTCAAATTCCTTAGAGGTGTACTCACCTCCCTTGTCTCTTCGAATTGTTTTAATGTTGTAACCACTTTTTTTTCTACAAATGTCTTGAATCTCTTGAATACACGAAAAGTTTATGATTTTTCCTTCAAAAAATATACCCACGTCATCCTTGAAAAATCATAATGAACAAGAGAAAATACCTTTGCTAGCTTATTGAGGGAGTTCGCATTTGTCCAAAAATATATGTGTGAACTAGCTCAAGCGGTGCTATTGCTCTCCAAGAACTTTGTCGAGGAATGAAATTCAATGGTGCTTGCCCATACCCTTCACACATATCTGCAACTTATTCAATCTCTGACAACCCCTTTACCATGTTTTTCTGTTTAAGAATCTTAAGCCCATTAAAGTTCAAATGACAGAACCTCTTATGCCACAACCAAGTGTCTTGAACCACTTCACTCTTCAAGACCATAATAACTCCACAATGAAGATCAACATAATAATTTCTATTTCTCTTTATCAGTACATATGCAATCACCAAATCTTTCTCTTTTTTATCAAAAATAGTGCAACCACCATCCTCAAAATGAAGACAATAGCCATTTTCAACAAGCTGACCAACACTTAATAAATTTTGATTTAATTCAGACACAAATAACATATCATTCACATATTTTGTTCCTATTTTTGTTTCAATAGAAGTTCTTCCTTTCCTTTTTGATTCCACAATAGCACCATTTCCAAGTTTTACTTTAGGTGTAACTGTGGAATCAACATCAAGGAATATATTTTCATTACCTGGCATGTGATTGTTGCAGTCACTGTCCAGATGCCAGGTATTGTCTTTTCTTCGACAGTAGATTGGCAAGCATAAAATAAGGTGCATTCGTCATCGTTCTCCTTTTTTGTTTGGTTAGCATTCTGCTTGTATCTGCAATCTTTTTTAACAAGCCCAAACTTTTTACAATTAAAGCACTGAGGCTTTCCACGATGCCAGCAATTTAAAGTATCATGGTTCTTCTTTTCTTAAATCTTACTGGCAGGCTTAGAATCATCAACAACACAATCTCTATCATTTATGTTGTCTTCCTTTTTGCTAGACTCCCCTTTATTCCATTTTCCTCTATCACCTCTCTGCTGATCATCTTTTGAATTGCTTTTCTTAAACGATTTTTGTTGTTTGAGATTGAGATTTGTCTAAAAAGCACTCTCCACAAACCGATCATTACACATCAATCTCTTTTGTTCATGAGACTCTAAAGATCCCATCAATTGTTCAACTGATAAAGTGGTGAGATCTTTAGATTCCTCAATAGCTGCAATAATGTGCTTATACTTTTCAGGTAAGCTAATCAATATCTTTTCAACTACCTTCTGATCAGTAACATCTTCACCAAGAGTTCTCATATGATTGAAAACTCCAATCACTCTAGAGAAATACTCTTTTACTGATTCAGATTCTTTCATCTTGCGATTTTCAAACTCTCTACGAAAAATTTGGAGTTTGATAACTTTCGCCTTACTGTCACCTTGAAACTTCCGCTCTAGAATCTCCCATGCTTGTTTTGTTGTAGAGGCTCTCATAATCCTAGGAAAAATGGTTGCAGCAACTCCATTTTGAATTTTGTAAAGAGCCTTCGCGTCTGTCATCCGATCTGCTTTAAGCTTCTCATTTTCTCGTGTTGAAAGTTCGTTCTCTTCTTCAGGTTCTTTGGAACCTTTATTGACAATGGTCCAAAACCTTCTGACAAAATCAGAGTCTTCATTTTTACCTTCGAAAAAAATCATAATTTTCTCCTGCAAAGTTTGGAAGGAGAGAATATGGAGATGATGGATTTTGAATCGAGGAAGATGACATCTTTCAACGTACTAACAGAAAATATCACTCAACCATATCAGTAAACACTCCTCTGATACCAGTTTGTTAGAGAAATATCTGAGTAAAAAGAATAATGGTGAAATATATTTTGATTTGCTACTGCAGAGCTCTGACATTCTATATTATTAAAATCAGAGTCACAACTCAATATAAAGAGTCTATGGAGTACTCTGGAATGCTACCTAGGTAATATAAAATGCATAGGAAATATCAGATACACTAGGAAATATCAGATACATAATGAATGAAATTTGACTGCAGTAAGTAATTGCAAATACCAATTGTTCTTGAGAATTGATGAACTCCTAGACTTCTTAATAAGTGTATTAATTCCAACACCCAGATACCCTTGAGTTGGTTTGTTATCAAATGAATTGCTTTAAATAAACTCTGTATAACCCAAATCAATTCATATATAATAAAAATCAAATATACTTTTTTATAAGTCATAACCTAAGAAGTTAGGTCCAAAAAGATAATACAAGTACATGCTTGACAATTTAACTTTACTTTTTGAAATAAAATATAATCACTCATCGCTCTCAAAAAGGTAGCTCAGCTGAGCAAATGACATCCAAATCAGCGGTTTCTAAAAAATACCTGGTCTATACACACAGTGCGTTGGATGTGGACCATTGGATTTACATAGTCAAAGCTTCTCTATAATCAATGGTCCATATGCAACGCAATAATATAAGTTATATCAGTACGCACTGATTACTCTTCTTTTCTGATAATTTTTAGAATGTGTTTTATGATTATTATTTTTTTATGTTTGATACTTTGACTTGCTCTTATTTTTATTTTTATTTTTATTTTTAGTCGGTTATGCTTTATTTATATGTTATTTATTTATTTTTGAAAAGTTTTATTTTATGTTATGATACTTGTTATTGTTAATTTCTTAATTATATATTTTTTTTTATTTCCGGAATAATTAAATAACACCTATGTTTATATTTTTATATTTATTAATCTGTTTACATTAATACAAAAAAATAATTTGTAGGTTCAAACTTAAACATGTAAATCTATCCAAATCAATCTGTTTTTTTTTAGGTTGAATTAAAATATAGCTATGCCGATACATATTTGTTTGGTTTGATATTACGATCAGATCCTCTCCTTATCTTGTTTTTCCTTGACCTTTCATAATCTAATGACACCAAACAAAATAAAAAATACATATTCTAGTTTTAATTACACTTAAAAAAAGTTAAAGAAAAACAAGGATCAAGAAGAGGATTCTGATCCTTGATATTGAACTTCAACCCAAACCAAACCACGGTTTACAGGTAAAAATACTCATTCAGGCTGAGAATGATAATGTTCCAAGTGGTCACACCACATTGTTAATGACAATTGTTAATTGCGTAACCATTATGTATTAATTCTTCAATTGTCTCAACTGCAAAATTAATGTGATTTTGTCCGGCACTTTTGATGGACTTTGATTGCCATGACCTAAATCCGGAACTTTTGCCCCCTTGAAATTCTCTATATTGCCTCTTTTATTCATTCTTTAACTGTGAAACCTCAATATCTGATGTAGTCGAGTTTCCCTTATACAGCAGCTTCTACACATTCTGGATTCGTTTGAAGGAATAAATAATTCTCTATCTGAGAGAATATGCCGAGTAGCACTGGTGTCAATCCAACGCTCCTTCTGGTGAGACCCGATCAGATTACATCTTTAGAGATGTTGTCACCAGAATGGAAAGAAGCTGTTCGTGGGAAACTCGTACACCAGTCTTTGAACCTGCTGTCCATAATATATACCACGTTTTCGAAGATTTTAGATGGTATTGACTAGTGATATGGAATGAGTAAATTGATAAATTGTTTATTGTAATGTTTCTATCGCGTCTGAAAATGTCACTTTACCACGTTTTAGATATGATAATAAAAGTAAAAACATTTTTGAAATGATTTAATATTTATTTTGAAATGTTTAAAGTCAAACTATGGTCATCCATATGCTATGGACCTATTCTCTAATTGAAATATGTTCGATCTGAATTGTTATAAGAATGCAGTGAACAGTGCACTATTATTTATCTAGGCTTTATGCCAATTTTGCCTGGCCGTGGTTTTATGTCAATCTGTTTGACCGAATTATTCAGAGTATGATGAACCCTACACGACATGAGTCTCCCTATATTAATATACCTATAATTTATGATCAAAGTGCTACAATTTCAGAAATATTTTTCGAATGATTTCTGTTATAACACATCTAAATTCTGAATTTCCGTAAATATTTCATATAATCGTTAATTTTAATGTACATATGTTATTATAGTTTTACGTTTTTAATTCATATTTGAAGTAATTTTTTATTTTTGAATTTTTGGATATAAATCTTTATGATTTTGAAATCTATGAGTACAATCGGAATGTTAACAAGTAATATTGTAATTTTAATTTCATATGTTATGTCTGATTTTTAACATATATGATTTTACTTCAGGAGTTGAATGCTCACTACTCCTCACTAGGGGTGGGCACGGTCAATCGAACTGAACCGAATCGACCCGAAACGAGTCGAAATATGGTGTTTGGTTCGGTTCAAGGGGTTAATTTGGTTCAATACGGTTCGAACAGAATGAACCGCATAGAAAATGGGTCGGTTTCGGTTCTGACGCTTCTAAAACCGAACCGACCCGACGAACCAACATTTAAATACAAAAAAAAACCCTAATTTCACTTCTCTCATCAAACCCTATCTCTCATTCTTTGTTTTTTCTCATACCACCGCAGCTCCATCTCTCTGTTTTCTCTCATACCAGACAATCAGAGTATCCGTTTGTCTGATTGTCTTCATCGCAGCAGCTCACCGCCGTAAATCCATTTGTCTTCCACCGCAACATCTCTCACACGACCTCCGGCTCTTTTCCCTGCTCCGCTGCACATGTCTCCCTTCCGCTACTCTGTGCCTCCGCCTACACTTGTCAGTAGTCATTGTCAAGGTTTTTTCTTCTTCTTCTTCATAGTATCTGTTTTGCTTTCTTTATTTTTTACTTTTATCAATTTATGGGTGCTTGATGTTTGTTATAGCTTGTTTGTGTGTGTATGATTTAATGTGTTTGATGTAATTGATTCTTTTTGTAATGGAATTTTTGCTTAATTTTGTTTTGATCTTTATCAACATATACGTGTAATGTGTTTGTTATTATTTGGGTATGTTTTTCGATGATAATCTTGAGACTGCCAAGAGTGAGATTGACTAGGAAAGTTCTTGATTTCGGTTCATGAATGGATTATTAAACATGAGCTGGTTTGGTTTAGTTTTTGATTATTTTGACATTACCAAGAGTGACATTGAGAGGGCAATGCTTGATTTTTAGTGAGATAATACGTGTCGTATAGTGTGGTCTTTGAGCAGTGAATAGCTGCCACAGACCACAGTTGTGTAATATGTTTGGTGCTACTGTGTTTGGTGATATTTGATTGTTGGTAACTATGATATACAAGTTATCTAGTCTCCTTTACATTTAATTTCTAAAATTCTCTAACACAAGCAGGTAACTAGCATCTGTTTGATAATATGTAAACACCATGAAATCTTCATAAATAGTGGAAGATTATATAGTCACCAACCCTCTAATATTCTTCTTCGTCTTTTTGTTTGATGTAATTTTCTTTCTTTGATGTGAAAAGTTTACTTTTATACAGGCTTCATGTATCAATGTATAAAAAAAACATAACAAAATAGCTTGCGATAGCATGTATATAAGATTCATGTTCACTATTTTGTTCATAGTCAATGTATAATTTTTTTTAATTCAAAATTGTCTGTTTTTTTTTTACTGTTTTTATTGTTTAATTTATTGTTTTCTTGCCTTTTATTTATTTAGAATGTCAATGATTCCAATAGGTTCAAAACCGAATTGAACCGAACTGAACCGAACCAAGATAAAGGCGGTCGGTTCAATTCGGTTTCATGGTCCAATACGGTTCAAACCGATTCAAGTTTTTAAAAACCGAAAATATAACTGTTCAATACGGTTTTGATCAAAACAGAACCGAACCGAACCGCGCCCACCCCTACTCTTCACCGTCATTTTGCATGTTGGACTTTTGGATATAAAAGTGTGGCTTTTACATTAGTATATGGGTTTTTAGTAACAATACCCTATTTTATAGGTTTAATAGCAAATCTATCCTAAAATTGTGTACAATTGCATAACTGACTTATTCTTCCCAAAATGCCATCACTGATCACTATCACTCACCATATTTATATATTACCCATTTTACCAACCATTTACCAACAAACTTATCAAACAAGTAAACTAATCACTAAAACTAAATGTCATACGTAAGATATCTCCAGCACCCACTAAATGTCATTCACCGTGTTTTTTAGCGCATCATCAAGGGTTCTCACTTGCCCCTCTTTCTCTTTTAAAGATAAAGATCCACACATTCGTGCAATTTCCCCCGCACTCATTTTTTAGAAAACAAAACCTTTCCTGAAAACCTTTACTCTAAATAGAAGGGTTAATTGCATAAAAGTACCCTATATTTTGCCTTTATAACAAAATATTCAACAAATGACCTTAATTACACAAACAACCCCTAGTAGTCAACCATTAGATTTAATGGTTGACTTTAATATTGCAGGGAAAAAAAGTCATTTTACAAACACTAAAATTTTAAGACAATCTCAATACTTTTTATAATTACTTATCTACCTACAAAGAATGATAAAAAAAACTCATATTTAGGGGTGTATAAAAAACCGTCAAACCGAACAACCCGTCTAACCCAACCCAAACTTTATGGGTTGATTCGGTTTCACTTATAAAAAAATTATTAATCGGTTTGTCATTTACCAAACCGATTAAAGATTGGTTTGGTTTGGGTTGCTAAAAACAAAATTCATACAACCCAAACCTACCCATATATTTAATAAAATCCAATTCATATTTCTTGGGCTTTTGTAACTTTTATTTATGATTATTTGCTTCTCATATAAATAAGTTTGTTTTCTTCTCATTCATTATCATCAACCATTTGATATTGTACTAATTCTCTTTCTTTTACATATTATATTTTTTTAATAAATAAAATACAGTTTCTCATCCCGTCCATTATATTTTAGAATATGAGTTTCATTATGTTTTATTTTGTATTTTTCTGTTATAGTACCTTTTATTGTTAATTTGTTAATTATATAATATTTTTAATTTTTAAAATAATTAAATAACACCTACTCAAAAAGTTTATATATTTTTTTATAATAATACAAAAAATGATTTTTAGGTTCAAGCCTAAACCGTCAAATCAACCCAAACCAACCCGACTTTTTTTGGTTTGGTTTGAATCGGTTTGGAAAATCACATTGGTTTGGTTTGGGTTAAAATATAGTGTCAAACCGATAAATATCGGTTTGGTTTGATGTTGAGCTTTAACCTAAACCAAACCGAAATTGCACACCCCTACTCATATTTATCTATAATTATATTTCAACCAAAAATAAAAAACAATTCTAAAAGAAGCTTTTGCCCCATCTGATGGAGATGAAGTTGCGCCCCACATTATATGGAGATGGCGCTCCATATCTGATGGTGCACTGCTCCAAATAAAATATCGCTTTTGTTTTTGGTGTGGGAGGAGACCAGTGGAGCTTGTCACCGGCATAAGAAGCAGAAATGATGAGGGTTTTGGGAGGGAAGATAGGGGATTCAGTGGTGGTGGTGGTAGTGGTAGTTGTGGTCTCCCTCTGTTGTTAAACGGGGAGGCTCACTAGCATCAAATGGAGGCCGCTTCATTTGCCGACGAAGGTGCGCAGCTTCATCTGAGATGGAGCACAGCGACATCTCAATTCCAGGTGGAGCGACACTCTGTCCGTTGACGTCTGATGAAGGCTCCATCAGTTTTTCAGTGTTTGTGATTTTTTTTTCTAATTTTATCCATCTCAGACTCATATGGATTTCACACTTCATCTATGTTTTTTTTAAATGAAAACAAATATGTTTTTTTTTTGTGGGATGGAGATTGCGGAGTGGCATTGAAGGCAGAGTGTTGTGTCGTGTGATGTGTATTTGCAGACAAAAGGAGAAGGGAGGTTGAAGAAGAACCGTAACAAAACTATAAATGCTTAGAGATTGTCTAAAACAGTGGAGATATTTTTGAAGAAGAAGAATTGGAATGATGAAAAAAAAATTAGAATTTGATTGATGAATATCTAGAATACTTTCTTTTTTTTTTCCAAATCCAAAAATTAAATGTGGATTTCGATTGCTCAAGATTTGGATTACCTTTTTTCTTTTCCAGATCCAAAATGTAGATATAAAGAACTCTTCTTTGCATAGAAGAAAGAATGGGATTTTTTTTAATTAAGTTTATTATTAAATAAATGAAGGGTTATTATGATTTTAGTCCCTCTAGTTTGTGTTTATCTTGGTTTGATCCACTAGTTTTGAAATTAATATGTTCAATCCACTAGTTTTCTGATAATACATACTCCAGCCCCTGTTGTCCAATTCCGTTAGAATTTTATTGACTTGCGTTGGTTAACAAGGGCAATATGGAAAATGTAACGAAAGCTTCTAGAAGCTTTTCATAAACAAGGGTCAAAACAGTACTTAATAATGAAAAAAAAATAAAAAGTAAAAAAAAATATTAAAGTAATTAATGTTACAAATAATTAAAAAACAAAAGAAAAATTAAACTTTTTTTAATTTTACTTCAAAAATAAAAATTAAAAAAATTAAAAAAAAATGAATTCTTAATTTTTCTCCCTCCCTCATCTCTGTCATTCAATCTCATCTCTCTCACTTAGTCAACAAAATTAAACCCAAAAACCAAACATCTTTCTCTGAAACTCCATTATCCACAGACCCTCGCCGCCATAAACCCCCACAAATCTAGCTTCCTTCGTCACGGTGGAGATCGAGAAAGAAGAGAGATTGATTTGCATCGTGGCAACGAGATTGATTCGGAGATGGTGTGAATCATGATGGCAGCGAGATTGATTCATGACTGGGTGTGAATCACGGCAACGAGGGATATCGATTCGAAACTAATATGAATCTTTACGGCAGCTGTCGATTCTGTCTGAATCGCGGCGGCAGATCGATTCTCAGCTTCTATCTGTTTTCAGAGCTGGTGCGAATCACAATGGTAGATCGATTCTGATGGGTTTTGGTTTAGATTTTGTTTGTCGTTCTTGATGATTTTAGGGTTGTTTGTGGCTAGATCGTGACGCGAGAGAGAGAGAGAGAGAGAGAGAGTTTGGGTTTTGTTTGTAGTGGTTCAATTTTGGTGATAGGAGGATTTTTGGGTTCGGTTTTTTTTGTGGAAGGGGTTTCTGGGTTTCAATGGGCGGCGAAGCTAGGTTCAACCGTGAAGTTAGGTTGGGCGGAGCTGGGTTCAGTGACAACTGTCTGGTGGATTTGGTGGTGGTGGCTCAGTTTTAGTTCTAGATTGTGTGGTCTCATTTTAAAAAAAAAATCAACTTATTATTTTTTAAAAAATAATTTTTGTTATGAAAACAAGTAGAAAAAAAGTCCAAAAATATATAAGACAATTTTTTTAATTTTTTTTTAATTCGGTTTATTATTTCAATACAATTTTTTTAACTTTTTCCATATGAGCAAAAATTGAGGGTATCATTGCCTTTTTCAAACAAATAGCTTTTTCTAAGGGTATTTCAGTCATTGAACCCTCTGACAATGGCATTCCGTTTATTTTCACTGCATTCCTAACAGAGAGACTAAACTTAGTAATTTCAAAAGCTAATGGACCGAATCTAAATTAATACAAATTAAACCGACTAAATTAATAATATCCCATAAATAAAACAATTAAAAAATATTAAAATACACAAGGGCATTTTAGTCCTATTTTAATTTAACCGTTAAATCTAACTGATGTCTACTAACAACAGCACAACGCCTTGGTACGGCAAGCGTGTGCCAAGTGTAGGATTTGGAGTGTTACATTTTTCCATGTAGACAAACAAGAAAAATTGGTCTAGAGTCTAGACTTCCATTTTTGTCAAGATTACTTGTTTAACCACAATTATACGCTTCCTAAATCGTAACCAGCAATTAGATCAATGAAATTCTGATCCCGAGTTCCTGACCACCAAAATTTCTACTGCAGAGTCAATGTCAAAGTTCTTTGCAATAGCTTAAATTGAAAGCAACATGAGAAGGGACATGAACCGAATAGTAAACTTGGAAATTATATGATACAGATTAGCCGTTCAGATTTGTCTAAATAACAACTTTGAGAAAGACAGGTGAAGAAAAAAAATGCAAAATTTGGACCATTTTATCCCCCTCCAAGACGGCAATGACTTTTTAAGTGTTCCATTAAACTGTGAAGAAAATGAATTGATGCCCACAAAACAACATCTGTCACACACGACATTAGTACCTATACTTCTCTTCTCCGCCACACGATGCTTGATCGCCGGCAAGCGATGGCCAGGAACCGCCTCCGTTTTTCCGATCCATCGTGCCATGTAAATAGCAATTATGGTAGTGCAGGAGACAATGAATTTGATTTCTGGGGTGCTAAAAATCTACATCATAATCAGTTTCAAGTAGCTGCTTGCTCTCCTCCATCCTTGTGGAAGTCAAGAAATAGTACTGAATATGAACTTTCTCCTTTGCTCCCCGACGGCTATCGGAATAGCAATCTTTCTACTCGGACGCGATCAGAAGCGATAGCAGAAGGTAGGAGAGAGCTTATGGAGATGATTCATAACATGCCTGAGTGTAACTATGAACTTTCATTGAAAGATATGGTTGATGATGAGGTGAAAACATCACAAGGAGTGAAGGAGGAGATGGTTATCTATAAGACAAGTTTCGGTTTCGAAACAGAAGATCAAATTAAGAAACATACGAAAACGAAGGAGTCAGGTGGGATTTCGAGGGCTGGAAGTATGGATAATGAAATTTTCTTGATCAAGATGTTCTTTCCAAGTTCTCTAGGTTCAAAAAAGAAACCAACCGGTAAAAAATCCTCAAGGGTTTCTCCGAGGACGTCGTTGGAGAGATCTTCTAAAGAGCAGTGGATTAAAAAGATGTCTATGGAAGGAGGGAATCATGAAGACTGTGGAAAGAATAGCAACAAGAGTAACACAAGCAGGTATTTGTTTCTTTTCTTTGTATGTTTAATTTGGAAAAATACTCATGGTCATACGAGTTTTTTTATATGCTAATTGATATTGTCAAACGATCAACTAACTCGTAGTTACTACTAATGATCTTCTGATACAGAAAGGTTGAAGTGAATTCGAATTCGTCACCTGGGTGCTGGCCAATTTTTCATACCAAGAAAAGCAAAAGCAGAGGATGCATCTTTTGAATGATACTTGTTGCTTTACAACAAGTGAGACAGAAGATCACAGTGTGGGCAGATAGATATAAGCTGAAGCTACTATGTATTTCCGAACTCTAATGATATAAGATCAGTGAATTAATTCCCTTCACTTTTTTCATGAATTATGACTCTTTTTTTATGTGAATAACCATGCCAAACAACCATATTTGTATTTGTTCTTTAATAGAATTTCAATCTCTGAAATGCTAGTAGTTAATAGTAGCATTCCAGTGAGATAAAAACCATTTACAGAGCAGTAGATCTAGACATTTTCAATGATTGAGATAATGAGATTATATATCTAATATTTAGTAGTTTCAATTATGAATATTCATTATAATCTCAGTACTAGAAACTAGAAAGTGTCTCGAGCTACATGGAATCGGTCATTAGTCCCCTCGTGTCGAGAGTGGAGACTATTGAACCCCGCCACTAACACTTTGTTTGGTAAGAGGGAAAAATGGAGGGAGAGAGAGGGTTGGAGGGAGAGCGATGGAAGGAGAGTTCCAATCCCTTGTTAGGTTGGAGAGACAAGAGAAGGGAGAGGAAAGAGGAGGGGGTTCTCCTCTTTCTGGGCCCATAAAAAACAATCCCCCATTGATGGGTGGATGAGAAATGGGAGGAGAATTATTTAGAGAAATGACATTAATACCTACTAATTTTTTATAACATTTTAATTTATATCATTCATTCAACCCTCTTTTCAATAACAAACAACATGAAGGATATATGTTATCCTCTTCATCCTTCATATTCTTTCGCCCCCTTAATTCATTCATCCCTCCTACTAAACATAGCCTAAAAGTATCCATAATGGTGGAGACAAAAACACAATATTCATTTGTGTGTCGTAACATCAAATATGTCTTCTTTTGTAGTGGGTCTTCTCATTTGGATCCTATTTATTTAGATCTCTTTTCAACACAATGGGGCTAAATTGAAAAAGGAAAAATGGATCCTTTTTATTTTTACTTTTTTTTCCAAATAATCATATTGCATCTTGTATCGGTAGAGTACGCTATAAAGGGATAAATAATACATTACGATCAAATTTATAGAGGGATGTTTGGAGAAATGATGGTAATGAGCCATAATACTTTCTTTAATGTAACATTTTTTATATGAATAAAATGTTATTTTATAATGTGACAAATCTAGTATTCATAATTCAAGTCTAGTAAAATAAATTAAAACAAAAAATAATTTTTTCAATAAAAATATTTTAATTTCATTAAAATGATTTTTTTAAAATAACAATTAAAATTATTCATATTTGTTCATTATATATAATTATTTAAATTTTAAATTTATTTTAAAATTTTAAAATTTTGTTATAAATTATATATTAAAAGCAATTAAATATTAAAATTTATTAAGTTTTAAAATTTAAATATAAATAATAATAATAATAATATATTAAAAACAATTATTTATTAAAATTTAAATAATATATATATACATAAATATTCAAATCAGTGCGTATTGATATAACTTTATCAATATATTGGATGTGAACCATTTTATATTTACATACTTTGACTCAAAATATATGTATATATCAAAATTTCTCTATAATCAGTGATTCACATACAACGCACTGATATAAGTTATATCAGTGCGTCCTGAAAATAAAGAATATATATATATATAAACCCAAATGATTGAGAGTGTTGGGAACAATAAAACAATGATCGGATAAGACCCAAAATGAGTTCTAAATTCCATGTTTGGAGCCTTTTTTTTTTTGTCTCGTCGAGCCCCATTTTACCCTTCCTAAGACCCACTTAAAAGTGGATCCAAGACTGGTTGTCTCCTCTCTTTTTTTTCAATTTAACCAATTTTATTAAATTATTTATACATTCACCTTTTTTTTGTTTATTTTGAAATTTAATTTAATATCTCAATATCATAACAAAATAATATTATTTTATTTTAAATTAGTTTTAAATACTGTTTTTAAATTTATACAAATCATGCACTAAGCACATCATGATAGATACTTAACTAATCAAATCCAATCATAGAAGATAGTGTAGTCCAATTTGGAACAGATGGGCCGTATAATACCAGTATAATGTATTTGGATTAATATTTAAGTGATGATATTGACGACCCTTAAAAATCGTAGGTACATTCCAAATTAGTATGTTTTTAAAACCATCAAGTAAAATTACTAAGACGATTAATTGTTTGTTAGTACACCCACTAATAATTATTAATTAATTTCTTATTTTAATATATATATATTTATAATTATCCCGATGACCATCAATTTGGGTCATCACTCAAAATACTCATTAGATCAGGAATTGGTTTCAAAATGGTAATATTTAGGTAACGCTGTTACACACTTACACTAATGGTCATTTCATCCAATAAATGACATTTTGATAAATAAGGGGATTATATTAATTTATTTTATATGTTTTTTGGAAATTATTTTTTATGTGTATATATATGTATAGTATATCTTAAACATTATATATATAATTTTTTTGAGAAGATTAAAGCTACGTATATACACACTAAAAATAATTATTTGTTTTAAAAAAATTGATTTCCAAAAAATATTTAAAATAAATTAATAGCATCCCCTTATTTATCAAAATATCACTTATTGGATGGAATAATCATTATTGTAACGGTGTTCGCCAAAATGGCCATATATTTTCAATTTCTTTTAAAGAAATACAAATTGATTGCTAAGTATGTGAAATGAATCAAAATCATGAGACAAATTTGGTTGTGAAAAAGTAAAGTTTTAAATTAATTTTTAGGATCAAGCAAAACAACTTAAATTTGTGACTTAAAATTTTGACTTCAACATCTCAACCACTCATGTGCTCTTAATCCAATTGTTGAGATTTGAATGCATTTACAACTCTTAGATTAAGAGCACATACGTGGATGAAATGTTGAAGTCAAAGTTTTAAATCACAAATTTAAGTTTGTTTAACTTGACCCATTAGAAAAACAAAATATATATATAACAGACTTTTAAATTAATTATAGGATTTTGCTAAACTAAATAAAATTTATGACTTAATTTGTTGACTTCAACATCTCAATCATGCATATGCTTTTAACCCAAAAGTTATAAATGCATTCAAATTTCAATCATTGGATTAAATGCACATAGGTGGTTGAGATGTTTAAATCAACAAATTAAGTCATAAATTTAAGTTAGTTTAGTTTGAGCCTTAATTATATTATCTATATATTTCTTTCAAACACACTTTAGACTTTTTTTTATTTATCGATATTATATGTTTTTTTCTTGTAAAAAAATATTACATGTTCTCCAATTTCATAAACATCTATTTTTTAATATATATATATATCATTTAACACATCTACTTCCACATCAATTGGGACATAATACAAATCTTGTATCCCTACAACTCTCCCAAACAGGAAGTGGTTCTCCAATATATAAATACAATCTTAAAATGGGTTTTTAACAAAAAATAAATAACGAAAAATTGAATTTGATTTTGAAAAAACCAAGAAGAGAAAAGTGGTAGGCAATAGAAAGAATAGTAGGAGAATTAAAGGTAATAACAAAATTTGAAATAATAATAAAATTGATTAAACAATTTAATAATAGTTATAGCCATAGGTGATGTGTACTAACAAAAATACAATATAGTAGAATTAAAGAAAGAGTATTTTTGATATTAAATGGGATTTATTTATAAATTAGAGATTTTTTAAAATTTTGGATGAGTGTAATTACGAAAGATGTATAGATACAGTTTTCTAGAGATGCCATTATCGCCACTCTTAAAATTTAATATTTTGTTTTTTTTCAAACAAATATTTCATATTCTAGATCACCGTAAATAAAGAAGGCTTGATTTCATATATATATATATTGAAAATTGTAGGAAATATCACATTTCTGAACTGATTTTGTACCCAAGTGAATGCTTTAATAAGTTATGTTTAAAATGCATTTATTATGGTGAACTACTAAAATTGTCCTTAAATAATCAATTTTTTATTCTGTTTTTACTTCCAATAGTGAACTCAGTAACTCCTCTATCTCTCTACAATAAAGTTGTCTGAAAACTGAAATCCCTTAAAACAAAAGGTTCATGGTTGCCTATCATTTCTTCTTCAAGTTAGAAAGAAGTCGACGTTCTTCGATACAACAATGTAACAAATATCTTAAATACTTCTTTTCTATATATCTAAGGTTTATGAGTCTTATAACACTTTATCTGTTCCATTTCATTTGTTCTCCGAGTCTTTTATAAACCTGAAGCTGTGTGAATTTTAAATCTCCGAGTCTTTTTAAGTTTTGTCTGAGCCTTTGTAAATACTATCTTAGCCTTTGTAAAGTTGTGTCCGAGCCTTTTGGGTTGGTCAATGAAGTAGTGTTCGAGCCTTTTACATAAGTGTTCGAGCCTTTTAAAGTAATGTCCGAACCTTTTACATCAATATTCGAGCATTTTGTAAGTGTGTCCAAACCTTTTATAAGTGTTTCTGAACCTTTTGTATAAGTGTTTCTGAACCTTTTGTAAATATATCCAAACCTTTTGTAATTATATTTCGAACCTTTTCGTAAGTGCTTTCAAGTCTTTTGTAAGTGTGTCTGAACCTTTGTAATTACATTTCAAACTTTTGTAATTACATTTCGAACCCTTTTGTAAGTGTATCTGAACCTTTTATAAGTGTGCCTAAACCTTTTGTAATTACATTCCAAGCGTTTTTATATGTGTTTTATAGCCTTTTGTAAATGTATCTGAACCATTTGTATATGTGTCCGAGCCTTTTGTAAGTGTTTCCGAGCCTTTTAAAAATATTTTGTAGTACTGTTCATCATCTTCCTCACTCGAAAATCCCAACCCTCAACAACTTTAACAATGGAATATTCAAAACCGAAACCCAATTTGGGATTTGATTTGAAAAAAAAAGCTTCGGGAGAGCTGCCCCCTGCTCTCTCGCGAGCTAACAGGACAGTTCGACCCCCGAGTGCGTCAGCATAACGTCACTCCACCGTTGTTTGAGTGATTGTCTAGATTTCAACGAAACTTTCTTTCTCTACTTCACAACTGTCACCGTAAACTGAATGAAAGAAATCTGATGTAAAACAACTATTGAGGGTATTTTTGTCCGTTCACCTTAATAGGTGTTTTTTAAACATAAGTCATTAAAGCATTAACAGTGTTGAAACGCCACCTCTAAAAAGTGTCATTTAATTTTTGAACCCTATACATACATACATTCTTTTTCTCCTCAATGTGCATGTTACATGTGAACTACTGATTATAGAGAAGTTTTGACAAGTACATACACTTTGAGTCAAAGTATGTAAATCTAATGGTCGACATCCAACGTACTGATGAAGTTATATCAATGCATAGCATGTAAGCCATAGATTATGGATAAGCACTGTCAAGTGTATACATATTACAAACTGGATTAAAGCAATTGAATCTAATGATCCACTTGCAAGGCATTGATATATATTTATCGGTGCGCACTGAGGAAAATTTTTTCCTATATATATAAGGCACACCTCATGCCATCCAATAGAAAGTTGTATTAACCTAGCGATGATGTTGGTCTAGTGATTTGCCTATCACACCTACATTATTATAAGGTTATAGATTGTACTATCCTGACAAGATGCCAAAATGTTTAATAGTTTCAATATGCATTAGTTATGAATATTAAGTATAATCTCAGTACTAGAAACTTAACAAAAATAATGCCAAAATGTTTCTATACGATTCAAGAGTTGTAACTTTTGCAAGATAGAGTACCTAAACTTTTCCAAGAGAGAATACCTAACATATACATTCTAGATATAAGGATTAAGGAACCAAATCATTAAGTGAACCGTCTTCTTTTCCTATTTGTATGATAGCTTTTTTCTTGGTATAATGAATGAAATTCGTGATTCTGAATTTCATAGTTTTGTCAAAATGCAGTAAACCTAACCGTCAAATTGTCAAGTTTCTTCTAGTTATGTTTGTCATCTTCAGTATCAAGCAGTACCGCACCCCTTACTTTTGCCCTGCCCAAACAATACAGATGGTTATTGATATGAAGTAAATTACATCTTCTAGTGATTAGTGAATTCAACAGTATATGTGCAAGTACCTGCGGTATGCTGGTATGACACGATTAGTAACTTTGGATGAGACAGGATCTCGGGCAGATTGTTTGTCTGCAGTTCATCAGGCAAACATTTGAAATAACTGGTCGGGATGAAATGTACTAGTAAAAAGCAAACTCCCAAAACTAGCAGCTAACAATCAACTCAAAGTTCCTAGTAATATATCGTAAGTAACACAAACTGGCAATATAGAGGAACCAGACACTAGAAAACTAAGAGAGCCGAAAATGTTCGTAACATTATAAGGGCTCTATAACAGAAAGGGAATCATGAAGGTGGAGAAATGATGACTTGAATGCACAAGTCAAATTGACATACAAAGTTTGAACTCGAATGACAAATATTTTTTTACGTTTTCTCATTCACTTTTAAGGGTAAATACATAAATAGCCCTTTTTCAAGCAGTTTTTGCAAAACGAGCAAACATTAATAACTAAATTGGTTGGCCAAACCGAAAAACTTTAGGACCAAAATACCCTTATTTTTATATCAGCCCTCACTTCTCTCTTCCTCAATTTTTCTTTATTTTGCTTTCATTAAAAAGTAGTTGGCAAAATCTTATCAATAGAGCTTTAACTCATCAAACCTACAACTGTAGAGACATTCAATAGACATATTTGTTTCAAGAGACGGCTAAAAAAAAAAAAACATAATGCTTCAAAGACATAATGTAATGTCTCAAATGTGGCAAAGTATGTCTTGAATGATGTATGTGCCTCATTTGAGACATGGTATGTCTATGAGGCATTATTGTGTTGGTTTTTTCAGGCATTACTGGGCGTTGTAACTTTCAGCTTGAAAAAAAAAAACAATGCAGTAATGCCTCCTAGACATTCCATACAAGCAATATTTTAATATTTTACGAAAAATGTTAAATATTTTAATAGTAGAAGGAATTTGAATGCAAAACATGCACAAGCAATAGGTAGGGAAAGTTAGAACGATAAGCACTGCATGAAGAACTCTAGACTCTACTACTATTCAACCAAAATAATATGTACTTCATGCAGAATAAAGACAACATCTACCTGGAGAATTTAGCAAGCCATTATTCATCGAAGGATCAGAAACATCTGGCATTTCTGAGGAATTCATATTTTGTGACTTCTGCCTCTTTGAGTACTGCTCCGGTTGGCTCTCAATTTTTTCACTCTTTTCCTAACAAATAGCAAGAAGAAATTTAGCTCAAAAGGAATGGGCAGGTGATCCTTTTGCACATACAGCAATTCATGGAGCTGTCATAAACAACAATACATTAAATCTATACTCCTCAAGTTGTAAAAGTCAAAAGATTTTGAACTCAACAGGTTCCAAAGTACTTTTGATGGGCGGCCTGTGCCAAAGTTCAAACATGTGGTAGCACTCGTGCCTAAAAGCAGACTTTAAAACTCAATTCATTGAACAAGGTAATAACAAATTATTCCGATCAATTTGATTTCGGTAGAGATAAAATTTGATCGATGATATCCAGAAAAAGAGAAGTTAGATTCATCTGTCATGGCAAATCAATCTCAAAACCTCAGACATGGCAGTTCAAACCAAATAAACAATATCATTTATTTATTGAATAAGAGGTAGTAAATCATCATATTATTAAAATATTTCGCACCGCTTTACTCCTTTTTCCATGGGCTTATACAGTTTCTACCAGGGTATAGTCAGTTTTGGAAGAAAATCATGATAACTATTAAGCACCTGCTTCAACTTATAACCTTTTGCTCTTTCCATCAAAACTCTATCCAATTTGCAATTCCAGCAATTTTAACACCTTCAACAAATGTTCCTTAAGCAATATGCTATAATGAGGAATTGTATAATGTTTAAAATAGAATTCAATTCTTTACTTATCATTCTCTTAGGTCCTTTTGGCCAATAAACTACAAGGAAAGTACCATATTTATGAGCATGGTTTTCATCCTCCTCAGGCCAATAAACTACAAGGAAAGTACCATATTTATGATCGGAAAAATTTCTGATAAAAAAAGTACCTCAATTATTGTTCCACTTAGGCAGCTGAGCGCAAAAGTTTTGTTAGAGTGTTTAAATACTATTGTTGGGCTCGCTTAAATACTATTGTTGGGCTCCTTCCTATCAGCTTAAGCTTTTAGGTATGATGGTTACTAATGCAAATAAACTTAATAGATTGGAAAACAGAAAAACAAAAATAAAAAGTATTAAAGACGTCCCTTTCGTACATTCTACTAAAATAGAAACCCTAATCGTTGAACTAGAATCATACCGCAGAATGGTAAGCAATGGGAAGCCATACCTTCTCAGCTGATATCACTTTCGTCAACAGACAAGAACGTTCTTGCTCTGGAGACACAATCAAGAAAGGAGCAATAAATAATAGGAATAAGGCCGAATGTATACAATACTTCAATTACGTGCAATTGAAATTTACGAGATATATAGATGTAGCAACTAAAGTTTTATTGTTATGTCAACAACAAAGGATTTGTTCCTATGGCTAAAATGTTCCTTAGTATTCTGCCATTCATCATGACAACATCTTTCCTTTATCAATGCATGTAGGATGTAATAAAAAAAAAATCTCGAGTAATATGACTTACACTGAGAGCAAATGAAACCTGTAGTATGCAATATAGAAGAGGTCAACTCCAGAAGTACTTCATGACAGACGTAATAATGATAATATTTTGTTAATTTTTCCTCTGTATTCAACTTTAACAATATGAATCAGTTATTGAGATAAGCTTTTGCCATTGCATAGTGTAGTGGAAAAATCTTGAGTTGGTAAGCACAAAACCGTGGGTGCTAGTCTTGAGGACAGCCATTTACCCAAAAAAACCGGTTTAGAATCCTGCTACACCGTGACCAGCATGAAGTAAAGACCTTCTCTATTAAGATAAATGTTCTACAAATTCCTGATTTTAGTTAAGGACACTATAACAACTGCCAACAAGTTCTATGGGTCATTAATATGGTAAAATAAAAATAAATAAAAAAGTATCAATGAAGATGTCAACACAGACAACCAGTATCTAGTTTAAGCTATAAATAACAAAATCCCACACCTGGTAAAAATGAGAAAAGACTAAAAAATCTACACATAAAAAGAAAATACTACCTTGTATAAGACTATGTTGTATACTTTTGAATGTTTCGAAGAGCCCCAAAGATAGATTTGCAAAAGCCTCAGAAGCAGCAGAACCCGCAATTTTTGTGAGAGAAATAGATATTCGTGGCATTCCTTTTGATTTTTGAGCAACTAATTTTGCAGATGCGATACCTGGAACATGGTGAAACTGAACTGTGAGCACCCATCGTCAATCCCTACCCCCATACCCAAGGTCCCAGGTGGCATAACATAATCTATATATTATATAATAACAACAACAGTGTCACAATGATACAGTGACTTCCCATCAAACATAAACTCTACTAAATCTGCAACCCCTAATTAAGCATGCACCAAAGTGCCAACAGTGCTCACAGAAAGAAGCAAAAATTCAACCTCTTTCGGAAGAGAAATTTATCAAATAGGTTCCTGTCCCAAACTATAACCAGAAGCACTACATTTAACTCATGGAGCTTAGATTCTAAAATCGTGACGAAATAAACAAATTTTGGTATAGATCTCATGAGCAATGCCACTATTGTTTGGTGAACTATTGCAATATAAAGACTGACATACGTGGCTCATAAGCTCTAAATTAAGCATGCATGTATGCCCCAACTCAAAAGTTGAAATTCTTGTACGGCTTAAGTAGTAACACACATTACACATGAAGACTCTCATCAACCAAATAAGTTATAGAAAAGCCTGCATTCAGTATTTTCTAAGAACAAGTAAATTTTGGGAACTAGTTAACTAAGTTGAAAAGGCTCTTGATGTGAGAGCACATTTCTCTCTATATAAGTAGTTAGATTGTCAAACAATCTACTAACTTAAAAGCACCTTTTTAAGTGAATACCAAACAACACAAGGCTTTTTGCTAGAAGCTCTAATCATTAAAATCTCTATTTGTAAAAATCTACCCTAGAAGCACTGCTTGAAAATCCATTCCAAACACACCCTCATTGTAATTTAAAAAAGGGGAAACAACCACAAAATAAAGTACCCTAAGATAATACAAAAAAAAAAAAAAAAGGAAAAAGGTGATTTAAGAAAGATGAGTTACCATCTGAGTGTGAATTAGTCTGGAAAACAAGCTTTACATCTTCAGACTTAATGGAAGCTGTGAGATACTCAATGAATTCAGACCAGGAGCCTCCAATGCCAATGTCGTCTCTCTGAACAATTCAACATTCCGAAAATGTCAAACTGATGAATACAAAACAAACCCAATCACAGAGAGAGATATTACCATGTCTTCAAGCTGTGAAAAGGTGCGTTTGGCCTCCCAAGTGTTGGAGAGAAAGTCTGTGACATGAATCGAGAGGTGAGAAGAGTCCGGCGAGTGAACGTGGAACAAGAACCGACCCGGCGGGCTCGGGTCCCTCGGGCTGACCCACTCCAGTTTCGGTTCGCCGAATATGGGTTCGAATTCCTCCAAACCCATTTGAATTTTTGTGTTTTAGGTGTTTGGTTACTGAGAAAAGGAAGGAATGTAGAGTAAAATTGGTGGGGTGTCTTGAATGAAAAGTGCTACTGAATGTTGCTTCAACGGGTAGTCTTTTCATTTATTTATGGAAACATTGTAGTAAAAAGCAAAGTGGGCAAAATAACTGCATATTGTCATATATGAAAATTTTGTTTTTATCGCATAGGAAATTTTAAATTTTAAATTTTAAATGTTAATTACAACATTTCAAATAAAAAATCATAAAAATTTTATTTTTGGAATATTAAGATTTTAGTCCATCTAGTTAGCGTTAATCTGGGTTTAGTCCACTAGTTTTTTGAATTACTAACTTTAGTCCTTCCGTAACGGTTTCCGTTAAATGACAAAGTCAGAAGATAAAATGACCATATTGCCCTTGGTACCAAATAAAAGACCCTTATGTCCTTCATGAAGTGGGTTGTTGGGCCTGTTAAGCACACCCCAACCCAGATCCAATTACACTCTAAAAGAAGTCAACTTGGGCCATTGAGTGCACCCCAAACATAGCTGAGTACACCCCTTGCATCAGTGTGACATCAGTGTGACATCAGCGTGACGTCATATCGTCTTCTCCAGCCAACGACCGGTGGCCTGCAAATGGCCGACCCGGACCCGGTGGTTGACCCGACTGTTATACACCGTTTCCAACATCGTTTCCGACGGTTTTTTACCCAGAACGACTGTCGATCCTTCTCCGGTCAGTTTTCCACCTATTCCAACCTCTCATTCGCACGTTTCCATGAAATCACCAAACCCTCCCACCACCAAAATCCAACCTAAAAACCCTTCCCACCACTGAATTCAACCAACCATCACACCAGTGAATCGCAAATGACTCAACCACCATCACCAACCCAAGAACCCATTGAATCGGCACCACAAAAAAAAAAATCAAAAACTAAACTACACTGGTGAAGAGATCGAGATCAAGAGAAAGAGAGAAATGAGTTTGGTCGAGAAAGAAATGAGTTTGGTGGTGGTGTTCAGATCGTTTGGTTTCTGCTGGTGGTGGTGGTATTGGTAGCGGTGGTGGTGGTGTTGGTGGTGGTGAACGTAGGAAAGGGACTGAGAGTGATGAACGAATGGTGGTGGTGGTGTTGGTGTTGGGGTTAATTTCTTATCTTGTAAAGTTTTGTGGATAGATATATAATTATGTAAATTTGTCAAGTGTAATTATATACATTTGTCAAGATCATTTGTGTCTTTTTAAGTTTTCAATTTCTGTTTTTAATATATAATATTAATGATTTTAATATCATGAAAAGCTTCTAGAAGCTTTGGTCAAATTCACCTTAATACCCTTATTGACTTAACGGAAGTCAACGAAAAACTAACGAAATTAGACGGTAAGGACTTGAGTAAGTATTGTCAGAGAACCGGTGAACTAAAATTAGTAATTCAAAAAACTAATGGACTAAACTCAGATTAACGCTAGCTAGAGGAACTAAAATCTTAATATCCCTTTATTTTAAAAAAGTATATTTATTTTGTTAAGATTACATAAAATCAGGAAAAAAAAATGTAAAACCTATAAGAAAATCATGAAATGCTGACAACAATAGACGAATATTGAAAAACAGTCGTGAAATGTCTATGCTTTTTCAAGGTTAAAATTAGGGATGGCTAATGGGGGTCCCTCCATCCCATCCTTATTTTCCAACCCTCCATCATCCCCCTACCCCCAAAAATCAAATGGGGATGGGGTAGTTTTGGATGGAGGTCCCCCTATCCCTACTTCCATTTCTCTATTTCTCTAATTTTTTTTCCATTTTTTTCGTTTTTCCATTTTTCCAAGGTCTCATGTTTCCTCATTCCTCTATTTTCCGTATATCATTAAAAATCATAAAAATATACCTCCAACTTAGTTTTATTTTAAAAAATATATATTTTACTATTACGTGAAATAAAAAAAACGTAAAACCTACAAGAAAATCATGAAATGCTGACAACAATAGTCAAATATTGAAAAACAGTCTTGAAATGTATGTACCTTCTCAAGGTTAAAATTAGGGATGGCCAATGGGGGTCCCTCCATCCCCATCCTTATTTTCCAACCCTCCCTCATCCACCCACACCCAAAAATCAAATGGGGGTGGGGTAGTTTTGGAGGGAGGCCCCCCTATCCCCATTCCCATTTCTCTATTTCTCTCTTTTTTTTTTCCATTTTTTCCGTTTTTCCATTTTTCTAAGGTCTCATGTTTTCTCATTCCCCTATTTTTCCTATATCATTAAAAATTACATATTAAAGATGTATATACAGTTAGCAAAATAGTAATAATAATAATATTGAAAATATAAAAATAAATATGTATTAATATATTAATATTTTGGGGAAATGGGGATGTGGGCTACCCTCATCCTCATCCTCATCCCCATCTGTATTTGAGGACCCCCCCCCCCCCCCCCCCCCTTATTTCCTCATTTTCTCCCAAATAGGGATGAGGGAGAGGGGATTTAGGAGCCCGAGGGAAAAGGTCATCCCTAGTTAAAATTATTGAAATAGCCCCTTTTAAATTCAAGATGCAATAATTCATTTAGGGTTTTTTTTCTCATTATCTTCAATGATAACACCGACGGGAAGGGAAAGCCTGTGCGGCTTTATCGTGACATCTAGGCATGCACTGCCCAGGCGCAATGTCACCTATGTTATATGCCCAGACAACTTTACTTGGGCCCTTTACCGTTCAGGCAACGCATAGCCGAGGCCACATGGCCCCCTGACATTGTCCGAACAATGGTTTGATGGGAGAGAGAATAGAGGACTAGAAGAGAGAGGATGTATAGTTTGGGGAGGGGTCATTAGGTAATTTCTCATAATTTTGGTTATTAATAGTTAGATTTTCGTATGTGGTTAAAAATGAAAGAACAAATTACACCAGGGACACAAATAACTGTATCGTTAATTGACACCCCCCCCCCCCCCCCCCCCCCCCCCCCCCCCCCCCCCCCCCACCGTCGTTAGGGTTTGACCATTAAGTATGAAAGTTAACCGTTACAAAATCATAAAAGATAGAAATATCCCTAATTCACCAAAAATAAAAAATAACTAATTACACAAAACTCCCTTGAGATTTGCTCTTATACACACAGAAACAACTTTACTGATAAATGACACTCACCTCCCTTGTTGTTAGTCAAAGTTAGTCAAATTAAATCATAGATCAATCTAGACTATCAAAACTAAAGATAATTTAGTCATTTGAAGTTTTTTTTTCTTTTATATATATATATATATTAAAAAAATTGAATAAATATTTTTAAATGGAGATTTTTTTAAGGTATTTTAAAATGAAGATTAAGTGAACAAAAGAAAATTGTTTTTAAAATTAAGATTTTTTTTGGAAAGAAAAACAAGATTAATTGAAAATTAAGAATTAAAAAAAATAACAAAATTGTTCATTAAAAAAACGGATTGTCCAATCTAATTTAAAAAAATTCAAATAAAAAAAAAATCTTAATGTCTTTAGCAGTTTGCTAGTTCCATTAACAACACAAATCACAATCCCTTACTAATTTGTTCTATCTCCTTCATGAGAGATTGAGTCAGATTTCTTCCCAAAATGGAGTCAGTTTCCCAGTTTCACCAACAACATAAATCATTATGATTAGTAATTCGTGAGTTGTGTTATTGGTGGAACTATCAAACTGTTAATGTTATTATATTTAAAAAAAATTGAATTTCATTTAAATTAAATTGGATTGTCCCATTTTTTAATGAAAAAATCCGTTTCTTTTTTCTTAATTTTCATTCCAAAAAAAATCGTAGTTTTAAAAACAAATTTTTTCATTTAATCTTCATTTTAAAATACCTTAAAAAAATCTCCATTTTAAAATATTTATTCAATTATATATATATATAATTCTTCAAATGACTAAATTATCTTTATTTTTTATAGTCAAAATTTGTCTGTTGTTTAATTTGACCAACTTTGACTAATGGTAGAAGATTTGAGTGTCAATTATCAATAAAGTTAATTTTATATGTAAAAGAGCAAACTTCAGGGGAGTTTTGTGTATTAGTTATTTTAGATTTTTGCTGGATCAGGGGTATTTCTATCTTTTATGATTTTGTAACGGTCAACTCTCGTACTTAACGGTCAACTCTCGTACTTAACTGTCAAACCCTATCGGTAAGGGAGGTAAGTGTCAATTAACGGTAAAGTTGTTCCGTGTGTAAAATAGCAAACTTCGGGAGAGTTTGATATAATTTGTTCAAAACAAAAGTCTATATTTTGGGGGACTATTTTTTTATTTTCTACTAAAAGAACTCTCGAAATCTCATTTTTTTTCCACAATTACAGTAATATACCATTGACTAACCCTTTGACCGTTGGGTAAAAGTAGACTTGACGGCGATTCGATTCGAACCGGAGAACCAAAACTAAACCGAACCGTAAAAACCGAAATTGGAATCGGAATTTCTGATTCCCGTTTCATAACAGAATTCTCATTTTTTTGGAACCGGTCGATTCGAACTGGAATGAAACGATCGATTCCGGTTTGGTTTGAGCCGATTTGATTTTTTTTTTATAAAAAAAATCATTCTTATAATCTTATCTGATCTCTCATTCTCTCTCTCAAAATATTATCTCTCTCTCTCTCACAGACCCACTCACCACCCACCACTCTATCACCGGTTCACCACTCCTCCACGGCTCCACCATATTCTTCTTCGACGATTTGGCCATCTTCTTCTTTCTTCTTTCTTCTTTCTTCTTTCTTCTTCTTCTTGCTTGGATCGAACGAGAGATAGAAAGAGCGATGAGATTGGAGGTGGTTGATAGTGGTCGTCGGTCGGTGGTGGTTTTGATTTGTGTGGTGTGTGTGTGTGTGTGTGATTTGTGGTGTTACAATAAAATGGTCATTTTGAAAGAAGACATGACGTCGATTACTGATAGAGTTTTTATTAATAATGGTCATTAATGATTTGTGGTGGGTTTGATTTGTGTGGTGGGTGGTGTGTGTGTGTGTGTGATTTATGGTGTATTGGTTGATTTGGGTTTGAACAATTGAACTGATAAAGGTGATTAGGGATTGGGATTTGGGAACTTGAGTTTGTTTGTTTTTTTTATAAAAAAAATGAATCAAATCGTCGAAACCGGACCCGAACATACGGTTCCTGAATAGAAACCGAAACCTTCCTCAAGAGGTTCCGATTTCAATTCTGGTTCCCCAAGAACCGGAACCGTCAATTATGAACCGGAATCACCAATTACAAACCGGAATCTCCGGTTTCGAACAGGAACCGTCTGTTCCGAACCGTAATCAGAACCGACGTCATGTCTAGGTAAAAGGTTGACTGATCAAATATTACAAAATGTATTAATTGTTAGAACCCCGTTAACTGGTAACGCAGCGGAAATGAGTTTTAATTTTTTTTATACATATCAATTATGATATGTATTTAGGACCAGTGAACTTGGGATCGTAATTATTTTCGGAATATATACATACGATATGTAAATACAGAAAAATTGAATTCAATATCAATAAGAAGATAATAGAACCATACTAACGTTTGGAGGCTCCTTCACTTTTCGATATGATTCTGCTCTGTACAACAGATCTTCCTCACTATATCCCAAGACTGGTAATTACGTGTGGACACATCACGTACTCAAGAACTTAGGAGGATATATAAGAAGAAAAGAAGAAGAAGCTATTTCTTCAAAGTGATTTATGACACTGTGCAACACTTCCACTAAAATAAAATAAAAATTGCTTTTCTTTTCTTCACTTTGATATCACGCACACACTTGTACAAAGTCAATCAGACACGTGGCTTTTTCAACTTGGTTTTTGATCAAGTATATATTTCTCACGCTAAAACATCAAATTGCATCTCATGCAATTTCACCCTTTTTTTTAAGCCAATTCAACCACACATCTTTTTATGCTTAAAAAAAATATGTATTTATATTATTCTCTTCTCACGCACACATTTTGTCAACAACAAAAAAATCAATTCGGTTTTTGTCAAAATAATATATATCAAATATGTATTTTATTTAACTTTTTTTATAAAAATTTTTGATCAAATCCTAATTTGATTTTTTAAAATCTTTCAAATAAAGATATCTCATATTTTTTATTTGATTTTATTTTTAAATTCAAACTATTTAAATTTAAAAATAAAATATTTAATTTAATAAAATAAAATAATCACATTATCTTATTTTATTCAAAAACAAATATCAATGTACACCCTCCATTTAGTGGTTAATAACATAATTAAATAATCTTATTATATAATTTATATAATCACCATTATCCATTAATCAAATAATCTCATTATTCAATTAATTCCCGAATAAATACATGTCACTTTCGTAATACAATTAATTGGACAATCCAATTAATTAACCGTGACCCTTGTTACCTAAATCGATCGGGCTAGCAAGGGGACCTAATGGTATTTTGAGCTCCAATAATCATCAGAATCATTAATTAAACTCTTTAATTAATATTCCTTGATTATTAACTCCGGTGTTATTCCACTAAAAACTCGAACCTGCACTCTCTCAACTGTAGACGTTTTTACACAGACCAATACAACTCGGTGTCCATCGATCTAGCTATGCACATGGTGTGATCCTCCACAGTAGTTCATAATTAGAGCTGGATCATAATGTCTGTTATACCCCTCTATTACATATATCCTTTAAGTACCGTTGATTCTCTAATGGACAATAAATCCTAAATCCTTACGGAATTAGGAGAGCGCTCATATTGTGCAAGCCCCAAATCAACCCTTAAGAGAACTACCATTTACTTCTCACAAGAAGGAGTGGATTCCACTATTGTGTACAAACCTTCCCAGCCACAAGCCAAACCGCAATCCTAACATACGAAGTATATTGATCAGGAAATGCATCTGACCTCACCCATGGTATATCAAAGACCACGATCTAACCTAAAGAAGTCGATAAGACACTCAGGATTAAGATCACCCATATATATCCATCATTAGTTGATATATATGAATCTCATCGGTAAACAGATATTGGTGTGAGATTCATATAGATCATGGCTCATTCCTATATGATCAAATCATACAAGGTGCCTCTATTCCCATATCTCATATGAATGATTCAGGATAGAATCACTGTACATTACGGAATGGACCGCAGCTATAGATTAACCACAAATAAAGTGCCCAGCTTTATTTGCTATCTATGGACTCTTTAGATTACACGTCTCTTACTGTATCCATCTGTATATGACACTCATATATACAGTTCGAGATTACATTCGGCAATCTAGGATGTTAAAATAACATAACAAGAATGAATTGAACCTTTCTTTTTATTTACTTCATAAATCCATATACAAATTACATGCTTAGGGTATAAACCCCAACATTAATTACCCTAAGTGTTAATAAAACAAATTCACATTGCCCAATTAAAAAATCTCACATCACTCAACCAATTTTTTTTAAATCAAATAAATTTATCTTTAAAAAATAAAAGGTAATAATAATTTAAAAACCAAATATCTTATCAATCGGAGGTCATATGGAGGTATCTCTTGACTAAGGATATCAATAGATCTCCTTCAAGAAGGAAACCTAATCTCTCATTAAACTCGTCGTGGAAAGAGAAAGACGACTACACAAGGGCGTAGTGCTCAGATGGAGATAAGGTGGTGTTGTCGGTTAAAATGTGTGGAAGGATGGGGCTATAGTGGTGAATGCATCGGTGGGTGGAGATATCTAATCATGAAGATTTGAGTTTTTACTGGTTTGGTAGATGAAGATCTCCAGTAGAGATTTTGTTTGAAAATAGAGAAGAATATGTTTTTTTTTTAATTATTACAATATTTTGGGATTTGAGAAAGAGACATGACTCGAACCTAACCTCCTGGTTATAGGTGTGAATAGTCTACCACTAAAGCAACATCATCTTGTCTGAAAAAGATGTTGATGATGGTGATCGAATGAAACAAAAACAAACATCGACTTGGGTTCTCCTATTTTTTTTGTGAAAATGGTGAGAAGTGTCACATTTTTATTGCTGTGTTACAGTGATGTCACTGCTTTAATAACTTAAGTTTAAAAGGCATCTATTATGATGAACTACCCAAATTGCCTTTAAATAATCAATTTTTAATTGCTTTTGTACTTCCATCTCCACACTTTGATCACAGAAAGCAGTAACTCATCTCTCTCTCTCCAAAATTTGTCTGAAAATTGATATACAACTTCTCTGAAAATCGACATGTTTCAGCACAAGGTAACATGTATTTCTAATATTCGTTTTGTTTATCATGCATTTATGAGTCTTGTAAAATATTATCCATTCCTTAAGATTTGTTGTCAAATGTTTGTGTGAGCATGAACCTTTGATTTGTAAATCTCCGATATTTTTTTATAGCATCCGAGCTTATTTGAAAAGGCTCCGAGCTTTTTTCTAAAGGCTTCGAGCTTTTTAACACAGTACCCAAGCCTTTTTATGGTGCGTCCGAGACTTTTAAAATAGTCTTCAAGTGTTTATAATTTATATTTTAATCTTTTAAATAATGGTTTGTTATGATGATTTTGACAGGAGAATGAATCGGGTACGAATAGTAATATCTTACAACGATTGTGAGAGCAGTTATCCGACGGAAGTCAGAGTTTTTTAGGTTCCGATAATCAAAGAATGTATGTGTCAAAGAGTATGTCCTACGAAGAATTGGTGGCGATCATGCAAACCGTTGAGAAGTATGATTTGAACAAATACAGTGTTGATCTACAATATATATCAATATTTCCTGGCACTACATGTCACACATTTATAATAAAAGACGATGATGTTTAATTTATGCTAGGGGAAGATATGGTGATCCCTTCAGTATGTGTTAGTTTAATTGAGAGGGCAGT
Source organism: Dipteronia dyeriana (assembly GCA_032871835.1). Taxonomy (NCBI): domain Eukaryota; kingdom Viridiplantae; phylum Streptophyta; class Magnoliopsida; order Sapindales; family Sapindaceae; genus Dipteronia; species Dipteronia dyeriana. The sequence goes on along the minus strand of CM065297.1, from coordinate 91,609,377 downwards.
AGGAGATATGATAGGTAATTATATTCCTTCTCGTGAAAGTACCCAACAATTTTGATCTTTTACCGGAAGTAACCAAGTGTTCACAGAAAGGAGTGGGACCGAAGGTCGGGAAAACATGTGTTGTGTCCCATCGGTATTAGTCGACCATGCTGATGTGTTTGGCTGTCAAATTGGAATGAATGATGGGCAGTACAACGAGCAATACAATGAGATCTACAATGACATGAACAATGAGCGAAACACTGAACCGAATCTTGGGCTGATTCATGAGGTGCATAATGAGGCAATTATTGATACCGTAGATCATGTAGAGAACACTGAAGAGGAGGACGAGCCTGTCCAAAATGAAAGAGGTGTACACAGTGTTAGTTGTAGTGCACCAGATATGCTTGAGACTTCCGAGGTTTGGCCTAATGTAACTCCATATGATTATGATAATGCCACAACGTTGGTTATTCCTGGAGCAGATTCATTCTTGTTTGGTATGGGTGGAAGTAGGAACTTGGTAGAAGAAGAACCTGCAACAATGATTTATAAAGGTCAATGTTTTCCGACAAAAAATTATTTGAAGAGACTTGTTGGCCATTTTGCAATGCGACAGAACTTCGAGTGAAATGTGAAAAAGTCTAATAAGACAACGTTACATATGGTTTGTTTGATGGACAATTGTACATGAAAATTAAAAGCGGTAAGGAGAGATAAAGGGTCATACTTCCAAGTAAGAAGTTTTGTCAATGAACACACTTGTCCGTTGGAGGAGATTCACCATCGCCACCGACAAGATAGCGCAATCATAATTAGAGAAGTGGTTGCACCTAGACTTCAACAACAAGATGGTCATCTGAAGGACATAATCGCCAACATGAAAATAATGTATGGCATTCAAATCATGTATAGTAAGGCACATCAAGCCCTGTATTTTGCGTTGACACTGACCTATGGAACATATGAAGAAAACTTCCAACTACTGCCATCTTTCGGTTACGTGTTGGGATAATAATATCTCGGCATAATCACTGACTTATAGTGCGCCAAAGATGGTAAATTTCTTAATTTTTTCATGTCATTGGGTGCCTCACTTAGAGGATTCCAGAGGTGTATGTGTCCATTTATTGCAGTTGATGTACCCATTTGAAGGGAAGATTCAGGGGTACAATGTTTGTTGCAACTACACAAGATAGGAAAGAATAGGTGTGTCTAATTGCTTTTGGGTACAGCGACTCAGAAAACAAACTTTCATGGGAGTGGTTTTTGGATTGCTTGAAGGGTGCCCTTGGTCATATAGATGATCTGGTTTTCATTTTCAATCGACATGCAAGCATTGAAGTAGGGATTTCTAAAGCGTTCCCTGATGCCACCCATACCATATATTTTCTGAAAATATTTAGAAGCGATTTCATAAAAAAGATGTTGTCGCCATAATGGACAAAACAGTTAGGTCATACACTAAAATGAAATATAACCGGCACATTGAAGAGTTACGTAACTTGCACCAGAATGCATTTGATTATGTTAATGATGTCAGTCCACACAAGTGGTCTGCGTACACTGTCCTGAACGAAGGTACAGGGTGATGACAACAAATATTCCAGAATGCATAAACTCATACCTAAAATTCTCACGGTAACTGCCTATGTTGACACTGGCAGAGTTCATTAGAAATATGTTACAGAGGTGGTTTCATGATCACCATCGAGCTGCACAGTCCATGTGTCATCAGTTGACCAATGTTGTACATCTTGTCATCTTAAAACGTGTCGAGAACTACAGTTATATGCTCATTAAACCAGTTGACTGGAACATATTCTCTGTGAAACGGTCCAGGAAGCAGTAGACTGTTATCTTAGCCCGGAAGACTTACACGTGCAAAAAATTCAAATGGATATGTTTCCATGTCCGCATACACTCACAGCGGCAAGGTACATTACTAGTAACATTTTACGCTTTGTATAACTGAAATATGATTCTAAGGATTATTTCATTGTTGTTACAGATAGTGAAACTTGGATTTCGCATCTCGGTGTGCGAACTATTACAAGAGACAGACACTTATTGATGCATACTCGATTCCTATTATGCCCGTTTGTCATCCTTCTTCGTGGGTAGTGCCATCCGACATCGCTGGGGGGTGGTATTGCATCCAATCTTCTGAAGACAAGCAGGATGCCCCAGGGCGGGTCAATATGCCTCGTCTTTGGAGAGGACAACCACACAATCGTGTAGAAGATGTGGTCAATCAGGTCATAATAGCATAAGGTTTTCTAAACCACCTTTGATTAATAAAGATCCGAGTAGAGTTGTTCCTGAGGAATACCGGTGCAAGTTTAGCATCTGTCATTCAGTTGGACACAACAAACAGACATGCTCTAACAGGGACTCTACCGTAGAATGAATGGAGGCGTTTAATTATTTGGACTAGTTTGAGTTTTTCATTCATATAACGTTTAATTCCATGGGCTTGTTAATTTTACGTTTTGTTATTCTGAGAGGTATGCATTGTGTGTTGTTTACTATAGCTGATTAAAACAATATGAATCAAAAATAAAATAATTAATTTTACTATAACTGTTCTGTACATCAATAACTACAGCCTAAATTGTGGCTGGAAGTTACAAAAAACCTCCACATTCATCTTCTTCTGTTGCTGAGGTGTACCTAATAATAAATGAATCAAATAAAGTGTTAGAGTTTTAATAGTTAAAATTTGGTAAACACTAACATAATAATCTGACCTTAGTAAATAGTTTACAAAAGCTTAGATTATTCACTGATAGATTAGATTTTTAATTGTAAAAAATCATTAATAATTTATTAGTTAATTAGAATTTGTTTCTAATTAGTCAATGTGCAAGATAACTTGATTAAAGTTAGTCGTAATCCTGTAGAATCTAGGTGCATTAACGGTTAATAGAAAACCCTAATTTTAAAATAGTGAGTGAGTGAGTGGGAGAGGGATATATGACATATATATCTCGCGGTCTCCATCATTAGTTCAACACCGTGGATCTGAGTGGGGCCATATGACGGCATTGCATTCGTCTTCCCTAAGGAGGGTTTCCACAAAGGTCAATACCAAGGTTGACTTCCTAACGGATAGGATTTCTGAGGGTATTTCGGGATTGACTGACCCTAAGGCGGCAATTCTCGAGTTAAGCTCGTGAGATCTGAAATGGTGGGTTACTCTCATGAAGGTTTTGATTAAGTTTGTTAATTAAAAACCTGACTGAATGAACGATGGTTGAATGATATGGAATAAGAGTTATTCTAGAATATCATTTGATTAAGAATGTCTCGATCCAACATGCAAAGACTTGACCGACCCTAAGGCGACACTTCTTTGTGGTATATTGGATTGTCGTGGTATAGCAACTAGTTTTAGGGTAATTCTAGTTCGTTAAACATGTTCATGCATCATGTTTAAATTTATGCCAAAGCACTCACACTTGTTTTTAAACAAATGACTGAATGAATGTTTTATTTATTTCAGCAAGAATGTCTTCTGCATTACTTCAAATTCTCGCAAACGACAAATTAACTGGTGATAACTATACTAAGTGGAAACTTAACATTAATGCAATATTGGTCACCAAAGACCTCAAGTTTGTGCTTACGGAGGAATGTCCTCCAGCGCCTGCTGCCAATGCCACACTTACTGTTCGTGAGACATACAAGCGATGGGTCTCATCTAATGAGAAGGCCCGAACATATTTGTTGGCTTCTATGACATACATGCTTGTCACAAAGCATGAAGCAATGACTTCAGCATTTGAAATTATGGATTCATTGCAAGCTGTGTTCAGACAGCCCTCCGTGCAAAAGTGACATGAAGCCATTCGTTCCGCTATGCTCGTTCGAATGAAGGAAGGTACGTCAGTTCGGGAACATGTCCTGAGCATGATGTCCTACTTCAACACGGCAGAAGTTAATGGCGGGGCCATTGACAAACCCAGTCAAGTGAACTTCATACTGACGACTCTTTCGAAGAGTTTCGATCAGTTTAAGAGCAACTACGGGATGAACAAGTTAAGGTTCAATCTCACACAGTTGCTCAATGAGCTCACTACCTTTGAATCCTTGACTAAGGACAACAAGGGTAAGACCGGTGAGGCAAACGAACCATCTTCTTACTCTAATAATAAGAAGAAAAATAGGTCTACTGGGAAAACGAAGGGTAAGCCCAAACCCAAGAAAGCCCAAAGCAAGAAGAAATCCAAGAAAAGTAAATATGATTTACTTGTTCTTGAGTCGTGTTTAGTGGAAGATGATTCTTCACGCTGGATAGTTGATTCGGGGGCCACTAACCATATTTGTTCTTCTTTACAATGGAATGATTATTGGACACAGCTAGTGGAGCAAGCCTTCTAAATACGTGTGGGGTCAGGGGATGTCGTGTCGGCAGGAGCAGTGGGCGTAATTAGATTACGTTTTTGTAAGAATTATATATTGTTGGACAATGTATTTTATATTTCTGGATTTACACGGAATTTGATTTCTGTTTCTAAGTTGTTAGAAAAAAAATATTTTGTTTCTTTTAATAATAAGTCTGTTATTATTGGAAAGAATGGTCTGAATATTTGTTCAGGAATTAATGAAAACAATTTGTATGTGTTAAGACCGTTAATACATACTACTCTGCTCAACACCAAAACGTTTAAAAACTAAACGACATACTATTTCTTCAGATAATGACACGTATCTCTGGTATCTAAGGCTTGGTCATATCAACCTTGACCGGATAGTTAGACTAGTAAAAGCGGACATTTAAGTGAGTTAAAGGTTGACACCTTACCTATCTGCGAATATTGTCTGGAAGGTAAGATGACTAAGAGACCTTTTACTGGAAAAGGGCTTAGAGATAAAGAACCGCTAGAGTTTATACATACAAATGTCTACGAACCGATGAATGTTAAAGCTAGCGGTATATATGAGTATTATGTCACCTTTATAGATGACTACTCAAGATACGGATATGTCTACCTAATGAACTGAAAGTCGAAAATATTTGAAATGTTCAAAGAATTTCGAGCTGAAGTTGAGAATCAATTAGGTAGGACTATCAAGTCACTGCGATCGGATCGTGGAGGTGAGTACCTTGACCAAGAGTTTGAAGACTTTATGGTCGAGTATGAGATAGTTTCCCAACTCACAGCTCCCGGTACACCTCAGAAAATGGTGTAGCGGAGAGAAGAAATAGAACCGTAATGGAAATGGTGAGATCTATGATTAGTTTCTCATCATTACCAAATTCCTTATAGGGATATGCGTTACAAACAGCGGCATACATTTTGAATGTGGTGCCATCCAAATTTGTTCCTAAGACTCCCCTAGAGTTGTGGAATGGTCATAAAGCTAGTTTGTGACATTTTCGCATATGAGGGTGTCCAGTACACGTGCTGAAGAACAGAACTGGAAAGCTAGACTCCAAGTCTGTGGTCTGCCTGTTTGTAGGATACTCCAAGGAGACCAGAGGTGGACACTTCTATAATCCCGAAGATAACGAAGTATTTGTATCGATAAATGTAACGTTTCTTGAGGACAGTTATATTAGTGACCATAAACCTCGTTCTAAGATTGTATTGAATAAGTTAGAGCCTGGTGAGACTAGTGCTTCATCAACTCGAGTTGTTGATCCATACACATCTGAGAGTCAAATAGTTCCTGATCAGGATACACTACCATTTAGGTGTAGTGAGAGGGATGTGAGACAACCTGAACGCTATTTAGGTATAGGTGAGGGACAAGGTGTTGTCTCTTCTGATAGTGTTGATGATCCATTGACATTTAAGAATACAATAGAAGATCCTGATAAAGAGGAATGGCTTAAAGCTATGAATCTCGAGATGGAGTCCATGTACTCTAACTCAGTCTGGGATCTTGTAGACTTACCGGATTGGGTAAAACCCATAAGGTGTAAGTGGATCTACAAGAGAAAGAGAGAAGTAGATGGGAAGGTAGAGACCTTCAAGGCAAGGCTAGTGGCCAAAGGTTATACCCAGAAAGAGGGGGTCGATTATGAAGAGAACTTCTCACCAGTAGCCATGTTTAAGTCTATTAGGATTCTCTTATCCATTTCTGCCTATTTCGATTACGAAATTTGGCAAATGGACATCAAGACTGCATTCTTGAATGACAATCTTGATAAGAGCATCTATATGATGCAACCAGAGGGATTCGTGTCTCCAGATCAAGAGCAAAAGGTTTGCAAGCTGTAAAGGTCCATCTATGGATTTAAGCAAACATCTAGATCTTAGAACATTAGATTTGATGATGTGATCAAAACCTATGGCTTCGAGCAGAACGTCGATGAGCCTTGTGGCTACAAGCGTATCATTGATAAGAAAGTAGTTTTCTTGGTCCTATACGTAGATGATATCCTACTCATTAGGGAATGATGTGGGAGTGTTGTCTGATGTAAAGGGCTGACTGGCTAGCTAATTCCAAATGAAATCTTTGGAATAGGCGAGTTATGTTATAGGGATCTAACTTATAAGGGATCGTAAGAACAAACTCATAGCACTGTCTCAGGCATCATATATCGATAAGATTCTTGTGCGATTTTTCGATGCAAAACTCCAAGAAAGGTAATTTACCTTCTAGGCATAGAGTTCACTGGTCTAAGGAACAGTGTCCTAAGACACCTCATGAAGTTGAGGATATGAGACGTGTACCCTATGCATCGGCAGTAGGTAGTCTCATGTATGCTATGTTATGCACGAGACCGGACATCTGCTATGTAGTGGGAGTAGTCAGCAGATACTAGTCCAACCCAGGATTGGATCACTGGTTTGCTGTCAAGACAATTTTCAAGTGTCTTCGGAGAATGAGAGACTATATATTAGTGTATTCCGGACAGGATTTGATCCCGTTAGAATACAAGGATTCTGATTTTCAGTCAGACAGGGATTCTAGGAAATCCACATCTGGATCAGTATTCACCCTGGGTGGTGGAGCCGTTGTGTGGAGAAGTATCAAGCAATCTTACATTACTGACTCCACCATGGAAGCCGAATATATAGCCGCTTGTGAAGCTGCTAAAAAGGTTGTTTGGCTCCGTAAATTCTTGAGAGATCTGGAAGTTGTTCCAGATCTGGATAGGCACATCACACTTTATTGTGATAACAGTGGTGCTGTGGCTAATTCTAAAAAACCAAAAAGCCACAAAATAGGGAAGCATATAGAGAGAAAATATCATCTCATTAGAGAGATAGTGCAGAGAGGAGATGTGATCGTCACCAAGATAGCCTCACAAGACAATCATGTTGATCCATTTACGAAAACCTTACCGGCTAAAGTGTTTTTGGGTCATCTAGATGGTCTAGGGTTACGAGACATGCCTCACATGCTTTAGTGCAAGTAAGAGGCTGTTTGGGTTTATTCCTGAAATTCCCTTGATCTTTATAGTGTGAATATACCTAGAGGGGGGGGGGGGGGGGGGGGGTGAATAGGTATATACTCCAATTTTTTCTTCTTTTAAAAATAATGCAATTCTAACAATGCTTAATGAAAATTGCAAACAATAACACACAATATTTACTTGGTAAAACCTCCAAAGAGGAAACATCCACGGGTTGATACCACAACCACCGGCAAAAGCAAATCCACTATTTCAAATAGAGTTACACACTCAAGCAATCACACATGCTCTACAAGCTCTCACTCTCGCTCTATCTTGAACCTAGTGATCTACTAAGCCGACTTCCTATCCAAGACCCCCTGTCTCTAGGAAGATTTCGTGCTCACCTATCTGGATACTCCCGACACTAGACAAGACTTCTTGCTTGACTATCCAAGGCTTCAAACCTCTAGCCAAGACTTATTTGCTTGACAATCCGAGGCTTCACACCTCTTGCCAAGACTTCCTTGCTCAACAATCCGACGTCTCACACCTCTTGTTGAGACTTCCACTTGCTTAGCTATCCAAGTCCTCCCGACTCTAGCTAAGACTTACAAATGCTCAAATCAAAGAATCACTCTAAGATATGAGACTTTCTACCTCTTCACAAGGCATCTAAGTGATCATGAATATAAATCGCAAACAAGCACTCAATATAGAAAATGATGATCAACAAATTCTATGGACATGCAAATAGATAGCTAGATTATGCTTTCAAAGATCAATCACAAATGCATCTAGACAACCTAAGCATGTTATGAACTAAGAACATAGATATGAAGATATAGACATCAATTGAAACAAAACCTAGTTCTTAGAAAATGAAATTAGATCTAGAAACAATAAATCAAGCATAAGAACAAAGGATTTCTAGAAACAATTTCATGTTTATCATGTTTAGCACAAATCATTCAATATATCACAAATCTAGCTAAAATTGAAAATCAAATCAACAAACCAAAAAATGATATCAAAATAATCCTAGTCATGCTTCTTAATCAAATAACATCAATCAATAAGAAGATCTAAGAAGAAAACTAAGAAGAAGATGATTTTACCAATAAGGATGCAATCAAGAACTGAAGATCAGATCACAATGAAAAATGTAGATATCCTTTGGTTCTGGAAATGCTTGGGGTTTGTAGAACTATTCAAGACACTTGAAATCGATTTTTGAATCAAGTGATTCGGAGTAGAAATGAAGAAGTTATCACAAAAACAAAAATCAAAATGTTGAGAGAAAAATTCTGCTATTGTTCTTCAATTTCTCAACTTGTTCTTATCTTTTGAAATGAGAGGGAATGAAAGGTTTTAAAGAGTGAAAAGACCAAATGACCAAAACACCCTTCTTCCTTAGTGTCTCCCCGAGATGGCATGTGGGCATCTCGGGGCAGAGCACACTTGGGGCCGAGATGGCCACGCGCCATCTCGGGTTGGTGCATGTTGATGGCTTAAGCCATCGCACCTCACCCCTTGTGCTCTCCTCGCGTTCTTCTACCGTTCTTTGGTCTCCGAACTCCGAATTTGAATCCGTTTGAAGATTAAAAACCAGGACTCCCTCACAGACATGGAAATATAAGATTCTCAACCCAAAAAATAATAATTTGACTCGTTATACGAAGACGAAGACAATGTATGCAACATGAGTTGAAAGTGTAGTATCTTTTGACTTAGAACTCGAAATCAATAGTATTAGTAACCGAAATGAACGGAACTCAATCAAGAATGATTTAAGACTAAATTCAAGTTCAATATCCATGTTATACAGACATATAAACAAACAAACACATTTCACACAAGAATGCAAACTACATAGAGATAGTCTCCAATCATGCATTTTCCAAAACATGTTACTTTCATACCAATGCATGAGCATTCAATCTTCAAGTGTGTGAAAGTGTTATATCAAATGATGCGCTACGATACAGGGACACAAATGTATGAATTGTGTATATGTGCACATTTAAATATGCACAACTAAGCAGAGACACATATGAATGAATTGTGTGTGTGCGCCTATGCCTTGCAAGAGGAAAAAGAATCTCGATACCTTAACATCCAAGAATAATACCAATCCTCTTGAAGACGAACTTTGCATCATGAGAAGTTGCTTTTCTTCCTTGAAGCTCTTATCATCACGAACCACTTAAGCAACTAAGCATTACAAAGAAATGAAGTTTTATTATGGAATCAAGCCAACACAAATCTAGGACCTAACAATTACCCCTAGGACCTAACAATCTCCCCCTTTGGCTATTCCATGACAAAACCTCTACCTCACCATACAATGATCTCTCATAATCAATGTTGATTGCATTCTCACATCCTCACATTACAAAGAGATATTCCTAGACTAAAATGTCTTCATGAGTCTTCAAGAATATCTTCACACATTCAAAGCACCTGTGGGACAAGAACAACCAAAAGAAATCTTCTACAAAGAAGATAGGTGAGATAAACAAACAATATACAAAAAACAAACAAAAGATCCCTTAACACTTCTTATCTCATGCAAACACAAGAATGTTCTCCCCTTTACTTTCTCCCTCTTAAGCCAAAATTTCTCTTCCTTAATGGATTGTCTCCCCCTTTATATCAAAAGCAAGTAACATGGTGAAGAAACACTTTCTCCCCCTTTTTGACAAGGAATAGACAAAAACATATTACACAACCTAGAGAGATAAAGGCCAATTGAAAATGTCTACAAGGGTATAAGGGATGCATAATGAAATCATGAGATAGTGAGCAAACAAGTTGTATAGAGAACTATGTTTAACAAACTAAGTTCCCCCTTGACATATGCTCCACGTATTAATAAGCAAGATAACTTGTTCATAAGAGACTCACACAATCACACATTTCAAGCAATAAAAGATAGTAAATCATTATTGTCCAAAATTAACAAGAGAATCATAGATTTTCATTACTCTTTCAAAGATAATCTCTCATTGCTAATGAATCAAGCACATTAAGCAAAAATATGAATGTGTGAAAAATGCTTCAAGCATATATAAAAGGAGTGATTGTGATATCAACATGCAAACCACTTCAACATCTATTCATCTAAAGCTTTTCCAATCAAGGTCAAACCGATTATCATCCGGATTTTAGCTTTAAAGAGAATAGATTTCACATGTGAGTGTGTGTGTGTGCATGTGGCTCGTCATTCCATTTCTGTTTTTCAACCCGAGCAACAAACAATTTTCAACTATACTCCATGTTAAGCCTTCCTCAATTTCTTTTTAGGCTTTGAATCAAAGATTTTTTCTTTTATTGATTCTTTTTCAACGCTTCTTTGATTTTGCATACATAAACATAAATTCTTCATGACGGCTTTCACTCATCACAATGATGTAGCCCTTTCCTACATTGGGCGGCTCCACAACCAATGTGTGTAGCCCTTTCCATGAAGGTGCTCGTTGAGTTCTATGTAGATGACGAAGCAAAATGAATACTAATCATAGGTCATCTATCATGTACTAGACAATGAACTTCAAGATGCATCCATAATCTATATGCTTTCAAACTCAACTAATCAAACTTAAACATATAAGAGAAGCATTGGTGCACTTTTAAAAACAAGATTTACAAAGACTTAAGTGCATGATCTAGAAGCAATAAAAGCTATTTTATCAAGATCATTACTTCTCACATGAGTAGCTCTCAAAGAAATAGATATACAATATAGTTTTGTTTATCAAGCCACTCATAACCACACACAAGCATTAATCAACACAAATCATGCCAATGGATCTTCTAAGAGATACAAATCTCTCTTTATCCAAGGGCTTTGTGAACAAGTCCGCAAGTTGATTCTTAGTAGGCATATGTTCAAGAGTTACTATTGAATGTTCAACAAGTTCTCTAATGAAATGATTCCTAATGTCTATATGCTTTGTGCGTGAGTGTTGAACCGGATTTTTAAAGATGTTAATGGCACTCATATTATCACAATAGAGAGTCATTTTACCTTGATTTATCTCATAATCCTTGAGAATTTGTTTCATCCATAGAAGTTGTGTACAAGCACTTCTGGCCGCAATGTACTCGGCTTCAGATGATGAAAGAGAGACGGAATTTTGTTTCTTGCTTATCCAAGCAATCAAATTACTCCCCAAGTAAAAGCAACCGCCTGATGTGCTTTTACGATCATCAATGTTTCCTGCCCAATCCATATCACAATAGCCAACAAGAATATCATTAGTATCAAAGGAATAGAATAAACCAAGATTATGTGTTCCTTTTATATACCTAATGATTCTTTTAACGGCTTTCAAGTGAGATTCTTTTGGATTAGCTTGAAACCTAGCATACTAACCCACACTAAAACAAATATCTGGCCTACTTGCTGTTAGGTAGAGAAGGCTACCTATCATGCTCCTATAGAGACTTTGATCAACATTTTTTCCATTTTCATCTTTGTCAAGTTTTAATGTTGTACTCATAGGTGTTTCAAATTATTTTCCACTTTCAAGGTCAAATTTCTTAACAAGATTTCTAGCATATTTAGATTGAGACAACATGATACCATTGCTAAATTTTTCACTTGCATGCCTAGAAAGTAATTGAGTTCACCTACCATACTCATTTCAAATTCTTTTGACATAACATTCACAAAATCATCAATCTTGGTTTTACATGTAGACCCAAACACTATATCATCAACGTATATTTGTGCAACAAAATGTCATTGCTATAATGCTTTACAAATAATGTTCTATCAATACCACCTCTCTTATATTGGTTTTCAATAAGATATTGAGTCAACCTATCATACCAAGCTCTAGGGGCTTGCTTAAGGCCATAAAGAGCCTTTTTCAACTTAAACACATGATTAGGAGAGTGTGAGTCTACAAAACCCTTAGGTTGTTCAACATACACTTCTTCTTGAAGGTATCCATGAGAAAAGCACTTTTGACATCCATTTGAAACAATTTGAATTTCTTAAGACATGTAATGGACAATAAAAGTCCAATGGACTCAAGACGTGCAAAGGGTGTATAAGTCTCATCAAAGTCTACACCCTCAACTTGAGTGTATCCTTGAGCCACTAGTCTAGCTTTATTTCTCACTATCTTGCCACATTCATCGGTCTTATTCCTAAATACCAATTTTGTACCAATCACATTGATATCTTTTTGTCTAGGAACTAATGACCACACTTCTTTTCTCTCAAATTGGTTTAGTTCTTCTTGCATGGCATTAACCCAATATTTATCAATAATTGCTTCATTAATATTCTTTGGCTCAATTTGAGAAGTGTAGCAAGCATATGAAATTTGGTTAGCTAGTTGACTTCTAGTTCTAACCCCTTCATTCAAATCAACTATGATGTCTTGTTGGTAATGCATGTTCCTAAGTCTAGAATTAGAATTAGAATTTTCAACATCTTGTTGGTCATCATTCAAACCATTTTCTAACTCTTGACTTTCTTCTCTAGCAACACTACCATTATCATCATTATGACTAGATTCAATTTCATCACAACTAGTCACATCAATAGGTGCTTTAGTGTCATTCAACAAATGTTCTTTAGGTTCATTGACACCATGATTATCACACAAATCAAGCATGCTAAGATCATCTATTTTCACATTAATAGACTCCATAATAGTCTTAGTTTTCAAGTTGAACACTCTATATGCACGACTATTATTAGCATACCCTAGAAAGAGACCAATATCACTTTTAGCATCAAACTTTCCTAAGTGATCTCTATCATTCAAAATAAAACACTTACTCCCAAAAGTGTGGAAGTAACTCACATTGGACTTCTTGCCCTTCCGAAGTTCATAGGAGGTTTATTTTGTGCCGGACCTTCGAAAAACTCTATTAGTGACATAGCATGCGGTATTGACCGCTTCGGCCCAAAGATTTCTAGGGACTTTCTTGCTATTGAGCATGACCCTAGCCATCTCTTGCAAGACACGATTCTTCCTCTCAACAATACCATTTTGTTGAGGAGTTCTAGGAGCCGAGAACTCATGTGAAATCCCATAATCATCACAAAACTCACTAAATCTAGCATTTTCAAATTCGCTCTCATGATCACTCCTAATTCGGCATATTTTCTTGATTCCAAGACCTTTTTCATTTTGAAATTGATTACAAAACTTCTTAAAGTAACCAAAAGTTTCGGTCTTGTCTCTAAGAAAATATACCCAAGCAAACCGAGAAAAATCATCAACACATACAAAAATGTATTTCTTACCATTTATGCTTTCGGTTTGAATTGGTCCCATTAGGTCCATATGCACAAGTTCTAAGGGCTTCTTGGTAGCAAAATTAATGTTCTTTTTATGAGACACTTTTGTTTGTTTACCTATTTGATAAGGTTCACAAAAACCATCAAGCTTTTTACCAAAACTATGAAGACCTCTAACAATGTTATATTTCTAAAGCTTCTTTAAATCTTTATAATTCATATGGCCCAATCTTTCATGCCATAATTCAAGCTTGTTGCACTCATGTGCCATATTACATGTTAATGGATCAACCTCTAAACAATAGCAATTGTTCAAAGACCTTTTGACTTTCAAAACAATTTTGCTCTTTTTATCAATTATTGTGCACACATTCTTGTTAAAGCTAACCTCTTTAAAAATTTCACACAAGTGAGTGATGCTTATTAGATTAGCTTGTAGACCATCTACATATAAGGTGTCACGAAGTTTAGGCAATCCAGGGATACAAATTGTTCCCTTGCCTAGAACTTGCTTTTTTGTGCCATCACCAAATGTAACCCATCCACCATCATTCATAACAAAATTCTTAAAGAATTCCTTATTACCTGTCATATTCCTAGAGCAACCGCTATCTAGGTACCAACAATAGGATGAATTAGCTCTTAAAGCATATTGTGCAACCAAACATTGTGTTGAGTTTTTCTTGACCCAAACTTTCTTGACAAGATTCTCATTCCTACTTTTATCAACATGCTTTGACTTGTTTTTAGGCACTTTGACTCCATTAGTCACATTTTCAAACAAATCAAACAAAGCATTATCAACTTTGTTATGTATAGTAGAACGAGGCACAACACAAGATTTAACAAACAAATCATCAACACATTTATTCTCAACATGCTTTTCCAAGGTCTTCTTAGGTCTAATTCTAGATCCATACATGGATGATTGCCTATGACCATTCAAAGACATATCATGCAAATCATTGGCAATTCTACATTTACGAATGTATTCATAACATCTAGGTCTTCTGTGTCCTACCATGTTGCAATAATGACAAATAGGTATGAATTTGAGAAGTTTACCATTTTCTTAAGCATTCAACTCATTTTTCCTTCTCACATTTTTACCTCTTTGGCGTGCAACACTAGATGTCTTGCCTTTTGCATTTGAAGATAATGTAGCTTGTCTTTGCCATTGTTGAGTCTTTTCCTTGACTTTCATTGTTGATGACGAGGCACCTCCGGTAGCATTCATGGCTTTACCGTTAGAGAGTGTACCTACATTTAAATTGCTACAAGCTTTGACAAAAGTAGATTTGTTAGATGAAGGAGTTGATTTTTCATTAACATATCCTAAACCTCTTTTGTCACTTGAAGGCTTTCCAACCTTAATGAGAGCTTTCACTTTGTTAGAGCTAGAAAAAATCTTGTTAATCATCTCTTTAGCCTCATTAAGTTTGTCATTAAGCACTTTCTGTTGATTCTCATGCTCTTTTAGTTTTGCTCTAAGCACGTTGTCAATTCTCCTAGCACGATCAACAGATTCATCTCTTTTCTCAATTTCATGATTCAAAATACTTAATAAAGTGATTCGGAGTAGAAATGAAGAAGTTATCACAAAAACAAAAATCAAAATGTTGAGAGAAAAATTCTGCTATTGTTCTTCAATTTCTCAACTTGTTCTTATCTTTTGAAATGAGAGGGAATGAAAGGTTTTAAAGAGTGAAAAGACCAAATGACCAAAACACCCTTCTTCCTTAGTGTCTCCCCGAGATGGCACGTGGGCATCTCGGGGCAGAGCACACTTGGGGCCGAGATGGCCACGCGCCATCTCGGGTTGGTGCATGTTGATGGCTTAAGCCATCGCACCTCACCCCTTGTGCTCTCCTCGCGTTCTTCTACCGTTCTTTGGCCTCCGAACTCCGAATTTGAATCCGTTTGAAGATTAAAAATCAGGACTCCCTCGCAGACATGGAAATATAAGATTCTCAACCCAAAAAATAATAATTTGACTCGTTATATGAAGACGAAGACAATGTATGCAACATGAGTTGAAAGTGTAGTATCTTTTGACTTAGAACTCGAAATCAATAGTATTAGTAACCGAAATGAATAGAACTCAATCAAGAATGATTTAAGACTAAATTCAAGTTCAATATCCATGTTATACAGACATATAAACAAACAAACACATTTCACACAAGAATGCAAACTACATAGAGATAGTCTCCAATCATGCATTTTCCAAAACATGTTACTTTCATACCAATGCATGAGCATTCAATCTTCAAGTGTGTGAAAGTGTTATATCAAATGATGTGCTACGATACAGGGACACAAATGTATGAATTGTGTATATGTGCACATTTAAATATGCACAACTAAGCAGAGACACATATGAATGAATTGTGTGTGTGCGCCTATGCCTTGCAAGAGGAAAAAGAATCTCGATACCTTAACATCCAAGAATAATACCAATCCTCTTGAAGACGAACTTTGCATCATGAGAAGTTGCTTTTCTTCCTTGAAGCTCTTATCATCACGAACCATTTAAGCAACTAAGCATTACAAAGAAATGAAGTTTTGTTTTGGAATCAAGCCAACACAAATCTAGGACCTAACAATCACCCATAGGACCTAACAATGCCCTAAAGATGTAATTTGTAAATGGATTTATGAAATAAATAAAAGGAAAAGTTCAATTCATTCTTGTTATGTTGTTTATTTTATAACTTGTGCATATATTTAACATCCAAGATTGCTGGATGTAATCTCGAACTGTGTATATAAGTCTCATATATGGATGAATACAGTAAGATACGTGCAATCTAAAGAGTCCATAGATAGCAAAAAAATTTGGGTACTTTATTTGTGGTTAATCTATAGTTGTGGTCCATTCCGTAATGTATGATGATTATATCCTGAATCATTCATATGAGATATGGGAATGGAGGCACATTGTATGATGTGATCATATAGGACTGGACCGTGATCTATATGAATCTCTCACCAAGATCCGTTTACCGATGAGATTCATATGTATCAATTAATGATGGCTATATGTGGGTGATCTTAATCCTGAGTGTCTTATCGACTCCTTCAGGTTAGATCGTGGTCTTTGATATACCATGGGTGAGGTCGGATGCTGTTCCTGATCAATATGCTCTGTATGTTGGGATTGCGGTTTGGCTTGTGGCTTGAAAGGTTTGTACACAATAGTGGAATCCACTCCTTCTTATGAGAAGTAGATGGTAGTTCCCTTAAGGGTTGATTCGGGGCTTGGACAATATGAGCGCTCTCCTAAATTCCGTAAGAAAATAAGATTTATTGTCCATTAGAGAATCAATGGTACTTAAATGATATATATGATTAAAGGGGTATAACGGACATTATGACCCAGCTCTAATTATGAACTACTGTGGAGGATCACACCATATGTAATAGCTATATCGATGGAAACCGAGTTGTATCGGTCTACGTAAAAGCGTCTACAGTTGAGAGAGTACAGCTTCGGATTTTTAGTGGAATAACACCGGAGTTAATAATCAAGGAATATTAATTAAAAAGTTTACTTAATGATTCCGATGATTATTGGAGCTCAAAATACTGTGGGTTCATTAGGTCCCCTTGCTAGCCCGATCAATTTAGGTAACAAGGGTCACGGTTAATTAATTGGATTGTCCAATTAATTGTGTTACGAAAGTGACACGTATATATTCGGGAATTAATTGAATAATGAGATTATTTAATTCATAAATGTTAATAGTTAAATTAATTAAATAATTAGATTATTTAATTATATTGATAATTATGAATTATTAATTAACTATTAATTGGAGGGTGTTAATTGATATATTGATTTAGGTGAAGATAAAATAATATGATTATTTTATTTTATTAAATCATTTATTTAAGTATTTGAATTTAAGTTTAAATTTAAAATACTTATTATCACTTTTAATATATTAGATATATTTAAAAAGGATAATTAAAATAAATATATCAATTAATAATACAAAAGATTACATTGAATGCAAATTGACGTGTACATGAAATAATAATGAAAAGAAGAATTTAAAAAGGATACAAATACTTAATACATATATGACATATATTTGTAAGCAAGCAAGCGGCAGATATTTTTTTGACATGCATAGAGATACATAACGTTAGCAACAGTGAGAAATATATATATTTTTGGTGTGAAGTAGTGCGCAGATATATATATATATATATATTTTTTTTGAGAGCAGCAGTTATAAATTGTGTGTGCAAAAAGCGAGGGCAGCAATTATCAATATTTGTGAAAAAGCAAGAGCAGCAATATATATATTGTTTCATGTGTATTTTTTAAACACATAGAAGAAAGAGTTTCTTCAATCTCTCTATATCCTCCATTCAAGTTTCTGAGACCGTAATGCTCCCACATGTAGTTACCAATTCCGAAAGATAGCGGAAAAAATCGAATGGTTCAGACAGGAGCACATCGTAGAGTGAAGGAGCTTCCAAACGTTGGTAAGATTGGTTCAGACAGGAGCATATCGAAAAATAAAGGAGCCTCCAAACGTTGGTATGTATATCTTCTTCTGATTATATTGATTACAATTTCCTGTGTTTACATCTTATATGTATTGATTCCGAAAAATAATTACGATCAAAAGTTCACTGGTCCCAGATACATATATGATCTGTATAAAAAAATTTAAAACCTAGTTCCGATGCGTGACCGGTGAACGGGGTTCCAACAATTGGTATCAGAGCCAATTTTATTTTTCGGAACAGGAAATTGTTTTCGATGCTCCTGTATGTATGAATTGTGTAGGCACCATCTTTATGATTGTATGAATGTTTATAATTAAATTATTTAATTTAAACATGGTTGATCGTAATTTTTTATGGTACTGTGGATTTAGGGTTTATGGGTTATATAATTTTTTTTAATTATATTTTTATTTTACTATTATTGTATTGTAAATAAATAAAAATTGTAACTTGTAAACGAAGAACAGGAAACGCGCGCGACGGCGGTACTGGTCACCGACACTGTTCACAGGTACTCTTCATCCGTACTGTTCACGGGGGGTACTGTTCATCGGCACTGTTCACGTACGGTTCCGTTGGCAAGTGTTGCCTATTGCGTTCCGTGCAGATTTCCCGTTTCAAATTCATGAGATGAATCGAAGTGATCTGAAGAGACTGGAAGACTCGGAAATAACAAGAAGACCAAGGAATGCCTTGGGATTTTTTTTGTAAATTTAGATTCCAATTTTTTAGGTTAAATAATCCACAGTACTCGGTCAATTCATATATGCTTTATATTATATGATGATAAAAGTATTGCCATGCATACGTATGTCATTTAGATTATATGTGCCTACACAAATATATTTGATATGTCATACATGAATCATAGCCTAATATTTTATGTATTTTTTTTAATGTGATTAAAATGAGCAATATACATAATTGGCTATGAATAATGAGATTAGTTTTTAATGGTTAGAAAACTTGGTAATTCTCATTAATATTAATCTAGTTATTAAAGAGTTTAATAAGTTAGATTAATAGGGTCATTTATTGTAATTAGGATTAATATGATTAATTACCTAATAATAAATGAACCGAATAAAGTGTTAGAGTGTTAATTGTTAAAATTTGGTAAACACTAACATAATAATCCGACCTTAGTAAATAGTTTACAAAAGCTTAGATTATTCACTAATAGATTAGATTTTTAATTGTTAAAAATCATTAATAATTTATTAGTTAATAAGAATTTGTTTCAAATTAGTTAATGCGCTAGATAACTTGATTAAAATTAGTCGTTTAATCCTGTAGAATCTAAGTGCATTAATGGTTAATAGAAAACCCTAATTTTAAAATAGTGAGTGGGAGAAGGATATATGACATAAATATCCCGCGGTCTTCATCATTAGTTCAATACCGTGAGATTCGAGTGGGGCCTCGTGACGGCTTTGCTTTTGTCCTCCCTAAGGAGGGTTTTCACAAAGGTCAATGCCAAGGTTGACTTCCTAATGGATAGGATTTCTGAGGGTATTTCGGGATTGACCGACCCTAAGGCGGCAATTCTCGAGTTAAGCTCGTGAGATCTGAAATGGTGGGTTACTCTCACGAAGGTTTTGATTAAGTTTGTTAATTAAAAACTTGACTAAATGAACAATGATTGAATGATATGGAATAAGAGTTATTCTAGAATATCATTTGAGTGAGAATGTCTTGGTCCAACATGCAAAGACTTGACCGACCCTAAGACGGTACTTCTTTGTGGTATGTTGGTTTGTCGTGGTATAACAACTAGTTTTAGGGTAGTTCTAGTTCATTAAACATGTTCATGCATCATGTTTAAATTTATGTCAAAGCACTCGCACTTGTTTTTAAGCAAATGACTGAATGAATGTTTTATTTATTTCAGCAATAATGTCTTTTGCATTACTTCAAATTCTCGCAAACGACAAATTTACTGGTGATAACTACACTAAGTGGAAACTTAACATTAATGCAATATTGGTCACCAAAGACCTCAAGTTTGTGCTTACGAAAGAATGTCCTCCAACGCCAGTTGCCAATGCCACACAAACAGTTCGTGAGACATACGAGCGATGGGTCTCATCTGATGAGAAGGCCCGAACATATCTGTTGGCTTCTATGACATACATGCTTGTCACAAAGCATGAAGCAATGACTTCAGCATTTGAAATTATGGATTCATTGCAAGCTGTGTTCAGACAGCCCTCCGTGCAAAAGTGACATGAAGCCATTCGTTCCGCTATGCTCGTTCGAATGAAGGAAGGTACGTCAGTTCGGGAACATGTCCTGAGCATGATGTCCTACTTCAACACGGCAGAAGTTAATGGCGGGGCCATTGACAAACCCAGTCAAGTGAACTTCATACTGACGACTCTTTCGAAGAGTTTCGATCAGTTTAAGAGCAACTACGGGATGAACAAGTTAAGGTTCAATCTCACACAGTTGCTCAATGAGCTCACTACCTTTGAATCCTTGACTAAGGACAACAAGGGTAAGACCGGTGAGGCAAACGAACCATCTTCTTACTCTAATAATAAGAAGAAAAATAGGTCTACTGGGAAAACGAAGGGTAAGCCCAAACCCAAGAAAGCCCAAAGCAAGAAGAAATCCAAGAAAAGTAAATATGATTTACTTGTTCTTGAGTCGTGTTTAGTGGAAGATGATTCTTCACGCTGGATAGTTGATTCGGGGGCCACTAACCATATTTGTTCTTCTTTACAATGGAATGATTATTGGACACAGCTAGTGGAGCAAGCCTTCTAAATACGTGTGGGGTCAGGGGATGTCGTGTCGGCAGGAGCAGTGGGCGTAATTAGATTACGTTTTTGTAAGAATTATATATTGTTGGACAATGTATTTTATATTTCTGGATTTACACGGAATTTGATTTCTGTTTCTAAGTTGTTAGAAAAAAAATATTTTGTTTCTTTTAATAATAAGTCTGTTATTATTGGAAAGAATGGTCTGAATATTTGTTCAGGAATTAATGAAAACAATTTGTATGTGTTAAGACCGTTAATACATACTACTCTGCTCAACACCAAAACGTTTAAAAACTAAACGACATACTATTTCTTCAGATAATGACACGTATCTCTGGTATCTAAGGCTTGGTCATATCAACCTTGACCGGATAGTTAGACTAGTAAAAGCGGACATTTAAGTGAGTTAAAGGTTGACACCTTACCTATCTGCGAATATTGTCTGGAAGGTAAGATGACTAAGAGACCTTTTACTGGAAAAGGGCTTAGAGATAAAGAACCGCTAGAGTTTATACATACAAATGTCTACGAACCGATGAATGTTAAAGCTAGCGGTATATATGAGTATTATGTCACCTTTATAGATGACTACTCAAGATACGGATATGTCTACCTAATGAACTGAAAGTCGAAAATATTTGAAATGTTCAAAGAATTTCGAGCTGAAGTTGAGAATCAATTAGGTAGGACTATCAAGTCACTGCGATCGGATCGTGGAGGTGAGTACCTTGACTAAGAGTTTGAAGACTTTATGGTCGAGCATGGGATAGTTTCCTAACTCACAACTCCCGGTACACCTCAGCAAAATGGTGTAGCGGAGAAGAGAAATAGAACCCTAATGGAAATGGTGAGATCTAAGATTAGTTTCTCATCATTACCAAATTCCTTCTAGAGATATGTGTTACAAATAGCGGCATACATTTTGAATGTGGTTCCATCCAAATATATTCCTAAGACTCCTCTAGAGTTGTGGAATGGTCGTAAAGCTAGTTTGTGACATTTTCGCATATGAGGGTGTCCAGTACACGTGCTGAAGAACAGAACTGGAAAGCTAGACTCCAAGTCTGTGGTCTGCCTGTTTGTAGGATACTCCAAGGAGACCAGAGGTGGACACTTCTATAATCTCGAAGATAACGAAGTATTTGTATCGATAAATGTAACGTTTCTTGAGGACAGTTATATTAGTGACCATAAACCTCGTTCTAAGATTGTATTGAATAAGTTGGAGCCTGGTGAGACTAGTGCTTCATCAACACGAGTTGTTGATCCATACACATCTGAGAGTCAGATAGTTCCTGATCAGAATACACTACCATTTAGGTGTAGTGAGAGGGATGTGAGACAACCTGAACGCTATTTAGGTATATGTGAGGGACAAGGTGTTGTCTCTTCTGATAGTGTTGATGATCCATTGACATTTAAGAATGCAATAGAAGATCCTGATAAAGAGGAATGGCTTAAAGCTATGAATCTCGAGATGGAGTCCATGTACTCTAACTCAGTCTGGGATCTTGTAGACTTACCGGATTGGGTAAAACCCATAAGGTGTAAGTGGATCTACAAGTGAAAGAAAGGAGTAGACGGGAAGGTAGAGACCTTCTAGGCAAGGCTAGTGGCCAAGGGTTATACCTAGAAAGAGGGGGTCGATTATGAAGAGACCTTCTCGCCAGTAGCCATGTTTAAGTCTATTAGGATTCTCTTATCCATTGTTGCCTATTTCGATTACGAAATTTGGCAAATGGACGTCAAGACTGCATTCTTGAATGACAATCTTGATAAGAGCATCTATATGATGCAACCAGAGGGATTCGTGTCTCCAGATCAAGAACAAAAGGTTTGCAAGTTGTAAAGGTCCATCTATTGACTTAAGCAATCATCTAGATCTTGTAACATTCGGTTTGATGATGTGATCAAAACATATGGCTTCTAGCAGAACGTCGATGAGTCTTTTGTCTACAAACGTATCATTGATAAGAAAGTAGTTTTCTTGGTCCTATACGTAGATGATATCCTACTCATTAAGGAATGATGTAGGAGTGTTGTCTGATGTAAAGGGCTGACTGGCTAGCTAATTCCAAATGAAAGCTTTGGAATAGGCGAGTTATGTTATAGGGATCTAACTTATAAGGGATCGTAAGAACAAACTCATAGCACTGTCTCAGGCATCATATATCGATAAGATTCTTGTGCGATTTTTCGATGCAAAACTCCAAGAAAGGTAATTTACCTTCTAGGCATAGAGTTCACTGGTCTAAGGAACAGTGTCCTAAGACACCTCATGAAGTTGAGGATATGAGACGTGTACCCTATGCATCGGCAGTAGGTAGTCTCATGTATGCTATGTTATGCACGAGACCGGACATCTGCTATGCAGTGGGAGTAGTCAGCAGATACTAGTCCAACCCAGGATTGGATCACTGGGTTGCTATCAAGACAATTTTCAAGTATCTTCGAAGAACGAGAGACTATATGCTAGTGTATTCTAGACAGGATTTGATCCCGTTAGGATACATGGATTCTGATTTTCAGTCAGACAGGGATTCTAGAAAATCCACATCTGGATCAGTATTCACCCTGGGTGGTGGAGCCGTTGTATGGAGAAGTATCAAGCAATCTTACATTACTGACTCCACCATGGAAGCCGAATATATAGCCGCTTGTGAAGCTGCTAAAAAGGTTGTTTGGCTCCGTAAATTCTTGAGAGATCTGGAAGTTGTTCCAGATCAGAATAGGCCCATCACACTTTATTGTGATAACAGTGGTGTTGTGACTAATTCTAAAGAACCAATAATCCACAAAAGAGGGAAGCATATAGAGAGAAAATATCATCTCATTAGAGAGATAGTGCAGAGATGAGATGTGATCGTCACCAAGATAGCCTCACAAGACAGTCATGTTGATCCATTTACGAAGACCTTACCGGCTAAAGTGTTTTTGGGTCACCTAGATGGTCTAGGGTTACGAGACATGCCTCACATGCTTTAGTGCAAGTGGGAGATTGTTGGGGTTTATACCCTAAAAATGTAATTTGTAAATGGATTTATGAAATAAATAAAAGGAAAAGTATAATTCATTCTTGTTATGATGTTTATTTTATAACTTTTGCATATATATAACATCCAAGATTGCCGGATGTAATCTTAAACTGTGTATATGAGTGTCATATACAGATGGATACAGTAAGATACGTGCAATCTAAAAAGTCTATAGATAGCAAATAAAGTTGGGTACTTTATTTATGGTTAATCTATAGTTACGGTCAATTCCGTAATGTACGATGATTCTATCCTGAATTATTCATATGAGATATGGGAATAGAGGCAGCTTGTATGATGTGATCATATAGGACTGGGTCATGATCTATATGAATCTCTCACCAAGATCCGTTTACCGATGATATTCATATGTATCAATTAATGATGGCTATATGTGGGTGATCTTACTCCTGAGTGTCTTATCGACTCCTTCAGGTTAGATCTTGGTCTTTGATATACCATGGGTGAGGTCGGATGCTGTTTCCGATCAATATGCTTCTTTTGTTGGGATTGCGGTTTGGCTTGTGGCTGAGAAGGTTTGTACACAATTGTGGAATCCACTTCTTCTTATGAGAAGTAGATGGTAGTTCTTTTAAGGGTTGATTCGGGGCTTGGACAATATGAGCGCTCTCCTAAATTCCGTAAGGAAATAGGATTTATTATCCATTAGAGAATCAATGGTACTTAAAGGATATATTCGATTAGAGGGGTATAACGGACATTATGACTCAACTCTAATTATGAACTACTGTGGAGGATCACATCATATGTAATAGCTATATCGATGGACACTGAGTTGTATTGGTCTACGTAAAAGCGTCTACAGTTGAGAGAGTACAGCTTCGGGTTTTTAGTGGAATAACACCGGAGTTAATAATCAATGAATATTAATTAAAGAGTTTAATTATTGATTCCGAGGATTATTGGAACTCAAAATACTGTGGGTACATTAGGTCCCCTTACTAGCCCGATCGATTTAGGTAACAAGGGTCACTGTTAATTAATTGGATTGTCCAATTAATTGTATTACGAAAGTGACAAGTATATATTCGGGAATTAATTCAATAATGAGATTATTTAATTAATTAATGTTAATAGTTAAATTAATTAAATAATTAGATTGTTTAATTATATTGATAATTATGAATTATTAATTAACTATTATTTGGAGGGTGTTAGTTGATATATAGATTTAGGTGAAGATAAAATAATATGATTATTTTATTTTATTAAATCATTTATTTAAGTATTTAAATTTAAGTTTAAATTTAAAATACTTATTATCACTTTTAATATATTAGATATATTTAAAAATGATAATTAAAATAAATATATCAATTAATAACACAAGAGATTGCATTGAATACAAATTAATGTGTATATGAAACAATACTTAAAAGAAGAATTTGTATAGAATATAAATAGTTAATACAATTGTATATTTATAAACAAGCAAGGGGCAGATTTTTTTTATTTTTTTACATGCGTAGAGATATATAGCGTGAGCAACAGTGAGAAATATATATACATTGTGTGAAGTAGTGCGCAGAGATAGATATATATATATTTTGAGAGCAGCAGTTATAATTTTTGTGTGCAAAAAGCGAGAGCATCAATTATCAATATTTGTGAAAAACCAAGAGCAGCAATATATATATATATATATATGTTGTTTCATATTTTATGTGTGTTTTTGAAACACATAGAAGAAATATATATATATATATATATATGTTGTTTCATGTTTTATGTGTGTTTTTGAAACATATAGAAGAAAGAGTTTCTTCAATTCTCTCTACATCCTCTATTCAAGTTCCTGAGACCGTGATACGCCAACACGCAGTTACCAATTCCGAGAGATAGCGGGGAAGATCGAGTGGTTCAGACAGGAGCACATCGTAGACTGAAGGAGCTTCCAAACGTTGGTAAGATTGGTTCAGACAGGGGCATATCGAAAAGTGAATGAGCCTCCAAACGTTGGTAAGTATATCTTCTTCTGATTATATTGATTACAATTTCCTGTGTTTACATATTGTATGTATTGGTTCCGAAAAATAATTATGATCAAAAGTTTACTGGTCCCAGATACAGATATGATATGTATAAAAAAAATTAAAATCTAGTTACGCTGCGTGGCCGGTGAACGGGGTTCCAACATGATCATCACGAGGCATGATTTTACCTCACTCATACTCTAACAATGGTTGTACAAAAATAATTTACAGAAAAGTTAGTAACACGAATAAACATAAAAATATATATACGAAACCAGTACATTATGAACACTTATAAAGAACTGATAACCTAGTACGTTGATCCTCTGACTGTACAAGGTGGGGTATGCTCATTGACGCTTCCGTATAATGTGCAGGTACTCGTCCATATGCTGACAATATAAACAGTATATGTTACAATGGTACCGTACAAAACGTCAAAGTCATTTCAAGTCAAGAACATACCGTGTCAAACAACTCCATCAAGTTCTGTTGCAAGCGCTGGAACCAAGTAACAAGTACTGGCTTCAGTAGATGTACATCACGTCTGTATATTTTGTTCAGAAAGTTAGAAAACCATATAATTTTATAGAGGTGTGTCAATATGATAGAAAGTGTTATACTTATAATTCCTTTGTAGTTCCTCTTGTATGCTTTGTAAGCCGCAAGCTAGTCAGGGTTTACCAAAGTATTGAGGGTAAATGCATGATCTGATACCTGGCCCGTTGTCCTTGGCCTCTTCTGCCATCATAGGTTAGTGTATAGACTCAAAAACTGCCACCCTCACTTGCGAGGC
This sequence comes from Dipteronia dyeriana, assembly GCA_032871835.1. Lineage (NCBI taxonomy): Eukaryota > Viridiplantae > Streptophyta > Magnoliopsida > Sapindales > Sapindaceae > Dipteronia > Dipteronia dyeriana. The sequence continues at coordinate 91,582,662 of CM065297.1, read as the reverse complement.
CACGACCTATGTTGATTGTGGACCACTAGGGTGTGTTGTGAGGAGGATCTATATTCGATAGGGTCATGTGGAGGGGTGCAATGGGATGGATCGGAAGTGTCCCTAGAGAGAGCGGTGCGACGAGATCGACGGGAGGTGTCCTTGAGAGAGAGAGGGGAGAGGTGTGACGGAATAGACCGAAGTTATCCATGAGAGAAGGGGTGCCATATGATCAAATTACGGAGAGCGGTGCAATCGGATGTACCTAAGTAGAGGAATGACTATATTCCCGTGGACCGAACGATGTCTCCTGAACTTCCATAAGCAGGTGAAACTCTAGTAAACCCTTAGTAGGTGTCTCATGCTCTCGTCTTGTAACTCTAGCCCGGCACCCTACGTCAGAGGTCCGGTGAAAGGGTCTGTCCCTTCGTCATGCCTATGCCCCCCGTCACTGTCTCTGTGTTCTGTGGGAAGGTTTGTCCCCTCATCATGACTACGACCATCTCTGTCTCTGGGTCTGGAGTCTCGATCATGGGACGATGGACCATCCTTGTCTAACTGTGATGTCGAACCCCACCGTTTCTAGAGAAATTCCATCACCTTCTTATGCTGCCTATCTCATTCCTCATTATTCTTCCAGAGATCCTCCCTTAAAGCAGCGACAAAATCCTCCACATCTTGTATTCTACGGTCCAAATGGTCCTGAAAGAAGATTGAAATTGTCAGTATTCATACCCATACATGTATTACAAATACAACCATGCATAACAATAAAATTTATGTACCTCGCGATCCCTTCCAACGTCTCCTCGTGAATAATCTCCAATAGTATATCCGAGCATTCTAAATAACCCGTTTGTGCCTCTGCCGACTCTCACCACCTAACTCTGACTTTGAACCTTCCGCATCCCCCTGTGCCTCTAGGGACTCCCAAACTCCGGCTCCGAACCCTCTGTATCACTGGGTACGACACTCGTATGGCCTACGGAATCCGAATACAGTATCGCAACATCAACTGTATCGGTAGTCGTATACAGAATCCCCCCTCATCTATGCCCACGAAGTACAGTTGACCTCTTTCAGCTGTTGTGGTCACCAGTTCCATCCTCGTAAACATTTGAAACAGTAGCTAGACCATCGTAATTGTATACATAGTAACAACTATAAACATTAACAAATAAAATACTTACCATCGCTGTGAAAATCTTGGCCAACTTATCCCCTATCGGTTGTTTGTTCAACTCCCACTTCAGAATACAAGGAGACAGGTCGGTAACCCTCCGGGTCCCAAACTGGATGCTAAGCTCGAGAATGACCTAAAAAGAAAATATCTGTATAAAAGATAAGTACGATAATAATCCATAAAATTTAATACACGATAAATAATCGAAATGTTGTAATTCAGATTTCTTCCAAACAAGGCGAGAGATAGACCGTAAATGTTGTACGTCTCCACCGTGTGAACGTCAGTGCCTTTTGCTCGATGGCGTCTCTTAAACCGCTTACGTCACCAGTCAAGTGCATGCTTGAATCCATAAATGGAGTGCCTGTACACGTGGGCACCCCATGGGAACGCATCGAGGTCCTCGACCAGCCGAAACTGCCATACTGGAATCTTCTCTCTCTCGTCCAACCTCATAAGTATCCAGTTCAACATATAGAGGAGGCAGAGCTTCACAACATCGTATGGCTGGTGAAAAATATCGAGGTGCAGAACAACTCTCAGCTGTTCGAAGTCGACCTTATCTATACCGAAAAGTACCGTTGTTGTCTACCATTCTCTACGGTAGTATACATCATCTTGTTCGGTATGATTCAGAACTGTAATCCGGTGATCAAGCAAAATTCTACCTTCGAGAACCTCACCGAATGACGCTCTAACATGAAGCGCATCTCATTTGTCGGACCATCATGATGCAGCTCCAGCATAAGCAGTCAATGAATAATGCCCCCCGAAAACTTCATATAACGATGCATCATCATGAAATGCCCGAAACACGACTCCATGAACCGACGCCAGTCTTTCACAGTAAAATTTTCAAGGACCCGGTTCAGTACGTCGTCTAACTGTCCAAAGACATCAAAATGGTCGTGGCGAGTAAGTTTGTCCTAGTACCATTCTTCCTCTGGAGTTCTAAGCAAATCTTTTAACCGATTCCTCATCTACATTTTCATAGAAACAATACATAAGTATACTGTAAAAGGCTCTGAAAGTAAAAAAAAAAAAAAATAGTCTCAGACATAGTATTGAAAAGCTTGGAGCTTTAAAAAAAAAACTCAGATTTTGTACAAATTCTCGGAGCTTTTATACAAATTTTCAGAGCTTTGAAAAAAGCTCGGATCTTTGAAAAAAAAAGCTCGGAAGTTTCACAATAAAGCTCGGATACTACAAAGTTTAACCAACCTAATTTTTCAAAATTAAAAGCTAGGACGTGTTTAAAAAAAGTTCGGATTTGGTTCAAAAAAGCTCAGGCATGTTTAAACAAAGCTCAGTGATTCAAAGTTAAACAAACCTCATTTTCCTTAGCAAAAAGTTCGGACATGCTTCAAAAAAAGCTCGTATTTAGTTCAAAAAGGCTTGGACAAGTTTCAAAAAGTTCGGAGATTCAAAGTTAAACAAACATACCATTACTAAACAAAATGCTCAGAGGTAGTTAAAAAAAGCTCGGATTATGTTAAAAAAAAATCGGCAATGTTTCAAAAAGTCTCGAAAACCCAAAACTTCATATTCTTCAACAAAAATTCAACCTAATTTCAAACCCTAATCTAACCCATAACCATTCTCAGATCAACAAATCAAACATAATCTACATTTTCAATCAACACACAATTGATCAAACATGCACAACAACTTAGCAAAAACCAAAACGATAACAAAATCTAGCTCAACTTACCTCTATCGATTGTAATTTTTCTGGTGAAATATCGAAATTTCACTCCTCTCCAACTTCCGATTACTTTACCGTCTATTCATTTTCCGTTGATTTAAACTCACTCTACTTGTTCTCTCTCCCACTTTGAAAACGACAACAACTCACTTTTTTCGTAGTATTTTGGTCTGATCACCTTAATTGGTGTATTTTAAATATGAATTATTAATGTGATGATATTTACATAACAGCCACCCGAAATAGTGTTATTTATTTTTTGAACCCTTTTTTTTTTTCAATTGAGGATGATGATGGAGATAATAATTGTGAATCAAATTTATTTTCTTTCCATTTGTTAAGGAAATTGACATGATTACCCTACTGATATCTCGATATCTGTTAACTTTAATGGTTAAACCATTAAAGAAAAGAAAAAATTATACAAACTTGTACGAGTTTAGTCAATATTATAGGCATCGGCAACTTTATTAAAATTGCACAAACCTACCCTGATTTCTATGACTAACCACTAACTTGACATTTGATTTACTTTGAAATATGAAATGTCTAAATTACCATGAATGATTGATTTTATTATTATAATAATAATATAAAATTTGCAATTATTTAATACATTAATTAATAAGGAAAATTAAAAAAAAAAACATTAGAGGAAATATGCAAAACTTTTATTCTATCTTTATCGACAAATCTAACGTCAAATGACTCGAGCATAGATATGGTTTCAAAATCGAATCCATTTAATTGTTTGCCACAGAAATTAATTTATCCATCAATTAAATTATGTGATACAAAAAAAGCAACATTTTTTTTTAAGTTTTAGATGGCTGCTCCAATTTAGAGGTATTGCTCACTAGATTCTGTCTTCTCAAGTTTAGATTGAGAGATGTGTCGGGGAAAACCTTTATAAACATTAATAGAGAAAGTGACGGCGAGAATAGTGGCCAAACCAAACAAAGTGGTGGTGAGATTAATATAGGCCAAACCAAGTCCGACTGGAATTCTAGAAATCTTTGAACACCTTGCCAACCCCATTTGACCATTTCTACCTAAAACACACACAGCTTCTTTTATTGTTAAGACTTTTCACTTTCGAATCGATATCTGCTCCTCAAAATTAATTAATTAAAAATTAAAAACAAAGCAAAAAAATAATTGGGCAGAAATCTACAGAACACATATTTCTTTTTTCTTTTTTTCTTTTTTTATTTTTATTTTTATTTTTTAATTGTTGTTGTTGGGTTTTTTGTTGGTTGAATGATAATGAAGTGAAATTGATGGTGGTGATGGTGTTTCGATTTGGGAAGGTTGAACAACAACTCATTAACTCAGTAAAGGATGAGCTTTTTTATTTGAGTTTTGATTAGATATGCATATCTCCTCCCATGTAAGAGTATCTCCAATACAAATAATATGTATTTCTGAGTTTCTAAATAGTGTTACATCAACATTCCTATTTATTATGGGTCCACTTTTGAAATAAAATTAGAGAAATGCACATTCACATCGCCAATGCAATTATATAAAGTCAAATATGGATCCATTTTATGAACAATCATAATAAACAATTATTCCACTATCTTATCGATGGAAATAGTTCGACATTATAGTCAGCATTTATAGGAGAGTTTCTAGAATTAGAAACTCAACTCCATATTCTCTAACTTTTTTCTTTATCACATCATTTACATATTACAGTTAGATAATTGTATTGGAGAGAGATTTTCTAACTTTTTAACTATCTATCCTATGTGACACTTAATTTTTTACAAATGTATATTTGTATTGGAGATGCTCTAAGAGATAACAAATACTTAGATTTTTTTTTATTATAAAAAAACATGCTTTTGATTTATTTATTTTTGGTTCTTTTTTTGTTATTTCAATAAGTAATTTTAAAAACTTTTGGATCTCTTTATAGTTTACATCTCAGTAGATTTATAATTATAGAAATGTTTGGGGTTGTTTCATAATTTCTTATGTTTTTAATTATTTATTGTTGTGTAAGAGGACACTTTACCCTTAGATTATTAAGTCAAACCGTTAGTTGGCGATTAGTTGACGAAAATCAAGGGAGGTTTGTGTAATTTTGGTAAAAGTTGTCGGTGGGTGCAAATTTAGGGGTGGGCAAAAAAGCCCATAAATCGTAAACCGAACCGAACCGAACCGAACCGAACCAAGCCAAACCGAATCGAACCAATCCGAACCGTGAAGTTTGGTCCGGTTTTGTACTTAAAAAAACCCCGTATGGTTTTATTATAGTAAAACCGTATGGTCCAATCCGATCTATGATCCAAGCATATTAAACCCGAACCGGACCGTAAACCGAATACCTTTATTAATTACTATTTTACTTATTACTGTATTAAATGTCACAGAAAAAGAATTTTTAATAGAATTTAAAAATAAAATGTTAAGTCAAAACTCAAAAGCCCTGATTTATTATTTTATAGGTATTTTATTCGGTCACCAACCAGAGTACATTTGTTTTTCAAGGTGAAAACTGAAAACATCTATTAACAAACAAAATCTAAGCAAGGGATTTCAATTTATTTCTATTCTTTTACGAAATTATCACCGGCTTTACATGGAGTAATAATAATAAAATATTAATAATATTAAATTAAATTAGTGCTATCATCATGATTAACTGTAAACACTTGTATGCAATCTATCGTAGTGTGTTGTTATGACTTATGATTATAGATTTATAGCAATAGTAACTAGCAACTGATTTTTTTTTTTACTTTCTGAAATTCTCTATGACGATTTATTTGATTTTTATTTTTATTGCTCTTAAGTTTTTTTATTTTATTTTAAGGAACTCTTGGATGAATCATGTATTGAGCAAACTCAATTTTATGAAACAATCGAGTCAGGTAATTCACTAAATTATCTACGTTTTTGTTTGTTTATTTTTAACTTGTTCAATTATTAATTACACTTGTTTGTTTATTTTTGCTTTATTATAATACAGAATTCATGAAAGCAACACCTACTGGAGCATCAGAAGATCAAGTTATGGTTGATTAGTGATAAGCTGTTATAAATATTTTAGAAAATTATATATATATATATATATATATATATATATATATATTTACAACATTTTTATTTTATTAATTGTTGTACTTTTTTCTTTTGTAGATTTAATGCTTTGAAAAGTGGAGGAAATGGAAGTGTCATATGGTCATTTATCAATATTTATCTATTAGTTGTTTTTGTTTTTCTCTTCCAATTAGAATATACCCAGAAGATTTTAGTTTATTTGGAATTTTGAATAATGTTCACGGACTGTCTAGACCTGTAATGGTCTTTAAGCATCCATTGTTTATCTTTCGGTGTATTACTTTTTTTTTTTTTGAAAGACATAGTATTACTTTATTTGGTTCAACATGATGGTTTTGTTTGATTTTTAAATATTATATTTAAATATATTTTATTATTTTATACAGCTTAGTTTATATTTTATACATGAATTGATCACTTGATTATGCCATATATAATTATTTAGTTTTTAAGTCAAACATTTGAATTTCAAGTCACAAACTATCGGACCGAACCGAATAAATATAATTTGGTTTGGTCTGGTTCAAAAAAAGAATGGTCCAAACTGGTTCTATTTTTTAAAAAATCGAAATTTTTAGTTCGGTTCGGTTCTAATCGAAACCGGACCAAACCGGACCGTGGCCAGCCCTAGGTGCAATAATGACAAAACTAGTCAAAAACTCATGGAAAGTTTGTAAATTTCCCTTCTAAAATATGTACGATCTTGTTGCATTTTAACAAATGTTGAGGTACTTTATTGCAATTGTCCCTTCTCGTGCCACCACTTCTTTAGTTCTATAGTTCAATAGTCATGTAGTCTCCATTTCGATTCCCAATTTCACCGCCAACAATTCCCAAAACATAGAAACAAAAACAAAAACAGAAACAAAAACGAAGTATTCGACGACTACAGAGAATCAGTCATCAGCAATGAGGGTATTGGGGAGATTGTTGAAGCGAGGACACAGATTGGGTTTCTCCAAACAGATCAATTACTGCGTCATTTTCTCTGCTTCAAAAACGGTGTCGTATTCCTCCGATCCGTTCACTTCTCCATCCAAGTCCTTCCATGTTTCTACCTCTCCACAATCCCCAATATGGAACCTTTTTCAAGGTATTTTACTTGATTTTATTCGTTTGATTTTCTGGGTGTTTGTTTGATTAGTTACGAATTTCACTAATATACTTGAAAATTTAACTGATTTATTATTAGTAGATACATAAAGTAGTTATTAGTTGGATGGTGATTTTGCACAGGAGGACAGAGGAGGACAATGTTTATACAAACGCAGTCTACGCCAAATCCGTTATCTCTTATGTTCTATCCAGGGAAGCCTGTTATGGAAGTTGGGAGTGCGAATTTCCCAAATGCTCGCTCAGCGATGAATTCTCCGTTGGCACGAGCAGTTTATGCCATTGATGGTAAACTTTCTCATTTATCTGTGTATGTGCTCTTTGTGCATAGTAAATGAGGGTTGGTTTTTTTATAATTATGAAAGTTTAGCTTGATGTTCTTATTCTTGTTTATTGTCTTGGCCTTTAATTTTTTACTTTGTTTCTGTTATGTTTACGATCAGTGCCCTACATTCTTGTCTGCTGAGAAATTTGCATTTTGGAATTTGATCTGAACATAAATGGATGTTGTCAGACACCAAATACAGATATACACAAGTGGATTAAATTGCTCATACATAAATGTGAATTATAATTGATAAGAGTACCTGATGGTCGCTTAAGACTTTAATTTGTGAATGGAAATCCTCCCACATGTGTATTAATTATTAAGGATGAGAATATAGAAAGTAATAGCCTAATGTTAAGAACAGTTTTTTTTTTTTTTTGGGTAAACTTATTTTCAAGTGGTTAGAAAGGTTATACTTCTGAGTTCTGTCTTCTCGGACTCGTGAAATAAGCATTCAACTCTAATGACAATCAGATGCATTGATGGTGTTAGTACTAGTCTCCCACCAAGTTAGGGCTCCCCTAAACTCTAGGGAGGGTCCTGCCAACTGCTGTCTTTGACTATCTTTTCTTTTTTAATCATTTTTTTTTTTTCATATTTGTGTATATTGATTTCATCTGTTGAAATTAAACTCTTCAGTCTTAATATCAGTTTATTTCTTCTTATTGTAATAATTTTCATTGAATGGTGAAGTATGAGTGGTTTAACATGTCTTTCTGTCTAATACAGGTATTGCTCGAGTTTTCTTTGTTTCAGATTTCATCACTGTAACGAAATCAGAGGATGCTTCTTGGGATTTTTTGAAACCTGAAATTTTTGCTGCAATCATGGAATTTTATTCTTCAGGACAGCCATTATTTCTTGCCTCGGAAACTACTCTAGCCAAGGACACTGCTGTTCATGAAGTATGTTTCCAAATTTTGTTTACTGTTCTGTTTTTTTTTTTGAGTTGAAGCCTTTTTGTTAACAAATGATATTATCACTTTTATGTTCTTTCACCTTTTCCTTTGAACATAGATCTTTAAGATTTGAGTATTTTTCAACAGTTTAGCTTTATTTGGTGTACCTGAAGATAAAGGAATTGAAAATTGAAGGTGAATAAAGTGTTCTGTGGTTTCATTGGCCAAGCGTCAATGGAATTTTTCTCTGAAAACCTTTTCTAGTTTGGGATTTGTGAAAAGATTGAAGAAACATATTAAATCAGTTTGTCATTGGCACTTATTCTATATGTTAACAAGGTAGGAAAAATTACTGTTTGGTAGAGATGCAACATTAATTTCAGTTTTTTTCCCCAAAAAACTATTATTAACATGTGCAAATAGATGAGAGTCGGATCTGTTATGATTTAAAACAGAAATGCCACATTACGAAAATGGAATATAGATTATGGAGAAAGCTCAAGAAAATTAAATGACCACAGATGACAGATCCATAAATCAATATGCAATTTAGTAAATGCTAATCTTTATGAACATTTTCAAATATTCTATTAAAAGGTGACCAATTAATATTGATATAGGATGACTCAGAAACTGTTGCAATGATCAAAGAATTGCTCGAGACTCGTATTCGACCATTGGTGCAAGATGATGGCGGGGACATTGTATACCGAGGATTTGACTTGTAGGTTTTCCTTCGTCCAGTCAAAATAATTTGTTCATCATTTGAGAACTAATTCAATACGAGTTTTGTGATTTAGTGCTAATAGATGCTAAGATGCTTGTGTATCTGTTTTCCTTAGAGAAACTGGAATAGTCAAATTGCAAATGCAAGGAGCGTGTAGTGGCTGCCCCAGCTCATCTGTCGCACTGAAATCTGGAATTGAGAATATGCTGATGCATTATATACCTGAGGTAACATGTAACAACCATTTTTTGGATCTTTTGGCCAAATGGATTTGTTGTCTTGCCATCTGCTTCTGTTACTTTAGTTTAGCTTTTGGGAGTATTGGCATATTTAAGCTTTTGTCTTCAGTTATCTCTTGTATAATTCACTCTGCTCCTCCACCTTCAAAATACCTCTTTATTAATCTATGTATATGAATACAACATTATAGTAAGTCAAGGGCCTTATTTTTTGGTGTTGGAGATGAAAGTAACATTGTATGATTAGAATAAACTGAGTGATAAATAGAGTTTGGGTGATAATCCATCCAAGTTAGTGGTTTAGCGTTTGTTACATTAGAAACCTCATTGAAGACTTGATGTTGAGTTCTGGTAGGTGGCATCGTGAGTGCATGTGGAGTAATCACATCTCCATTTGCTGACAAAGTCTATCTCCATAGACTATAGTTCTTTGAGTTAAAAGTACATATCTTTCTTGCTAGGTCTGTCTACCTTAATTCTGTTGGTAGGATGACCTTTTGCCTTCTAAAACCATTTCTGACATTCCAACTTGTGACCACAAGCTGGTCAATTGCCAGATAAGTGGTAAATGAATTTCAACTTTTGACAAAGATTATTGACAGCATAAATATTTTGCATGTACAGGTCAAAGGTGTGGAGCAAGAATTAGATGCTGAAGATGAGGTTTCAACTGTAGCCGGCCAGATGGATTAGTTGCATTAATCTTTTTCCTCGGTTAGTATACTCAAGAGTAGCTCGATAAGAAAGGCTTCTGGTATGCCTTTCTGTCAGTGGGCAAATAGTTTTTGTATATTGATAAAATTTAGTTAAAATGGGCCTTACTAGTATTATTTGGGCCTTGTTTTTTGTCCTTATCACTAGGTTAATAGCTTGAGTTTCTTATAACCAAAGTAAAGGAACTGACAAAAATGCCCTTCCAGTTCACCTTCCTCATCTTCTTGCTTATTTCTCTTTCTGTCACCATTCTTGAAGGCTTTAAATTTAGTTTCTATGTGTTTTGGTAGCATTTTGTGAATTAAAACCTAAAAAGTTTATAGATAAAGCAAAAAAAAAAAAAACACGTCAAAATAGCAAAAGAAGAAAAAAAGAGAAAAAAAAAACTAATTAATATTCAGTCTTGGTTTTTGCCAAGGCTCAAGTCAAGTCTTGAGTCTCGACCAAAGGCTTGGTCTTTGGTTGAGAATTATTTAAAGTCACAGCTTTAGTCAAGACACTTTCAGACTAATAATTCTTCTCACAGATTCTTTTTTTTTTTTTTTTTTTTTTTGGTTTTCAGATCTATGTTCTCTCTTCTTTTTGTTTTGCCTTTTTAAATATATTTTATCTCTCATCTTGTTTCGTCGTTTCTCTTTACTGCCGTATTTGTTTCTCTCTCTAACTCTCCACTTTCCCCACAACTTGAAATGGCATTTTCTTTGTCTGAGAGGGAAACAGAGGCATTTTGGTTAAAACTATCCTTTTGTGTTAAAGACTCGTGTTATTAACTTAGTGAAATGTACAAAAAGTGAGCACCCATAGGTGATATAAATTCCAAGAAGCATAAAATTTATTGTGCTATTTAACTGTACTATTTAACGCTGTTCCTGTAAGCTAATTGCAAATTGCAATTAATTTTACGACAGAGTAGTAGAGTGCTGTATGAACATTGTATCACTTGTAGGAGAGTTTGTGTGCTCATTTGTAATCTTGTTATCTCCTATCATGGCACATAGCTACTAAAATTTAGGATATGAAACTTATTGTCTATTCATATTCTTTGGATCATTGAGATTGTTAATAAGTGTATCTTAGCTGTCCTAGATGTTTGAGAGATATTAGGGATTCAGTTTTATTTCCTATTCAGTTTGTATTTATTTATTTTATTTCCTATTAATCTATTATTTTGTTTCCTAATTTAGTAGCAAGTTTTATGGGATCTGATTCTCTAATTAAGAGAAACTGATTCTTAGAAGTTTGTAACCCTAGGACTGCCGTGTATATAACTGTAGGTTTGTACATAATAAAATTCAAGGCAAATAGCTGAATTCTTCAGAGATGAATAAATTTTATTGATGGATTGATTGATATCTTCCCTAGTCAGTGATGTGATGATGCTAGTGATTATTGGTACTGTCCCATGTTTGTGAAAATACAAATGCTGGTTGTGGTGCCATTTATTGTGTTTGTGCAGTGCAATCAAATAATTTATACACCTCTTGATTTTGCTTAGAGATGTATAAGAGGTCTTGGAATTTGGATCTAAATTGAACTCATATGAGTTCAAATCCTACTTTTATTACTAAGGGTCTATTCCCTTAGTGGTTGTAGACTTCAGAATGAAGTTCCACATGCCGGGGCTTGAACCGTAAAGTGTTCGGTGATCCCTCCCCTAAATTGGGGGTTTCATTTCGGGCTGAACAATCAAATAATTTCTCTATCCTATTACGGAGGAGATCAGATCTCTTCTGGGATTGAGATTGCATCCCTTGTTATCTCTACTTTATCCTTTCACTAGGAGGTGATACCATGATATCATACATGGCAATCTCCTATCCTCCTAGGAGGTGTCAAATAGGTTGAGCGGCTTGAACCCAGCCATTCAATCATGAATAGTTTATAGATTCATTTTTTTTTTATAAACTTTGTAGTGTATATAATATATATATAATTCTTTTCTTCTCGGTACGTATTGATATAATTTACATCAGTGCGTTGTATGTGGACCATCGATTATAGAGAAGCCTTGACAAGTGCATATATTTTGAGTTAAAGTATGTAAATCTAATAATCCACATCCAACGTACTGATAAATTTATATCAATGCGTACCCACTTGAAAGTTTATATATATATATATATTAATTTTTATTACTTTTTTTTAAAGAATTGTTTTTTTGAAACAATTTTTTAAAGAATTTTATTTCTTAATAAAATCTATATTATTTTATTAATTAAAAATACATATTCATTTATTATTGATTAAATATAAATATTTTAATAAATAAATAATAAGTGGGTTGATACGAAGACAACTAACCCCACATAGAGGTGTTCAAGGTTCGGTTAAACCGTTCGAAACCGAACCGAACCGAACCGAACCGAACCGAACCGAACCGAACCGAACCGAACCGAAGCCGGCCTCTGGAAATCGAAACCGAAACCGAAACCGAAACCGAAACCGAAACCGAAACCGAAACTGTAACCGAAACCGCCGGTTACAGAACCGGTTGGAAACCGGTTACAGAACCGGTTGGAAACCGGTTACAAAACCGGTTCCCGACGGTTCAGTTACGGTTTGGGGATCTTAAAAACCGATCAAAAACCGCCGGGTAAACCGACGGTTTCAAAATATATAAAAAAAAACCAATGAAATGCTGACATGTGGTAGCATTTCAGAAAAAAAATTAATTAAATGTATATAAAATAATAAATATATTAATTTTTGAAAAAAAAAAAAAAACCGAACGAACCGAAACCGAACCGAACCGTTCGGTTTCACAAACCGAAACCGAAACCGAAACCGAAACCGAAACCGAAACCGAACCGAACCGAACAGTTCGGTTTTTCAAACCGAAACCGAAACCGAACTGAAAAACCGCCCAAAACCGCCCCATTCAGGTTACGGTTACGGTTACGGTTCGGCCTTTCCACGGAACCGAAACCAACGGTTCGGAACCGAAATCGAACCGAAACCAAACCGTGGACACCATTAACCCCACACCTCCACACCTACCTAGATTCTAAATCAGCAGTTCAAATGAAAGGCAAAGCACCCGAAGAAAGACTTTAAAGGGTGTATTGGATTGAGATTTTAATTGACAATTTTGGGGTGTAAGGATTTTATGGATTTACAAGACTATTAGGATTATTAGGATAATTAAGATTATACTTTTAGAATTATTTTGATTATATGAACCAGACTTTTAGAATTTTGAAATAGTCTTTGGACTTTATTTATAGACTATTAGAATTATCTTGGCTTTATTTTAAGACTTTTTGGACTTTTATAAATATGGACTTTCAAGTCCGACAAAGGAAAAAGCCTGATGAGCCTATTGACTGGAATAACACAATCCTACTTTTCTTTAATCAAATACTAACATGTGAATAATTTTAGTTTTGCAATGTAGGTCATATATGAAACCTTAAGATTAGCTATGATCGTTAATAGGGTTCTGAGGAAGACAACCAAAGATGTTGAATTGAATGGTATGTTTGTGTAACTTATCTTTTTGTTTCAAAGTGATAACCTGACCGACAAGTTGCAGGATTTTCCTCACAGTGACCCTTTTTTATAACATTTTATTTTGTAGAATTTATTACTCCTCAAGGATGGAGAATATATGCTTACAAAGGGAGATCACCTATGATCCGTTCCTGTATACGGAGCCTTTCACGTTTAATCCATGGAGATGGCCGGTCAGTGACTTTAAACTGTTGTAGTTAGTGTCTTCCCAATTTAAGTGTACGAATATTGTGTGTACGGTTCCCATGAACTTATTAAAATGCAATGCAGGACAATATGAGCTTGGAGTCTCACAACTACTGCCTCGTATTTGGTGGTGGAACCCGGCTGTGTCCTGGCAAAGAATTGGGCATAGTCAAAATCTCTATGTTCCTACACTATTTTGTTACAAGATATAGGTTGGCTACAACACATCATCCCACTAATAGTAGTTGTTTCATGTTACATGTTCTTTTAAAATCTATAGATAAGATTATGCAATAGTCATGACCAGTAATTATTATTGTAATTTTGTGTTTGCATGTGGGAAGAAGTTGGGGGAGATAAACTTGTGCAATTTCCTAAAGTTGAAGCACCTAATGAACTTCATATAAGCGTTCCAAAGTACTGATATATATGTTTCCAAAAGATAACTACAGAGATTAAAAATAGAATAGCAAAAGCATAATAATATAGATATTCAATACGAACTTCAATATCTCATAATGGATGAGAAAAAAATCCATGTCTGTTCTGGGATTGATGAGGATGAGGATGAGGATGATTATCCAGATTTTCCCTTCATTGTTTATTGTACTTTGAACTTCATATATATGTTATACTTTATATCTTATATACTTTTATTTAAAGTATCTACCCATTTATCAAGATTGAATATTTTTTATTCTTTAAAGCTTTTTGCTATTAATAGGATTCGAACCGTTGACTTGAGAGTGATTTATAAGTTCTAGGCTCGTCCATCTAGAACTTAAAAGTCTATAAAGTATTAAGAGAGATGGTAAGACAATCTTGGGTTCAAGCTAATTACACATCACTAAAAAGTTTGAAAATTTCATTTTGTCATGAAATCCGAAAATCTTGATCTCAATCCAATATTAACGGACAATTTGTTTTCTCGTAAAGGTTTAAATTCAATATCACAAGACAATATGGATTTAAAAATAATAATTAAAAGTCTAGGTCTAATACCATAATACAATATAGATTTTTTAAAAAGATTTTAAAAGTCTTGATCAAATACTACTGGACTTATCTAATTTGTTAAAAAGTTTCGATCAAATATTATTAGATTTTACTTTCTTAAATTGCTTAATAAAATCTTAAACAAATACACCCCTTAATCTTGATGGGTTTGCCTATCCGAGATTTATAATTGATTCCTATTTTATGTTTTGTAACCATTTTTCTCGACCGTAAAAAAGCACAAAAATCTCATGAACTATGTATAAATTTCGTCACAACCTAAAACCAAAACATACGACTCATATAAAACACATATAAATTAAGAAGAAGTTATTTTGATAGAAAAGAAAATACACTATGGCCTTTGTTTTTTCTTTAAAAGTATTAAACTATTATATAAATTCAGATTTTTTTTAGAGGGAAGAATTCAAAACCGTAACCTCGTGGTACAGGTGTGATGGATTTACTACCGAACAAATATCATTTCGTCACTATTGTACTAATATTAATTTGCCTAAAATCATGTACCATATTATTATATTGATTGCTTTTTGGATTATTTTTTTAGGTCTTATGTAGCATCTCTCAAAAGTAAATAGTTATTTTGACATAAATAGTAAAAGCATCTCCCGCCGTACTCTAAAAGAGAGTATGAGTTGCTCCCACTACTTCCTATAATTTTTTTTAAAGTCTCTAAGTTTAATACTCTAAATTGAGTACCAAATTTCACACTCTAAAATCATTTTTTAATATTTTATATTCTATATATTTATTTTAATCTTTTTTATTAAATTTTTTAGAGTATGAGTTGCTCCCACTGATTCCTATAATTTTTTTTAAAGTCTCTAAGTTTAATACTCTAAATTGAGTACCAAATTTCACACTCTAAAATCATTTTTTAATATTTTATATTCCATTTATTTTTTTAATCTTTTTTATTAAATTTAATTAATGTATAATAAATTTTAATTTATAAATTTTATTAACATAAAAATTATACCATTAGAAATATCTCATCTAGATCTTTAAAATGAGTCCAATATTAAATATTAATTAATAATGTTTTATTTACCATACTTTATGATTATATGGACTGAGTTTGCATTAATCTGCAATAATCCCATATGCTTTTATTTTTATTATTATATTTTACACACTATTAGGAAAGTCGGTATGTGAATTTTTATTTTTTATATCATTTAGTAATTACTATGAAACTTCCTACTTGTATATTAACCTTATCATTTGTAATCAATCTAGATGATTTATTATTAAAGCTTTAGGTTCTCAATATATTATGTTCATCTTTATCCACGTGTAATGTTTATTTTGTCACAACTGCAGTCCTATGCATAGGCAAGAAAATAGGTAATTACCCTGGTAACCATCAACTTATGCCACAACTATCAAAATGGGATTTCAAAATTATAATTTATGGTGAGCACTGTTACATAAATGACCATTTCATCCAATTCCATCAATTTCCATCCAATTCCGTTTAATGAGTGGCATTTTGATAAATAAAGGGATGCCATTAATTTATCTTAGATGTTTTTTGGAAATCAATTTTTTTTTAAAACAAATAATTATATTTAGTATGTGCATATACGAATATCATATCTCAAATATATATATATATTATAGATACAAAATCAAAAAATTCTAAAAAATATATTTGAGATAAATTGAAAATATCTTTGAGATAAATTGAATATATATATACATACACATATTATTGAGATATGTTATACATATGTATACACACAAAATATAATTATTTGTTTTAAAAAAAATTGATTTCCAAAAAATATCTAAAATAAATTAATGTCATCCTCTTACTTACCAAAATACCACTTATTGGATGGAATTTGATGGATTGACTATTATTGTAACACTGTTCGACAAAAATGACCATTTTGATAGTGATGGGATAAATTGATAGCCACCAGGGTAATTATTCCACAAGAAAATTAACATGGATTTCACAGTAGGTAAATTTCAAAAGTTTTTGATTGCTCCATATTACCTTTTTAATTTTTATCTATGTTTTTATTTATTTTAATTTTTCCTTCCTGAAAGTTGAGTTTTTTTTTTTCTGGAAATAGATGGATATATTGTAGGGAAAAATTGATTCAGAATGCCGTGGAAGAGTAAAATTAGGGTTTGATATGTTTTAAAAAATTTTCTTTTAGAAGAAAGAACCTTAACCCTTGATTAATTAACTTATATAAAAGTATCGTACCTTTTTCTCGTGACGATTGAACTAGTGTCGAATTGAATCTACAAGAGCTTCCAATCCAATTACGAACGTGAATCACTTAGGAGTGTGAGCTCCCTTTATTTTAATTGTATACCTGAGGATAGAAACAAAACAAATCTTTTTCTTTGTTAGTCACAATAATCCTCCAAGAGAAAACCCAAGAACGTCCGGTCACTTGTGAATTATCAATCTATTTGATTGAAACTTGCGTGAACCCGATTCAATTTTGTACACAAAACCCTTTTGATGTAAATGATACTAGTGTACTATTAAAAACAAAAATGTTCTGAAATTCCCTAGAAAGTGTCTATAGCCTAGAGAGGGGGGGAGGGGGAGGGGGAGGGGGAGGGGGGGGGGGGGGGGGGGTGAATAGGTTTTAGTTCGATAGATTACCAATTTTGAGTCAATATTATTGATTCTACCCCATTCTCCTAAGTGTTCAAGCAGGAGATAACAAACATAAAGCAGTAACAACACGCATTATATACGTGGAAACCCTCTAAATGGGAAAAACCACGGGCTGTTTAGTGCGCCACACTCGATCCTCAAAATCCACTATTGAGAGAAATTTTACAACCTAGGTTGACCTCCCGTCTAACCCTCTAGTTACTAACCCTTTCACTCTACCCAACAGGACTTGATAGTGATTTTGGATCACCAACCTTGTGCACTAATCACATAGCCACAAGCTTAACCAATAATGAAGAGATAATTGGCAACCTAAGTGAATACGCAAGAATATTCTATATGCAAAAATGCTAGGTCAAGACATTCATGCTTATCTAGGATTAATAATGACAATTAAAGCAAATCCTAGATATCAATGTTCTAAATGCAAAGGTAAGAAGAATTAGCTAGAAGGGTAAAACAGTCCTAAATTCTAGCTATCACAAATTAATGCATCTCAACCAACAATCAATACTCAAGCATGTCATAAAAGCAATTAACCACACAAGCAAGTATTTAATAAGCAATAGAGATTAAAACCCTAGATATACATGTCTTTGTAATGAAACTATGAAGTCTAGAGCATGTAGAAGTTACCTAGTCAAAAAGAATATGATGCTCCAAGCTTGAATGATCCTAGAATGAAGCTAGATGATCATGAGATGAAGTTGGGTTGAGTAAAGATGAGTGTTTGGGAGTCCCTCTCTCTCTAGAAAAGCTAAGAACACATAAAAATGGATTCTTAGACTCTTGAGAACAAAGGGAAGAGAAGAGAACATATATATATGGTGCCCTACACAAAATGACGCCGTTTTGGGCGAAAGGCAACCATAACCTGCTAGGACCGCTGGCTGTACCGCGGTCCAGGTAAGTGTCTAGATCACGACACAGAGAGCGGTGTATCGCCTGGACAACGCTGCTCTGTAGGCCGCTGTGCATGCAGTGTGCACAGACCGCAGTCTGGACAACATGCAACATCTGTGAAACTCCGCTTGGGAGACCGCAATGTATGCAACAAGCACATACCGCGGTAGCCACATCGTGCATCCTCTGGTAAACACCGCTGTGTAGGACGTGGCGAGGGCACTGCATAAAGAGCGGTATGAACCGCGGAAAAGAGGAAAAAATCCTCTTTTTAAGGCATAAACATACATTCAACACTCAAATAAAAATAAGACACACAAGGCACACAAGGTGGCAAATAAGCATATATGCAAGATAATTAAAATAAAATGCATGAGTCTGTGTGTGTGCATTAATACCTCTTCAATGAAAGTTAAGCAGGTGTTTTTACCTTTGATGCTTGAGCTTGGTTATAAACAATGATGCCCTAAACTGCCCTTACATATTGATCCCAAAATGTGGTTGTCAACGAAATAAACCAATCAAACACTGAGGAACTTACAATCTCCTCCTTTGGCTATTTTGTGACAAAACCACTCACTCACAAAGAATCCTCACAACAAAAACGAAATAACAAGAGGTCAACAAAAACATTATATATTACAAAAGATACCTAAAGTTAAATCTTCAAATCTTTCATCTCTTGTAGAATTATCATCCCTACAAAATAAAGAACTACACTTTCCAAGACAAGTGTATGAGAGAGATCAAGATAAATAAAATTAAATGCAATTTGCATGAATTAGAAACAAGTAACATGCAATCAACAATGCACGTAGCAAAATCTCCCCCTAAATAGGTCAACTCCCTCTCAATAGGTTAATCTCCCCTTTAATCATGCTAATATGACCTCCCCATAAATCCAATACTACTCTCCCTTTTTGTCATAAGATAGGCAAAAGAGTATTCCCCAACCGGAACGCTTTAGCAAAGAGAGATATTTGCAGTGTAAATGCATAATCATATACAACAACTTTATGCAGTTTAATTAATAGAAAGAGAAATTCATGGAAGTTTTATTGATTGGAATATATGCGAAAGATTGCCTTGAATGAAATACATGCAACATCAACTTCCAAAGGCATAGTATTTGGCAAAGGAAAATAACACATGAGGTTCCAAGAGAAGTCAAAC
Organism: Dipteronia dyeriana; assembly: GCA_032871835.1. NCBI lineage: Eukaryota > Viridiplantae > Streptophyta > Magnoliopsida > Sapindales > Sapindaceae > Dipteronia > Dipteronia dyeriana. The sequence goes on along the minus strand of CM065297.1, from coordinate 91,563,267 downwards.
CAATTTGCACCAAATTTTCAATGGAAAACAAGATATAGTTTAACCAAAAAAAATAAGAGCAACTATCAAACTTTACAAGTTGAACAAGAGATGAGCGACTATTGCGCCCTTTTAGATTTTTCCGGGCAAGATGCCCGTATGATAGTAGCCTTGTTCAATACGTAAAGAGAGAGAGAGAGACTATTGGAATGTGAAATCATTGAAATGGATACAGTATCCTTATTGAATGAAGTCTCAAAAGTCACTTGTACACATATTTGCAATCATTTTGAAAGCATTCAATAAATTCATCATGCATAACACTTTAAGCATGTCAAGATCAAGTTTTCATAAACATGGAGATAAACTTTGGGTCAATCAAATTTACTTCCCAATAAAATTTCCTAGTCCAAAAATACATGTTTGAACACAAATGAGACATGCATTTCGAAAAAGGCAAAAACACACTTATTAAATGAAAAGTCATATAATAATATATGCATCAAAGATACCCAATCAATTAATTAAAGAGCATAAGATTGAACAACTATTTGCTTATTAGAATGCAAGTTCGCTCTCTTTGCTTGAGCTCCCCATATGGGGTCAACCACCAAAACTCATCAATGCATATGACAAATCCCAATAGACATACTAAGAGATTTCAACAATCTAATAGTTTTGTAAACAAATCCGCTAGTTGATCATTTGTGCCCACATGTTCAAGTGCAATGCATTTGCTCTCAACTAGCTCTCTAATGAAATGATGTCTAATGTCAATATGCTTAGTTCTAGAATATTGGACAGGATTTTTTGAAATATTAATGGCACTCATGTTATCACAATAAAGGGTTAGAGTACCTTGCTCAAAGCCATAATCCACAAGCATTTGCTTCATCCAAAGGAGTTGTGTGCAATCACTCCCAACGGCTATATACTCGGCCTTGGCTGTGGATAATGAGATTGAATTTTGCTTATTGCAAAACCATGACACAAGATTGTTCCCTAGGAAGAAGCAGCCGCCCGATGTACTCTTCCTATCATTACAATTACCTGCCCAATCTGCATCACTAAAGCCAACTAAACTAGCATTAATGTCAAAAGAGTACCATATCCCATAGTTGGATGTCCCATTCACATAACGAATGATTCTCTTCACAGAGGAGAGATGAGATTCCTTGGGATTGGATTGGTACCTAGCACACACACCAACACTAAAAGCTATATCGGGCCTACTAGCAGTCAAGTATAGCAAGCTCCCTATCATGCCACGATATAGACTTTGATCCACACTTTTTCCACTAGCATCCTTGCTAAGTTTCAATGTGGTACTCATAGGTGTGTCACAATGCTTAGCATTCTCAATGCCAAATTTCTTCACTAGGTTCTTGGCATATTTAGCTTGGGATATGAAAATCTCATCATGCATTTGCTTGATTTGCAATCCTAGGAAGTAATTGAGTTCACCAACCATGCTCATTTCAAATTCATGAGTCATGACATCAACAGATTGTTTAACTTTTAAGTTGTTTGTGGAACTAAAAACTATGTCATCAACATAAATTTGAGCTATGAATAGCTCATCTTTAGTGCACTTGATGAACAAGGTATTGTCAACACTTTCTCTAGAATAGCCATTGTCAACAAGATAAAGAGTGATACGCTTATACCAAGCCCTCGGTGCTTGTTTCAACCGATATAGAGCCTTTTTGAGACGATAAACATGATTGGGGTGATATAGATCCACAAACCCCTTAGGTTGCTCAACAAACACTTCCTTTTGTAAGAAGCCATTGAGGAAGACACTCTTAACATCCATTTGATATAATTTAAATTTGTGCACACAAGAAATGGATAAGAGAAGCCTAATGAACTCTAATCGGGCAACATGAGCAAAAGTCTCCTCAAAGTCGATACCCTCAATTTGTGAGTACCCTTGTGCTACAAGTCTAGCCTTGTTCCGCACAATGTTGCCATCCTAATCGGATTTATTCCTATAGACCCACTTGGTGCCTATCACATTAGCATTCTTAGGCCCAGGAACTAGAGTCCAAAGCTCATTTCTTTCAAATTGATTTAGCTCTTCTTGCATAGCAAGTACCTAAAACTCACCACTTAAAGCTTTATCAACCTTTTGGGGTTCAATTTTAGAGGTGTAGCAAGTATAGCTAATTTGATTTGCTAATTCATGCCCAATCCTAACACCTTCATTCACATCTCCAATGATGTCACTCTTGTTGTGAAGATGTCTAACCCAATGAATGGGTTCCTTAGAGTCCAAAGTGGGATCTCTATCAAGAGATTGAGAGACCTCTTTTTCAAGATTTGATTTTTCATCACTTGAAGTCTCATCGATCCTCACCAAGGGAGAATCATCAACCATTTTAATCTCCTCATCATGGTTACTAACCTGATGCCTATAATCATCTATGATCACATTGGATGATTCCATAACACTTCGTGTCTTCAAATTAAAAACTCTATAGGCCTCACTATTTAGAGCATAGCAAATGAAAATCCCCTCATCACTCTTAGCATCAAACTGACCAAGTTGATCACGGTCATTTAGAATGTAGCACTTGCTTCCAAATGAGTGGAAGTAGCTAACATTTGGTTTCCTACCCTTCCACAATTCATAGGAGATTTTTCTAGTATCGGGCCTTAAAAACACTCTATTTCCTATATAACAAGCTGTATTCACTGCCTCGACCCAAAGATTCCTAGGAACATTGTTGCTAAGCAACATCACACGAGCCATCTCTTGAAGGTAGAGATGCACGTTTAGGGAATGGGGATGGATATAGACCCCCCATCCCCATCCCCACTTCCTAGACCCTTCCTCCATCCCTCCCAATTTCCCCATTTCCCCATTTGGGAAAAATGGGGATGAGGATGTTTGGGGGGAGGTCCCCCCATCCCCATCCCCATCCCCATCCCCATCCCCATCCCCATCTCCATCCCCATCCCCAATTCCCCATTTTCCCCGTTTTTCCCTGTTTTCTCGTATCCCCCGTTACCCCATTTTTCCATTTCCCTATTTAACTAAAAATTATAAATTAAATTAAAAAAAAACAAACCTTTCATTACAAATAAAAAATATTAATGTATTACAAATTCAACATAAAGTGTTTCAAATAATTCAAATATATATTATAATTATATTTATATACTTTTGAGGGAAATGGAGAAATGGGGATGGAGATCCCCATTTCAATTTAATTGTGAGGGAAATGGGGAAATGGGGATGGGGAGCCTCCCCCATCCCCATCCTCATTTTAATTTGGGGATGAAAATCATCCCCATCCCCATCCCCTCCCCCCCATTTCCCCATTTTTCCAAAAAAAATATATCTCCAAATGGGGATGGGGGTGCGGGGATTTGGGGCTCCGGGGATAAATGTGCATCCCTACTTGAAGGACCCTGTTCTTCCTCTCTACAACTCCATTTTGTTGAGGAGTTAGAGGAGCCGAGAACTCATGGGAGATTCCAAGACTATCACAAAAATTTTCAAAGCAAACATTTTCAAATTCTCTCTCATGATCACTCCTAATTCTCTTAATGCATTTTATGTGTGAATCCTTCTCATTTTGAATTTTAGTGCAAAGCTGTTTTAAAATTTCAAAAGTTTCAAAATTTTCTCTAAGAAAGTATGTCCATGTAAATCTAGAAAAATCATCAACACACACAAAGATGTACCTTTTGCCATCGAGACTCTCGGTTAGCATGGAACCCATAAGGTCCATATGAAGAAGCTCTAGTGGCTCCTTGGTGGCAAGATACTTACCCTTTTTATGCACACTCTTAGTTTGCTTTCCTTGTTGACAAGGTCCACACACTCCCTCAATCCTATTTCCAAACTTAGGAAGACCTCTCACAACATTCAACCTCTCAAGAACTTTCAAGTCTTTGAAATTCATGTGACCTAACCTTTGATGTCATAATTCAACTTGATCACAACTAGACAAATTGCAAGAGATGCCATTGGAATCAAGGCAATAACAATTGTCACTTGATCTTTTTCCTTTCAATAGAACTTGTCCATCTTCTCTTAGAATAGAGCAATCAACTTTCTCAAACAAAACCGAAAGCCCTTCATCACTTAAATGTGATATGCTAATAAGATTGGCTTGCAAGCCATCTACATAAAGAGCATTAGGCAAGGAGGGCAAACCGGGGATGGAAATGTTTCCTTTTCCTAGAACCTTCTTACGTGAACCATCACCAAAGGTGATAAATCTACCATCCTCCATCACAAGAGTTTCAAAGAAACTCTTGTGATGGTCATGTGCCTAGAACATCCACTATCAAGGTACCAAGTATTGACTGCTTTGGCTTTCAAGGCTATTTGAGCCACATGACAACGAAATTCATCCTTTCTAGTCCACCTAGATGAAATATTACTATTTCTAGGAGTCATGGGTTCATTTTCTCTAAAATTCCTAGGTGCATGCATTTTGGCATTCTAAGCATATTCTTCTCAATCATGCTTTCAAAATGACACAACTTAATAAATTTAAAAGAATTCGGCCTTATGTGACCTTCAACACCACAATAATGTCAAATGGGAGTAAAGTAAGAATTCATACCATATCCTTGTGAAAGCATGGAAGACTTCGCTCTCCTTTGAGTTGTCCTTTGATGTTGAGCCAAATCTCTTCCTTGAAAAACCCTTTGTGATTGAGCCAAATTAATTCTCCCTCTCGGTTGTGAGTGAAAGATCCTTTGTTGACTTTGAGAGCTCCTTGGAGGTTGAGGTCTTGTTTGATGAGCTCTAGCTTTTGGTGAATGTGTTTTAGCTTGAGACTTTGTTTGAGCTTGCTTTGATGATTCACCAACCTCATTTGATCTCATTTGTTGGTGTGACTCTTGAACCTCTTTGTCCTCTTGACTCTTGACAAAGATGGTCTTCTTCAAGGAAATGGCATCCTTGCCTTCCATATATCCTAGGCTCGTTTTATCACTAGGACTCTTCCCACATGATATCATCTTGTCAAGTCTCTCGGTTCCGGATGTCATATTGGCAACCAATTCTTTCGCTTCTCTAAGCTCAATCTTCAAGTTTTCTTAACTCTTCTTCGTGATCACAAGCTCCAACTTTAAATTCTCTTCTAACTCTTTTCCACTATTTACCTTCTCACTCAAGTTGGTAATCTTGAAAAACAACTATAGATTCTCATCTTTCAACTCTTGAATCTCCTTCTTCTTTTTCAATCTAGACTTTTCAAAAATCTTCATGAAGTCTACATAGTCCATTTCCTCATCAATCTCAAACCTAGAGTTAGAAGAGGTACTCTCATCACTAGAGTCATCTACTTCTTCCTTGTCACTCACAACTTCCTTGCCATTATGAGATGTTGCGAAGGCAATGAAATTTGCAACTCTATCTTCATCATCCGAAGGTTTTTCTTCCTCAACTAAGTCTTCACTATCACTCCAAGTGGCTGCCATCACCTTCCCTTTTTTCTTTTTCTTCAAATTTGCACATTCTGGAGCAATGTGACCAAAACCACTGCATTCATAGCATTGGATGCCTTTCTTGGAGTCACTTTCTTGAGACTTTTCAATCTTCTTGAAGGGAGTTTTCTTTTTCACTTCCTTTCCCTTTGACCCAAAACCTTTCTTCTCAAACTTCATGAATTTCTTGAATCTTTTAACCATGAGGACCATTTCTTCATCCGAATCCTCCTCATCTTCTTCAACCTTAGTGGTCTTCAAGGCAATGCTTTTTTACTTTTTCGGAAGTGTGGGTGATATGTTCCATCTTGACTCATAAGCTAGAAGTCTTCCAATGACTTCACTTGGCTTCATATTCTTGTACTCACTATACTCTTCAAGTGCCGTCACCTTTGATTCGAACCTTGATGGAAGTGACCTCATAATTTTTTTCTTGACTCTCCTATCTGAATAGGGGTCACCAAGTTGATGGCTTTGGTTGACAATATCCATCAACTTCACTTGGAAGTCATTGAAGCATTCATACTCCTCCATCCTAATCATCTCAAATTGCATTTGGAAGACTTGGAGCTTTGAGTCCTTAACTACCTCGGTTCCCTCATGTGCCGTTTGAAGAATGTCCCAAGCTTCCTTTGCAATCCTAGTGTTTTGGACCAACTTGTATTGATTATCGTCCATAGCACAAAGGATGACATGCATAGCCTTGTTGTTCCACTTGGATGCTTTAAATTCTTGAGTACTCCAACTAGACTTGGGCTTGAGAGCTTCTACACCATCATCATTGATCATTGTTGGAGGGATATACCCATCTTCAATAGCCATCCAAGCACGGTCATATATTTGGAAAAGATAGGCTTCCATCTTGTCCTTCCAAGAAGCATAATTCACCCCATTGAGCAAAGGGGGTCTTGTGCTTGAGGCTCCCTCATGACTATTTCCGTTTCCACTCATAGTATTTGAGGGTAAAAAATGATATGAAGATGCAAATGTAATGCAACACACAAAATGCAAGCAACCAAAATGCACAAGGTAAGACACACAAAATGTACAGATCACCTAAGTATATCTAGGCACCGGCTCTGATACCAATTGAAATTCCCTAGAAAGTGTATGTCTATAACCTAGGAGGGAGGGGGGGGGGGGGGAGTGAATAGGTTTTAGTTCGATAGATTACCAATTTTGAGTCAATTTTATTGATTCTACCCCATTCTCCTAAGTATTCAAGCAGAAGATAACAAACATAAAGCAGTAACAACACGCATTATATACGTGGAAACCCTCCAAATGGGAAAAACCACGGGATGTTTAGTGCGCCACACTCGATCCTCAAAATCCACTATTGAGAGAAAGTTTACAACGTAGGTTGACCTCCCGTCTAACCCTCCTGCTACTAACCATTTCACTCTACCCAACGTGACTTAATACTGATTTTGGATCACCAACCTTGTGCACTAATCACATAGCCACTCCCGTCTAACCCTCCAGCTACTAACCATTTCACTCTACCCAACGTGACTTAATAGTGATTTTGGATCACCAACCTTGTGCACTAATCACATAGCCACAAGCTTAACCAACAATGAAGAGATAATTGGCAACCTAAGTGAATATGCAAGAATATCCTATATGCAAAAATGATAAGTCAAGACATTCATGCTTATCTAGGATTAATAATGACAATTAAAGCAAATCCTAGATATCAATGTTCTAAATGCAAAGGCAAGAATAATTATCCAGAAGGGTAAAACCGTCCTAAATTCTAGCTATCACAAATTAATGCATCTCAACCAACAATCAATACTCAAGCATGTCATAAAAGCTATTAACCACACAAGGAAGCATTTAATAAGCAATTGAGACTAAAACCCTAGGTATACATGTCTTTGTAATGAAACTATGAAGTCTAGAGCATGTAGAAGTTACCTAGTCAAGAAGAAGATGATGCTCCATGCTTGAATGATCCTAGAATGAAGCTAGATGATCTTTAGATGAAGTTGGGTTGAGTAAAGATGAGTGTTTGGGTGTCCCTCTCTCTCTAGAAAAACTAAGAACACATAAAAATGGCTTCTTGGACTCTTGAGAACAAAGGGAAGAGAAGAGAACATATATATATGGTGCCCTACACAAAATGGCATCGTTTTGGGCGAAAGGCAACCAGAACCCGTCAGGACCGCTGGCTATACCGCGGTCTAGGTAAGTGTCCAGACCGCGGCACAGAGAGCAGTGTATCGCCTGGACAACGTTGCTCTGTAGGCCGCTGTGCATGCAGTGTGCACAGACCGCGATCTGGACAGCTTGCAACGTCTGTAAAACTCCGGTTGGGAGACCGCGGCGTATGCAACAAGCACAGACCGCAGTAGCCACATCGTGCATCCTCTGGTAAACACTGCTGTGTAGGACGCGGCGAGGGCACTGCACAAAGAGCGGTCTAAACTGCGGAAAAAAGGAAAAAACCCTCTTTTTAAGGCACAAACATACATTCAACACTCAAATAAAAATAAGACACACAAGGCACACAAGATGGCAAATAAGCATATATGCAAGATAATTAAAATAAAATGCATGACTGTGTGTGTGCACTAATACCTCTTTAATGAAGTTAAGCAAGTGTTTTTACTTTTGATGCTTGAGCTTGGTTACGAACAATGATGCCCTAAACTACCCTTACATATTGATCCCAAAATGTGGTTGTCAACGAAATAAGCCAATCAAACACTGAGGAACTTACACGTTCCCTTTTTCTTTTCTCCTTAGCCGAATTTTACACACTATATCTATTAGTTGTGTGAATTTTGTCTAGAGTAAAAACTAAGTTTTTTCTCTCTCAAAATTCTCTCTCTAGGCCGAAATCTTTCTTTAAGAAAAAAAGGGGCTTTGGCCAAATTCTATACTATTATATATATAGTGGCCGAATTCTACATGCTTTTAATTTAGGATACCAAATCATCTCCTAAAGAGAATTTACTTGGTGGGCAATAATCTTTTCCTTAGAAGGATTTACTTGGTGATCAAGAATCCTTTTCAAAGAAGAATTCTTTTTCACACCAAGACTCATAATCCAACTCAAATAGTGTATTTATTCAATAACCAATTATTAAATATAAATTAAATTGTGACTAAATCAAAAACTTCATAATTTGACCAATTGTCAATTAGAATCCTAATAGAAATCAAATACTTTATAATTTGACTAGATAACTAAATTTTTATTTTATTTATCTATTTATAAAATATAGTATTTGATACTTATCATATTACCATCAATAATATGACACTAGGAGACCTACTCATACTAGGAAAAAGAGTTTGACTTTTAATTAAATTAATAATTAATTAACAAATTAATTAATTTTCATTTAATTAAATAATAAAATAAAAAAACAATATAATAAGCTATTATTTATAGCCTAGCCGCCTAAGTCCACACATAGACAAACGAGTGTGGTAATCTGATTTTGAAAAGTGTTGTAAGAATTAAAAAAAATTTCAATGTATTTGATAAATTCTAATTTAGAAGTGTTGCAACGATGTAAAATTACTAGAAGGATACATGAATATTGAGATGTTTGAAAAATATATATTTTTAATTATTATTATTTTTCTTGATCCAAATCCAACCCAACTTTCAAGTCTTCAACTAACAAAACACAGCCTGAAAAAAATAATTTGATCCAACTTGGATGGTTGAACATTGATAAGAAAATGGAACAACCTTCTTCGACGAAGACGTCGAACTTCTCTCTATTAATGGAGAACACCATCGGCCATCAAATCCCCATTGCCAAATCTAAATCCGTGTGACTATCCGTCAAACTATTCTAAACAGTGCATAGTCCATTGATCTCCTATAAGTCTGTGCAATTGTCCAATGATCTCCTTTATGGTCATGCTTTCTCTCTCCTCTCTGACAATTTAAATTGAATCTTCTCTCTCTAAACCTAGAATCTGGAGATGATGGCCTTTTCAATTTCATTTTTTTTTGTTTCAGTTAATGGTTTTGTTTATTGAAGAAAAAGATGATTGTGTGACTGTTGATTTCTGAAGGTGATGAGGGTGTTGATTTAATTTGACAATGAAGGAGGGGCGGTTGAATGTAAAGATGATGATGGGGCTGATTGGATCTAAAGAAGAGTGGGAAGAGAATGAGTTTGATTTTGCAGCCGGTGGTGGTTTGATTCGACCGGAGTTTGGTATGGATTTGATTCGACCGTCGGTTATGGTTTGTGTGGGTTTGATAGTTATGGTGATTTCTTGGTTTGGGTTTGGTGGTGTTGTTCAAGATGTTTGAAGGAAGAGAATTTTCTAGGGTTGGTTTTGAAGAAAAGGGGATGATGATGCTGATTGATTTGGGTTTTGTTATTCGGTAAATTTCATGAAAGACAAGGGGTAAAATAAGAATCATTTTTGTTTCTTAGGAAGTAGCTTCTCAATTTCTAATGTGAGAGAAGCCAAAAACGACCAAAAACACTTTCTAAAGTTTTTCTAAATACCTTAAACCTATTTTGGAAGCACTTCTAGGTCCAAAAGTAGTTTGGGAGCTCCCTGTCACCCGTTGATTTTAATCGCATTCAACTGTTGACTAAGGTTTAGATAGAATAAGTTGAAATGCCTTGCATTCTATTTTAAAAAGTCTTAATTACTTTTTTACTATTAAAATAACCGTTTGCTACTATTTAATAATAATAAAATAATAAATAATCTTATAATAAAATCATTTAAAAACAAGGGTTTTAGCAAAAATGCGGGGTTTAATAGCAAATCTACCGTAAAAACTAATTCAATTATAAAACTACCATATTCTTCCCAATATACCCTCATTTATCACTCACCATATTTATTATCCTTTTAATTATTTTTACCAACCATTTACTAGATCTAGCAAAATTTTACATGACCCGTTTATACGACCCAAACCCATTCGAAAGCAGTTGGTGGGTCTAATTTATCGGATCGGATTGTTAATGGGTCAACCCATTAAAACACGAAATATAATGGATCGGTTTTGGGTTCACCTTTAAAAAAAACCGTTAATTCGATAACCCATTAATATAAAGATTTTTTTTAAAATAAATTTATGAAAGTTATTAAACAAATATTTGTATAGTCAAGTTATGGAATTGATATATAAAAAGATATCTATAATTATGGTTTAGAATATATTTTACTAATTAATTTTTTAAAATTTCTAATTGTTTTTTTTAAGAGGAAAAATTCCTAAATTTGTTCAGTTTCTAAATTAAAAACTCTAAAACTCTAAATCAATTATATTACAATATTATAACCATAACCCTAAAACTCTAAAGTTGAAAAGCAATAATCTTTAACTTTCTTGAAATCGATTAGTAAATTCAATCAGATATGTTTTCTTTCTTGCATTTTGATTTTTGTATTACTATGGTATATGGTGCCACCATTTTATACAATGTATTGATATTATAAATTCTTTACAATTTTTTTCTAAAGGTATTGATAATATAAATTATTCATAAAGGTATTGGATTTATAATGTATGTTAATTCTTCTTTTCTTAAAGTCTAAGATTCTAACGCAAGTAATTTACCCTTTTAGGTCTAAATGAGGATTGAGATTTCCAATCGTAATATATTGAAGATTAATGAGGAAGATTTCATTTTCAATTTTTTTTTTACTTTTTTTAAATTAGATGTTTTTGATAGATTGTTGATGTTGATGGTGAATTTTGTTTTTTGAAGTTTTACATGTCTATAATGAACTTGATTGCATGAGTTTGATCATGCTTCGTTACTATTTATTTTCAACTTTTTAATAAATCTCAAATATAATATTTTGTAACGGGTCGGGTCGGGTTACCCAATAATTTAACAAATGGTTTCGGGTTTGTATATTTCAACCCATTAAGATAACGGGTCGGGTTCAAGTGGAACAATTTTAACACGACCCAAACACGAAATGACACAAATTCGTGACAACACGACCCATTGCCAAGTCTACCATTTACCAACCAAGTTATCAAATAAATAAACTAAATATTATCTAACAATTTTCCTACCTACACTACAACACTTTGCTTCCCATACATTTGTTTTTCAATTTTAGGTTTGAAAAACATTGGAGATATTTAGAATTATATTTTCAACCTCATAAGGTTTATTTTGTTAATTTTAAAATAATCTCGTTTTTGATCTTTCTATTTTTTAACTTTTCAATTTTTAACTTTCAAGACTTGAAATAAGTCTCGGGATGGTCGCCCTGTCCCGAGTAAAAACATCTGGTCAGTCGTTGGTGAAGTTAAAGATTTGGTGATCGTTTCTGACAGAAAAAATAGTATCATAACCGATGTAGAGAAAATGTTCCCAAATTCATTCCACGCTGCATGTGCGATCCATCTACAACGGAACATACGTGCACACTATGGTAAGAATAAGACAAACGGTATTTCGAACGGGCAGTCAGGGTGTATCAAGAAAGTCAATTCCTACAACGTATAAAACAACTAACAAATATTAATTCCGAAACAGCTCTTTATGTCACGGATGCCGAGTTTGCTCGATATAGTCCGTGATGCATTATTAATTCCCTAAAGTTGCTGTCATTGTGTTCTACCATTACCGTATTCTGTATTCTACCATGCTTATCATTTAGTCCTCAAATTACTGTCAGTTATTTAATATGTACAGTTAATATGTAAGAGATATGAGAACTGTGCAGATATTTAATAGGTAAGAGACATTTGTATATATTTTTCTAAATTTCGACAAAGTTCCATTGAAATTTCAATAAATCCATGCTTCTTCATACCTTGTAAATATAACACTTCTAATATCCACAAAATATCTAATGCTCATATCACCCGTTTCGCTCACATCACCACCGCAACCTATAAAAATGCTAGTCTCAATTATTCAATTTAGCATTATACACATCAATTTGTATCATTTACACATATTTCTTTTGAATTTTGAAATAATTTTATTCCTATTTCAACATAAGGGGGTTGCTTCTTCTTTTGATTCAAAGTCAAATTGCTTTCCGGTCCATAGGTACTCCAAAAATTTGAGAATAAAAATACCACAATCAGACCTATGTCAAAAAACCATAAATAAAAAAACATCAAATGAGACATAAACTTTAACCATTAAGACATAAAAAAAGACTTAGGGATCGGTTGTTTTTTCCACTTAAAACTTAATGGGTCTGAATCATAATTATTATGTTGTTTTGTTTGTTTTGTTAAGTGGTCAAACAAATTAAAAATCCTAAAAAACAACTTAAAATAAAAAGTAAGAAATTCTGACTTTTAACTTAATTGCAAATCACTGGATTGCATTAAATGCAATCTAAAATCTTTTCTTCCGATAATATCCCTCCATATATAACATATTTCCAATTTCATCAAAATTACATATGGTATAAAAATCTTTATTTTAATATATTGCTTATTTTAAATAGTTTTTTTTTTAAAAAACCTAATCACTATTCACATTGGCGTTTAATATCGATACTTTATTATGATATTATGGTGATATATATTAGAGTGTTTTGTACGAGTTTTTCTGATGTCCTTTTTATTTTTTGAAAAAAAATATCTTTTCTTTTTTTAGAAAAATGAAGTTTGTTTGTAATCAAAAAAGAAGATCATGATCATACGTGTTCATAAATAATTATTATTTTTGAATTTTTTTTATTCCATATTATATGTATAATTGTTTAACATATGTATAAATGTAAAATTACTTATATTCATACAATTTTACTTTTAAAATATAAACGTGTTGATAATACATTCAGATGTGAGAAAAAAAAACAAACGTGTTGATAATACATTTCAATCTCTATTCAGTAATTAGAAAAATTCAGGACTGTTCAGTATTCAGACAAAAAAACAAACGACCCCTTACTCATTCCCTTGGTGTGGAACTCTTCTTCGGGTCTTTCGACAGCAAATAACGTCGGATTGTTATAAGTATCGGACATCCCATGCACCAACAAAGATGGTAACAACTTTCTAATACAAGTTGCCCACCTTAGTATTTGATCAACACTTTCTAATACAAGTTGCCCACCTTAGTATTTGATCAACACTATTGGTGTGAATTAAAACAAATAAATTCAATACTGGACATGAATCAAAATTTCATGTGATATTTAAGTCAATACCGGACATGAATCAAAGTTAATTATGAAAAAATATTAGGTTAATTTTTGTGATATTTAATTTCAATTCATAGATTTACAAAAACATGAATAAAAAATTCACCATAGGCGAAGAATTCACCATAGCCGAAGAATTTAAATTCAATTCATAAATTAGGTTAAACATGAACCCTAAAATCAATTTTTGGTCCAAAAATAAAAAATTAAATGTTAGGTTTACCTTCAATGAAACCCAAATCGGCGAAGAATGGCAGCAGCCGATTGACGACGAGGACAGACAGCGCAGACGTGCTGTTGACGACGAGGACAGATGGAGAAGATGGCCAAAGAAGACGCTGGCGTGCATGCACAGACGACGAGGACAGACAGAGAAGATAGCCAAAGACCACGCTGGCGTGCTGTTGACGACGAAGAAAGCAAGATGTTGGCATTGCAACTCACCGACGAAGCTAACGAAGTCGGCGTGACGATGACTGGACGAAGTCGACGGCGACGACTAGCAGAATGAGCGACTGGACGACGATGTTGGGTATGGTGGCTGGAACATGACGAGAAGATTTCGGGATGGGGTGGCTGGAGACTTTGGGATGGTGTGGCCAGTGAATTTGGCTTTCAGAAATCGGGATGGGGTGGAAGGAAGCTTTGAGATGGGTAGGGCATAGACATGACCCCGGTTCCGGTTTGGAACCGACGGTTCCGGTTTGGAACCGACGGTTCCGGTTTTGGAAAGAGCCAGAACCGGAACCGGAACCGGAACCGACCGGAACCGGAACCGGAACCGGAACCGGAACCGGAATCGGAATAGTGGAACCGGGGTTCCTGTTCCGGTTCCGGTTCCGGTTCCTGTTCCAGTTCCACCGGTTCAGCCGGTTCGGTTCCTTTTTTTTTCTTATTATAAATTTATACTCATTTTAAAAAAAATACGAAAACATAAGACATGTAATAATATGAACTTGTATATGAATTTTATTGTGTAAGGCCGTAAGCTGAAATTAAAATTTAAAAAAATAATACTAAATACATAAATTGAAATAAATGTATAAAACTAAAAATTAAAAAAATTGGTCTTGCACTTAATTTGTACCAAAATTAAGTTGCCTACGTATCCTCTCGGACTCAGGGTTTAGAGGAATCAAAGACCACGTAGTTCTTTTACATTCTATTGTCTTTTACATATGTAATTTTGTAAGTCTGTAACTAATCGCTGCCATCCGTTCCGGTACCGGTGGTGTGATCATCATCGAAGAAATCATAAATAACTTATGGCTCCATTTCTTGTTGTCTATATCCAGCATTTGTCTAATTATCAACACACACTTGGACTTGAATTGATTCTGGACTCAAAAGCGACCATCTTGCGTCCAAAATATTTCCACCTGCGCTTAACTCTTGTTCCACAGCCACTGTAGAAACCGGTGTTGCAAGAATCTGTTTGGTTATTATAGACAAGATTGGGAAGTGCTTTTCATGTTCTCTCCACCAATGTAGAATATCAAATTTATCCACATCATCGTCTCCTATAAACTCAAAATTGGTACTATGATAAGTTTCTATCTCATCATACGAGATCGGACTTGATAAAGAAGAAGAAGAACCTCGCAATCTTTTGATCTTTTGGGTTAAAAGTGCAGACCCTGCCCCCAACACTCCAGAAGATCGAGTTTGGGAGACATTTTCATTTTGTGGAACACTAATGTTTAATGGTGGATCATAAATTCTACGATATTCATCATATAACTGATAAAATAATATCTTAATTGCAGCACAATAAGTATTAATTTCTAATTATATACCTAAACATTTATAATAAAAATTTAAATAATCTGTCAATGCATCTAGTTTACAACGTGGGTCAAAACACAACGCAAGTAGGTAAATAGTTGGAAACTCTCTATAATAGTCTAACCATTTTTTTTTCATAGCTTCAATGCATGCCTGTAATTGTATATCAGATGAACAGTCAGTAAATGCACCAACAATATTACAACCTTCAATAATAAATAATTAAATAGTAGGATAATAAATACCTGATAGATTGTTAGTAGCACTATTAAAAACTTTTAACAAATTACAATTTTTTGTACAAACATCCCAATGGTGTGCATAAAGATTGATTTGACTAACATTATATTGCATAAAAGAAACTAATAAATCCCTATATTCATAACTTTCACAAAGCAATTTATAAGTAGAGTTCCAACGTGTTGGAACATCATGAGAAAATCTAATGGGATGTCTACCTGCCTGTTTACAAAATCTTACCCATGCTTTCATAACATTAGGATGTTTCCACAAATATAAGCGGGCCTCTTTAATGGGTTTAATAAAAGCTTGAAGAATTTTTAAACCTTTTTGAACGCATAAATTTAAAACATGGCAATCACATATTTGATGAAAAAATTTACTATTAAAATAAGGCTTGCATAATTCAATTAAAGCAGGAATAGCTGCTGTATTATTAGAAGCATTATCAAAACCAATTGAAAAAATTTTGCTTTCAATTTTATACTCTTAAAAAATGATTTTCATATTTTTATAAATATTATCAGCAGTATGTGCATCATCAAAAACTCTAAATGCAAGAATTCTTTTTTGTATTGTCCATGCTTTGTCCATATAATTACAAGTTACACCTAAGTATGAATGCATTCGCCATTGGTCAGTCCATATATCAGCACATACGGAAACACGACCTATATAGTTCGCAAAATAATTTTTTAAAATCCATTTTTCCTTTTTATAAATATTATACATTGTACGCATGAGAGTGGTCCTAGGGTCATGACATGCAGCAGGATTTAATGCTTTATGACAATATTTAATAAAACCAACTTTTTCACCAAAACTAAAAGGTAAATGTTCTACAGCTACCATCCTAGCTAATTATTCTCTATTAGCTTGATCACTATATTTAAATAATTGAGTGTCAGGGGTAGAAAACCTAGAAATTTGAGATTGTGCATTCCCCTTGGCAAGTTCTGCTGGATGACTGGTCGTAATATGCTTCCTATATGTGCCGTATCCTTCAGATTTAGTCCATTTGTATTCTTTAGGGCAGTAATTGCACACCGCCCAACATGTTCCATTCGGTTTCGTAACTTTCTTCATGTGGAGAACGAATAGATCAGATTTGAGATGCTTCTTATCCTTCTCTACCGGCTCTTCAAAATTTGGATCTGCAGCAAAATCGGGTATATTTTCTGATTGGCTTGTCATATTACCAGGGCTAGGGCTAGGGGCGCTAGGCTGGCTAGAATTGGGTTCAGAATTTATTAAAGGGGGATTTGGATTGATTGGATAGTTTAGAGATTCAAGATAGGATTGCCGTTGTAGGAACTCATGGTAAGCGGTGTCATCAAAACTGATATTATCCGGTTGGACCGGATCCGGCTCCGACATACGACCCTTACCGGTCCTAGAAACAGAATGCCTTGGTGGAATATCTCTTACTCCACTTCCACTTCCACTTCCACTTCCACTTCCACTTGCCATCGAAAAAATTAATTTGTAAATAAACTCTTCAAAAAAATTAAGATAAAAATTGTTGACAAGGATTTTAAAATGATTTTAAAATATAATAATTGTAATACACTAAATATAAACAAATAAATAATTGACTAATTGGAAGATAATTGAAGAGAATTAGGAGATTTGAGATTTGAGAGAGCAATTGTATGATAAGAAATGAATTATGGGGGTATTTATAGGAAATAAAGAATTAAAGGGGAAAAGAAAAAAAAGAAAAAAAAGAAAAAAAATATTTTGTGCCGTTGGGCCCAACGGCTGTTTTTTTTTTTTTAAATTCAATTTTTTTTTTTAAAATAAAGGCCAAGAACCGGCGGTTCCTGAATCGGGACCGAACCGTCGGT
This sequence comes from Dipteronia dyeriana, assembly GCA_032871835.1. Classification (NCBI taxonomy): domain Eukaryota; kingdom Viridiplantae; phylum Streptophyta; class Magnoliopsida; order Sapindales; family Sapindaceae; genus Dipteronia; species Dipteronia dyeriana. The sequence continues at coordinate 91,545,835 of CM065297.1, read as the reverse complement.
TCCTGGCCGGTTTTTCAAGAGAAGGAATTGGAACCGAACCGTCGACCCCCGAGTTTCGGTTACGGTTACGGTTCTGAAACGGGTTCCACGGTTCTGGTTCGGTTCCACGGTTCGAACCGAACCGTGGTCATGTCAAGTAGGGCAATGAAATTGGGTTTTTTAAGTTAAGGGTAACAAGGTAATTTCTAGGGTAGTTTTGAAATTGAATTTGTTTTTAGGGTAGATTTCCAATTAAGCCCCTAAAATAGGCCATTTTTACTAAAAACCTTAAAAACAGTTAAAGAAATAAAATCTTCAAAAAATGATTCCAGTATTTGTTTGGGTGAATATTCCCAAAATTTCATTTTATTCTTTTTCAAACAATTCATGGAATGTTTTAAGAAGTTAAAAAAAAATAAAAAAACAAGATTTAGGCTCAGTTTGACATTGCTTTCCCAGCTACTTTTTGGGCCAAAAGTGATTCTGGATCTAAGACTGAGTGTTTGGTAAAATCACGGGGAAGTGCTTTTGGTCACTTTTAGCTTCTCCCAACTGAGTTTTTGAGAAGCTATAAATACATACTTTTGGATTTTGGCTTCTGCTTTTAGAAAACGTACTACAGTGATATTAAATGAAATTTTATTAACTTTTCAACTTTGTCCTTGCCTTTAACGAAATTTAACAAAAAAAAATTGGACTTATATTTCTGTAAAAAAAAATGTTGCCATAACTGTATAAAAAAATTGGGATAATTAATTCAATAAAGTAGAATAAAAATGAAATAAAAAATTAAAGTAGAATAAAATAAAGAAATAAAGAAATAAAGAAATAAGTCTAATTAATTAAATAAAGTAGAATAAAAAATGGGACTAATTAATTCAATAAAGTACCATAATTATATAACACTTAACACTAAACACAAATAAACAAGAAAAATGTAAATTATAGCACATTAATACCATTTAGATGTCTATGTTCTTGTAGTAATTTTACATACTCACAACACTTTTTATTTCAGTTTATCAAATACATTGAAATTGCTTTTAGTTCTCACAGCACTTTTGATAATCAGTTTACCAAACACTCAGCTGATTCTTTCCACAGCAATTCCAAAAGCAATTCCTCTCACAACAATTTCAAAAACACTTCTTACCACAGAACAACAATACCAAACTGGGCCTTAGTTCCATTTTAAGTTTTCAACCCAGGTCAAAAGAGACTAATCTTGATGAATCCAATCTATGACATATTGTATGAGAAAATTCATTATCTCCATTTTTTTTTCTTTTTTTCCCCTCTAACTCAATACTTCAAAAAAGTTTGAATGTTCTTCTCCTCCTTTTATTTTTTCCTTCGTCTTTTTAAGAAAATCAAGATTATGAATGACAATTGGTCGAGTTCGGACGAGTTTGGTAAAATCCAAACCCAAACCTGCAATAATTTGTGTCATCCAAATTCGTCCACGAACCCACAAAAATAAATGGGTTTGGGTTCAGGTTCGGGTTTCACCCACGGGTTTGGAGGAAACCCAAACCCGCCCACGAACCCATGAGTGGGTCCACGAGTCAAACCCATGAACCCGCGAATCCGCCATTTTTTTTAGAAAATTATTTATATATTATTTAAATATATGAAAATTGTAATTTTAAAGACTATAAACGTTTAATATAGTGAAAATTTTAACTCATTTCAAATATATTTCTTAGTTCAAAAAAGAGTCATATGAGACAAAGCACACACACACACACACACACACACATATATATATATATATGAGAATTAAGAATTACAACTTAGAATGAGTGAAATGATTACATTTTATTCTTTATATAGTTAAAAGTGTATTTTATTGAAGTTTAGATTTATCATATTTTAAATAATAAATAATATATAATTTATATTTAAACGGGTTCGCGGATCACCCATGAATTTATTTTCTCAATCCAAACCCACACCCAAACCCATTGGGTTTTTACTATACGGGTTCGCAGGTTCGTGGGTTGTAATTTAGTCCCCCAAATGGGTTGGGTTTGAACGGGTCCCACGGGTTTGGGTTTTATTGCCATCCCTAATCAAGATGTATGAAATCAAGAGGATATTCCTCAAACAATCAAAAATAATTTACCAAAAATAATTTACTATTGGAAATATCGTTTTCTTCAAACCCATCAACAATTAACCACACAAAAAATCCATCGTCGGAACCCATCAAAACCCATAAAAAATAAAATAACTAAAAAATTTAAATCTCTCACTTAGAACATCAAAACCGGATCTGATCTCAACTTCACAAACCAAACCTAAAACTCCATCCTTTGAACCCATCAAACCCCATACAAAGAAAAGAAAAGAAAAAAGAATCTCTCACTTACTTTACCAAAAATCAGATCTGATCACACAAACCAAACCTTCAACTTCAAGGCAATCTTGTAATTTTTGGGCTTGAAAGTCATTACTGAAGACCCGATTCTCCACTTTAGGAGAAGAACTAGATCTCTGGTGTTGACAGTGATTTTAGGATAGTTGAAATGTCAACCGCAAAACATTAACACGTAGGTAGATCAAAACTTTAACAAGTCAAGGGTTGAATAATCAAAACCTCTCTCTTCATGTGGATGCGATATGGTTTGTTCGTATTTGAGACTAATAATGTAGAAGAATAATCAAATCAAACATAACACATGTTTTACGTGGTAAAACCCCAATGAGGGGAAACATCCACGGTGCCGGTGATGACGAGAATATATCTACTATGAATAGAATAATTATAACACTCAATACTCGCTTTTCTCTCAGATGATTGTTCATGTTGATGATGATCATGTCCTGTTATAATGAATACAGGGCTATATTTATATGGTTCAATCTAGGGTTTCCCTAGTTCTTATCGTACAAGTAGTGGATTCATTAATTAGAATCTTTGCTGAGATTTGGGTAGAGTTGATCAATTAGGACTCGTTTCCTGTTTAGTGTTTATTCTTCTAGAAGATTTGAGTTCTTTCCATAATAGAATTATCTGACACTGTAGAGGAAATAGAGATATTTCCTTATTGGAGTATGATTCCAAGATTCAGTATCTGAGTGAATCTTCGCTTGATATAACATGTCCTAATAATGTCATATTTCTTGTTGTGGCTGAGTAGATCTCGCTAAGTAAATATCTTCGGCGAGCAGGATCTTTGCTCATTAAGACATCTTTAACTTGACGACTTTACTTGGTGCATACGTTTCTAACTTCCGTATCAATTTTCTTGATGACATGTCATTGGTTATTTTCTCTCTCATTGACTGGTTGACTTTTAATGACGTGGAATCACTATATTTCCGCATTACCCGTTACCTTTGCTGACATGTCATACTGATAAAAAATACATATAACAATACCCCATTTGATAGTGATGGTATAAGTTGATGGCCACTGGGGTAATTATCCCACAAGAAAATTAATATGGATTTCACGGTAGGTAAATTTCAAACTCTGGTAAGTTTTTGATTGCTCTATATTACCTTTTTAAATTTTATCTATGTTTTTATTTATTTTAATTTTTCCTTCCTGAAAGTTAAGTTTTTTTTTTCTGGAAATAGATGGATATATTGTAGGGAAAAATTGATTCAAAATGCCGCGGAAGAGTAAAATTAGGGTTTGGTATATTTAAAAAAAAAATCCTTTAGAAGAAAGAATATTAACCCTTGATTTATTAACTTATATAAAAGTATCGTACATTTTTCTCGTGACGATTAAACTAGCTTCGAATTGAATCCGTAAGAGCTTCCAATCCAATTATGAACGTGAATCACCCAGAAGTGTGGGCTCCCTTTCTTTTAATTGTATACCTGATGATGAAAACAAAACAAATCTTTTTCTTTGTTAGTCACAATAATCCTCCAAGAGAAAACCCAAGAACGTCCGGTCACTTGTGAATTATCAGTCTATTTGATTGAAACTCGCGTGAACCCGATTCAATTTTGTACACAAAACCATTTTGATGTAAATGATACTAGTGTACTATTGAAAACAAAAATGTTCCCCTTTTCTCTTCTCCTTGGTCGAATTCTACACACTATATCTATGAGTTGGGTGAATTTAGTCTAGAGCAAAAACTAAATTTTTTTTCTCTCAAAATTCTCTCTCTAGGCCGAAATCTTTCTCTAAGAAAAACTAGGGCTTTGGCCGAGTTCTACACTATTATATATATAGTGGCTGAATTCTTCATGCTTTTAATTTAGGAGACCAAATCCTCTCATAAAGAGGATTTACTTGGTGGACAAGAATCCTCTTCTAAGGAGGATTTACTTGATGACTAAGAATCCTTTTCAAAGAAGAATTCTTTTCCACACCAAGACTCCTAATCCAACTCAAATAGTGTATTTATTCAATAATCAATTTTTTGACGGGAAATTTGATCGAGATGTGAAATTCCAGTTAACACCCTCGAGACCACTACCACGAAAGCGGTGGCTGGGGTTGGTACCGTTGGTTCCTGACCTGTTTAAGAGAAAGACGAGTGGTAATAATGGTAAATGGGAGCTGTATTATTGATATATTGCTTTAAGATACAAATAAATCTCTTGTTTGCTCACAATCTCTCGGAGGAGTAGAGTGGTGGCAACTCGGTGCCTGTCGAATAGTGGAGATGAAGGTGACCGTGTTCTGAAATCAGAATTTAGGCCTTCCTTCTATGTGTATATCTGTTGTTTATGATTTTCTGTATGTCGCTCGATCTATCTCTGTTGTCTCTCTCTGTATTCATCTATAAATATCGTCCAAGTAGGTTTCAATTTCGTAAATACTTTGTCGTGATCCCATGAATCTGTTCCCTCCTTATCAGGCGGGATTTGTCATTTGAATTTGAATTGTTTCTGGATTTGATGATGTTGTATGTAAATTTCACCAAGCATACACGTCATTGACAGGAAGGAAAAAATAGCCAAGTGTATGCTTAGATGGGCATCCGGGAAATATCCTACAGGGTATCATTAAAGAAGAGCAAGCCCGAGTAAGCATATACCGAATAAAGACCTACTAGGGATCAATTAACAACACTCGGGACTGGTTAAAACAACGCTTCCACTCGGGCTCAAACGGCAGTACTCGGGACCATCTGGTATTATTCTTACTCGGGAGTAAGTACAACTCGAATAAGAACTTATCATACAGGTTAAGTCGCTAAATACGTAAAGATATCCGTCATGAAGGAATCCCAAATAATGGACCTTTAAGTTAGAAGAATCCCCCAATCAGGAAACAACTTGATTTCTTTTCGAAGACTACATTCTTATAAGGAAACAAGTCAAATTGAACTACACTACTAGAATCCTACTCAATTTCCATAAGAGACTCCGAAACAGGAAAGAAGACAAATCAACCTCGAGCAAGTAACCAAATCACAATTAAATACAAATATCTTGTATTACTTGTACAAAGCAGATTAGGGTTCTATAAGCATATAAATAGACCCCTAATCTGGTTCGAAAAGATATAGGCAATATAGCATACAATAATCACAAATAATACAGAGAGAAAAAGGGAGATCGAGAGCTTGTAAAAACATCTTACTCTCTTAGTGGATTTTGGCTTGGTTGATCTTTCAACCACCCGTGGATGTTTCTCCGACCATCGGAGTTTTACCACGTAAAACTTTTCTTTGTTACACTCTCTGCATCTCTTTCTCTTTGAATCAATAGCCAAAATCCAGTCCTTGTTGGATTTTCTGGCATAATCCAGAAAACGACGTCAACAATTGGCGCTAGAAGGAGGGGCGTGAACCTTCGAACTTGTTAGAAAGCAATGGCTGGAAGCAGAAGTAGTTCAGGGAATAGCCAAAGATCACCAGGCGATTTTCATACTGACAATACGTCATAAAATCCTGCAACAAACACAGAAAACCAACCTGCGCACCTGGCAGGGATCCAGCAAGTTCCTCAAACCAGCAGAGATCTTACGTTGCGTTTTCAAGAGGCCCTGCAGCAATTGGTGACGGACGCAGCAAAGGAAGGGATTGACCTACTGGCCGCAGACTCCCAATCCTCCACCCGCGAGGTTCTGTTCAATGGTGGTAGGACCAGGAATAACTATGCCAGAAACCAGAAGGAACTCTTCCCCAATCAATCCGGTTGGACAGAAAACACTAGAAAAGAATTACCAAAAGCTGGATCGCAATCAAACAGTACGTGCCAGACATCGTAAATACGATCGGTGCAGAGGACGATCATCATCAGAAGACAGTGATCAACACCATCGTAAACGTCATCATGGTGTCACACGAGGGTTTCGGCATCAGAGTGAGGAATCTGAGGAAAGAATGACAGTCACCCAACGGTTCAACAGTCAAGGAAGCCCGATAAGGGACAGAGATATTACAATCCAGAGCCTAACTCGAGAGGTAGAGAATAATAGGGGACAGATGGAGGCACTTGTCAGACGTTACGGTTGCAACGATCTATCCGACGATGACTCCGACAGTCCATTTACCAGGGAAATTTTACGGACCCCTTTCCCAGAAAGATTCAGGATGCCGCATGTGGAACAATTCAAAAAAGATACAGATCCAAAGGAGCACGTTAGACGCTATAAAAGTGCCATGGCTCAATATGCCCGCAGTGACCCCCTGTTGTGTCTCAACTTTCCACAAACACTTGGGGACACAAGCTCAAGATGGTTCGAAAGACTACCCCTAGCAAGCATCAGAAATTTCAACGAGTTGAGCAGGAGCTTCTCAAGGCAATTCCTGAGCAACGTTCACAGAAAGAAGTCGGTGGCCTACCTCTCTCAAATAAAACAGGGGAAGGATGAGTCATTAAAAAAATATTTGGGCCGGTTTGGCCAAGCGGTATCAGAGATTGGCAGCGCTAATGATGAAGCCATTATTGCTGCCTTCACCAATAACTTGCAGAATGGACGATTATCCTTCGATTTGAGAAGAGCACAGCTGACAAGGTTTGCCGACATGATGGATATGGCGGGAGGATACGCTCTGGCTGAGGAAGAAGAGTTAGCTACAAGAGGAAGCTTTATGCATGGAGGAAAGCTCGATTAGAGGAATACCGAATCCAAGGGGCAAAATAAAATAGAAAAACAGAAAGGGAACAGCAAGGAGAAAAATAAGGATGGGGGTAATGGACGCAACGCCGAACGGTCCACAGAGAAATACCGTGGCAGATATACCAATTACACCCCTCTTCGGAAGAAACAAGAAGAAATTATAGCCATCCTGGAAGAAAAGAATATGGTACAAGAACCACGGCGACAATCACAGTTCGCACGGAGAGATACAACCAAGTATTGCAGGTTTCATAAAGATACCGGGCATGAAACTTAGAAGTGTTTTCAGCTCAGAGATTACATAGAAACCCTAATTCGGGAAGGGCACCTGCGGGATGTAATCTTAAAAAAAGACGAGAGATCGGAAGAAAGCCAAGGTTGATCACAACCCTGGTCAAAACCGAAGAGCCAGCCCCGAAGCCAATCAAGTAATACATACAATCTTCGGAGGACCTTCTATTGGGAGGAGCAACTGAGAACGGACTCAGGAAGTCCGAGAAGCAGTAGAAGCCAAGAATAACTTCGACGTGAATTCGGTTGAACCAGACCCGAAGAGGGTAAAGGAAGGATGGGACCCGATAGTCTTTACAGAGGCAGATTCCCACGGCGTCGATGTTCGACCTAATGACGCTTTGGTTATAAGCGCCCAGATTGGCCATAGGGAAGTCCGGAGAATTTTAATAGATAATGGAAGTTCAGCAGACAGTTTAAGCGTGGCCGTATATGACCAGCTAAGATTGGACTGAAAAGATTTACAACTTTTCCATACTCCATTAAGTGGATTTGGGGGAATAGAGGTCAGGTCACTCGGGACAGCCAAATTACCTGTAAAGATCGGAACGGCACCATGCCAGAGGACTGTCCTGCTCGACTTCGTGGTAGTTGATTTGGATAATTGGCCGTATAATGCATTATTGGGTCGGCCATTCCTGAATAAGACAAGAGCCGTGACGGCCACTTACGCATTAATGATCAAGTTTCCAATAGAACAAGGGGTTGGGATAATCAAGGGATCCCAAGAGATGGCCCGAAGAGCAAACCTGTCGGCCACTTACGCATTAATGATCAAGTTTCCAACAGAACAAGGGGTTGGGATAATCAAGGGATCCCAAGAGATGGCCCAAAGAGCAAACCTGTCGGTATACAGAGACAAGCATGATGCCGAACAAGTGTGCACCATAATGCAGTCAAATGAGTGTGAAGAATCCTTGCCATTCGAACTAGATCCAAGGGAGGGCTCGAATGAATACAAGACAGAAGTGGTCTAAATACTACTCGAAGAAGACAAACCGGACAGGAAAGTCAAGATCGGGGCCAACTTGGAAGAAAAAATCAAGCGAGAATTGACCAATTTTCTCAGAGAATACAAAGATGTATTCGCCTGGAGTCACGAAGATATAATCAGAATAGATGCCCGAATAATATCGCATCACCTTGCAGTTAGCCCGAATGCCAAACCGGTAGTACAAAAGAGAAGATCGTTCAATCCTGAATGAAGTCAAGCAATCAAACAAGAGGTGGAAAAGCTACTAGCGACTGGATCAATTAGAGAAGTCAGCTACCCCCAGTGGGTCGCCAATGTAGTTCTCGTCCAGAAGAAAAATGGAAAATGGAGGATGTGCGTAGATTTCACGGATCTAAAAAAGGCATGTCCAAAGGACAGCTTCCCAATCCCAAGAATAGATCAGTTGGTGGATGCCACAGAAGGTCATGAATTGCTCAGCTTCATAGATGCTTACTCGGGATACAATCAGATCCGGATAAACAAAGCTGATGAAGAAAAAACAGCTTTCACAACGGATCAGGGTTTATATTGCTACATAGTAATGCCCTTCGGTTTAAAAAATGCAGGGGCCACGTACCAAAGGTTGGTCAATAAGATCTTCACTCGGCAAATAGGAAGGAACATGGAAGTGTACATTGATGACATGTTGACTAAAAGCGTCTCAGCAGATAACCATGCCAGCGACCTCAGAGAGACATTTGATGTATTAAGAAGATATCAGATGAAATTAAACCCAAGCAAATGTTTATTCGGAGTCTACTCAAGAAGATTCTTGGGTTTTCAAGTCCATCAAAGAGGAATCGAAGTTAATCCAGAGAAGATCCAGGCTTTGCAACAAATGACTTCACCTAAAACATTGAAAGAGGTACAGCGCTTAACAGGGTGTTTAGCCTCATTGGGAAGATTCATCTCAAAGGCTACAGACAGGTGCGCGCCTTTCTTCAAAGTAATCAAAAAAGGGAAAGGCCTGGAGTGGAATAAAGAGTGCGAGCAGGCATTCTTAAAAATAAAAGAATACTTGGGGCAAGCTCCCATCCTCTCAAAACCACAAAAAGGGGAAATACGTCAACTGTATCTGTCAATAACCGAGCTCGCAACAAGTTCAGTTCTAGTCAGGACAGAAGATGGAGTGCAGAAACCAGTGTATTATACAAGCAAGACACTCCTACCAGCCGAGACCAGATACTCACAGGCAGAGAAGATAGCCTTAGCATTGGTTTCAGCAGCAAAAGAGCTGAGACCATACTTTTAGGCTCATACGATCCAGGTTCTCACCAATTGCCCATTAAGACAAATCTTACAAAAACCAGAGATATCAGGAAGACTTACTAAATGGGCAATCGAATTGAGTGAATTCGATATTCATTATGTCCCCAGAACTTCCCTCAAAGGACAAGCGATGACAGACTTCATAGCCGAGTTCACAGAACCGAACCTGGAAGCAAAAAGACTGTTGGATAAAAATTTCCCATGGAAATTATATGTTGATGGTTCTTCAAACACTCATGGCAGCTGGGCAGGGATCGTAGTTAGCACCCCAGAAGGAGATGATGTTGAATGTGCCATGAGATTTGATTTCAAAGCAACCAATAACCAGGCCGAATACGAGGCATTGTTAGCTGGACTCAGAGTTTGCATAGCTCTTGGGGCAGATGAAGTGGAGATATTCAGCGATTCACAGGTAGTTGTCAACCAGGTTACAGATGAATACTGGGCTAAAGATGAAGGAATGGTCACCTACCGTGACATCGCAAAACAGCTCCTCCAAAAATTTAAAGAATACAAGATCGCTTAGATTCCCAGAGAAGAAAATGAAAAGGCAGACGCTTTATCTAAATTAGCATCAGCAACAACCTCAATCAGACCAAAAACCATTCTAGTTGCACACCTTCTTAAACCGAGTACGGCTGAACTTGAGCATTTGGAAATTTCAAAAATCCGAACACCGTAAGACTGTTGGATGGTCCAGCTGAGAAGGTTCCTGGAAGAAGGCATACTCCCGGAAGATCCGGTATTAGCAAAGCTCATAAGGTATCGATCGACTAGGTATACCATGATCGGAGGAGAATTATACAGAAGGGGGTTTTCTCAAGCTCTCCAGAGATGTATACCGGAAGAAGATGCACATCGAGTACTTCAAGAGATCCACGAAGGATTTTACAGGAACCACACTGGGGGTAGGAGTCTGGCGCATAAGGTACTCAGGCAAGGCTATTATTGGCCTACACTTTTCTCAGATGCACAACAATGGTCAGAAAGTTGCAATACCTGTCAAAGAATTGCCAACGATATCCGACAACCCCCAGAAAAGCTCAGAAATCTCACTGCCCCGTGGCCATTCACCATGTGGGGTCTAGACCTGATCGGGCCAATGCCAGCTGGAACAGGGGGTGGAGCGAATCACGCCATAGTAGCTGTCGATTATTTCACAAAATGGGCCGAAGCTGAAGCGTTGGTGCATATCACGGAAGTCAACACCACAAATTTTGTAAAGAAAAACATACTCTACAGGTTTGGAATTTTGGACACTATAATCACCTACAATGGCACTCAGTTTGATAACCAAAGGTTTAGACAATTGTGCGAGAAGTATCATATTGCTAACTACTATGCAACACCAGCTCATCCACAAACAAACGGGCAAGTAGAAGCAGTAAATAAAATTATCAAGCACACTATCAAAGCAAAATTAGATGACAAAAAAGGAAGCTGGGTTGAAAAGCTTCCTAAAGTACTGTGGGCATATCGGACGATAGCAAGGACTTCAACAGGAGAAACTCTGTTCAGCCTAGCATTCGGAACAGAAGCTGTCATCCCCATAGAAACATCGTATGCGTCCCCCCGGGTCAGGCTATACGATGAAGAACAAAACATTGATACACTGCTACAAAGTTTGGATGTGCTAGAAGAAAAAAGGGAAAAGTTCCGAATAAGAAATACAGCTTATCAACAAAGAGTGGCATGCCACTACAACTCTCATGTTCGGATCAGGAGATTTCAGTTAGGAGACCTGGTGCTCAGGAAGGTGTCACTAAACACAAAGAATAGAGCCGCGGGGTCCCTGGCTGACAAATGGGAAGGTCCATACAAGATCGAGGGGATAGCTGGCCATGGAGCTTATTGGATTGCTCGACCCAATGGAGGGGTGTTACCCCGACCGTGCAATGCTCAATATCTGAAGATTTTCTATCCTTAAAATATATATTTATATTAAATATTTTATTCTTTTTCTAGTCAGGACAGTATTAGTCAGAATAAATATTAAAACTGTAATATTAATCTTTGTTGATTTTTCGCAGTAATAAATAAAACTAGGAATTTCCAAAAGGAAAGCACCCAGCTCGAGATTTCCAAAAAGCATATGACAATAAGAAATGGAAAAGCATGATAATAAGAACATGAAAATAGAATTCTCGGGACCATCAAATCCTGAAAGGGAGGAGAAGCTCGTAGGAGCATGCCAGCCGAGCAGGGTCAAAATGGCCTTCGTAAAAAGGCAAACCCGATGCACCAGACTGGAAAAATGCTCGGGACGCTATCGGGAGAAATTCCGGTGAAATGCGTAGCTGTGTTGAAGCAACTTTTTTTAAAAAAGAGCTCAATGATTCGGCAAACGCTTGAGCATAAAAACTAGGGAGACGTCCTTGGTATTGCGTAAGTACTCGAACGCATAATCATGGTGAGCCTTGATATAACGTTCGGGTAGCAACCAGGTATGAAACATAAGTGCAAACTTTCCTGTTTCAAGATGACTCGGTTAATAATAAAGAAGCTAGTTTAATAAGATACTTGGCAATTGAAGTTATTCGGGTAACAACCGGTTTAATAAGATACTCGGTTAAGTTACCCGACCATCAGCCAGTTTAATAAGATACTTGGCAATTGAAGTTATTCGGGTAACAACCGGTTTAATAAGATACTCGGTTAAGTTACCCGACCATCAGCCAGTTTAATAAGATACTTGGCAATTGAAGTTATTCGGATAACCGGTTAAATAAGATACTCGGTTAAGTTATCCGACCATCAGCCAATTTAATACAACCTCCGGCAACAAAAATAAAGACAAACCATACAACTCAGAAAATCGTATTCTATTGCTTTTAAAAAGGATGGTTACAGTTCAAAGAAATGATTCTTTACACAAGTAAAAAATAAAGAATCTATCAGAATCTTCTACCAATCTACAAGATTAAGGTTGCGAGGATTTCGAGCATTTGCCAATACTCGGGTCTGGCACCATCTCGTATTCACGAAGCAGACTCTCATTAGACGGCCAAGTGAAATCATCAACAATATCATCCCTCCACTGACTGTAATCATTACCCAGGGTTGGTCCGACATCCGGGATTACACCCTCGACAGACTCTCGACTTGCGTAAAAGGTCCAGAGAGAGTGCTCTGACGGAATCTCTAAATGCATAGGATGGGGCTCTTTGCCTTGACTGCGGCAGTAGGCTCTCCATTCCTTCATCTGAATCCGAAGAGATTCCAAGGACCGGTCCACATGGTGTTTGATTGACAGCTCCCAGTTAGCACGGGCTTTCTCGGTTGCCGTACTCTTTACTTTGAAGAATTCGTTGGTCGAAACTAGCCCACGTTGAAATTCCCGAAGAAGTAGGGCATCGTAAGCAGGGGATCTTTTAAAACGATCCACCCCTTGAACTTCCAGCTCCAACCTGGCTTCTCGGGAAAGGGATTCAACTGTCAGCACTTGGCACTCCAGATCTTCGATTTTCTGGACATACGCCGACTTCGCCTGCTCCGCCTCCTACTCGGCCTTGAGCATAGACTCTTCAATAGAAGAAAGAAGGTTTTGAAATAAAGCAACCTTCTCCTCTGCCAAAGATGCTTTGTCTTCAGCTTCAACCTGCTTTGCCAAGCAATTGTCGGCAAATATCTGCACATAACCGACCTCCTACTGGTAAGCCTGCTCAGCTCGAGCACGACCCTCCTCACTCACCTTCAGCTGAGCCTCCAGACTCTTTATCCGATCAGCCTGACATTGCTGCGTCTGGACAAGCTCAGCAAATTCGGCCACCATCTGCAAAAGAATACGCTTAGAAATCCAACGAAGGCAAAACAGTAAAGGAATCAGAATTAGCTAAACTTACATAAGATGCGCTGTTGAAAACGTTTTGGAGACGTTCGGGCAGTGAACCATCTCTAAAACCTCTCCAGCGGTCTTCCCCGATATAAGCCCGACCAGAGGACATCTCCTGGAGCATATCTTTTGGAGAAAGGGATAATGGAACCCCCGAGGGTTGAGTTCCCAGATTTCCAGTCTCGGGGACAAGAGAAGCTCTATTTGGCTCTAGGGATAGAGAGGGAACCTCTGAAGGTTCAGCCCCCATATCTCCAACCTCGAGGGCAGAGGAAGCCCTATTTGGACCTGAAATGACTTCATCTGCTGATACTCCAGCACCTACACTAGGGGCAATCTCATCCGCAACATCTTCATCGCTGGAGTCGATGAATGTGACTACCCGAGGAACTTTGAAAGGACGAGGAGGTAAACTAACTGCCTTTCGCTTCTCACCCCGAGAACGGTGGAAGAGATCATCAGTAGGATCTTCCAGCAAATCATTCTGAAAAGACTCAAAAAGCTCGGCAATGACAGGCTTTTGATCCGTCAAGACGTTACCACCATCGCCAGCTTCAGACAGTCCAACAGGCTCTTCACTTAGACTCTCACACTGCCTCTCCCTATTTTTAGGCAGTATTGTCACAGTCGGCTCACCTTGGCCACTTGAACCGGCGAGAACCTGAGTAGAAGGCTGAGCACCCCGATCAACGCAGTCGGGAATTTGCTCAGCAGTATCAATTTCCTCATCAGGCTCGGGTGGAGCAATACCCTCATCGCCCTGATGGTAAGCCTCATTCCTACTCACTTGAAGAATTTCCTTCACCTGACGAGCCTGAAGATCGCAGACAACATCCGTATCGAATACTAAAAAAAAAAAGTTAGAAAAGGAAATTGAAAAAGGGAGAAACACAACAGAAAAGGCGCTGGGTTATTTACAACGCCTGCGATGGCCCGAAATCTGTTTAAAGAAGCCGAGCTTGATCAAGTCGTCCTCTTTGAAAAGATAGCTCTTGCTTCTCTTTTCTAGAGTGCGGATAGCAGCCCATGCCAGTCTCTTCAGCTCTGAATCGTTATAATCAATTGTTTTCTTATTCCACTCTTCAGGGGAAGAAAAAAAGAGGGGAACAATCAGCACCATTCGGGAATCCCCAAATCGAACAGTGACATCGAGTTGAGAGCCCCTCCTGCAAAAAACCAGCTGTTCTTCCAGAACTTGTTGGATGTGGGGAACCCTTATATAAAGCCCTTCTTTTTCGGGTCATCAGAAGCCTCGACCCCCCGATTCGCCTCCGCTTCTTTAGGGACCCAACTGTCCGAAGGAGTTGACGCAAGAAAATAGGTCCCCATTTTACTAACCTGCCTAAGAGTAAAGAAATGTCTGATTTCATTCGGGGAATGCGGCGTAAGGTTCATTCGGCTGAACATGTGCCACATGCACATCAAAACTTTATAACTATTCGGGGCCAACTGAGCTGGGGCTATCCCTGCTTCAGCTAAAAACCGGGCAATAAAAGGCTGAAGGGGAAGTGTGACGCCGCGGCAAAGCATCGATCCGTAAATCGCGATCATCGCCTCAGGAGGATTCCATACGGCTCTACTCCCTGCAGGAACCAAAGTGACTGAGTCGGGCAAATCAAATCGGGATTGGTATTTTTCTATCTCAGCCGGTTCGACCACATTCGGTTCGATATCAAAGCCACTCTGGAGAGTGTCAGAAAACGAAAGGCGTGACGCCCTGGGTACACCAGCGTCGCCCTCATTAACAGTTTGTTCCCCAGTTTGAATGCTGCTCGAGCCGTGCTTGTATACATTGCTAGTGCTTTGATGTTTACCTATCCTTCGAGAAGATACCCTGTGATCAGAAATATCAGAATCTGAACTAGATAGAGAACTCGATACAGGGCTGAAAGTGACGTTAGGGTGAAGCCTAGAAACATCAACCTCTAAAAATGGGGGTTCATTTATTGGGATATCCCCCTGTAATCGTTTAATGCAAGATACTAACTGGAAATCCCCATGCTCTAATGCATCAAAAGCAATTTTAAAGAGACGATGACAAGAAGATGGCC
This sequence comes from Dipteronia dyeriana, assembly GCA_032871835.1. Classification (NCBI taxonomy): domain Eukaryota; kingdom Viridiplantae; phylum Streptophyta; class Magnoliopsida; order Sapindales; family Sapindaceae; genus Dipteronia; species Dipteronia dyeriana. The sequence goes on along the minus strand of CM065297.1, from coordinate 91,530,377 downwards.
CCATTGAAACTAACCTTGAGTTGAGACTGATGCAAGATCTTCAAAGCGGAGAATCGCGAACTTCTGGATGAAGAAATCTAAGTTTAAAGAGATTTCTAATGGATTTTTTAGAATAAACCAACAGTCTTTCAACGAAGAATTTAAAGGCGAGACGGCACAAAACCATAGGGTTTCAAAGCGGGAAAAGTGCAAAAGTCACTTCTCATAAATAATATTGAAAAACGAAGAGAGAAGGGACACATGTCAAGACAAGAAGTAGCCCTCAACCATCAAAACTTTGAAACGTCGCTATCATTTAAGATCTTGCATGACAAAGCGAATCGAAATTACAGAGTCACCGTTAAAATACATCGTTATGGCAAGACGGTTTTTTCTGACGAAAGAAAATCATAATGATTAAAATATTCTTGCCCGAAATAAAATATTCTCGGCAAAAATATTTTAAGGGGGTATTGTTGTATGTAAATTTTACCAAGCATACACGTCATTGACAGGAAGGAAAAAATAGCCAGGTGTATGCTTAGATGGGCATCCGGGAAATATCCTACAGGGTATCATTAAAGAAGAGCAAGCCCGAGTAAGCATATACCGAATAAAGACCTACTAGGGATCAATTAACAACACTCAGGACTGGTTAAAACAACGCTTCCACTCGGGCTCAAACGGCAGTACTCGGGACCATCTGGTATTATTCTTACTCGGGAGTAAGTACAACTCGAATAAGAACTTATCATACAGGTTAAGTCGCTAAATACGTAAAGATATCCGTCATGAAGGAATCCCAAATAATGGACCTTTAAGTTAGAAGAATCCCCCAATCAGGAAACAACTTGATTTCTTTTCGAAGACTACATTCTTATAAGGAAACAAGTCAAATTGAACTACACTACTAGAATCCTACTCAATTTCCATAAGAGACTCCGAAACAGGAAAGAAGACAAATCAACCTCGATCAAGTAACCAAATCACAATTAAATACAAATATCTTGTATTACTTGTATAAAGCAGATTAAGGTTCTATAAGCATATAAATAGACCCCTAATCTGGTTCGAAAAGATATAGGCAATATAGCATACAGTAATCACAAATAATACAGAGAGAAAAAGGGAGATTGAGAGCTTGTAAAAACATCTTACTCTCTTAGTGGATTTTGGCTTGGTTGATCTTTCAACCACTCGTGGATGTTTCTATGACCATCGGAGTTTTACCACGTAAAAATTTTCTTTGTTACACTCTCTGCATCTCTTTCTCTTTGAATCAATAGCCAAAATCCAGTCCTTGTTGGCTTTTCTGGCATAATCCAGAAAACGACGTCAACAGTTGATATGGTTGACGAAGATAAGTTTGTTGCCTTATTTGAATTATACTTTTGACGTTCATGTGAACATTTAGTAGACATGATCCCATGTGCACTCGTGCCATAAATCTTCATGGAGGTCATCCTGCCAGCCGCCTATTGCCCCGTAGAGCGAGGTAGACCCCTACTCTGGCTCTATTCCTGGGAGCTTAAGATGGATTTTCCTTGACCCGTAGGGGCTTGAGGTTTTCTTGTAGACCCTCCTGGAAGGTAGCTGGGGTAATGCAGACTTAGGCGTGATTCCTCATTTATACCCAACAAGGACAGCGGGCTTCTGGAGAGGTTGGCGGGCTTCTTTCAAATGTCTCTTGATCTGGGAGACTTCCCCTGGCTTTTATGGGGCGGTTGTGGAGCTCGACCTCAGAGCCGAGGTTCCCCGATAGATGGCCTGGAGAAGCCCGGGTTCCAGTTCTCTTGTGGGGGCTCGTCCCTGTCGCGTTTGACTTGTCTTCTGGTAACTTTGAAGTCAAAACCGGCCTTCCCTGCTCCTACGGGGTGGCTTTATGGTCTTTTAAGCTTCATGAGTGTCGATTGTAGGTGGAAAATTTCTCTTTGACCCCTGGGAAAATTTCTCTTTGACCCTTGGCCAAATTTCTCTATTAACAGAAGTCCCCTCTGACTTGAACACTGGTGGTAGAGTTGGGGTTGGAGCGAAATTTTCTCATTAATTACCCAACATTTTGAATTTGAAACTAAGTGTTATTCGAAGAAAAACGACTGCAATACGGTGGTGATCTTCCCAAGGATATTGCCCATAGATCTTTATTTAAGCCCGGCATGCCGGTCATTTTCTTCATACTTCCTCAAATCTCAGACTTTCAAATTTCTTCTTCCCCATTTTCTCTGCCGAAATCTTCCACTTGCTTTCTCACCTCTTTCCCATCAATGTCGACTTCCACAGATAGTGTTGATGCCTTGGTGGAGGGCTCAGGGGGCCCTAATCTAGCTCCTCTTAAGAGGGTGCGAGGGATTTCAAGTGACGAGGAATCCTCCCCGCTCCGCCAGTGCCCCTGTTCTAACAGGAATGTTTCTATCGGTTCTGGCTTTTCGAACCGGCCTAACAATCATCTGAACCTAGTCGACAAAGACTCTGATGTCGGGGAGAGGTAAGATGTGGTTGGGAGGGCTCAAGTCATAGTGGCGGAGCTTTCTCCAGTGATAACCCATCATTTTGAACCCAGGGTCATCCCTGACTCTACTGTCGACCCTCATTCGATCGGCCGTCTACGGGACAAGTATGGTATTCCTGATACCGTTTCTCTGACTGTCCTCCACCGAAACTACGATGTTTTTAGCCCTCCCAAAGGGGTGTTCCCTATCCATGTCACAGCTTTTGAGAGCGGGGTGAGACTCTCTCTTCACCCCACCCTTCTGCGGGCTCTCAATGCTCTCCAACTGGCTCCGCTTCAACTGATGCCTGGCTTCTAGAGGCATCTAATCGGCTTCTTGGTATTGTGGAGGGAGCAATACGAGTTAAACGACGTACTAGGGAGCCCAGGGCTGAGGAGCTCGCCTTTCTTTTCAAGATTGGTAGCCTAGCAGGAGTTCCACCGGGCCAATTCTATGCCAAGCCTAAGAATAGGTTCAATTTTATCATCCCTGGGGCTTCAAAGAAGGAACCCGCTTGGAAGGAAGAGTGAGTAGTAGCAGGAGGAAACTGGGGAAGCTCTATCTTCGTCGGCGGGCATGAGCTCGAGGTTGCTACGGCTTTTAGTGACAAACCCACTTGGGGTCAGGATTTCTTGCCCGATGAGTCTGAAGCCATGCTGAAGACCATCCTAGCTCGAAACTATTTGAATCTGAAGTTTTCGACCTCCGACCCCTTCGATCCCCGCAGGGTAAACAGGTACCTGCGGATATCCGGTGCTACCCTTCGTAAGTATCTCGATCTATTTTTGTTTTTTCTTCTTCTTTTTTTGTTGGAGGGTTCAATTCTGATGATCTTGACTCTTTTCTCTAACAGTGTTTGTTGTTGCTCCAGCTTCTCGCGAAGCTCGACAAGCTGGGATACCTCCTCTTCCTTCCAGATCTTCTCTGGGGGCTCTCTTGACTGTTCCGAAGAAGGGGGGGTCAACCACTAAAGTAGCTGCCCCATTCGTTCCTCCCCCCTCCTTCTCAGGTGAAGTCCAAGATGGCTTTTCTAGCATCTTGGGTTGTGAAGGCTCTAAACCGAGGAGAGTCTGCTTCTCAAGTAGTCAATAAGTCCGTTCCTACCCCTCCTCCAGAAGTCACTGCTCCAAACGATGCCCCCCGAGTCCTGCTACCCCTCTTTGCATTTTCGGTTGTATCTCGGGTAATCGAGGTTTCCTGGGAACCTGATGCTGATTCTTCTGAGATCGCCCCTTCTCGTCCGTACCAGCAATCTAGCTCGGTGGGTTAGGACGAGGTTCTGAAGCAATTTGTCGCATCTTGTCTAGGCGGCGGGCTTTTTAGAATGACAGCGATGCCAGTGGATATCTTGATCACCAAAGGGTCCGCCCTTTTAGCCGAGGTAATTGTCGCTTTTACTTCTTTACTGATCTGCTTGACTTGTCATTTTCTAACCTGATTTTCCTTTGCAGGCTTTCAAGTTTCAGGTAGCCATGGGGCATTAGGTAGCCTTCCTCCGTGATCGGGCAGCCATGGCTGAGGCTGAGGCTGAAGCTGAGCGAGCCATGGGGTTGCTTGCGCGGGCTCAGACTCTGGTCCAAGAGATGACCTCTAGCCAACAGGGAATGGAGACGCAGCTTGCTGAGCTTCAATGCGATCATGAGTGGCTGAAACGGGCTTTTGATCAGAAGACTCTCCGATCGAAGCGGCGGGCTAGCAGGCCGGTTGACTGGAGGGGAGAGGTGAAGACCCTAAATGCTGAGAACGAAACCTTACAGGCTTGAATTACCCAGCTCCAAGCCGAAGTGGAAGTTTCTTTTAGCGAGGGGTACTTCTATGCCTCCTATCAGGTTGCAGAGGCTCTTCCCCCTCCTTTCGATCTCTCTAGTATTACCGGCTGGGATAGAGCGGAAGTCATGTTGCAGGCTACGAAGATGTCTCTTCCAAAAACTGATAGAGCCGGTCCTTTCAGAGAGGGAACTGAGAAGCAGTTGGAGGTGCCAAATCCACCCCCTCTTGTTCCAGCCTTTCCAGCATCTGGTCCCGGTGAATCCTCAGAGAGGATTCATAACGAGGAGCTAGAAAGAGGTCTCGAGGAAGCCTGAGATCCTCCTGCAGTGCTCTCAGGAATAGGGTCAACAGAAGGCGGGACCGTGCCTGAGTCGGTGACCAGCCTTCTTGATGCAGTTATTCCTCCTGAAGTTATGGAGGTGATTAATGAAATCGTGGAGAAGATCCTGTTGACCCCGAGGCAGTCGGGGCTGATCCCGAGGAGGAAGTGGCTGAAGCGGTAGATGCAGCGGATCAGGATGAGCCTCGACTAGAGAGGGGAGCAGAGGGCGAGGTCCATTCTGTGGATGAGGAAGCTGAAGGCCCTCAGGAAGACGAAGAAGCTTGAGTTCTCTTCCATGTGATTTATTTTGAATGCCCAGAAAAGGGGTGGGCATCCCATCTTGAACTGTGTTTGATATCTTATTATTTTTCCTTTGTAGCTTGGAACCAGGGATTGGGCCCCCCTTGCTTGTAGTAGCCTTGTTGGGGAATATGCACCCTTACTAGATAATAAAAGTTTAATCTCAGATCTAAATCTTGCTTCCATGTACTTGCTTGATCGTCCAGCTTTTATATCGAAACGAGCTATCTTGGGGAAAAATTAAGATAAGAAAAACAAGTTATTGGCATTGAGCCCCCATACCAATGGAACTCCTAGCTCCACTTCTTATTGTGGGTTTGCTGTAGTAAGTAACCCTGTATCAAGGAGAGCTAGTAAAATAACATGAGCATTTAGAGTTTAAGTAAGTCGAGCCCTCCATCCCTGAGCCCCTTTGGGAGGTTGTAGCTCGAGTAGAACATTAAGTGGAGAATTGTTTAGTCCCTTCTTAGGCTCGGGATCAGGAGGGCTTCTGGGATTTCAAGCTCGATTCCTTCTTGGGGGTGGTAGCCCGACCAAGGCATCAGGAGCGCTATCTAGCTATTTCCTGGTCTGGAGGGCAACTATGCTCTTACACTCAGATCCTTCTTGGGGGTGGTAGCCCGACCAAGGCATCAGGAGGGCTATCTAGCTATTTCATGGTCTCGAGATTTGGATGGCAACTATGCTCTTACACTTAGATCCTTCTTGGGGGTGGTAGCCCGACCAAGGCATCAGGAGCTCTATCTAGCTATTTCCTGGTCTGGATGGCAACTATGCTCTTATACTCAGATTCTTCTTGGGGGTGGTAGCCCGACCAAGGTTTCATGAGCGCTATCTAGCTATATCCTGGTAGGGATGCACGTTTGGGGATTAGGGATGGATATAGGTCCCCCCATCCCTATCCCCACTTCCCAAACCCTCTCCTCATCCCCCCTTTTTCCCCATTCGGGGAAAATGGGGATGGGGGTGTTTGGGGGGAGGTATATCCATCCCCATCCCCAAATCCAGTTTTTTCCCGTTTTTCCCCATTTCCCCGTATCCCCGGGTCCCCCATTCCCCAATTCCCCCATTTAGCTAAAAATTATAAATTAAGCTAAAAAAAACATTTCATTACAAATAAAAATTAAGAATGCATTACAAATTCAACATAAATTTTTTAAATAATTCAAAGTTTCGAATAAAGACAATTTCATAAAATGAAAAATCTCCGTTCTTCAATCTCCACCCAATTCACTTAAGCCTTTGTTGCGCCACTACAATCCGCAGCCTACAAACAACAGTACAAATGTACAATATAAGAAGATGATTAAATGAAGTGAACACATGATGACTTGAATTTCTAAACAAGAATCTATTATCTACCTCATTCACTTCATTATCATTGTCATCATCAACATCAATGTCACCAACACCATCAATAATATTACCTAAATAACAAAATAATAGATGAAACAATTAAAAGTAATACACTAATACAGTTATACAATTACAAAATTAAATTAAATGCAATGTTTGATGTTTACCATACCTTTTTTCCCGGCCCATAGGCAATTTTGGGTACACATAATTGCCTCCAAAGTTGATGGTAGAAGTCTGTTACGTTGTGCACTTACAATCCTACCACTAGTACTGAATGAGGACTCTGAAGCAACAGTCGAAATTGGAATAGCTAATATGTCTCTAGCAATCTCAGACATTATAGGATATTTAATCCCATTAAGCTTCCACCAACTCCAAACATCAAATTCACTACTCCTAGGTAAAGTTTTTTCTTCCAAGTAACAATCAAGTTTAGATTTTTCAATAGCATCAGTACTTTCAGAGTTCCAAGAAAAGAAACTATCCAATGAATCCATCTCATCAACATGATTAAATTCTGAATTACAAATAGCCTTAATCTCTGTAGAACGTTTTTCACCAACCTTTACTTGATACTCTAGAAATATTTCTTCACAAAGATTGCACACTTTTTTAACCTCAACTAAACCTTTATCTTCTACATAAGTGAGAGGAAAGAAATATTGAGGGAGTTTTAATTTAAATCTAGGATCCAAAAGGCTTGCCATAGCTAGCACCCCTTGTACATCATTCCAATATCTATCAAACTTTTCCACCATATTCGATGCCATGCTACTTATCTCAACACAACTAGAAGTTTCCCACTTTCTCAATGATATTTTTATCTCACAAATTTTATTAAAGAAGACATTGCTTGTGGGATATTTTGTTCCGGAAAACATTTCCGTAACACTATAAAATATTTTCAATTTATCACACATTTCTTTAGCCAACTCCCAATCACTCTCTTCAATCCTAGTTTTATATTGAGACTCACGTTGGTTTAAACGATAAAACACTTCTTTATAATTCAAAGCAACACTAAGCATCAAATAAGTTGAGTTCCAACGGGTGTTACAATCAAGCATTAAGCTTTTCTCACAACCAATATTCAAAAAATTTGCAGCCTCCTCAAATTTCTCCAACCTTTTTGGGGTTGCCGTCCAAAAAGAAACACTATCACGAATCCTTTCAATCCCAAATTCAATAACATCCAACCCACATTTCACAATCAAATTTAAAATATGTGCAGCACATCGCATGTGAAACAAATGTCCATTCATGATCAATGAACTAGGAGACAATCTACCTAACAATATATCAATCATGCTATTATTTGTGGAACAGTTTTCTAGAGTCAATGTAGATAACTTCCTATCAACATTCCAATCCAACAAACTATTCATTAATGCAGTCGAAAGGTTTTCAGCATTGTGAGGGCATGGCACATACATAAACCTAACAAAGTAGATTTTAAATAAATTAAGATCTAAAACACAAACACATCAAACAATTATAACATATAAAATAACCACAAGTTTTATTACCTCAAAAGTCGACTCTGTAGTTGCCATGAACTGTCAATGAAGTGTGACGTGACAGTCATGTAACCCTTCTTTTGATTGCTAGTTGTCCACATATCCGAAGTAATGGCAATCCTACCCGGAATCTTTCCCAACATAGTCAATAAACTTGCCCTCTCTATCTCATACATACTCATAATATCCCTTCTAGCAGTAGTTCTACTTATTGGCTTAAATAATGGCTGCAGTGATCTAGTATAGTCTCTAAACCCCTCATGCTCAACCATTTTAATAGGATAGTCATGCATCAAGATCATCCTAGACAACTCAATCCTAGATACTTCATAATCAAAGTGTTGAGCTGCTAAGGTAAGACAAGAACTCCCACTATTCCCTATTGCCCTTTTTCGTGACAAAAGACTTTGGTTCTGATATACCTCTATCGATCTTTGCCCAAACCTCATCTTACAAGTTTTTTGATGATTAATTAAACCCTTTGTACCTGACCCAACAACATATGCATGTTTGCAATACTTGCAAATAGTTTTTTCCTTACCATTTACACTACCAAAATCATAATGTTCCCAAACAGTAGACCTAAACTTTCGTTTTCGTTCAGTTACCTGGTCAGCAGAGCGAATTTGACTGCTGCTTTCTTCAACATTAACCACATTGTCCACGTTATTTGAGTTCACTTCTGGCTGAGAAGAAACTGAAAAAAAAAACATAAACAAAAACAAATAAGGCAACAAACAATAGAGAACAATAGAGAATGTAAGAATGTTGTCAAGTTTGAATTCAGATGTTGGATTTTATATTTAAGATTAATTTATATAACCCCACTAAATTAAAATTAAAAAATCATGACTGAACTAGTTGATAGTTTTGAAATATCAGACTCTGAAATGAAATCAAACGAGCAAAATTAAAAATAAAAAATGAAATCTCTACCTTGTTTTTGTTTTTGTTTTTGTTTGCTTTGAGACATGATGTGGAGATCAGAGAAAAGTAGCAGTTGGTGTCATCGGAGAAGAAATGGTCGTCGAATGGAGCAGCAGTTGGTGAAGATCTGAACTGAAACTGATCTGGAAGGAAGCGACATCTGGTCTCGTCGGAAAAGAAGTGGTTGTCAAATGGAGCAACAGTTGGTGAAGATCTGACTGAAACTGATGTAGCGAGAAGCAACAACTGGTGTTGTCGGAGAAGAAATGGTCGTCGAACGGAGCAGCAGTTGGGGAAGATCTGAACTAAAACTGATCTAGAGGGAAGTGACAGCTGGTCTTGTCGAAAAGAAGTGGTCGTCGAACGGAGCAACAGTTGGTGAAGATCTGACTGAACTGATGTAGCGAGAAGTAGCAACTGGTGTTATCGAAAAAGAAATGGTCGTCGAACGGAGCAGCAGTTGGGGAAGATCTGAACTGAAACTTATCTTGAGGGAAGCAGCAGCTGGTCTCGTCGGAAAAGAAGTGGTTGTCGATCGGAGCAACAATAGGTGAAGATCTGAACTGAAAATGATGTAGAGAGAAGCAACAGCTGGTGTTGTCGAAGAAGTATTGGTCGAAACAGAGAAGCAACTGGTCTCGTCGGACGGAGAAGCAGCCGGTGAAGGAGTGGTCGACTGGTCTTAGTCTGGTCCACTGCGTGACAATCTTTGGTCTTAGGTTTTAAAGGTTAAAAGATTCTTTATATATGTAGGGTTTGAAAGATGAAATAAATAAATAATATATATATATATTAATTATATTTATATAATTTTGGGGGAAATGGGAAAATGGGGATCCCCATCCCCATCCCCATTTCAAATGTGGGGGAAATGGGGAAATGGGGATGGGGAGACCCCTCCCCCTCCCCATCCCCATCCCCATTTTAATTTGGGGATGATTTTCATCCCCCCCCCCATTTCCCCATTTTTCCCAAAAAAAAAATCCCTAAATGGGGATGAGGGTAGGGGATTTGGGGCCCGGGGATTTTTGTGCATCTCTATATCCTGGAATTTTGATCCGGATGGCAGCTATGCACTTATACTCGAATCCTTCTTGGGGGAGGTCACCAGACCAAGGCATCAGGGATGATGAGGGGGCTTCCCTGGTAAATCTAGTCTCAAGATCTGGATGGCAACTATGCTCTTATACTCAGACCCTTCTTGGCGTGGGGTGGTGCCCGGCCGATGCATCAAGAGCAGCAAGGGGGCTTCCCCAGCTTACCCCTGGTCTTGAGGCGATAATGTCGAAACTTTCCATGTAGACCCAAATCATTGTAGGACATAGTCGGAGAAGGAGTAAACAAGAAAACATGCGAGCTTTATTGATATGGAAGATGGAGTACAATACTGTCAGAAAATAAAAAGAAGCTAGTCAGAGGTTGTCTGCTCCTGAGTCCCATGTTCAAGGGTATAATTTCCTTAGGTGATCCGCATTCCAAGTATGGTCGATGAGTCGGCCATCCATATCCTCGAGCTTGTACGCCTCATTATTGATCACCATCTTTATTAGGTAGAGTCCTTCCCAATTAGGCCCTAGGACCCCGTCTGATCTCTTCTTGGTGTTCAACGTCACTTTCCGGAGGACCAGATCCCCTTCTTTGAAGCTTCGGGTTTTAACCCTCTTGTTGAAGTACCTGACAATCCTGCCTTGGTAGATTGCTACATTTTCAGCTATTCGATCTTGTTTTTCCTTCAAGAGATCCAAAGTAGCTCGGAGCTTGCTTTCATTGCTTCCCGATTCAAACCGGTGGACTCTAAAGGAGGTCAACTTGTGCTTTATAGGTAGGACTGCTTCAACCCTGAAAGCCAGCGATAGGGTGTTTCCCCGGTAGCTGTTCTCCTTGTAGTGCTGTAAGCCCAGAGGACCTCATGAAGCTCCTCTACCCATCTGCATTTCTTTTGTTGTAGCTTTTTCTTCAATAACTTCTTGATGGTTTTGTTTGTGGATTCCACCAGACCATTGGTATGAGGGTGGGCTACCGAAGCAAAACGAAGGTCGATTCCCAAACCTTGACAAAAATCTATGAATCGGGCATTGTCGAACTGTTTTTCGAGGTCGGTTATGATGACCAGAGGGGTTCCGAACCTACAAACTACATTGGTCTTGATGAACTTTGTTGTATTTTCTTCTAATATCTGGGAGAGTGGTCCGGCTTCAACCCATCTTGTTAAGTAGTCAATTGCCACGATAGCATGCTTGGCTTGTCCCGGAGCTGTAGGAAGTGGTCCAATCAAATCTACCCCCCACATAGCAAAGGGGTATGGCGAGCTAAAAGATGACAAACGCTCTAGAGGGAGGTGACTCAAGTTTGCGGCCTTTTGGCATGCCTCACAGGTTTGCACCAAGTTCTTAGCATCTTGATGGATGGTCGGCCAGTAATACCCCATACGGAGAACCTGATATTCCAAGGCCTCTCCACCAATATGGTTCCCGTATTCCCCGGAGTGAACCTCTCGCAAAACCCATTTGTCATCTTCCGGGTTTAGACATCGGAGCAGGGGAAGGTATTTCCCCCTTCGGTATAAATGTCCATCTACCATGCAATATCTGACTGAGAGCCTTTTAACCCTCTTAGCTTGGTCGGGCTCTCCAGGAAGTTTTTTGTCCTGTAGATATTCTGCTATCGGATCCATCCAGTATGGCTGTCGGTCCAGGGTATAAGCTTTCTTACCAGTCATAATGCTAGGTAGGGGGGTTATTTGAAGAGAGACTCCGTGTGGTAGGGTCTAGCCACCATAGGCAGCTATCTTGGCTAGGACGTCAGCTCGATGATTTAACTGTAGAGGTATCTGCTCGATTCTAAATCCCCGAAATCTGGACTTGAGTTGTTGCACCAGTTTCAAGTAAACGATCATGTTATCTCCTTTGCCCTGATAATCCCCGGAAACCTGGTTGACCACGAGTGAAGAGTAGCTCTTGATACTTAGGTAATCAACCCCGAGCTCTATGGCAGCTTTTATCCCAGCTAGCAGAGCTTCGTATTCCGCTTCATTGTTCGTGGCTTTAAATTCAAACCTGAAACAATGGCAGCACTCAGTTCCTTCTAGGTCAATGAGGACTATGCCTACTCCACCCCCGGACTGCCAGGAAGCTCCGTCATTAAAGAAAGTCCATGACTAGCAGCCCTCCGACCAGTTGTCAGATTTTGAAATCCTCTCAAGGGTGACATTTGTTACCGCGGGGGTTACCTGATCTGAAGGTACTGAAAGCTCGGCTACAAAGTCCGCTAGTGCTTGAGCTTTTATAGTGGTCCTAAGCTTATACTTTAAATCGAACTGGGTAAGCTCTAGGGCCCATAGAACTAGCCTTCCTGAAACATCCGGCCTTTGCAAGAACTGACGGAGAGGTTGGTCCGTCACCACTGCTATTGAATGAGCATAAAAGTAAGGACGGAGTTTCCTTGCCGAAGTCACCAATGCATAATCGAGCTTCTCCAGCAAAGTATTGTTTTTTTCGGGCTTGGTTAGAGCGCGACTCACATAGTAGATAGGTCACTGGATCCTATCCCCGTATTCCTTAACCAAGGCCCCACTTTTAGAGGTTTCTGAAACGGCCAAGTATATTTGGAGTTATTCTCCAGGATTTGGCTAAACCAGAAGTGGAGGGCACGTTAAGCATCTTTTCAAAGCTTGGAAAGCCTGTTCGCTCTCCTGATCCCACTTCATGTTTCTTCCCTGCTTGATAGCTTTGAAGAATGGTAGGCACTTATCGATAGACCGGGAGATGAACCTATTGAGCACTGCTACCTGACAAGTCAAGGCTTGAACCTGTTTAAAAGATACGGGGGATTCTAGATCCAGGATAGCCATGGTTTTTTCTGGGTTAGCCTCTATGCCTCTCTGATGGTCCATGAAGCCCAAAAACTTCCCCGCAGTTACACCAAAGGCGCACTTGGAAGGGTTCAACCTCATATGGTTTTCCCTTAGGATCATGAAGGTCCTTTGAAGGTCATCTAGGTGGCCTTCCGAGGTTGAAGATTTAGTGATCATATCGTCGATATATACTTCCATCGACCTTCCAATTTTGGGCTTAAACAAACGGTTAACTAACCTCTGGTAAGTAGCTCCAGCATTTTTGAGCCCGAAAGGCATCATCTTGTAGCAGTATAAGCCTTGTACGGTGATGAAGCTGGTTTTTTCTTGGTCCACGGGATGCATCATAACCTGATAGTAACCAGAAAACGCATCCATGAAGCTCAAGAGCTTGTTCCCGGAGGTAGAATCGACCAACTGATCAATTTTTTGCAGAGGAAAATTATCCTTCGGGCATGCCCGGTTGAGGTCGGTGTAGTCCACGCACATGCGCCACTTCCCATTTGCCTTCGTGACCATGACCACGTTGGCGAGCCATTCGGGATAGCGGGCTTCTCGAATGAAGCCCGCCTGGGTGAGTTTATCCACCTCTTCTGAACCTCCATATTTCTTTCATTGTTGAAGTGGCACTTTTTTTGTTTGACAGGCTAAAAGGTCGGATCCACCGCCAGTCGATGTGTAGCTAATGTCATTGGGATCCCCGGCATCTCCGCATGACTCAAGGAGAAAATATCGTTGAACTTCATGAAGAGCCTAATCAAACCCTCTTTCATTCCTACCATAAGGGTAGCTCTGATCTTGACGACCTTCGAGGGATCGGTTAGTCGAAAAGGAATCTCCTCTAATTTGTCGACAGGGTGGCCGCTGGCCCATTCCCTTCTCTGTTCTTCCATGTCGGGCACCACAAGGCCTTCTTCGGGACAATCGGTGGAGCCCGCGTCTTCTAGGTATAGTGTCGGGGTTACCCCGCCTTGGATAGTCATTACTTGGGTGAGATGTTTAGCTAGAGCTGTTGGGTTAGCTGACACTGCATAGCATTTCCTAGCTGCTTGCTGATTACCCCGAACCTCTCTCACCTTGTCTCCAACGGGGAACTTCAGGACATTGTGGTAAATAGACAGGACCCCCTTTAGGGATGATAGGAATGGCCTCCCTAATATTGCGTTGTAGGCCGACTGGTTATCCACCACTACGAAGTCGGTCATGATGTTTTGTTGAAGAGGTGTGGCTCCGATGATCACTGGTAGGATTTTTGATCCTTCGGGTGTGATGAAGTCCCTAGTGAAACTGTATAATGGAGTAGTACAACTGTTGTAGCACCATTGCTTCAAGTTTAGTTTCTCCAAAGTATCTTTGAACAGAACATCAACACTGCTACCTGTGTCGACGAGCACGTCGTGCACCATGAAGTTGGCAATTTGTACTGTAATGACCATGGAGTCATCATGTGGCTGCACGGTGTTAAAGATATTTTCCTCAGTGAAAATGATTTGAGACAGCTGGGAGGGGTTGATCGATCTCTGGTCGACCTTGAAGATATTCCGCCCTTCGTTCATACGAGGGACCTTCCTAGCATGGGTTTTTCTGGAATTGTTAGAGATGTCGGCCAGAGTGGGACCTCCGCTGATAGTGTGAATTACCTGAATCTGTTGCATCAGGTCCGCTTGATCTCCCTTCCTCTTCTCAGTGTGTTCCCGAATCTCAGATTGGACCCCCCTTCCAGTTTGAATGTTCTCCCTAACTTGTTGTAAGAACTCTATCAAGCATCCTCCCCTTATCAAAGCCTCAATCTGGTTCCGCAGGTTGTAGCATTCTGAGGTGTTGTGCCCTACGTCCTCATGAAAGTCGCAATATTTATAATGATTTCTTTTGTCGACCGAGACTTTCATGGGAGCGGGGTTCTGTAACAAACCCTTGTCCCGAATAGCGAGGTAGATTGTTTCTCGAGATGCATTCAAGGGAGTGTAACTGTCGTATCCCCTCTCATCGCGGGCTATAGGGGCCATAGTCCTGGGAGGTGGTAAAGCTTGATGAGGAGTTCGCTTATCCGGATACCTTTCAGGTCGGGGGCTTAGGAAGAGGGAAACCGTATATTGATTTATTGGGGGGTTTGTTCCGGCTCTTTTGATCTTGCTCTGGTATGGGAGCTTCCTTCTTTTATCGCTTTTCAGCCCTCATGTCATCATGCTCCATCTTGACCTTTAGCTGTTCGTCGACCTCGATTTGTTCTAGAGCCCGATCATAGGCTTTCTGGTAGGTTTCCAGAGGTCTCTTGGTAAAAGACAGGAATAGTTTTCCAGCCCACAAGTTTCTCCTGAAGTTGGCGAGGGTTTCTCTCTCGGTGAAGACCCTCATCTGGATGACCTCCTTGTGGAACCGCTCGACATAAGCCCAAAGAGTTTTCTCTCTCTTTGGATCACGTATTGTAGATGAATCGGGTCTTTTAGTCGGGGCTTACCCCCCTGGAATTGTGAGCAGAAATCAGTTGATAATATGGTGAAGGAATCTATGCTCCCAGCGTGTAGTTTCCTAAACCAAGTCTTAGCATAATCCGTGAGTGTGGTGGGGAACATCCGACACATAGCGGCCCTGGTTGTGTTCTGGACCTCCATTTGTTGAACGAAACTCTCTAAGTGGCTCAGCAGATCTTCAGTCCCGGAGAACCGCTGGCATTTTGAACTTAGGTGAGAGCTCTGCCTCCCGGATCTTTCTGGTGAAGAGGGCGTTCATTTCACTTAGAGGATCTTTCTTGTCCTTCTTGTACTTCCCCTTCTTCATCAATTGGATCTCTTTCTGTAGCTCTGCCAACTGTTCCCTTAGTCGCTTGCTTTCGGACTTCCTTGAGTCGATCTCGGATTCCTCACCATCAGATCCCTCTGATGAACTGGTGACCTCTACCCAGTTCCTTTTTAGGAGGGAGCTTGCTCGGGGGCTTTGTTGACTTTCTTTATTTCTACCCCGGGCTTCCCTCCTTGAAGTCGTTGGGTGGATGAGCTATTCCCGTCCCCGAGGAAGGACATCTACCACGGATTTGACTTGTCGTGGTTGGTAGCGTGGCAATGCTTCAGGAACATGGGGCATGGGTTATAGTCTATCCTGGATCGAGGTCGGGAGCCCCGCTCTGTTGAGAGTTGATTCCCGAGGGGCAGACCCAAAGTGATTAAAGGCTGGTTGCCTAGCCCCAGGCCTGCTTGATTCCCCTTGATTGCAGAGACCCGTTTGTTGGATAGCGATACCCTCAGCGAGTAGTCGAAGGCGGACGTTCTCTACAAAGGCCGCCGCTTGTTGGTCAAGCTCGACTTGGCTTCCCAGAGGGGGATCCTGAGCCCACACAGTAGCTGGCTGGATGGGAATCTGGCTATGGAGCCCAGATTTTCTTCTTTTCCTCGAAACCTTTCGTGTCTATGTAGCAGAGGGTTGTCCCGAGGTGCCCTGCTGCCCTTGTGAGGAGCGGAGCTTCATGATGACTTTGAAATAAAGAACTTTTTAAATGTAAAAAGATGGTGGTGTGAGAGGTTTCCCACAGACGGTGCCAGAAATTGTTGACAGGAAATTTGCTCGAGATGAGAAATTCCAGTTAACACCCTCGAGACCACTACCACGAAAGCGGTGGCTGGGGTCGGTACCGTTGGTTTCCGACCTGTTTAAGAGAAAGACGAGTGGTAATAACGGTAAATGGGAGCTGTATTATTGATATATTGCTTTAAGATATAAATAACTCTCTTGTTTGCTCACAATCTGTCGGAGGAGTAGGGTGGTGGCAACTCGGTGCTTGTCGAATAGTAGAGATGAAGGTGACCGTGTTCTGAAATCAGAATTTAGGCCTTCCTTCTATGTTTATATCTGTTGTTTATGATTTTATGTATGTCGCTCGATCTATCTCTGTTGTCTCTGTGTGTGTTCATATATAAATATCGTCCAAGTAGGTTTCAATTTCGTAAATACTTTGTCATGATCCCATGAATTTGTTCCCTCCTTATCGGGCTAGATTTGTCATTTAAATTTGAATTGTTTCCGGATTCGATGATATGGTTGACGAAGATAAGTTTGTTGCCTTATTTGAATTATACTCTTGACGTGCATGTGAACATTTCGTAGACACGATCCCGTGTGTACGTGCCATGAATTTTCATGGAGGTCATCCTGCCAGCCGCCTATTGCCCCGTAGAGCGAGGTAGACCCCTGCTCTGGCTCTGTTCCTGGGAGCTTAAGATGGATTTTCCTTTACCCGTGGGGGCCTGAGGTGTTCTTGTAGACCCTTCTGGAAGGTAGCTGGGGTAAAGCAGACTTAGGCATGATTCCTCCTTTATGCCCAGCAAGGACATCGGGCTTCTGGAGAGGTTGGCGGGCTTCTTTCAAATGTCTCTTGAGCTGGAAGACTTCCCCTGGCTTTTACGGGGCGGTTGTCGACCTCAGAGCCGAGGTTCCCCGATAGATGGCCTGGAGAAGCCCGGGTTCCAATGCTCTTGTGGGGGCTCGTCCCTGTCGCGCTTGGCTTGTCTTCTGGTAACTTTGAAGTCAAACCGGCCTTCCCTACTCCTGCGGGGTGGCTTTACAGGCTTTACGGTCTTTCCCGGCTTCATGAGTGTCGATTGTAAGTGAAAAATTTCTCTTTGACCCCTGGCCTAATTTCCCTATTAACACAATTATTGAATATAAATTAAATTGTGACTAAATCAAAAACTTCATAATTTGACCAATTGTCAATTATAATCCTAATAGAAATCAAATTCTTCATAATTTGACTAGATAACTAAATTCGTTTTATTTATCTACTTATAAAATATAGTATTTGATACTTATCATATTACCATCAATAATATGACATTAGGAGACCTACTCCTACTAGGAATTTTTTTTTTGACTTTTAATTAAATAATTAATTAATTAACAAATTAATTAATTTTCATTTAATAAAATAATAAAATAAAAAACAATATAATAAGCTATTATACATAGCCTAGCCACCCAAGTCCACACATAGACATATATATTGTTTTTTCCATTTTATTAAATTCATTGGTCCTTAATAAAAGGTTCACATGTGAATTAGACCCATTCTTACAAAAAGAAACAAGTCCACATGCCTTAATACAATTCTAAATGGACCCATAAAGTAGTCTGGTATAATATATCAAGTGATCCATGCAAGTTCGTGTGAATTGATGATCTTGGCGGGCTATCTAAATTTAAGCTCCAATAGACATAACCTAATCACAATCAACAAATGATTCACTTAGGTCTGATCTATTAATTTTAGTTATTTAGTGAATTTTAGTTAATTCCACTAAAGAACTAAAATTGAACTCTTAAATAAAAATTGAATAAGTTAATGTTCCTCATTCATACCACAGACAATCTTAATGGAGATAGTGTATCCTCATGAAGAATACCAGTAATCGCCAAGAGTTCATAGACTGCCTATAGCTCTCTAAGTTACCATATTTACTCATATGACCACATTTTGAACTTGGATATATTGACTTGTCCAGAAGCCATGTTTCAATAGACACTATTGAACACTTAACGTTAAGATTTAATATCCAATACCTTAAAACATCCATATGATGATATTCTACTCACATTTAATAAATGGAGCCACGATGTCCATATCTATAAATGAAGTCCTCTATCGATTAACAAATGAATACCACCAAACTATCGATGATAGATTATGCTATATAACCGTACCCATTGATAGCTCAAATGATAACACTTGCAACCATAAATCCATCATTTATCTCAGGATTGAGATACTCTCCGATTGTCTTCATGTGAAAACCTTTATCCATTGACGGTTCTAGATAAAGTATCTCACTGTGATCATATTCAATACACTTAGTGCACTAGATTCTTTTACTCAAAGACACCACACTTTGATGATTTTAGACTCATCATAACACATTTGATCCCACTCAAATGCTAGCAAAAGAATATACAACCTTTATCTTAAGTTGTGAATTTTTATTCAAGACTAACTAAAGAATTATGTCTACCTCATACATATTCGGAAGTATGAACAATTCTTCTTTTCCATGGATTTTATAGAAGGTTTGTCGTCGTCTAATGAGAAGTCTGTTATTATGGTAGTTGTCGATCGCCTATCAAAATACGCTCATGTCATCCCATTACAACATTCATATACTGTTGTGAGTGTCGCTAAGGCCTTCATGGAATAGAATGTGTGACTACATGGAATTCCCACGACCATTGTATGTGATCGGGATCAAGTCTTCACAAGTTTGTTTTGGAAAACTCTCTTCCAGCAACATGGGACGTCACTATGCATGAGTTCTAGTTACCATCCGCAAACGGATGGACAAACGGAAGTCGTAAATCGCACTCTCGTGCAGTATCTTTGTTGTTTTTCCGGTGACCAACCGCGAAAATGGCAAGAGTGGATTTCATGAGCAGAATATAGCTACAACACCTCCACTCGTTCTTCCACCAAGATTACTCCCTTTGAAGTCGTATATGGGGTTCCACCTCCAAAGTTGTTATCATTTGTTCCCGGTACAACCAAAGTAGATGCTGTGAACAAAACCATGCGCTCTCGTGAAAAGATCCTTGTTGATTTACGCCGCAATTTGCTCTTAGTACGTGATCGAATGAAGTCCCAAATTGATCAACATCGGAGGGACATTAGCTTTGAGGTAGGTGATTATTTGTATGTCAAGTTGCAACCCTACAAGTAGAAAACTATAGCCTTCCGGAGTTCGTTAAAATTGGCACCATGGTTCTTTGGACCTTATAAAGTTCTGGTTGTTGCTTACAAGTTAGAGCTGCCAGCAGGGTCGAAAGTCCATGATGTTTTTCATGTAAGTCTTCTCAAGCGACATGTGAGACCAGTTGACCCAGTTGCAAATAAAACTCCTCCGCCGCCCATAAATTTAGAGATACCTGATATTCTGCCCCAACCGAAGGCTGTTTTGGTTAGCCGTGTAATTCGAAAAGGCTCGTATCCACCAAAAACAGTCGGAGCTCTGATCAAAGACTCCACCTGGGAAAGATAGACATTGTCCCATATTATCTTATTTATTTTATTTAATTGTTATCTTGATTTGAATGAATAAATTAGGTTGATGAGGATAGAGTTTGATAAGATTAGGAATAAATTAGGATGGTGCCAATCGGTTCCTATTTTCAGGAGATGTAATTGTCAGTTTGTAGACCAGGACATTTATGAATAAAGGGTATGGAGTTAAGCTCAAATCTTCTCCTGTTTCTTTTCTCTTTTCTTTCTTCCTCCCATTAATCCAAATTCTCTCGTATCAGTTTGATGAAAGGATTGAAAGAGAAAATCTTAACAAAGAAACTTAGAGAAGACGATTAACTCCATTGATGAAGCTTCACAAACATCTGAAGAATTTCTTTTTCATTAATTACAACTCATTTACATTCTGATTATAAACAACAGCTAATAACTGAATTGATACAAGAGTCGAGATAAAGATAACTATCAAGACTCTAACTAACTAAAAACGTTATAAACTGATTCCTAACCCTTTGCCAGGTCAGCTTCTGAATTTACACGAGTTCGTTACAAACATTCTCTTCATCTCATTCAATCGAAGACGATTGATCTTGATCTTGATCTTGATGCTGACACGTGTGATGATTCATACTTGAGGGTCTACGTAACCAGTGAAGCATAAGGAGATTGAGCTTGGTTAGCTTTACAGCCGTTAGTCTTCTTTGAGCTTGAGCTGAACCGTTCTTACCTTCAACATACAGATTCATCATCAAAAAATGAAATGGTGGTAAAGTATTTAACGTAAGGAAACCCAAAGCTGTTTTCCTACACATGAAAAGTTATTATTATATTTGCGAATACTTTCATGAAACCAATTTTTCTTAAATTGAAACCCTTGCTACAAAACAGAGAAAATTGATACATGAGAATGAGAAGAAACAAAACCCAGATACAGCATATAAATAACACATATATAGAGATACATATGACATGTAAAAACAAGCTTAGATGGTACTAATGAAAGAAGTAGGATTAGGAGGTGTTGGGATGTCTACCGTCCCTTCCAGCATAAGTAGAACTTTCTTCATTGATGGACGAAGCGATGGCTCGTCAAGAATGCACCAAAGTGCAACCTTAATTATCCTCTCCAACTGTTTTGGTTCAACCTCTTCAACACCAACTAATCGGCCTAGCTCACCGCCCTCAAAACACTGGTAAACCCAATCTTCAAGAATAACTTGATCCTCCAGAAGACTTTGGTCTAAATTTTTCCGACAACATATGATCTCCAGTAGCACTACACCAAAGCTGTATACATCTGCTTTAACTGTCACGGGCAGCTTCCGATGCCATTCAGGTGCTACATATCCCCTCGTTCCTCTAATCCCGGTGAATGTTTTAGTTTGGTCTGCCTTCATTAACTTTGCCAATCCAAAGTCAGAGATTCTTGCACACCCATTCTCATCCATGAGTATGTTTTGAGGTTTTATGTCGCAATGGATGATTTGTGCCTCACACTCATCGTGCAAATATAGAATACCTCTAGCTATGTCCCGTGCAATTCCCATTCTTTCAACCCAGTTAAGTTGTTTTTCAGGTGTGAAGAGTATATCTGCAAGAGATCCACTGCTCATGTACTCATACACCAAAACCTTGTGGGGGCCATCAATGGAATAACCAAGTAGACGAAGCAGGTTCCTGTGGTGAACCCTCCCGATTACTTTTATCTCCGTCCGAAACTCCCTTTCACTTGTAGATAACACGTTCTGCAGTCGCTTGGCAGCTACAAACTTTTCACCATCATTCAGCATAGTCCCTTTATAAACTGTACCGGATGATCCTCTCCCAATTTCTTCCCTGAAACCGTCGGTCATTCTTTCAAGTTCTGCATAGCTATATGACCGGGGAGCAACATCCTCCAAATATTCGGTATTGCCATTATGAGAATTCCTTCTATATAATAAGACACGGTATCTGTGGTTAACCATTCCAAAGATTGCCACTACAACAGTTAGCGAAAAAACAAATAAACAACCGATGATGATGATGATGATGATGATATCTTTCTTGCCTTTTCTGGTGGCAAAGATCCTATCAGTGGAAGATTCAGTTGCTTCTTCCACCTTGATGAAAACAACATTTGAATCTTCTGATTTTGATGATCGTTTCCCATATCTCAAAGGAAGCCTTTGTTTTTTGCAATAACCATCTTTAAATATGGCCACTGCGCAATTACAGTCATCCAAGCATGCTAGTGAGCAATCTTCTCTGGATGTTTGTGAAACAGAATATGTAGCATTTTCTCAAATAGTATTGTCCTCCTCTCGAATGGTGTAGTTTCTACCCTTATTTTTGCAACTTTCTGCTGTGAAATTTCTTTCGCAACCTGAAGTCCAGATGCCTTGGTTAACATCTGCAAATCCTGGAAGACATCTACATCCAGGTTTCTGATCACTCGAAACGCAAAACATGTTAAAGCCACAGAAACCCCTCGGAGCACACCCGTCATTCGTATTATTCCACAGGATTGACCACCGGCTGCTATTACTCAAATCGTGAGAATATAGCCGGAGTAACCCATCCCAATCAATTTTCAACATATATATGGTTCCCTGTCTTCCAAACACTCATGTGTTAGATTCTTCGAAGTGAAGCCAGTGGCGTTGAGAATGTAAAGCCTGCCATCTAAGTCAAGGTTTAGACTCCCTTTATCACCCATATCATAAGTTTCTGATTGCCAATAAGCATATTCAGGTATTGGATTTCCTATGGGGTACAGCACAAGGTTTCCGTCCCTTTGCATCCTAAGGAAAAAAATACCCGTTGATTGATCAGTTAAAGACAAACTCGAAAACAGCTCGTTCGGTGCAGGAAGAATTTGAGTTGGCAGAAGATTATCTGTTGGATATGCAAAACTCTGCCATATTATATCTCCATCAGAATTATAAAGCACGAAGTTTCCCGTATCAAGCATGGAAGCATAAGAGGCAGTCTGTGAAATGTCAGCTATATCAGTATCCTGATCTTGTTCTGTTTGCAGGACGAGCCTTACGTCAGCATCAGTCAAAAGCAAGGTTGCGTTGCCTGAAACTGGTGGTACATTTCGGTTAGCAGTCCACACTACAGTTTTCTCAGGAATGCCGGCAAGAAAAACCCCAACAGAATAGCCATTGCCTCTTTGATAAAATCCGAACGCATAGAGACCGGATTTTGACAGCCATGAGGAGGTTTTGGTGGGTGTTAGTGATGATCCGCGGCTTATATAAGACTGTGTTTGTTGAGCCGTAGCAAGAGAAGAAATGGACAGGACAAAGAAGAGGATGGTTAAATAATGCATCAAAGGAAAATGATCTCTCTGCATCTTCTAAGGTTTCCAAGGCTTTTGTTTTTTAATTTCAGGAAAGCTTGATTATATTCAAGTATGAGAAGCTGGAGATGTATTTAAGAGTCTTCCAGGTCAAGTCACTCAAAGACAAGCTGGAGATGTATCAATTCCGGAGTGTTCTGGCGTTAAATATTCTTTCACAAATCATGTGAGCACTATGGAATTATGGAATCGAACATCATTCCAACATTTTGTTTATCAAATAAGTCTATGATGAAAATCAACCAAGATTTTTCGACCAAATTGACTATAAGTTTCACTAAACATTTAATTTAATAGTTTAAACTATTAATAAGTAAGAGCTTGATTATAATATTTTAAGCACAAAACAAGATTTCTTGACCAATAAATTGACGTCAATACAGTATGTTCTTATTCTGGTGAAGATTTTACCTTTTGCAAAAGAGATTGGATTGTAAAGTCCTCTAAAAAATGCGTGTTGAAGCATTAATGCTTAACAAGCACGCTAAGTTGACTGGCTAGGGTTCAAGTCTTCAACCCCTCGAACGCTCCATGACTTTGACTACCAAATACCAATTAACTTGAATTTATACCATTTCACATGTTTTTGCCTACCAACAAATCCATGTGTTTATTTTTACTTTTGAGGATTAACGGAAATAAGGGTAGGGATGGGCGCCTGGGCTAGCTGTCGGCAACCGCTTCGCCGAGGCAACCGACAGCACTTTTGATTTCTTAGAAAAACCAAAAATCAAATAATAAAACAATATGTGACGTTTCACATTTTACCATATTGTACCCTTCTGATGGGGATGTTTCAGTAATTATCCCGTAAAAATTTAAAAACTAAGTTTTTGAACGGAGTTCTTCTCCACAATCCATAAATTATATACGTACACTCAAATTTATTTTCTTTTTTAATGACAATTTTATTTTAAATTAAAATTAATAAACAAGTTAAAAAAAGTTTAAAGACACTTCAAATCAATTAAATTATTTAAAAATAAAATTCTCTCTTCTAAATCATTAGATTAAATATTACGTATTAAAGTCTCTCTCATAAATATGTTATTACCATAATAAACACTCTCACCTAACTACTCTCTCTATTTGTCTTAAAAAAAATCATATCTCCATATTTTTAAAATCAATCTCTAATTAACAGTTAAAGAAAAAAAAACATGAATATTTTGGTTTTCGCTAAACTAATATATATATTAAAAAGCCAATACAAATATCTCGCTTAAAAAAAAAATAGATATATGAAAACTTGATTGTTACAACTAGATTCAATTAAACTCAAAATTTCTAAAACTAATGAAAGAATTAAAGTTCCGTAGACAATCACATACATACAAAAGTAATAAAAAACATTTTCTTATTTTGATTTTTTTTTTCTAATATATATATATATATACAGCTCCTAAAGATCAAGCTTATTCATAAGTTTTTTTTTTCTTTAACCGTTAGTCTTGCTTGAGAAAGAATAAAGAAAGAAAATTAGATATATGCATTGGAGGAGAGAGTTTAATATGGTAATTAAAAATTTATGAGACAGTGTTTTAAATGTAATATTTAATCTAATGATTTATGAGAGATAATTTCTATTTTTAATAATTTAATTAAAAAAAATACTTTTCCGATGAATCCAAAGGCTACGTTGGCTCATCCTAACTTTTATTAAAATAAAATGGAATGTCTTTAGAAATTTATTTTTTAAACTGAAATGTCTTTAGAATAGAAGTGTCAAACAAACAAAAAGAATAATCTTGGAATAAAAGAAAGTATCTTTAGAAATTTTTTAAATTTAAATTTTGATAATGGTGTGCCTTTAGAAAAGAACGGTAAAAAAATGGATCGTCAAAAGAAATTATCTTTTGAAAAATGTTTCAATAATTTTATATTTTTAAAAAGACCAAGGTTTCACTTACCCATACCTGACCCAGAAGATTTGGATTCGGGGTTCGAGTGAGTATCCGTTGGTCATCCCTAATTGGTGCAATGGTAAGTTGGTAACAATTCTTTTGCAAAAAAAAATCTAAATTAGCAGTTTAGCACTAGAAACATTAAATATTTATTTTTAATCACATACGAAAATTAACTCTTAAAAATTCTGTTTTAAAAAATTACCCATATACCCCAATATAAAAACTCTCCCTAAACTCTCTCTCCTCTCTCCCACCTTCGCTTTCGATGGAGACAACACCACATGGGCGTGCATTGCCCTGCAACGGCACCAGCGACTTCGCCTAGGTGCACCTCTAGGGCAAGCGCTTCTCGACGACACTATTCGAATGAGAATGTTTTATAGTAATTTACTATAAAAAAAAATAAGAACAAGGTTTTGGATAGATATTTCAATGATTTTATATTTTCAAAAGGACCAAAGTTGTACGATTTTCTCTAAAGTGCCACTTTTTTTTTGTAAAAAGAATAAAGAAAATAGATAAGATGTTGCCGGGACATTTTTGAAATTGTGTTATAGACTTAAATATAATAAGGTTATTAACGGTTAAAATTCGGTATTTTGTTAAAAACTAATTTTATATAATATATGTGGTCATTCTTAAAACAAACATGTTGTTTATTTATTTTTTTTAAATAATAATAATAACTCAACGGTGCAACCGGTGCACCTAACATTTTCTACTAAAGTGCAGCTAAGTAGATTCAACTCAAACACACGAGCAGCTATCAGCAATTCCAGTGTCATAGAATGAGCACTACCACATAAGCTTAGTAGTTAGTACTAGTTGTCAAAGGCAGTTGATCATCATCCTAATCATCAAGAAAGTAGTTACGAGCTAGCTCACTTGACACTATATAAAAGGCAGTCCTTTGTGTAATGTAATCAGTATCAGTTTGTTACAATACTAATCAAATTTCTCTGTTTAATTTTACAGTGGTCTTGTTTTCTGTGTTTCTTAGGAATGTCTATTTGATCCTTGGTTGAGTTTTGGCTTGGATGTCATTTTTGAGTTTTGTGATATTCACATGCACCAGTCCGTAAAGCCACAATAATATCATTAATGGAGTAGTTGAGTTTTATGAATCAAACTCTTGTTAGGCAAAGAAACCCAGGAGTAGTTCTTTTTTCTGTTGGAAAAAAATTCTATTACGTGGGGCCACACATGTAAATATTAAATGTGTTATGCTATCTTTTAGTTAAGTTTAAACTAAAGTTGTCTAATTAAGATTAAAGTTTTAAGGTTTAAGGGTATAATTGTCATGGAATTAATGTGTAGATACTGGAGTTCTATTTCTAATTTGATGAGGGGCCGAATTAGAACTAGTAAAGCATATAATAATCTGATTATTATTATTATTATTATTATTATTATTATTATTATTATATATATATATATATATATATATATATATATATAAAGTTATGGTCCCTAAATTATACAATATTTTTGTTTTGTATATATCCCTATCAACAGAGCAAAATAGAATACTGTAGGATTCAAAAAGGTCGTGATAATTTGGAAGATCACAACTCATCCACCAACCTCCGGCAATGGATTCAGATACGCTTCCGCTCTCTATTTACTTCTTTTCTCTTGAATTGACATGAGTCAGTATTATGTATTTAGGGTTTGATTGATCATGATATAGAAACATATTTATGTTACGATTCAGATTAATTATATGTCTATGTATACTAGATTTTATATTAATCGAAATCATTACAAGTGGTATCAGAACCACCCATAGTCGATTCTTAAGGATTTTGGATTTGGTTTTTTGTTTTTTTTTTTAACTGGATTTTCTTTGCGTGCGTCTGATACATATGTATGTTGAATCCATTAAAAAAAATTATGTTTGTGTTTAATTTTGTGAGTTCTGTGATGGATTTGTTTGGTTGATGAACATGAGTAAAAGTGACATATTATTTGGGTTTTGATTTTTTGTGTTTTGAGTTTTGTTTTAAGAAATAATAATATTTAAAAAACTGAAAATTTTGGGTAAAGATCAGACTCACCATATTTTGGGTTTTGGGTATGCTCTTGGATCGTTGGGTTTCGACCCAAACCTAACTCTGGTCAAGTCACCCAAAACCCATCATCCTTCTCTGTCAACGCCACTTGGTGAGTTTTTTCCGACGAGTTTTGGGATCAAAACCGTGGGATTACGGTAAAGATCCAGATGGACCGGCGTCGATCACGCCGCGGGTCCAGATCGGGCCCAGATCGGCCGTCGATTCACTCGATTGGTTTGGGCGTCGATCGCTGGTCGTCGCTTGCGATCCGTGGTTGTGGGTGGTCTGCTGCATTGCCACCGTTCGTCGTTGCCTAGTTGTGACAGCGTGGAGGATTCAAGCGGTGGCGACAAGAAACCTAAAGTTTCTTGGCTATGTTTTGTTTTGGGCCACTTTTGGAGAATTTGATATTCTTGAGGGACTGTTTTATAAATTTTAGGGTCATTGTATGATTTTGATAAAGTTTTAGGGTCAATTTATAATTACCAAAACTTAATGGGCCCGTTTTCAATTATGAAAAGGTTTTGGGGTAGATTTATAATTAATAAAAAGTTATGGGGTCACTTTATAATTTTCAAAAGTTTTGGGGCCAATTTTTTATTATTAAAAAAACCGGGTCAGATTTTTATTTTGACTAAAATTATTTATTGATTTGTAATTACTGAAACTTGAGGGGCCATTCTATAATTTTACAAAATCCATTGCAGTTTTGTAATTTTGATAAAATAAAATAAATATTTATTTTTATTTTATTTTAAGGATCAACTTAAATTCAAATATTGTTGTGGTATACCTTTTATAGTTAAATAAAGTAGTCCATCATTATAAATAGGCTAATTGAAACACGATGTCGCCAAAGTAACCTCTCTTGTGTAGATTGTTCATGAGGGATGTTGTATGTTCGTGTGTGAGTAAATTCATACGGTTATTTATCGGTCCAAAGAAGGTTTAATACTTTACCGAATTGTACACACACCTGTGGTGGTAAACATGTGATGATTATAAGGCTTTACATGTGAATAATAAGTCGATTCAAATATAGATTTATTATTTGACATAAATTATTGTCAATGTTTGATCACTACAACAAGAGTACCACTTACAATTATTATTACCGTCCAAAAACTTGACATTAATGTTGTGCTAGGTATCTTGAGATGGGACCGACCATTATTTGATATATCTTTTATGGTTAAATAAAGTGGGCTATCATTCTAAATGAGTTAATTGAAACAGGATGTCGCCAAAGTGACCTCTCTTGTGTAGCTTGTTCATGAGGGATGTTGGATGTTGGATGTTGGATGTTTGTGTGTGTGTGTATATTCATGCGGATATTAGTCGGCCGAAAAGGAAGGTTAATACTTGGCCGAATTGTACACACATCTGTGGTGGTAAACATGTGATGATTATAAGGTTTTACATGTGAATAATAAATCTATCTTTGGATCGATTTATTATTTAACATAAATTATTGTTAGTGTTTGATCACTGCAACAAGCGTACCACTTACAATTAATATTACTGTCCAAAGACTTGATATTAATGTTGTGCTAGGTATCTTGAGATGAGACTTACCATTATTTGAATTTGTTGATTATTGAATTTGCTTATTAATGTGAGAATGTTTGTTTGTTTGTTTTGTTCTCTTAAAGCTAATGTTTTACTATATCTGCTAATACCAACTCTATACACATGTTTAATGGGACCAACTTTAAGGATTTGAAAGAGAATATACTTAATGTTCTCGGCTGCATGGATCTGGACCTTGCACTTCGGATTGAGCAACCCGCTTCTCTTACGGACACAAGTTCTCCTAATGACAGGAAGAACTTTAAAAAGTGGGATCGCTCAAATCGTGTGAGTCTTATGATCATCAAGCGCAATATTCCAGAGGTATTTAGAGGTGCGGTATCTGAAAAGATAACCAAAGCCAACGAGTTCCTAACCGAAATTGAAAAGCGTTTTACGAAAAACGATAAGGCTAAAACAAACACGCATTTGCAAAGCTTGATTTCTATGAAGTACAAAAGCAAAGGGAACATTAGGGAGTACATTATGAAAATGTCTCATATTACTTCTAAGCTTAAGGCACTGAAGCTCGAGCTGTATGATGATTTGCTCGTGCATTTGGTATTAATATCACTTACTGCATAATACAGTCAGTTTAAGGTCAGCTACAACTGTTAAAATGAGAAATGGACTCTTAATGAGCTCATTTCTTACTGTGTGCAAGAGGAAGAGAGATTGAAGCAAGATGAGATTGAATGTGCTCATTTAGCCAGCACTTTCAAGGATAAGGGCAAATAGAGGAAGAATAATGAAGCTACAAAACACCTTATGAGCTTTGTATCGGCAGAAAACCTAGTCTAAAGAATTTTCACATCTTGGGATGTCCAACTGAAGCAAGGCCTTACAGGCCATATGAAAAGAAATTGGACTCCAAAACCGTGAGCAGCTACTTCATTGGCTGCTATGGGCGATCTAGGGGCTATACGTTTTATGATCCCACACTTAGGTCAAATTTTGAGACGGAAACTGTAACATTTTTGAGGATGTTGAGTTTGGGGGGAGAAATAAGGTTAGAGACATTGTCTTAAAGGAAGAATCGGTTACAATTCCCACTATCGCTTTTGACAATGTGCAGGTTTCTATACCAGTCATTGATCAAGAAGTGAATATGGATCCTCAACCAGACAATGTTGAACAACCCATCATTCAAGATGAGGCAATTGTTCCTGAGGAACAAACTCAACAACCTTAAAAACCAGTGTTATTAAGGCGATCCACTAGAGAAAGGAGAAATGTTATTCCAAACGATTTTTACTAATTTCTCCAGGAACATGAGAAGGATAATGGAATGATGGAAAATGATTCAATCAACTTCCATCAAGCCATGTAGGGTTCCAACTCTCAAAAGTGGATTGATGCCAAGAATGAGGAGTATAAGTCTATGGAAGAAAATAAGGTTTGGGAACTTATCCCATTACCAGAAGGTGCGAAGCCCATTTGTTGTAAATGGATATGTAAAACTAAAAGGGATTCGAAAGGTAATATGGATAGGTATAAGGCTTGTCTTGTACCTAAAGGCTTTACCCAAAAGGAAGGGATTGACTCTAAAGAGACTTTCTCTTCGGTTTCAACGAAAGACTCTTTTAGGACAATCATGGCACTTGTTGCACATTTTGACCTTGAGCTTCATCAAATGGATGTCAATATGATGTTTCTCAACGGTGACATTGCCGTAACAATTTATATGGTGCAACCAGAAAACTTTGAGTCGGGAGGCCTAAAGAATATGGTTTGCAAATTGACAAAGTCCATCTATGGGCCCAAGCAAGCTTCCCGTCAGTGGTACCACAAGTTTCATCAAGTGATTATCTCGTTTAGTTTTGAGATAAACGTTGTTGATAATTGTGTGTATCATAAATTGAGTGGGAGTAAGCATATATTCCTGGTTTTATATATCGATGACATACTGTTTGCCACAAATGATACAAGCATGTTACACGAAACCAAGAGATTTCTATTAAAGAATTTTAAAATGAAAGATCTTGGTAACACCTCCTTTGTATTAGGAATCCAGATACAACGAGATCGCTCTCGGGGTATTCTTGGATTATCACAAAGGAGTTATATCGATACAGTGCTCAAAATGTTTGGCATGCAAGACAACAAACCAGGTGACACCCCTGTCGCTAAGGGAGACAGGTTCAATCTCAATCAATTCCCTAAAAGTAACCTTGAAGTTAAGGAAATGCAGAAGATTCCTTATGCATCAGCTGTAGGGAGTCTAATGTATGCTCATGTGTGTACTTGGCCAGATATTGCGTACATTATTGGTATGTTAGGTAGATATTTAAGTAACCCTATGATGAGTCATAGGATTGCAGCCAAACAGATTATGAGGTATTTGAAGAGAACAAAAGATTACATGCTCACATATAAGAGATCAGATCAATTGGAGATCATAGGGTATTCCAACTCCGATTATGCTGGATGTCAAGACAGTAGGAGATCCACATCAGACTACATATACATGTTGGCTGGTGGATTTTTCTCTTAGAGGAGTGCTAAACGGACACTCATAGCTTCTTCCACCATGACAGCAGAGTTTGTAGCATGCTATGAGGCATCCAACCAAGGAATATGGCTACGAAAATTTTGTCACTGGGCTGCGTATTCTAAAGGGTGTTGAAAGACCACTCAAACTATATTGTGATAATAAGTCAGCAGTGCTATATTCTAATAACAACAAGTGCTCATCTAGGGCAAAACATATTGACATTAAGTTCCTGGTTGTGAAGGGGAGAGTGTAGAGTGGACATATATCCATAGAGCACATTAGGACAAACTCCATGATAGCGGATCCGCTTACAAAGGAATTACCACCCAAGGTCTTTCAAGAGCACAATGCTCATATGAGTGTTATTTTGTGTGAAGATATCATATTATAGTGGGAGTTTGTATCATTTTGTATTTTATTACTTTATAGACATATTTATGCAATTATGTATTTGGATATTTTTCTAACCAGAAATAAAGTTTTCAGTTCATTTCTCGCTGTTGCATTGTGTTAAGTATTGATCTCACTAAGGAATAAAGTATTCTTGGGGTTTATGCACTAAAGAAGTAATTTGTAAATGGATTTATGAAATAAATAAAAGGAAAAGTTCAATTCATTATTGTTGTGTTGTTTATTTTACAACTTATGCATATTAACATCCCGGATTGTCGGATGTAATCTCGAACTGTGTATATGAGTGTCATATACGGATGGATACAGTAAGAGACGTGCAATCTAAAGAGTCTATAGATAGCAAATAAAGCTAGGTACTTTATTTGTGGTTAATCTATAGCTGCAGTCCATTCCGTAATGTACAGTGATTCTATCCTGAATCATTCATATGAGATATGAGAATGGAGGCATCTTGTATGATGTGATCATATAGGACTAGGTCATGATCTATATGAATCTCTCACTAAGATCCATTTACCGATGAGATTCATATATATCAACTAATGATGGCTATATGTGGGTGATCTTAATCATGAGTGTCTTATAGACTCCTTCAGGTTAGATCGCTGTATGATATACCATGGGTGAGGTCGAATGCATTTCCTGATCAATATACTCCGTATATTGAGACTGTTGTTTGGCTTGTGGCTAGGAAAGTTTGTACACAATAGTGGAATCCACTCCTTCTTGTGAGAAATAGATGGTAGTTTCCTTAAGGGGTTATTCGGGGTTTGGATAATATGAGCGCTCTCCTAATTCCGTGAGGAAATATGATTTATTGTCTATTAGAGAATCAACGGTACTTAAAGGATATATGTAATTAGAGGGGTATAATGGACATTACGACCCAACTCTAATTATGAACTATTATGGAGGATTACACCATGTGTAATAGCTATATCGATGGACACCGAGATGTATCGGTCTGTGTAAAAGCGTCTGTAGTTGAGAGAGTGCATCTTCGGGTTTTTAGTGGAGTAACACCGGAGTTAATAATCAAGGAATATTAATTAAAGAGTTTAATTAATGATTCTAAAGATTATTAGAGCTCAAAATATTGTGGGTCCATTAGGTCCCCTTGCAAGCCTAATCGATTTAGGTAACAAGAGTCACGGTTAATTAATTGGGTTGTCCAATTAATTGTGTTACGAAAGTAACACGTATTTATTCAGAAAATTAATTGAATAATGTGATTATTTAATTAATAAATAATGGTGATTAAATAAATTAAATAATGAGATTATTTAATTATGTTATTAATCACTAAATGGAGGATGCTTGTTGATATTTGTTTTTGAATAAAATATGATAATGTGATTAATTTATTTTATTAAATATTTAATTTTTGAATTTGAATAGTTTAAATTCAAGGATGGTATCTTTTAATAAAAATAAAATAAGGATGAAAAGATATCATGAGGTTTTTAAAAGAGAAAATATATATATGATATATATTCTTTGAAAACCGAACAAAACAAGATATCAATTAAAAAGAATATATATATATATATATATATATATATATATATATATATATATATATATATATATATTCTTTAAAAGAAAGGATAAAGGTAATTTTTTAGGTTTCAAAAATATATATATTAATCACTGCATGTATGCGTGACGATTTAAAAAAAAAAAGAGGTATCAGTTTACTTTATTAAAGAATAGGTAAGTGTGTGTGACTGCGTGTATAAAAAGAAAAAAAAATTGTCTTTTGGGCATGTACAGTCGTGCACTTTGAAACAAACAGAAAGAAAAAATATATATAATATTTTTCTTAACAATTAGAATGGTTCTAAGTTGTTTTCACTTGGAAGAAAAGGTTGCTTCAAGTATTTTCTCTACATCCTCCATTCTAAGATCCTGAGTCCTTAACACGTCCACACGCAGTTACTAGTCTCAGTATATAGCGAGGAAGATCGAGTGATTCAAACAGGAGCATATCGTAAAGTGAAGGAGCCTTCAAACGTTGATATGATTTTCTTCTCTTTATATTGATTTCAATTTCCTGTATATGCATATATTTTATTATTGTAATAATTTTTATAAGTATAAGTTCCGAAAAATAATTTTGATTCAAGTTCACTGGTCCCAGATACAGATCATGATCTGTATAAAAATTTAAAAAACCTACTTCCGTTACGTGACTGGTGAACGGGGTTCCAACAATTGGTATCAGAGCCAATGCTTTTTTTTTTCGGAACAGGAAATTGTTTTCGATGCTCCTATATGTATTATTGTGTAGGCACAGTTTAAATTGAATGTATGATGTTTTTGTATGTATATTAAGTTTTTTAATTTACAAAAACATGGTTGATCGTTAATTATATGGTACTGTGGATTTAGGGTTTATGGCTTGTATAATTATTTTTATTTTTTTATTTTTTTTATTTTTATTTTTACTGTTATTATATTGTAAAAAAAATGAAACCTATATTGAAGACCTGGAAAAATCACGAAGAAATATTCATAAGATGAATCGGAGTGACTTGAAGAGACTGGAAGATTCGAAAATTACAAAAAGACCAAGGAATGCATTGAGGGTATTTTTATAATTTTAGATTCAATTTTTTTTAGGTTAAATAATCCACAGTACTCAGTCAATTCATGTATGCTTTATATTATGTGATAATAAAATCATTGTCATGTATACGTATGTTATTTAGATTAGTTGTGTCTATACAAATATATTGATATGTCATACATGCATCATAGCCCAATTTTTTTTATGTATTTTTTGTAATGTGATTAAAATGAGTAAATATATAATTTGCTATGAAAATGAGATTAGTTTTTTAATGGTAAAAACTTAATAATACTCATTAAATATTAATCTAGTTATTAAAGTGTTTAATAAGTTAGATTAATAGGGTCATTTATTGTAATTAGGATTAATATGATTAATTACCTAATAATAAATGAACCGAATAAAGTGTTAGAGTTTTAATAGTTAAAACCTGGTAAACACTAACATAATCATCTGACCTTAGTAAATAATTTACAAAGGCTTAGATTATTCAATAATATATTAAATTTTTAATAGTTAAAAATCATAAATAATTTATTAGTTAATTAGAATTTGTTTCTAATAATGAACTAGTTAATGCGCTAGATAACTTGATTAAAGTTAGCCGTTTGATCTTGTAGAGTCTAGGTGCATTAATGAATAATAGAAAACTCTAATTTTAAAATAGTGAGTGGAGGAGGGATATATGACATATATATCCCGCAGTCTCCATCATTAGTTCAACATCGTGAGATCCAAGTGAAGCCTCGTGACAGCTTTGCTTTCGTCATTCCTTAGGAGGATTTCCACAAAGGTCAATACCAAGGTTGACTTCCTAACGGATAGGATTTCTGAGGGTATTTCGGGATTGACCAACCTTAAGGCGGCAATTCTTGAGTTAAGCTCATGAGATCTGAAATTGTGGGTTACACTTACGAAGGTTTTGATTAAGTCTGTTAATTAAATACCTGACTGAATAAACGATGATTAAATGATATGGAATAAGGGTTATTCCAGAATATCATTTGATTGAGAATGTCTCGGTCCAATATGCAAGGACTTGACTGACTCTAAGGCGGCACTTCTTTGTGGTATGTTGGATTGTCGTGGTACAGTAACTAGTTTTATGGTAGTTCTAGTTCGTTAAACATGTTCATGCATCATGTTTAAATTTATGTCAAAGCACTCGCACTTGTTTTTAAGCAAATGACTGAATGAATGTTTTATTTATTTCAGCAATAATGTCTTTTGCATTACTTCAAATTCTCGCAAACGGCAAATTTACTGGTGATAACTACACTAAGTGGAAACTTAACATTAATGCAATATTGGTCACCAAAGACCTCAAGTTTTTGCTTATGGAGGAATGTCTACCGGTGTCTGCTGCCAATGCCACACGAACTGTTTGTAAGGCATACGAGCGATGGGTCTCATCTGATGAGAAGGCCCAAACATATATGTTGGCTTCTATGACAGACGTGCTTGTCATAAAACATGAAGCAATGACTTCAGCATTCGAAATCATGGAGTCATTACAAACTATGTTCGGGCAGCCCTCCGAGCAAAAGTGTCACGAAGCTATTCGTTCCGCTATGCTTGCACTCATGAAGGAAGGTACGTCAGTTCGAGAACATGTCCTACTTCAACATGGAAGAAGTCAATGGTAGGGCCATTGACGAACCCAGTCAAGTGAACATCATACTGATGACTCTTCTAAAGAATTTCGATCAGTTTAAGAGCAACTACGGGGATGAACAAGTTAAAGTTCAGTCTTACACAGTTGCTCAATGAGCTTGCTACCTTTGAGTCCTTGATTAAGGACAACAAAGGCAAGATCGGTGAGGCAAATGTTGTTGAACCATCCTCTTTTAATAATAAGAATAGGAAGAGGTCTGATGGGAAGGTGAAGGGTAAGACCAAACCCAAGAAAGCCCAAGGAGAGAAGAAATCCAAGAAAGATAAATATGATTTACTTGTTCTTGAGTTATGTTTAGTGGAAGATGATACTTCACCTTAGATAGTTGATTAGGGGGCCACTAACCATGTTTGTTCTTCTTTACAATGGACTGATTCTTGGACACAACTATAGGAGCAAGTCTTCTTAATACGTGTGGGGTCAGGGGATGTCATGTAGGCACGAGCAGTGAGAGTAATTAGATTACATTTTCGTAATAATTATATATTGTTGGACAATGTATTTTATATTCCTGGATTTACACGGAATTTGATCTCCGTTTCTAAGTTGTTAGAAAAAAAAATTATGTTTCTTTTAATAATAAATCTGTTATTATTGGAAAGAATTGTCGGAATATATATTCAGGTAAATGAAAACAATTTGTATGTATTAAGACCGTTGATACATACTACATTGCTCAACACAGAAATGTTTAAGTTTGAAAAACCAAAAACTAAACGACATAAGATTTCTCCAGATAATGACATGTATCTTTGGCATCTAAGGCTTGGTCATATAAACATTGACCGGATAGACACACTAGTAAAAAAACAGACCTTTAAGTGAGTTAAAGATTGACAACTTACCTGCCTGTGAATCTTATCTTGAAGGTAAGATGAATGAGAGACATTTTATTGGAAAAAGGGCTTAGAGCTAAAGAAACGCTAGAGCTTATACATACATCTGTCATCAGACCGATGAATGTTAAAGCTAGGGGTGGTTATGAGTATTATGTCACGTTTATAAATGACTACTTAAGATACAGATATGTCTACCAAATGCAACAGAAGTCGGAAACATTTGAAAAGTTCAAAGAATTTTGAGTTGAAGTTGAGAATCAATTACGTAATACTATTAAGTCACTACGATCAGATCGTGAAGGTGAGTACCTTGACCAAGAGTTTAAAGACTTTACAGTCAAGCATGAGATAGTTTCCTAACTCACAGCTCCTGGTACACCTTAGCAAAATGGTGTAGCAAAATGGTGTAGCAAAGAGGAGAAATAGAACCCTAATGGAAATTGTGAGATCTATGATTAGTTTCTCATCATTACCTAATTTTTTTAGGGATATGTGTTACAAACAGCGGCATACAATTTGAATGTAGTGCCATCCA
The DNA here is from genome assembly GCA_032871835.1 of Dipteronia dyeriana. Lineage (NCBI taxonomy): Eukaryota > Viridiplantae > Streptophyta > Magnoliopsida > Sapindales > Sapindaceae > Dipteronia > Dipteronia dyeriana. Next base: position 91,493,462 of record CM065297.1, on the reverse strand, counting down.
AATTTGTTCCTAAGATTCCCCTAGAGTTGTGGATTGGTCGTAAAGCTAGTTTGTGATATTTTCGCATATAGGGGTATCTAGCACACGTGCTAAAGAACAGAAGTGGTAAGCTAGACTCAAAATCTATTGTTTGCCTGTTTGTCGGATACTCCAAGGAGACCAGATGTGGACACTTCTATAGTCCCGAAGACAATAAAGTATTTGTATCGAAAAATGCACCGTTTCTGTAGGACAATTATATTAGTGACCATAAACCTCGATCTAAGATTGTGTTGAATGAGTTGGAGTCTGGTGAGGCTAGTGTTTTATCAATAAGATTTGTTGATCCACAAACATCTGAGAGTCAGATGGTTCCTAATCAGGATACACTACCACCTAGACGTAGTGAGAGGGTTGTGAGGCAACCTGAAAGCTATTTAGGTATAGGTGAGGTATAAGGTGTTGTCTCTGCTAATAGTTTGGATGATCGATTGACATTTAAGAATACAATGGAAGATCCTGATAAAGAGGAATGACTTAAAGCCATGAATCTCGAGATGAAGTCCTTGTACTCTAACTCAGTATGGGATCTTATAGACTAACCGGATGGGGTAAAGCCCATAGGGTGTAAGTGGATCTACAAGAGAAATAGAGGAGTAGACGGGAAGGTAGAAACCTTCAAGGCAAGGCTAGTAGCCAAGGTTTATACCCAGAAAGAAGGGGTCGATTATGAAGAGACCTTTTTGCCAATAGCCATGTTTAAATCTATTAGAATTCTCTTATCCATTACTGCATATTTCGATTATGAAATTTGGCAAATGGACGTCAAGACTGCATTCTTGAATGACAATCTTGATGAGAGCATTTATATGATGCAACCAAAGGGATTCGTGTCTCCAGATCAAGAACAAAAGGTTTGCAAGCTGCAAAGGTCCATTTATGGACTTAAGCAAGCATCTAGATCTTGGAACATCAGGTTTGATGATGAGATCAGAACTTATGGCTTCGAGCAGAACATTGATGAGCCTTGTGTCTACAAGCGGATTATTGACAAGAAAGTAGTTTTATTGGTCCTATATGTAGATGATATCATACTAATTGGGAATGATGTGCGAGTGTTATCTGATGTAAAGGACTGGCTGGCTAGCCAATTCCAAATGAAAGATTTGGGAGATGCGAATTATGTTCTAGGGATCCAACTTATAAGAGATTGTAAGAACAAACTCATAGCACTGTCTCAGGCATCATATATCGATAAGATTCTTGTACGATTTTCAATGCAAAACTCCAAGAAAGGTAATTTACCTTCCAGGCATAGAGTTCACTTGTCTAAGAAACAGTGTCCTATGACACCTCAAGAAGTTGAGGACACGAGACATGTACACTATGTATCGGCAGTAGGTAGTCTCATGTATGCTATGTTATGCACGAGACCGGTCATCTGCTATGCAGTTGGAGTAGTCAGGAGATACCAGTCCAACCTAGGATTGGATCATTGGGTTGTAGTCAAGACTATTCTCAAGTATCTTCGGAGAACGAGAAACTATATGCTAGTATAATCCAGACAGGATTTGATCCCGTTAGGATACATAGATTCTAATTTTCAGTCAGACATGGATTCTAGGAAATCTACGTCTAGATCAACATTCACCTTAGGTGGTGGAGCCATTGTGTGAATAAGTATCAAGCAATCTTGCATTGTTGACTCTACCATGGAAGCCGAATATGTAGCAGATTGTAAAACAGCTGAAGAAACTGTTTGGCTCTATAAATTCTTAAGTGATCTAGAAGTTGTTTCAGATCTGGATAAGCTCATCACACTTTATTGTAATAACAGTGGTGTTGTGGCTAATTCCAAAGAACCAAGAAGCCACAAGAGACGGAAGCATATAGAGAGAAAGTACCATCTCATTAGAGAGATAGTGCAGAGAGGAGATGTGATCATCACCAAGATAGTCTCGTAAGACAATCATGCTGATCCATTTACAAAGACCTAACCGGTTAAAGTGTTTTCTGGTCGCCTAGATGGTCTAGGGTTACGAGACATAACTCACATGCTTTAATGCAAGTGGGAGAGTGTTGGAGTTTATGCCCTAAAGATGTAATTTGTAAATGGATTCATGAAATAAATAAAAGGAAAAGTTCAATTCATTATTGTTGTGTTGTTTATTTTACAACTTGTGCATATTAACATCCTAGATTGTCGGATGTAATTTCAAACTGTGTATATGAGTGTCATATACAGATGGATACAGTAAGAGATGTGCAATCTAAAGAGTCCATAGATAGCAAATAAAGATGGGTACTTTATTTGTGGTTAATCTATAGATACGGTCCATTCCGTAATGTATGGTGATTCTATCCTGAATCATTCATATCAGATATGAGAATAAAAGCACCTTGTATGATGTGATCACATAGAACTGGGTCATGATCTATATGAATCTCTTACTAAGATCCGTTTACCAATGAGATTCATATATATCAACTAATGATGGCTATATGTGGGTGATCTTAATCCTGACTATCTTATCGACTCCTTCAGGTTGGATCGTGGTTTGATATACCATGGGTGAGGTCAGAAGCATTTCCTGATCAATATACTCCGTATATTGGGACCGCGATTTGACTTGTGGCTGGGAAGGTTTGTACACAATAGTAGAATCCACTCCTTCTTGTGGGAAGTATATGGTAGTTTCCTTAATGGGTTATTCGAGGCTTGGATAATATGAGCGCTCTCCTAACTCCGTGAGGAAATATGATTTATTGTCCATTAGAGAATCAACGGTACTTAAAGGATATATGTAATTAGAGGGGTATAATGGATATTATGACCCAACTCTAATTATGAACTATTGTGGAAGATCACACCATATGTAATAGCTATATCGATGGACAACGAGTTGTGTCGGTCTGTGTAAAAGCGTCTGCAGTTGAGAGAGTGCAGCTTCGGGTTTTTAGTGGAGTACCACCAGAGTTAATAATCAAGGAATATTAATTAAAGAGTTTAATTAATGATTCCGAGGATTATTGGAGATCAAAATACTGTGGATCCATTAAGTCCCTTTGTTAGCCCGATCGATTTAGGTAACAAGGGTCACGGTTAGTTAATTGGATTGTCCAATTAATTGTGTTATGAAAGTAGCACGTATTTATTCAGAAAATTAATTGAATAATGAGATTATTTAATTAATGAATAATGGTGATTAAATAATTTAAATAATGAGATTATTTAATTGTGTTATTAATCACTAAATGGAGGATGTTTGTTGATATTTGTTTTTGAATAAAATAAGATAATGTGATTATTTTATTTTATTAAATATTTATTTTTTGAATAGTTCAAATTCAAAGATGGTATCTTTTAATAAAAATAAAATAAAGATTTTGTTTTAAATAAAAAGATATCATGAGATTTTTAAAAGATGAAATATATATCTGATATATATTCTTTGAAAACCGACCAAAACAAGATATCAATTAAAAAGAAAAAATATATATATACATTTGTTGACGTCGATTTCTTGATGGTCAAGAAAGTCAACAATGTTGGATTTGGTTGTGACCTATTAAAAGAGAAAGGGAAAAAGAATGCAATTGATATATCAGTGACACAAGTTTACATGGTAAAACTCCGATGATCGGAGAAACATCCACGGGTGGTTGAATGATCAACCAAGTCAAATCCACTATTCAATAATCAGTTACACCACTTGATCACTCTTGTCTCTCTCTTACAGTGATTATTTTCTACTCTGCCCTCTATATTTTTTTGTGTCCTTCTCGGTATTATGAGTTTATTTATATATACATAGAACCCTAATCCTTGTTACACAAGTAAAGAAAAGTGATTGTATTTAATTAAAATCGGCTACTTATCAAGATCATCATTATCTTCTTTCCTGTTCCGGAGATCTTGTGTATTGAATTATAATCTTCTTAGAACTCTGGTGGCATAGTTCGTTTAGGAATTATTTCTTTATCGGTGTGTAGTCTTCTAGAAGAATAGAGTTATTGCTTGATTTGGACTCACTTCCTGTTTGGTGTTTTATCTTTCTAGAAACTTTCTAAATTCTTTCCTCATTTGATACGGGGGATGAAATACTAATGTTTGCGTATCAGAGCATGATTCTAGATTCTTTCTTGGGCTTACTTATGTATGTGGGTCGTGTATCGAATCTCTTTATTTGGGCTTCTTGTGTTGTCACGAGTAGAACATAATGTGCCGAGTACCCGTGTTCGGGCTTACTCGGGTTCTTGTTCCTTAGTAAAGTCATGGATGACGTTTTCTAGATGTCAGCTCGGATGATCATCTCGCAATATCTTTTAAGGATTGTCCTACCTGTCAGTAGCGTGTACATTCAATAAAATATACATATAACAATATTTGATATATATATTCTTTAAAAGAAAAGGAAAAATGTCATTTTTTTTAGGTTTCAAAAAAATATATATGAATCACTGCATGTATGTGTGATAAAAAAAAATTCAAAAAAAAAAAAGAGGCATTAGTTTTTTTTATATTAAAGAACAGGCAAGTGTGCGTGTATAAAAAGAAAAAAAAATTGTCTTTTGGGCATGTGCAGTCGTGCACTTTGAAACAAACAGAAAGAGAAAAATATATAATATTTTTCTTAACAGCTAGAATGGTTCTAAGCTGTTTTCATTTAGAATAAAAGGTTTCTTTAGGTATTTTCTCTACATCATCCATTCTAAGATCCTGAGTCCGTGACGCAGCCATACGCAATTACTAGTCCCGGGATATAGCGAGGAAGATCAAGTGGTTCAGATAGGAGCATATCGTAAAGTGAAGGAGCCTCCAAACGTTGGTATGATTTTCTTATCTTTATACTAATTTCAATTTCCTGTATATGCATATATTTTATTATTGTAATAATTTTTATAAGTATAAGTTCCAAAAAATAATTTTGATTCAGGTTCACTGGTCCCAGATACAGATTACGATCTGAATAAAAAATTTAAAAACCTGCTTCCGTTGTGTGACCAATGAACGGGGTTCCAACAAGTATAACCAGTTGAAATAAACTTCCATGCTACATGATTGATCTATGTCATTTGGTTATGTTTGTATACGTGATCATTGATGGGTTTAGTCATGCTAAATATGACGAAAACTGCTTTGATCCTATGTTGGCATAACCGATGGACGAGATTGTTTGAATATACCCTAAAATTGTGATAGTAAAATTTTGAAGCTCATAAAGTCATACACATTTGTAAAGTTATATATGTGGCCCAATAGAAGATTGTTGGAAAAAATTCCATCAAGTGTGGCCACACATGTAAATATTAAATGTGTTATGTTATCTTTTGGTTAAGCGAAAATTAAAGTGGTCTAATTAAGATTAAGTGTTAAGGCTTGAGGGTATAATTGTCATAGAATTAATGTGTAGATACCGGAATGTTATTTCTAATTTGATGAGTGGTTGAATTAGAAATAACAAAATATATAATAATCTGATTATTATATATATTTAAGGTTATGATCCCCAAATTACACGATACTTTTGTTTTGTCTATATACTCATCAACAAAGCAAAATAGAATACTGTAGGGTTCAAAAAGGTCTTGATAATTTAAAATATCACAACCTGTCCACCAATCTCCGGTAATGGATTCAGGTAAGCTTCCGCTATCGATTTACATGAATTAATATAGGTTAGTATTATGTATTTAGGGTTTGATTAATCATGATATAGAAACATATGTAGGTTACGATTCAGATTAATTATATACGTATGTACGTTAAATTTTGATTAATCGAAATCATTACATTTTCTTCTCGTTTTACAGAAACCCAGGAGCAGTACGTTGAATCTCCACTTTTAGTCCATTAGTCATTAAATTTCAGTCTTTGTCAACTGTTTGAGTCTTTGACAAGTAAACTCATAACTCTGTCAAACCCTGTTTTTAATGTATATAGGGAAATCTTTTCTTCATGTTTCTTGGATTATTATGAGTTGTTTCTATAACAAAAAACAAAGAAAGGGGAGTTTTTGTCAATCAAAAGCATAAGACATTTTCATTATATTCATTAGAATGAGAAGAAACAAATCTCATACGCATTAATCATCATATAAATAACACATATATAGAGATACATATGACATGTTAAAATAAACACAAAAACAAGCCTAGATTGTACTCATGAAAGAATTAGGATTAGGAGGTGTTGGGATGTCTACTGTTCCTTCAAGCATAAGTAGAACTTTCTTCATTGAAGGACGAAGCGAAGGCTCGTCAAGAATACACCAAAGAGCAACCTTAATTGTCCTCTCCAATTCTTTTGGTTCAACCTCTCCATCACCTACTAATCGACCTAGCTCACCCCCCTCAAAACACTCGTAAACCCATTCTTCAAGAACAACTTGATCCTCAGGAAGACTGTGGTCTAAATTTTTCCGACAACATACAATCTCTAGTAACACGATTCCAAAGCTGAACACGTCTACTTTAAATGTCACGGGCAGTCTCCGATGCCATTCTGGTGCGACATATCCCCTCGTTCCCCTAATTCCTGTGAAGGTTTTAGTTTGGTCTGGCTTCATTAACTTTGCCAATCCAAAGTCGGAGATTTTTGCACACCCGTTCTCATCCATGAGTATGTTTTGTGGTTTTATATCGCAATGGATGATTTGTGTTTCACACTCATCATGCAAATATAGAATACCTCTAGCTATGTCCCGTGCAATTCTCATTCTTTCAACCCAATTAAGTTGCATTTCAGGTGTGAAGAGTACGTCAGCAAGAGATCCATTTCTCATGTACTCATACACCAAAACCTTGTTGGGCCCATCAATGGAATAGCCAAGTAGACGAAGCAGGTTCCTATGATGAGCCCTCCCGATTACTTTTATCTCCGTCTGGAACTCCCTTTCGCTCGTAGCTAACACTTTCTGGTGTAGTCGCTTGGCAGCTACAAACTTTGTGCCATTATTCTTCATAGTCCCTTTATAAACCGTTCCTGATGCTCCGCTTCCGATCTCCTCCTCGAAACCATCAGTTATTAGTTCAAGTTCTGCATATCTAAATGATCGAGGAGCAATATCCCCACAAAATCCGATATTGGCATTATAAGAAATCCTTCTATAAGGCGAGGCACGATATCTGTGGTGAATAACTCCAAGGATTACCACATTAACAACAAGCAATGACACAAATAAACAAATTATGATGATGATGATCTTTGCGCGGATCCCTTTCTTGCGTTCTCTGGTGGGCAAAAACGTTTCAGTGGAAGATTCAGATGTATCTTCCACCTTGACGAAAGCAATTGAACCACTCTGTGATGATCTTCTCCCATATTTCAAAGGAAGCCTTTGCTTTTTGCATTGACCATCTTTGTATAGTGCAGCCTCACAATTACAGTCTACCAAGCATGCTTGCCTGCAATCTTCTTTCGATGTTTGTGACTGAACAGAATACGAAACATCTTCCCAATTAGTATTGGCCTCCGCTCGAATGGTATAGTTTCTACCCTTATTTTTGCAACTTTCTGCTGTGAAATTCCTTTCGCAACCAGAAGTCCAGTTGCCTTGGGTAACAGGTGCAAATCCTGGAAGACAACTACATCCGGGTTCCAGATCATTCGAAACGCAAAAGCTGTTAAGGCCACATAGACCCCTCGGAGCACACCTATCACTCGTACTATTCCACGGGACTGACCACCTACTGCTCGGATTCAAATTGTGTGAATATAGCCGGAACAATCCATCCCAATCAATTCTCAACAAATAAATCGCTCCCCGTGTTGCATAAACTCTACTTGTTATATTCTTGACGTTGAATCCAGTTGCATTGAGAAGGAAGAGATTGCCATCTTCATCAAGATTTAGACTCACATTGTCTCCCATTCCATATGTATCAGATGCCCAATAAGCAGTTGGAATTGTTATGGCGTCATTGGGATACTGCACAAGGTTTCCATCTCTTTGCATATAAAGACCAAAAGTACCTGACGATGCAAAAGCAATAGATTTTCTTTTATTAAAACTTGAAATGATAAAGCTATTTATAATAAACTAATCCTAAACTATTCGAAATAAATGACAGTACCAGTTGATTGGTCAGTTTTTGATGCACTAGAAATCAGCTGCATTCCTGCAGGTAGACGTTGAGTTGGCAACAGAGTATCTGTTGGGTGTGCAAAACTCTGCCACATAATACCTCCATCAGAATTACAAAGCACGAAGTTTCCGGTATCGAGCATGGAAGCATAAGAGACTGTCTGTGAAATGTCAGCTATATAAGTTTCTTGGCCTTGTGGGGTTTGCAAGACAAGCCTTCCATCAGTAGCAGTGAAGAGCAAGGTCGCGTTATCGGAGACTGGTGGATCATCTCTGTTGGCAGTCCAGACGACAGTTTTCTCCGGAATTCCTGCAAGAAAAACACCAACAGAATAGCCATTGCCTCTCTGATAAAATCCAAAGGCATAGAGACCGGATTTTGACACCCATGTGGCGGTTTTGGTGGGTGTTAGTGATCCGCTGCTTATGTTAGAATGTCTTTGTTGAGCTGTGGTTAGAGAAGAAGTGGAGAGGACAAAGAATATGATGATGAAATAATAATAATGCATCAAAGGAAAATGATCTCTATGCATCTTCTAAGTTTCTCTAAATAAAAAATTATTTAGTATAGGAAATCTTGATTGGAGTATGAGAAGCTGGAGATGTATTTAGATTTATGTGAAGTCAGATTCAGAAGTCGTCCAAGTCAAAGTTGCTGAAAGAAGACTCTCCAAAGCCACCCAAAACTCAAAAGCATGTATGGACGGACGTATGGTTTGGTTTGGTGCTGAATTTTCCATCGCAGATTATTCGACATCTTTTCTTTTGTTTACCATAATTGATGAGTGAACATCTGTTTCCAAGCTGTCGTGACATAAACGTTGAACTCAAAAACTTAAATTATATTAATTTATGCCAACTCACAAATGCACATTTTACCACCAAAAATGATTGTTCTATCTTTTTCTAAATGAGTTTTGAGTTACCAAAGTCGTCTAAAAGATCAAGAATCCATTCTTAACGCGTTAATGTTTGACACTTTGACTGACTTTGTTCCATGACTGAAAAAAATCCAGGTAGAATTTGGAATTTGGGATGAACAATATCTTGCCCCGTAATTTGCGGCTTAATTTTTATGTTTATGATTTATGAATGGAGTTTTGCATCCAATCGTGGACACCAGAGATCCCATCTGAATCTTCTTCTTCTTCTTTTCATTTTCTGTGTTCTTTTTTTTTTTGGATAGTTTTTTATTTTATCCTTTTTGTTCAAAAATTTTATTTTGGTTTATTGACTTGAGAGTATTTTGGAATTTTCGATTATTATATAGAATAAAAGGTCAATATCAGTTTTTGCTAAAATTATTTATGTGCTTAATTTGAAGACTATCACTAATTTAATAACTTATATTTTAATAGCATAATTTAGAATATTGACCACAGATATGTGTACTTATATTGATGATTTGATATTGTTATATTAATTTAGAATATGGACAATGGGGTTTACTACTAATATTTGACCAATTATACAACCATAAGAATAAATTGTTTGATTGAGAATAAATTGTTCCATGTTTTTGTTCAACCGGTCCGCAGGGTTATGTTCGAGCAAAACCAAGACGAACAAGAATAAAAGACCCCTAATTACATGTCGATTGTTGAATGAGAAATTTGGCCACAGGTTTCTGATTGTTAAGAAAACTGGTAACTTGTGCTATAAGAAAGCAATCAAGGACTTGATTGTTAAGGAAAACAATCACAATATCCATATCAAACCATTTGGCTACTGCCATAAAAGGAAATTAGCAAATCTAAACGACACAGAACTTGTTCCGATTGTAACTAAAAATTATACAGGATTACAATAAAAGCAATATTTAATAATAATAGGTACAGATAAATTAGAAAAGTTCTGATTGTAATGAATGCAAGTGACTAATTTACAATTTGGGATCCTCCCGCTGGAAACATATATGAACAGCTCGAATATTCCATTCAAAACAGTCTTCCGTTTGTATATCTACAGTGAATCTCGGTGCTTTAATGATGGTATACAACAATGAAATTTAGCAAAATCTATCCTTCCAGTTCCAGTAATACCGCCAACTATAACATTAAAATCTCAATTTTCAAGGCCTTCTTTGATACTACAATCTTCGTTAATCTTAAGATACAGCGAAAGCACCGAAGGTGAAGCAGGCTAAGCACTGTCCAACAACCACAGAGATACGTTAGCTCTTCATTGATGCATAGAATGAAAAACATAAAAGAAAGTTTTCTTCAACTAAAACGTATCAACAAAAGAGGTATGTAAGCTCTTCAGAGAAACATGTCCTATACGTTATCGAAGTATACTGCAACTGCTAAGACAATCAAGAAACTGCATTCATTGGAGAAGAATATGACGTCTTGATTCAACTACTTCTGTTGCTTAAATATGCAAAAAAAAAACCATGCAGCCACGATCTATTGAAAATTGATATGATGCGATGAATAAATTTCTAACCATGAAATCATTCAGTAAACATGTAGAGAACAGCATACAAACCAGGAAGATATGAACATCTTGTATTTTTAAAGGAAATGGCTCGCCATCAAAAGCTGCGGCTTTTCCTTGTCTTCTTCAATCTCCATTGAAGCTTCAGCTTTTATTTCTTGAACCCTCTTATCCCAAATATTATCTATTAGCTTCCATGTTTCATCACTTACAACTTGGGTCTGCAAAAGGGTAAAAAAGTCAAAACAAAATTTGAAACAAAATCAGAATTAGTTGGCATGAAATAAAATATGGTAAGTGGTGACAAGAAAACTTAAAACTAGCTATTCACCGACCTCCATAGGCCTTGGTGCTCCAAATGTTGAAAATCCAACATTTCCTGGCGCAAATGTAACCCTCCCTGGTAGACTGATACCATGAATTCCCCAGCGACCAGCATAAATTAGGGCCCCATATTCATCAATGGGATTTACAACAGGCTGAAAAGAAAAGCAACAGAATAAGGATTCCACAATGCTTGCATGATCAAAAACATTGTTAAAGGCAATGATAAATCTAGTAAAGTTCCATAATTAAAAACTTAAATTGTAATAACTAATAAGCTCAAAACAAAAATTCAAACAACCTCCAAATTGCAAATGATAATTCTGGTGCTCATATTTGATTTCTTGTTATGTATCACACTTGAGAACAATGTCGATCACCTCCAGCAAAATGCAACAAATTTTAATTTGACCCTCCCAAATATTGTTTTCAATAAAACCCTTTTATATATTTCTTTCTCATAATCTTCCATTCTTCCCCCACTATGAATCACTATGAATACCATGTAGACATAAATTTCTATTGTCTTTTTCTATCCATAACCTTACAAAAGACATGTTTTCCATGGAATGGTCACGGAACTTCTAAAAATAGCATCGTGCAGTTCAATCAATAAGCTGAATATTGAATAATTGACTGAGAAGCCTTTAGGAAGAAATACATTAAAAATATATATATAACAATTAAATTTTTTTATGTAAACTTGAGTTGTCTAAACAAATTACTAATATCTAAGATAAATGGGTCAAACAAAGCCCTCCCTACCCACTTAACCATCACATCAAACTGTTTAACTGCACCATAAGAAAAGTTCATGTCTTTATGAAACCCTTCAAACTTTCCACCTTGCTTGGGAGTTGGGAGTCCAATTTTTTGCTAAATGAACATCTTTGAAGCTTTAAATTCATTTGAAATTTTACACATGAAGTACAAAATCTTGGTTGTCTTTTTTGGGGAATGGGAGAATTCAGAGACTGCAAGTTAGAACTGAAGAGACCAACAAGCCATGGATTCATCTCATGCCACTATAAAACAAATCATGTTTTCTTGGGCAAAAGCTAGATGTATCGTAAACATATAAATAAAGGAGCAATTGCTCAGAAATATAGGATACTCATTTTAGACTCCATGATCAATGAACTACCTGAGGTATCCGAGGTGACCTTTTGAAAATGTCCCAAATTTCCTCGGCTTTAATCTCTCCCTTTTCAAGTAATGTATCTGCAGTGGATAAGGGCAAGGAGTCAAGCAGTAAAATTTAGTATGTACAAATATTCTTTCAATGGGAAATTGTAGTTCATAAAACTCAAAATTCACTTGTATACTAAAGTTAAATAAACTTAGAATCACAATATTTGAACAATTGCATAATGAGGTTTACTTAATTTACTGAACATATGAATCAAATACATCAATCAATCAACCAATATGACCTGTAATTGTCTCCACAGCTGAATGGTATTCTCTCAGTACAGATGCACATTTTTCCACAGCAAAACGCATATATTCTTCTCGAAGTGCCTCAAGTTTGGCTGCAAGCTGTTATAAACAATAAAAAATTATCGATATAATTTGTGTAGATAAACTCTTCAATATAATAAACACCAAGTTAGTTAAGGGATTTAACATATACAAACACACATTTGGCACAAGATCGCTTTGGTTTCTGTAGTACGCCTTCCCAAATGCCGTCATTCCAGTCTGCAGAATCAAAAATTCTGCAAGCCTTGAAGCTTCTAGTGTAGCCTTTGCAGATATCCAACACATATTGTCAACCCCAAACATCTCCTCCTCAATTACCCTAGCTGAAAATTGGTGGTCAGCAAGTATGTTAAACATAATTCATAAACAAAAGCCAGATACCGAATACATTCAATGAGGTGTTTACTTTTCATCAATCAAGATTAATTTCAAATTCATGGAACACCTGTTATATGTGTGAGGTCAACATCATTAGAAGATGCCTCAAAAAGTAAGTGAGAATAGAGTACATCACAGCCTTTTATATGCCTGAATGCACATCAGGCATCAACAAAGTCAACGAGTAAATCTTGTAAAAAGATTGCTTTTTAATAAATCTGGTTTACTTTTGTGCTTTCTTTCTTCATCTTTGAATAAAGTTTTCTGTTTCCTATCCCAAAAAAAAAAAGTTGCTCTAAAAAACATTGCTTTCGTTATATTTTTCCCTATTGAAGACCATCAGTCTCTCTATCTGCATCTCTCATAAAGCTTCAATGTTCCTATATACAAGCTACACATGCATTTCTCATTACTCTCCTTGTATCAATTGCAAGCTATAGTTTTTGTTCCCAGTTCTAACTACTGTTCCTTTACCCAGTTCTTTTTTCCTGTCCAATGAACATACATATTAAATCAATATATAAAACACTTCACAAATTTCTGGAGAGGGTAGTGCAATGGATCAGGGAATGCATCTCCACTTCTCAGTTCTATATAAGCATTAAATGGGGAGCTGAATGGTTTCTTTCCTGGGAGAGAAAGTTGAGACGGGGACCTATGTCATCGTACACCTTTGTTTTGGTTATTGAAGCTTTGTCTGGGCTGCTGTCCTTAATGGCAAACCAAGGGAGATTTAGATTCCACAGGCGATGTCAGAAAGAGAAAATCACGCACATATGTTTTGCGGATGACCTACTTATTGTCTGCAAAGGGGCAGTGAGTTCTATTTCTGCTATCAAGGATTGCATCTCCCAATCCAGATAAGAATAACATCTTCTCTTGTGGAGTAAATAAAGCTTATCAAAACCCTGTGGATATTTTGGGATTCACTGAGGACTCCCTTCCTGTTAGGTATCTCGGAGTGCCTTTAATTTCTTCTAGATTGAAGAAATCGAATCGCACGTCCTTGGTGGATCAGATTGTTACCAGAGCAAGAGGTTGGGCGAGTAAAGTTTTATCCTATGCACAAAGATAGCAGTTGGTCAACTCTATCTTGTTCGCTATTCAAATGTACTGACCCAAAATGTTCATCCTCCCCAAAGGAGTGATTAAACAAAACAGGTCGATCATTTAGCATGCCAACTCTAAATTTGAGATGATAAATATATCAAGAGTTCAGCTGTGACTGAATATATGGGTACTCTAAACAGTAATCTGAACATACTAGATTACACCATTTCCGCCACTAATTTAAATCTGGCATGCTAAAATTGAACTTTAGAAAAAGATAGATGCATTTCATTTACCATTCAAGTTGGAAGCAAATCCCTTAAATAATGATAACCACAAAATATGCAAAGTATCCTGAAGCAACATTATTATTTTCATACTTAAATATAAATTGAACAAAAAGCGAGAGTAATCCAATCTCAACTATGGATAGTCCATGTACATTTATCTAAACGCTGGTTATATGCTTGCACATTTGTCAATAATCTGTATAATTAAGTACTTGCAAGTAATAGGAATGATGAAACGTTCTAAAAATCGGAACTTCAGGATATTGTGCAAAACCACTGTAAACTGCAAAAGTTACCACTATAGACGATGTTATAAAGTAGAAAAAAAAATCATAACTTACGAGCACATGCACGGACTATAGCATTCAAATAATCCAATTTTTTCGAGAAAACTCTGCCTGAAATTTCTGCATAGCACATGTTTGGCTGGCTGTGAATTGATTTTATATCCGTCTGTGAAGATAAATATGAAGATATAATTAACACGACACAATACAGAGAACTTCTAACACTGAATGAGACAAAATAGCAACGCGAATATGATTTTAGTGACCTCTGTGAAAGGGCGGTAGGGATCTGGAAAGTAGCAAGCAAGAATAGCTACAGATGCTTCTCGGTATGCTATTCTCAATTTCAAATCTTCTGGGATATCAGTACTATCCTCTTGGCCCGTTTCAAATGTTCCTTTTTGCTAAAATGATATAAGAAATAAACTTGATTAATACAACTTCATATGATCAGAAACAATTTTATCACATTAGACATGAGGAATTGAGCACGAACCCGTTTCAGAGCTTCTAATAGTTCATCTCGTCCAATGTAGTCTAAATCCTTTCTGGCAGTCAAAATTCCAGCTTCATTCCTATCATTCAGTTAAGAATCATCAGCTTCTCTTTCCTGGTTATGAGAAATGAAGGCAGTCTGAAGCATAACTTACAGTATATTTTGCAGCTCTGCCCCCGTAAAATCTTCTGTAAACTCAGCAATTTCTTGCAGTAGAACCTCCTTTTCCTCTTCTGAACGGAAAAATTTATTTCTCGCATGCACCTTTTACAAACAAAAAATAAATGCAAATATTAAATACATGGCAACAAGAAGATTAGCATTCATCAAAACCAGTGACATTTAGCGAAATACCTTCAATATGGCAAATCTACCATCTTTAGATGGTAAACCAACCCTTATAATCTTGTCAAAACGGCCCTTTCTCAAGAGAGCAGGGTCAAGAATATCCAGTCTATTGGTTGCACCTATAACTAACACCTGACGGACCAAGTTTAGCAGTTAAATCAGGAAAAAAAAAAGAGCCTCTTGAATCTTAAGAAATATCTTAAAGCAAACCTGTGATGTAGAAACTTTAAATCCATCCATCTCTGTCAGTATCTGAAGCAGGCCTTGTTCCCTTTCTGCACCTCCCTATGTTAAGCAATCATAGTCACAAACCACAATATGCAACAAATCAGAACGAGAGAGAGAGAGAGAGAAGAGAGAGAGAGGTGATATAAAATAGTTGTAGTAAGTTAGTAACATCACATCAAGATTTTCAATAAAATGGCATCATCGAGAATAACAAAGTGTTTGCCCATATCAGCATTGGAAGGAGCCGCAATACCAGTAGCATGAATAACTCAAAGGAAAACCATGTAAAAGAATTCAATTGTTCCTCCCTTTTACTTCCTAAGCAAGACACACACCCCAAAGAGCAGAATACTTTCTCCTAACTACCTAGGATACGACTTAGAAATGCTTCTACCATTATGCTCTCTGTACATTCTTCAATTCCTGGAGCAATAATCAATCTAAATTTTAATGCTGCTCATGCCAAAAAAGTAAAACAGTTTGTGAATCATAAAAATTCAACCAAGAGATTCTACCAGGTAATTATGGCACTAGAGAAATGCATCGATGTTTCTACTTGATACTTGAGTAGAACTTGACTAATCTTATGCATAAGTTTAAAACTTAAAAAGTCTGAATATATGACTGGGATTAATGTGAAATTTTGAAATACCAGAAATATAATCATATCTTTTGAAGAAAAAATAAGAAAAAAATATAATAATCAACATAGGAAGAGACAAGAGGAGGTAAATCATTGAGAAAATAACCTCTACTAAGGTTTGGTCCAAATTTAGGCAATCAAAATGATACTGAAATTTGTCTGAAATTTCTGGACACTTTCTGAAAGTTGTAAGAACCAGCTCTAAATTTGATCAAGACCTTCTTTGAAATTTGGTAGACATCAACCAATGTAGATCAAGTAATTTTGTATGTACTTATAAAATGCTAACAAGTAACAACTACATGTGTTAACATGCATGCTTGAAATTAGACCAAAAACATTTCATAATACAAATTCCACAAAAAAATTGGAAAAGCAATGAAAATCTACTAAAGGATTCCGCTAAAGTGACAATGCATAGTATCGAAAATTGTATCAATAGTGTCAACAAACATATATTGTATCGAAAATTACAGATCCAATAAAATAAACAAAATGGCATATATCTTTTCCAAAAGAAATTTTGCGTGCTTAGGCATGATAGCAACTATGAATCAAATAAATAATTCTTGCCATATCAAAAAAAAAAATTAAAAAAAAAACAACAAACATTTGCAGAATTCCAATGCATATACCAAAAACGTAACCTTACATAAAGAACAAGCTGTGTAAACTTGAGAAAAGTGATGCTGCCTGTTTTATTCAAATATTAATTTCTTGCAACTAATCATGTCCCATAAAAAAAAAATTATGAGCAAAATTTACATAAATGAAAAGAAAATAGAATCGACAATGACCTGGTGCATTTTACAAATTTAGATTCCCAGCATCATGAATAATCACTTACTTAAGGCCTAGGTATCGTCACCCACAATCAGTGCTAATGATTAGATCTCCTTGAGATGCAAATATGACCACACTCAGCCCAAAAATCCAGGAAAAACATACAGCAGAAACTCAAGCACATTACAGTGTCATCCGTAAACAAGTTGTTTATCATATGCAAACTGGATACAAAAAATTTACTAACAAAAAAAATCATGTGCAATAACAATGCCAACTTGAATGGTTGGGATTCAAATCGCCTGTTAAAAAATGGTATCCCAATTTGTGTCTAACCAACCAAATTCAGCCATGTTAACCACTATCATGTATTAAATGTAAACGCTTTTTAAAAAAAATAAAAAAAATACATGATAGTAGTTGACATGGCTGAATTTGGTTAGTTAGACACAAATTGGGACACCATTTTTTGATAGGCGATTTGAATCCAAATGGTTGGGTTCTTTTTTTTTTTATCATAAACAACTTTTGAATTAAAAAAAAAAGAAGAGAAAGATAGAACAAATGTGCAGTATACTCCCTAGGGCAACCCAACAGACCATTTAATTCATTTAATGGAAATATTTGTGCAGCTTTGGAGACGAAATGAGCAGGGAAGTAAAATTATATAAAACTAATGCTACAAGTGAAAAATTAATGAACAAGAAACTAACAAAATTATTGCAGTTCGTTCTTATCTTTTTTCTTCCAGTGCATTGCATGGCTTTGTTGAGAACAAAAATGTTTCTGCATATTAAGCAACAATTAATGTCTTACCCCGCCAATATCGGGTCCACCACGCTTGCTACCAATAGCATCAATCTCATCAATAAAAATGATAGAAGGTGCAAATGATCTAGCACTAGCAAAAAGATCCTTGACACGAGAAGCTGCAACGCCTACAAACATCTGAAATGTGAAATGTCTACGTTAGCAAGGTTCATTCAAATTTCAACAGTAACAAAACATGACAAAAAAAAAAAAAAAAACTCTAAGCAATACATAGAAGACAGAGACACTCAGTAAGAATGTGAAGGTGAAGCGGGACAACCTTGATATATTTACACTTTATGAGGCTGTAAGTGGCATAAAAGAGGAGCTCAGTTTGATGACAATTGGTGGTTTAATGGTTAGGGATTTATAAATTAGGGTTTCATAGTAGTAATGCAGATTTCTTGTGTTAATTTAGAATTCCACCATAGATAATTTCAAATACGAAACTGATTTAACCTTAGAATAATGATGACTCAATCTTCAAATCACGGAAGTATTAAATCCATCACATGCTGTAAAAGAGCCACAATATAAAAACCCTGAATTATTATAATAATAAAGAAAAACACCAATGTCTATGCACCTGTAGGATGCAAATATGAGCTGCCGGTGAAAATTAGTGAACATAAGCTATTATTATACATCGAGTTGAAAAGGGAATTGAAAAGAAAGACCTAATATTAACTTAAAGAGAAATGAAGTGGTTCAATGCTACCTCAAGCATGATGAACCATCACTTTGAGAACATATAAACACAGAAAACTTAGGCATTCCACAAAAACGATAATATGCGGGCTGGTATGAGTCATTTATCTATGGTTGGTATTATTGCCGTTTTGAGTGTATTTATTAAATTATACAGGCCACAAATTGATCTCCCCCAAATGACATCATGTGAACTTAATTTTGTCTATTGAGATGATTAACATTATCCCTATTCTTCTGCACCTCCATTTCACAGACTTTGTGGCCAGGATTGCCTCATTTTGCCAGCATATCCACCCACAGAATCAATAAACCATAAATTTATAGAAAAGGTAGTTGTGTTAGGAAACACTATAACATCAAGAATCAATTCTTTTACAGCTGGATTCCATCATTTAACTTTTAATTATCTTTTATTAGATAATTAAGTCTCACCTCCACAAAATCAGTTCCATTTGCCGCAAAGAACGGTACTCCTGCTTCACCTGCAATGGCTTTAGCCAGCAGCGTTTTCCCAGTTCCAGGAGGGCCATGGAGAAGGACACCTTTTGGGCAATAAATACCTTTGTTTTGAAACTCTTCATCATTCTTTAAAATACGCACAATCTCTTGTAGTTCCCTCTTTATATATTCTTGGCCAGCAAAATCATTAAAGGTTACACCAGTAGTTTCTTCAGCTGATATGAATTTTGCCCTGGCCAAAAGGAAGCAAGTTAGATCCCAAGGAAATTGCTTCGCCAAACTTGCTTCTTCAACTATCTAGGCACCATAAAACATCTAAAGTTGTCACGAACCATACAAGTACTCACAGGAGAAAGACTATGCAGCATCGAACCATTTTATGAGTAGCCTGGACTCGCATTATAGTATAATTAGTATTACACTTTTAATTATTTTTTCAGTGTAAGAAAATTAAAGACTTTAGATAACATAATTCAGGAAAAAGTCTTAGGAAATCAAATGCATGTGAGAACACTTCTAAAATGAAAAAGGAAGATAACTGCTAAAGGAAAATTTCACCCACCTCCCCGTAATTAGGAAAATATATAGTGGGCACCATGTGTTTCAAGTTTCAACAATAGGGAGAACCAACCCCACAATCAGTACCATAGGAGTCAGATGTCATTTGACAACTTTTTGATGATAATGACATAAATGTGTTTGACATATCACAAATTCACAATGATCCAATGAAATCTAGCCTCTAAATAGTGCCTTAGCCCAAAAGGCATCAGCCATTGCCAATTGCCTTTAAGACCATTGAGATAGAAGAATAACTGCACAATGCATCTCTATGTTGAATCAAGCTAGCAAGGAATGGAAATTATCAAGCTCTATGGCACAGTGGCAGATTCACTTGCTTGTTATACTTCAAAGGAGCAGCCAACTTTTTTCCTATTTATAAATTAGTACGAACTGTAGGCAAAAAGAATGACACCAACCAATTACAAAAAAAAAAACAAAAAATTTTAAAAAATAATAAAAGCCAGTGTTTATTAACAGATCACTAATAATTCATATCCACTTACCGACTCTTGCCTAATGATCCAAGTGCACGGCGCTTGAGCGGCTCCCTAATTTTTTTGCTTGGGGTTCCCAAATCACAAGGTATTAACTTTGCATAAATTGGCCTCATCTTACTATCAATCCATAGATATAATGCAACAGAAAGTGCAAGTCGCATAGACCATATGACTGCAGTTGCAAAAGTAGAGTAGATTTCTGCAGGCACTGAATCCACATTAAGAACATCAACATTTACTATTTGTTGGTGCAGCTTTCCCCATACATCATTCCAACAATCAATAGGCATACGGTCCACCACATGGCGCCGATAAATAATTTCCTTCTTTTGGTTGCCCTCATTTCCTTTCATTTTTTCATCCTTGTAATATGG
Organism: Dipteronia dyeriana; assembly: GCA_032871835.1. Classification (NCBI taxonomy): domain Eukaryota; kingdom Viridiplantae; phylum Streptophyta; class Magnoliopsida; order Sapindales; family Sapindaceae; genus Dipteronia; species Dipteronia dyeriana. The sequence continues at coordinate 91,473,233 of CM065297.1, read as the reverse complement.
CAAAATCACTGCAGAAAACAGAAAATCAAATTTCAGCATAAAAATACCAGCTTCAATGAAAAGCAACTCACAAAAATATCTTGGACAGTCTGCTGGATAAATAAACATCACTAGACACATAAAAGCAATGACTATAAATCTAAAGTCTGTGCCAGTAGAGCAAAAACTAACAAATACCAGCTAAAGCTTGATTTTTATTCAGTACTTCACTTATCCTTATATACAAACATATGTTTTTGAAATAATATAAGAAATTATATCATCTACATTCTACAGTCGACACAGACATAGATCAATACTCATACAATTAAAACAACCACCATATGAATGCTCCAGAGATGCTTTTCGATTTCAGGGTTTTTTTTTCTTTTCTCAAATCTGCTTTACATTTTAGTTACTCTAAATCCCAATGTCTAATTTCTAAAATAGCCAGAAAAAATAAATAAATAAATAATTGGCCACCTAATTACATTCTGCAATTTACAAAATATCGCTAGTCTGTAACCAAAAGCAGAATAACCTCAAACTTAGAACCATTATATAACCAGTAAAACAGTCGAAAATTGAATATTTGGAAAAATATAAAATTAAAAAAATACATCAAGAATAATCTCCCTACCGGACACAGTCTGACCATAGTTTGAGTACTCCATGAATTGGACGTTATTTGAGTTAAGAAGCTGCCAAAACTCGCTGAAGTCAATCCTACGCGAGTTCTCAGGGTCCCATTCAGTTCCCTTCAACTTTCCAGACATAGTCAATAAGGCCCTACTCCAACTCGAAGCCAGGACAAGCTGCCTCTCCAACTGCATATTGGCCTTTCTATCCAGTTCTTCCAACTTCTCAATCCGTTGCTTCTCCGCATCCTTCAACTTCTGTTTAATTACCAAAGAGTTTACAGGATAAGTAGCTTCAAACAAAATGCAAACTGAAATTCATCTATCATTATGTACAATGGCATAAAACAATTTACGCACTTTATACAAATCTATATATACAATATCTTATTGCAAAAAAAAAAAAAAAAAAAAAAAAAGAGCTATCGAAAATTCATAAACAATACAAACCGTGAAATCAAACTCAGGAACTTCTTCAAACAAATTTCATGAATTTACAATAGTAATTCAAAAGACACATTAAAGAAAGACATGCAGAGAGCATACTCTCTAATGAACAATACAATAAAAAATAAAAAAGCTTGGTAAGGAAACACAAGAGTAATTAATTAAACCTCGAATAGCTGAGTGGACTCGGCGTCTTCGTCGGAGTTGGTGGACGATAGGAGTGAGTCGGAAGTGGAAGCTCTACAAGCACTGAGTCTGAATCTGTTGTATTTACTCAAAAGAAAGCAACTTCTTCTGGAGCTTAATTTGGCTCTGGAAATGCCTTTATAAAACGGAGAACAACAAGGCGGAGAGCATCCTGGGAGTTTGATTGAATCAAGTGGTTTTGAGACGTGAAATTGCATTTTATTTTCTACTTTATGAATCGTGAAACTGGAAATTTTCTCAGCTAGTTTCTCTCATTTTCCAGTGCGGGAAAGTGGAGGAGAAAACGGAAGCATTTTATCCGGTCCGTGGAAATCAGCTGAGGTTTTTATGTGGGTTTTGGAGACGGTCCAACCGCTGCGTTTTGGCTAACATAAAAAGGGACGATGTTTTAGCTTTAAATTATTGGCCAAGTCATTTATAATTTAACAAAAGTTTCTACTTTTTTTTAAATACGTCACTTTATATTTCTTTTTAGAAAAATATCATAACATAACTATTGTTATATTTTCTTTTTCAAACCGGTGAGATATAAATCACTCACACTTATGTCTAAAAAGTTATAAATTTGAATCATACCCTCCCCTCCAATCATGAAATATTGTAATAGCTCAATAAATAAATACATGAGACAGAGCGAGAAATATTTTCAATGGGCACATCATCGAATAATGTCTTATATCAACATTGAACCATATAATTTTTCAGCTAAAAGATGAGGCTAATTTGGTAAAATATCATTAACACGTGCATCATTGAGGCTTGTTTACTAATATATATCATGGTGCAATACATAATGGTCGTCATATTGTTGCATGGTATGATGGTCGTGTTGACACTTGATAATTTTCATGACACAATTGAGAATTATTATCAATAATATAAGAGATTGATTAGGCATAACCAGATTGTAATCCTTATAAAAAGTATACAAACCAATTGAGAAATGAATAAATTGATAAAGGAGATCCGATATTTTCTAAAACAAAATTCTTATCATGGAATTAAATGAACCACATAATATAGTGTTTTAGATTTGTTAATTACAGAAGTTGGGAAGGCCAAACATTTTCGTCGACATGTTTGGACTAAGCCACATAAATCTATAGATAAGTTGTAATCAGTTTTTAATTATAAGTGAGCTTTGGTGTGCAACTCCGTTACCTTCCTCATCTGCTTCAATTTTCATTAAAAATGTGCTGGTTAAAAAACTCTCAATTCTGCAATTTCCTATTTAACATCTATAACAATCTGAAATCTAATCAAGTGGGAAAACAATTTAACTAATAAAATGATCAAAATAATGATGGAAGATCGGCAAGAAAACCACAGAAATAAGGATTATCTGCCAGTATAATGACCATCGCTTCATGCTTAGGCATCCTCCAGAGCTTCTTGCTAACTGAGATCACCATTTGTAAACTCCAAAAAGGTATCTCTGATGCAGAAAACTGCGAATTCAGACTGCATAACAAGCCACGACTTTTATCTCATTTCAAACTATGCTTTCGAACTACATATACATTCGGGGTATGGATTTTCGTAGAAAGATTCTTCAGTCCGAAGTCGTGCTTTACCTTTAAGTCCTGGTAAAGCAACTCTCCTTTTTCTTGGCGCCCCTTGCCTGTAACATCGAGTAAAACAAGATATGAGCCTTAATTTGAGCAATTATATGTCATGTAAAACAAAATGAAGATGATTTGATTCTGTGGAGTGGTTCATAGAGGGTACGAAATTGTTAATTCTTTTAAAAAATTACGGATAAATCGGCAACTAGATTACCAGCTTTTGTGCATCTTCTGCACAAGAGATGACAATGAGGAGGACCCTTCTCTAAGCTTTCCAATTTCCAGCTTATCGAAAAGCTTGACAAGTCCTTTTCTGCAAAAAGTAAAATATCAGATTGATCTGGAACATATCTAATTGATCAGCTCTTAAGTAACTCAATAACAATGTGAATTCTTGAACAGTTTAATACCTGTCTGGAGTGATTGTCTTGCGATGACCTAAGAATCGGCGATGCCCCTCAACAGCTCTTGCCATGTTACCCGAATATGATGGAACAAACACGTCACTCTCTACAGAAATTATGTAATCAAGCGCTGCAGTTTGGGATGCATGTCTAGCAAATGCTTTTAACTCTACTTTGGTTGCTAAAGTTTCCTGTAAAGTCCAACACCAGTTTGTCAATGAACCAATGCCATTAAACTGTAATTCCAATACAGCATTAAGATACAAAATGATTAAAATACCTTGAAAACTAAATTTGGGAAGCGGGCCATGAGCTCTGAAAGATGAGTATCGCCACCATAGATTTCTCCCGCAGCGATATATATCAATGTTGAAGGAGGATAATCAAGAGCTTGAAGAAATATCCCCACCTCCTTGGGAGTTAGTGGACAAAGACCTCCAATTCTCTGTTCTGTTGAGTTTATCTTCTTAACCTTCCAGTGGTTTGTGTTCTCCCTAAAAAGACAATAAAATAAGCAAGTGTTATCAGCTAGTGACCCACATGATTATATCAACACCGCCTAAAAAAAAGAGTGCGCTACAGAATGGGAGGGATTGAATAAGTCACATTCTCAACTATAATTGATTTCGAATTGACACAAGATTGTAATTTTTGCACTAGAATTTGAATTACTGATTCTATTGTTTTTCTTTTTCTTTTTTAATTCTAAATATAAATATGTGCGCTTATTGGATTGAAAGAAAGTTCCAATGTCTTGACAATATCCAAAAAGAAGATCAAACTTTCAGAATTTATAAATCAATGGTTGACAACATAGGCATAATTTAAAGGAGAATCCCAAAACCCCCTGATCTTGACCCCTTTTCGAAAACAACTCCCTAGTTTCAAATTTAGTGCTCGTTTGATTGAACTTTCTATTGTCTCAAAATGTCTACAAACGTCTATTTGAGTTTTTTAGAGTGGTTTGGTTGGGTTTTTGAGATGTCTATTTAAAATTGAGTAGAGACCAGTAGAGGTTTAACTAGTCAAAAGCTCATGGGGAGGTGTTTCTCCAAATAGACCTTTTTTTTTTAAATCTACCCATCAAACAACTATATTTTTTTTTTCAAAAACTCTAGTTTTAATAGATCTACTACAATTAGATCTTTTACCGATAGAGGTTTTTCAAAAGTCCAACCAAACAAGCTCTTAAATGAAAACCCTATGTTGTAAATCACAAAGAACCATATAAATCCAAAAAAATTACATAACATCCCAATAGCTGTGTCCCAAAAAGGCAAAAACAAAAAAAGCCCCTACAAGGAGGGTTTCATTTAATCTAAAACTAGAAAGTTGTTTTTGAACAAGGGTCAAACCTCAAGGGGGTTTTAGCAATTCACCCTAATCTAAAAGATACTAAAATGTTCTGATTTGATGCTGTATTTCGGTCATAATTATCAGTCTTTTGGAGAATTTAAACCCATAGTATCAGGTAGAGGCAAATGAAAATTATCAACCTGGTACTTACATGTTTATGGTGTTTGTTTGCATCCGTGCACTTGGAGACACATGCACGTAGAAACATGCATAAGCAACATTAAGATATTCTCACCTCATTATTCTCAGCTCTTCTGATTCTGCATCAGTCAGACCGTAAGTACAACCAGTGAAAGACAGCATGTCTTTCTCATATCTCAGATGAAGAGCAATGTATCTTCCACCACGTGACCTCAGCCGCTCCACCAGCTTCTGTGTTGTCAGCGTCATGCATGCTCAGAACCTAATTTAACAGGAAGCCCCATAGGAGACCTCTTAAATGCATCGATACTGAAAGAAATATATGGGATAACGTACATCGTGTGCTAGCATAATATATGGGACTGGTTAATGTTAATTTACACGGTTGCTTTCATTGGTGATTTTCCTACACTAAACCATTTTGGTATACTCTATTAGCTAGGCTGGATAGAAGTATGCCTCAAAATAATTAGACAACATGGAAAATATATCAAGTCTCGTGGTGGTGATATAGTTTTGTCCAGTAGTAAATGGCAGTACCATTTTGGCCGTTCATGATTTATGATCTCAATGATGGGGATTTTGCCAATAGAAATGTAGCATCGGCCTAATAGGCAAAGGAAATGCACGTTGCATTAGGAGACTGAGTATGACTTAGAATTTGTACTTATATCAGGTTAATTTCAAAATCGAAAAAACAATGCAGACTATGCCCTTCCTTTGTTGTCCCACTTGACAAAAGAGCAATTGCAAGAGATAAGGGAAAAAGGACAGAAGGAACAGTGATTGATTTATTGCTGCCTATCGGCCTCTGCTGCTATCTTTGAGTAAGGATTGAAAGAGTAACCCAATACCCAAAACAATTTAAGGAAACACTTGAAGTTTATTAGTTATATTAAGTCTCCTAATATTATAATTAATTTGACGAATAGAAAAACATCACTTAACAATAGAAATTAATTTTTCTTTGAGTTTCAAACTCAAAACCAAGTTTATATATAAATGTGAATACACCTGCAAGAGAGAGAGAGAGAGAGAGAGATCAATGGAGAATTAGACTAGTAAAGCACAATTTTACAGCTCAAACTAAACTTGACCTCAACTTTTTTATTTTAAATTCACATGGTAAACCCAAACTCAAGTTTAGAAGGTTCAAACTGTTAGATATAAAAACCAATACTTTTAAATCTGAATTAAGGTGGCAAAGATATTGTCAACAGGGGATAGCAATTCAAACCTTTCCTAGAATTTCAATTGGCGGTGAGAAACGGAGAGCGTGATATAGAGTACGGCATCTCAAACGCTGTATATCAAGAGGCAGATCATTGTTTGCAAGTCGTGAATCTGATTTCGCAACATGAATCACCTGCAAAGGTTAACTAAAAAAGTCATCCTTGAGTCAACATTTTCACCAATAACAGAAGGGCAATAACGAACGGTCAGACTCATATAAGCACAACTGCACAAGGTTCAAACAATATCAAGCAGTGTAAAAGATGAAAGCATAAGGCATAACATAAGCCTTCTAGGACCTCAGTATTTGTATCTAAAGAAATTCTACCAATTTAACCTTTTAAACTATTTAAGGAAGTACTAATAGTGAACTTCGTATCCCTGAATAGAATAGACTGTAGTTAGGCTTAATAAAAGTTCCAGATTGCAAAAATCTAAAATTGTTAGATGGCAGAAATAAGGAGAACATTATATTTTTGCTTCAATTTTTTTCATCCTGAGAGAGACTTAGTATATTTCTCTCCCCAGATGACTTTCATTCTTGATATACAACTATTTCATCAATTGTGCAGCATAGCTGATAGGTTTGTCTGTGCAGTTGTGCAGTTCTGTTTTTGCTAATTTGCTTTCAGGGACCACTGGTTCATCCAAAATCTTGCATTCTGCTTCCATCTTAACAAAAGTATTTCTTTTCCAAATTTTTAAAAATAAAAATTAAGAAAAAGGAAAAAAAAACAAAGAAAGAAAGAAAACATATGCAGGAAAGAAGTCTCTAAGAAATTGTTTTTAAAATTCTATATTGGGTCCATTTCAAACCCCTCTTTATTACTTCACTTTTAAAACACTAAAAGAAAATATCGATTTGACTGCAAGAAATATAGACATTCAATGAATTAAAATAGTCATTGTTAATGTTTAATTCTAAAATAAAACATATTCTACTCATTGCTTCTACTCCTTGAAAATGAAACCAAGAAAAGAGCTAAAGGCGTGCTTGGGCAGGAGCTTCCACAATTGACTAATACGCCTTTGAGGAAGACCACTTAAAATTTTAACACATCCAAGCCTTTGCAATCTGGCTCAACCCCAAATCAAGACCTAGGGCTTTAATTCTTTAAAGATTATGGTAACCAGTAATTTAACTGATATAAGCACAGAAACACGCCCTTTTACAAACTTGGGGTTTGAACACAAACTTAAAATTAGACAGTTTCCAAAAAAAAAAAAAAAAAAACCATTCTAACTTTAGCATACACCCCATCCCAGCCCACTTCATGTACAACAAACAAACTAAATTAAATCCCCTCCAAGATTGGTGTAGTGGAGACTTATTTATTAAACCTCTTATTTTCACTGCAAAAGCTATAAACAGAGCAACTATCATCTCAGAGGCACAATTTAGACAGCAGTCACAGCACTAAACACGATCCAAATAATTAATATTTTTTAATAACGAAAATCATCCATTCAACTTTTCCTCATATGCCATATCAAATTAATAATTCTTTTTCACACTCTTAGCATCTAAAGTAGTTCTGTTGAGTCAAATGCTCCTTTTCCCTAATTCCGTATAAAGGATAGTTTCCTCAATTCTAAGTAGAAAAGCCCACATGTTATATCATAAACAGATTAATTTATAATGAATAACACACAATTTTTCTTAGGTGCTAACTGAGATACCTTGACGGACATCAGTAAAGCTTAGATAAGTTACAAAGAAAATGAACAAATAGCTCGGTTACAAAAACTGTCATACAAAATATGGCTCTCACTTTATAACCAAAACACAGTTTTTCCAAATTTGAAAGGTGATCGCAAAATATTTCCATACCTGATAGTCCTTCAATGACTCTGTCATCTCTTCATAGTAACCCATGCCGGACCAAGAAGTGAAGTGTTTCCGAGACCGAGGGACAGACTCCAATTCCTTAGGGAGCTCTCCGACAATTCTCAAGTCTCCTTGTAGTGATGTGATGAAATGGAGCTCATCAAAAATATCAGAAAATGTACTGTCCATAGAATAAAAACATGAGAACTTTTAGCAAGAAAAATAAAAGAAAATAAAATAAAACATGGCAGATTAATAAGTTAGAATAGCTTCAACATGAGAAAGGATTACATCAGAATACCTTGAGTCTTGCCAGAATGAACGTTTATCCAGTTGAGGAATGACTAAGGTAGCATTCATTATGTATGCCACAGCCACCATGTCTGATATCTATGAGAATAGCATAATTACCGAACTTTCAATAACAGATGAAGGAAGGAACTAAGCAAATTAAAAAATAAAATGATATAAACTTGACAGTAGAAATTAATCATGAATCCTATTGTAAGAATTATCTAAATAAGATGGGAATCAAGATTATATTATCTGTCCACAAAGATTCAATGTCCCATCAGAAAGAGCTATCTTATCATGGTTGGCATACTTTCCGTTGTCTATGTAAGCAAAATTTATGATGAACATATATTCTGAATAAAATTAACATATATACTTCAGGCAACCTCTAACAAAAGTTTACTTACACCAGTGCGCATTTGATTCAATCCTCCATTGCATCGTACAGTAATATAGCGATCTGACCCTTGGGCAGCTGTCATCACGAAGCAAAATTTAGAGGAGAAAAAATATGGAGAGAGTACAAGAGAGAAGAAAAAAGAGAAATAAATATTTTGGGAAGGTGGGATTGTGTTTATGTTTGTTTGAGAAAGAGAACAGGCCTGAGTAAAAACTTGATTAACCAGACACGACAATATGCTCTTATAAGGCTACAACCAATTGCATTACTAAACTATTGTAAACTTGATATAACATAAAACATATAATAATGATAGAGTGTGATGAAGCAAACTCAAAGGAAGCTGAAGCTCCAACAGACAAGCAATTAGATTCAATTCTGCAGAGTTTCAAGAAAAAATAAGGGGGCCCATATTGCAAAAGAAGTAGCAGAAATGGATACATGTAGCTTTTACCTTTGTATTTAGAAGTAGGTTTGACGCAGGGATGTAAACCATAGCTAAACGGAGCATCCCACAGTTGTTCATCTGGCACCTGCAAAATTGGAAGCAGAGCAACATGTTACCCTTAAAAGACACTGCATTATTATTCCTTGACCAGATTTTGTAAATGATAGTGTTCCTAAGCTTATGAAGAATACTGATAACATAAATTATATTGAAAAGTGGAAATAACAAAGAAAAAGGTATATGATTTTGCTTGTAACCTAATAAAAGAAATGCTTCTGTGATTTCAATTTCTTTGTTCCTGGAGGAAAACTCAGTAATTAACATCTTGCACTTGTAAGTACAGGGCCATCAGCCATAATTACCATTGTAATAAAACATACAATACGGCAATACGCAATAAACAGAATACTGCAATAGATGCAAGCTTACTGAAAATTAACTTTGTTTGATTTGTACTTCAGTATTGTATATACATGCAAGTCTGTTGACCTACAAGACTTTTTAACCTTTATAAGCTTTGATTGGTTCTCAGGTGCCGATTATGTGTAGTGATAACTGAGGACACATAAGGTGATTTTTGGAAGAAAAGGGGGTTTTTCAAATAGTTAAAACATTGAGACTGAAATAGCAGCGACAAAAATTTCCATGAAGCACAAATGCACCACCACACGAACATACAAATGTTCCAATCAGAGTTGAAAATCACAAAATGCAGCATACGCTACTTTGTTGGAATGAATGCTCCCCAAGAGGTGCCCAAAAGGGTTCACCAGGCAATGATTTCTCATTCACACTTTGTGAATTTCAAGATTTCAATTATTTTAGCACTTTCAAGCCACATCAAGTGCCTTAAACATGTAAAACAGTCAGATAAGTTACATTTAAATTCAAGGTCAATTGCATCCAACACCGAACTCCCACTTTTCTGAGGTTGTAGCCATGTGAATCACAGTAAGTGTGAATGAGTTTCAATACATTTATGTGTATACAAGCATCTGAATTATCAGATTTTTTTTCTCACAAATTCATGCTCCAACATAAATCTCCACCCAATAAACAACTAAAATTAAATACAATAACCCACTTTCCAAGAACACAGACTACTGATGACAACAAAAAATACAAACCCCACCAAGAAAACAAAACAATCAAAGCAGAAAATCAACATTTTCAGGCCAAACGAAGACTACCTACAATCAAAAACAGTAAGAAGTAATAAATAAATAAATAAAACAGAATCTTTACCGGCAAAGATTGGGACCCGGATTGAAAGTTAGATTGAGATTGAGACTGCGAGTGAGAATTGAAATGCTCCACTAAAAGATCCTTTTGGTGATCATCATCATCATCGGATATGTTTCTAGTGCTAAAAAGAAAGATGAAAATGGAAGAGGCAGAGAGGAGGATAATGCAGAGAGTGATGATAGTGAAGAAGGAAGGTCTTCTTGAAAAACCTCTGGCATGATTAGAGCCTCCTCTGTGATTTACCATCTCACTTGAATTGAAATGCTAAAAATGGAAGACATAACACTGATGAATAAATCAGTTTTGCGGTCTATTGTAGTGTGTTTGTGTTCGCGTTGAAGAAGAGAGAAGAGTCGTGGATCTCGTGGCGGTTAAAGGTTAAGGCTGGATTTGAGGGGTAAAGGACAGCCGTTGGATTTGTCTAATCGAGATGGATCGGAAGTCGGTTTGATTAGGATGGTATTTCAAGCAGTGCTTGATTTTTTTGTGCGTAATGTTTTTATTGAGCAGATTTTTAATAAAAACATGCATATCTTTTGCTAATCACTTGCATTAGAATGCTTCTAAAACTGTTTAAGGGTCGAAAGCGATCTTGAGCTGGACATAGGCCCAGGTTGGTATTATTACTCTAGTTATTTTTATGATCAAAAGTGATTCTGGATCTAAAATAGGGTGTTTGGTAAAATCACGGAGAAGTGTTTTTGGTCACTTTTAGCTGAAAATGTGTTACAGTGATATTAAATGAAATTTTACTAACTTTCCAACTTTGTCCTTGCATTTAACGAAATTTAACAAAAAAAATTGAACTTATATTTGTGTACAAAAAAAATGTTGTCATAACTGTATAAAAAAATTAGGATAATTAATTCAATAAAGTAGAATAAAAATGAAATAAAAAAATAAAGTAAAATAAAATAAATAAATGGAACTATTTAATGAAATAAAGTAGAATAAAAAATGGGGCTACTTAATTCAATAAAGTACCATAATTATATAACACTAAACACAAATAAACAAGAAAAATGTATAATATAGCACATTAGTATCATTTAGATGTCTATGTCTTTTTAGTAATTTTACACACTCACAACACTTTTTATTTCAGTTTACCAAATACATTGAAATTGCTTTTAGTTCTCACAACACTTTTAAAAATCAGCTTACCAAACACTCAACTGATTATTTCTATAGCAATTCCAAAAGCAATTCCCTCCACAATAATTTCAAAAGCACTTCTCCCCACAACACAGCAATGCCAAACTGTACCATAGAGTGTTTGCTAAACTTTTAGCTTTCCCACACAGCAATTTTGAGAAGCTAGTTTTTGTTACTTTTAAAAACAGCTTCATAAGGAAGCATTAATGAAAAAGTAGAGATCAAATATTAATGAGTTTTTACCAAACTTTTTATTTTATCCCTTACCTTTCATAAAATTTACCAAAATAACAAACATGTCCTCACTCTTCAGTTGAATCCCACCTCTCCTTCGTTCTTCATCATCGAATCCTCTCTCTCTCTCTCTCTCTCTCTCTCTCTCTCTCTCTCTCCCTCCCTCCCTCCACAACACAAATTCATCTTTATCACCTAAAATCCAACATCTCTATCACAATATCACACTAACAATCTTTCATCATCAACACCAACAACACAAAAAAAAATCCAATTGGATTCAAATTTTATTAAAAAAATAATCTATTTTTAAAATTTGCTCTCTTCTTCTCCATTTTCAATTGTATCCAGGTTTCCATATCTCTCTCATCGTCCTCTATCTCGAGCCAACATTTTGTGACCATCGTTTCTGGTTCTCGCAATTTTAAGATGACCATCGTTGTCTGCTTCTCGCCATCTTCTGTCATCGTCGTGGCACCGACAAGGTTTGTGGGGGTTTGTGATGTTATGGTTGGGTTTGATTGAATCTGGTGGTGGACGTGTTGATGGAAGGTTCTTGGTTTGATTGAATATGGGTTTGGTGGTGATGGTTGGCTTTGTTTAATCTAGTGGTGGTTATGGTGGTTGATGGTTCTGCTTTGGTTGTGATAGCTTATGAATGGTGGGAAGTTCTGGGTTTGGTTCAAAAAATAAATATTTTAATTTTTTTGTTTCTTGATTAATAGAAAAATCAATTATTAATCCACCTGATCGAAGATCATAAACATTCAACTACACCTTGTGGTGAAAAGATTATAGAGCTGGGGCAAAATGGTGTTGTTTTGCATGATCATAAATTAACATGATTCTTGAAGAAATATAAATATAAATTAAGTAGATGAACGTTCTATAAAATTGTTTGAATTTTTTTCACATATTTTTTCTACTAATGAATCTTTAATATTCATTTGTTCTTTATAGTCATTTTACACAGTCATATCACTTTTTACTTACAATTTACTAAATATACTGAAATTGTTTTTAATTCTCATATCACTTTAAAAAAATAGTTTAACAAACACTCAAGTGATTCTTTCCACAGTAAATCCAAAAGCAATTCCCCCCATAGCAAAACCAAAAGCACTTCCTCCTATAGCACAGCAATACCAAACTAAGGCTATATGAGAGAAAGGAAAGAAAATGATTTGGATAGATTTATGATATCTTGTTTGTATTTCTAATATCTTGTTTGAATTGTTAAAAGAGAGAAAGTAAAGGAAATGAAAGGAAAAATGAGGGAATGATTTCTTCTTGTTTCACTCAATTTGGTTTCCACCTAAATTTGGGAGGAAAATGAATCCATAATTAATGATTGTTTCAATATCTCATCACTAACCCTATTAATATTGGATCTTCATATTGTTAAACGAATGATATTTTCGTAAATGGAATAAAATGAATTCATTTATTTCCCTCACCAAATAAGTTTGATTTCCTTTAATTTCATTTACATTTATAACCATCCAAACAACAATCATTAAAAACACTTTATTTGTCTTTATTTTCATCATTTACATTTGTCGTATGTGAATTTTACCAAGCATACACTTCATTAACAGGAAGGAGAAAATAGTCAGGTGGACGCCCAAATGGGCACTCAGGAAATATCCTACGAGGCATCATTAAAGAGAAGAAAGCCCGAGTGAGCATATATTGAATGAAACCTACTCGGGATCAGTTAACAGCACTCGGGACTGGTTAAACAACGCTTCCAATCGTGCTCAAACGGCGCTACTCGGGACTATCAAGTATTGCTCTTACTCGGGAATAAATACGACTCGAGTAAGAACTTGGTGCTTATTTCATACGGATTAAGTCATTAAATATGCGAAGATATCCATCAAAAAGGAATCCCAAATAAAACGGAACATTAAGTTAGAAGATTCCCCAATCAGGAAATAACTTGATTATTTTACGAAGACAACATTCTTATAAGGAAACAAGTCCAAATTGAACAGCACTACTAGAATCCCACTCGATTTCCATAAGAGACTCCGAAACAGAAAAGAAGACAAATCAAAGCTCAAACAAGTAACCGAATCACAATTAAATACAAAGATCTCGTATTACTTGTACAAAGCAGATTAGGGTTCTATAAGCATATAAATAGACCTATAATCTGGTTCCAAAAGATATAGGCAATATAGCATACAGCAATCATAGCAAATACAGAGAGACAAAAGAGAGATCGAGAGCTTGTAAACATCATATTTTCTTAGTGGATTTTGGCTTGATTGATCCTTCAACCACCCGTGGACGTTTCTCCGGTCATCTGAGTTTTACCACGTAAAACTTGTCTTCGTTGCTCTCTCTGAATCTCTTTCTCTTTGAATCAATAGCCGAAATCCAATCCTTGTTGGCTTTTCTGACATAATCCAGAAATCGACGTCAACGGTTGAACCTCCAAATTTGTTAAAAGCAATGACAGGAAGTAGAAGCAGTTCAGGGAATGCCCAAAAATCACCAGGGGATTTTCATGTTGGCAAAACGTCACAAGATCCTGCAGCAAAAACAGAAAACCAGCCTGCACACCAGGCAGGGATCCAGCAAATTCCTCCAACCAACAGAGATCTTAAGATGCATTTCCAAGAGGCCCTACAGCAATTGGTTACAGACGCAACAAGGGAGGGGATTGATTTACTGGCTGCAGGAGCATATACTTCCAATTCTCCACCCGTAAGGCCCCGTTCGGTGGTGGTGAGCCAGGAATGACTATGCCAGAAACCAGAAGGAACTCTTCCCCAATCAACCCGGCTGGACAGGAAACACTTGAAGAGGGACATCACCAGAGGCTGGACCACAATCAAACAATATGCACTAGACACCGTAAAAATGACTAGTACAGGGATCGGTCGTCATCAGAAGATAGCGATTGACCTTATCGCAAACGTCATTACGGAGTCATGCGAGAATCTCGGCATCAAAGTGAAAAGCCAGAAAGAATGACAGTTACCCAACGGTTCAACCGTCGAGGACGCCCGGTGGGGGACAGAGATGTCATGATCCAGAGCCTAACTCAAGAAGTCGAGAACAATAGGCGTCAGATGGATGTGTTGGTCAGACGTTATGGCTATAATGATTTATCTGACGACGACTTAGACATCCCATTTACCAATGAAATCTTGCGGACCTCTTTCTCAGAAAGGTTCAGGATGCCACACGTGGAGCAATTTAAGAAAGACACGGACCCGAAAGAGCACGTAAGACGCTAAAAAAGCGCCGTGGCCCAGTATGCCCACATCGATCCCTTATTATGTCTCAATTTCCCATAAACTCTGGGAGACATGGGGTCGAGGTGGTTCGGAAGGTTACCTTCAGCAAGCATCAAGAGTTTCAGTGAACTAAGCAGGAGCATCTCAAGGCAATTCCTGAGCAACGTTCACAGGAAAAAGTCAGTGGCTCACCTTACTCAAATAAAACAAGGGAAAGATGAGTCACTGAAGAAATATCTAGGGAGATTCGGCCAAGGGGTATCAGAGATTGGCAGTGCAAACGATGAGGCCATAATCGCTGCATTCATCAATAACTTGCAGAACGGACGACTATCCTTTGATTTGAGAAGAGAACGGATGACTAGGTATGCTGACATGATGGATATGGCAAGAGGATACGCACTGGCAGAAGAAGAAGAATTAGCTACAGGAGGAAGCTATATGCACGGGGGAAAGCCTGAACAGAAGGATGCTGAATCCAAGAGGCAGAATCAAAAAGGAAAGCTAAAAGGGAACGAGAAGGAGAAAAACAAGGATGGGGGTAATGGGTTCAACGCCGAGTGGTCCACAGAGAAATACCGAGGTAGATATACCAATTACACCCTTCTTCGAAAGAAACAAGAACAAAATTTAGCCATCTTGGAAGAGAAGAATATGGTGCAATAGCCGCGGTGACAATCACAGTTCGCCCGGAGAGATACAACAAAGTATTACAGGTTTCACAAGGAAACCGGGTATGAGACTTCAAAGTGTTTTCAGCTCAGAGATTACATAGAGACTCTTATTAGGGAAGGGCACCTGCGGGATGTAATCTTGAAAAAAGATGAGAAATCAGAAACTAAGAAAAAAGTTAAGGCAGATCACTCTAGACGAAATCAATGGCCCAGTCCCGAGGCCAATCAGGTAATACATACGATTTACGGAGGACCCTCTACCGGGAAAAGCAACCGAGAACGAACTCAGGAAATCAGAGAAGCAATAGAAGCAAGGAATAACTTTGACATAAACTCGGTTGAGCCAGACCCGAAAAGGGTGAAGGAAGGATGGGACCCGATAGTCTTTACAGAGGCAGATTCCCGTGGCGTCGATGTTCGCCCTAATGACGCCTTGGTTATAAGTGCCCGGATTGGCCATCGGGAAGTCTGGAGATTTTTGATAGATAATGGAAGTTCAACAGACATCCTCAATGTGGCCGTCTATGACCAGCTAAGGCTAGAACGAAAAGATTTACAGTCTTTCCATACTCCATTAAGGGGGTTTGGAGGGATAGAAGTCAGGTCACTCGGGACGGTGAAACTGCCCGTGAAGATTGGAACAGCACCTTGCCAAAGGACTGTACTGCTCGACTTCGTGGTAGTTGACTTAGACAATTGGCCGTATAATGCATTATTGGGTCGGCCATTCCTGAATAAAACAAGGGCTGTAACCGCCACTTATGCATTGATGATCAAGTTCCTAACAGAACAAGGGGTTGGGATAGTCAAGGGATCCCAAGAGATGGCCCGAAGAGCAAACCTATAAGTATACAAAGACAAGCATGATGCTGAACAAGTGTGCACCATAATGCAGCCAAATCAGTGTAAAGAGTCTTTGTCATTCGAACTGAATCCGAGGGAGAACTCGAATGAGCCCAAAACAGAATTGGTTGAAGTAGTACTTAAAGAAGACGAACCGGATAAGAAAATCAAGATTGGGGCCAACTTGGATGGAAAAGTCAAGCAAGACCTAACCAATCTGCTTAAGGAGTACAAAGATGTGTTCACTTGGAATCACGAAGATATGGTGAGAATAGATGCCCGAGTAATATCTCACTACCTCGCAGTTGACCCGAATTCAAAACCAGTAATACAAAAGAGAAGACCGTTCAATCCTGAAAGAAGTCAAGCAATCAAATAAGAGGTGAAAAAGCTATTGGAAACTGGATGAATCAGAGAAGTCAGCTACCCTCAGTGGGTCGCCAACGTAGTCCTCGTCCAAAAGAAAAATGGACAATGGAGGATGTGCGTAGATTTCACGGATCTAAACAAGGCATGTCCAAAGGATAGTTTCCCACTTCCAAGGATAGACCAGCTAATGGATGCCACAGCAGGTCACGAATTGCTCAGCTTCATGGATGCTTACTCGGGATACAATCAGATCCGGATGAACAAAGCTGATGAAGAAAAAACAGCTTTCACAACGGATCAGGGTTTATATTGCTACACAGTAATGCCCTTCGGTCTAAAAAATGCAGGTGATACGTATCAAAGGTTGGTCAACAAAATCTTCACTCGGCAAATATGAAGGAACTTGGAAGTGTACATTGATGACATGTTGACTAAAAGCATCTCGGCAGATGAGCATGCCCGGGACCTCAGAGAGACATTTGATGTTCTGAGAAGATACCAGATGAAATTAAACCCGAACAAATGTTTATTCAGAGTCCATTCGGGAAGATTCTTGGGTTTTCAAGTCCATCAAAGAGGAATCGAAGTTAATCCCGAGAAGATCCAGGCTTTGCAAGAAATGACCTCACCTAAAACATTGAAAGAGGTACAGCGCTTAACAGGGTGTTTAGCCTCATTGGGAAGATTCATCTCAAGGGCTACAGACAGGTGCGCACCTTTCTTCAAGATAATCAAAAAAGGGAAAGGACTCGAGTGGAATAAAGAGTGTGAGCAGGCATTCTTAAAAATAAAAGAGTACTTGGGACAAGCTCCCGTTCTCTCAAAATGGCAAAAATGGGAAATACTTCAGCTGTATCTGTCAATAACCGAGCTTGCGGCAAGTTCAGTTTTAGTCAGAACAAAAGATGGAGTGCAGAAACCAGTGTATTATACCAGCAAGGCACTCGTACCGGCTAAGACCAGGTACTCACAGGCAGAGAAGATGGCTTTAGCATTAGTTTCAGCAGCAAAAAAGCAGAGACCATATTTTCAGGCCCATGCAATCCAGGTTCTCACCAATTGCCCATTAAGACAAATTTTACAAAAAACCATAAATATCAGGAAGACTTACCAAATGGGCAATCGAGATAAGTGAATTCGATATTCATTATGTCCCCAGAACCTCCCTCAAAGGACAAGCTGTGGCAGACTTCATAGCCGAGTTCACAGAACCAAACCTGGAAGCAAAAAGACTCTTGGATAAGAGTTTCCCATGGAAACTGTATGTTGATGGCTCTTCAAATACTCATGGCAGTGGGGCAGGGATCGTAGTTCACACCTCAGAAGAGATGATGTTGAATGTGCCATGAATTTGATTTTAAAGCAACCAATAATCAAGCCGAGTACGAGGCATTGTTAGCCGAAATCAAAGTCTGCATAGCTCTCGGGGCAGATGAAGTTGAGATATTCAGCGATTCACAGGTAGTTGTCAACCAGGTTATGGACGAGTACTAGGCCAAAGATAAAGGTATGATAGCCTTCCGTGACATCGCGAAACAGCTCCTCCAAAAATTTAAAGAATACAAGATCGCTCAGACCCCCAGGGAAGAAAATGAAAAGGCTGATGCATTGTCTAAATTAGCGTCAGCAACAACCTCAATCAGACCAAAGACCATTCCGGTTGCACACCTCCTTAAACCAAGTACAGTTGAACCTAAGCATTTGGAAATTTCAGAAATCCGAACACCGCAAGACGGTTAGATTGTCCAACTGAGAAGGTTCATGGAAGAAGATGTGCTCCCTGAAGATCGGGTAATAGCAAAGCGCATCAGGTATCGATCGGTTAGGTATACCATGATCGGAGGAGAATTATACAGAATGGGGTTTTCCCGAGCTCTCCAGAGATGTGTACCAGAAGAAGATGCACATCGAATACTTCAAGAGATCCACAGAGAAGTTTGCAGAAACCACACTGGGGTATAAGTCTAGCGCATAAGGTGCTCAGGCAAGGCTATTACTGGCCTACGCTTTTCTCAGATGCACAACAGTGGTCGAAAAGTTGCAATATCTGTCAAAGGATTGCCAACGATAGCTTTTCTCATAGTAGCTGTCGATTATTTCATAAAATGGGCAGAAGCTGAAGCGCTGGTGCATATCACAGAAGCCAACACCACAAATTTTGTAAAGAAAAACATACTTTATAGGTTTGGAGTTCCGGACACTATAATCACAGACAATGGCACTCAGTTTGATAACCAAAAGTTCAGACAGTTGTGCGAGAAGTATCAGATTGCTAACTACTATGCGACACCAGCTCATCCTGAAACAAACGGGCAAGTAGAAGCAGTAAATAAAATTATCAAGCACGCCATTAAAGCAAAGTTAGATGACAAAAAAGGAAGCTGGGTTGAAAAGCTTCCTGAAGTATTATGGGCATATCGGACGACATCAAGGACTTCAACAGGAGAAACTCCGTTCACCTTAGCATTCGGAACAGAAGCTGTCATCCCCGTAGAAACATCGTATACGTCCCCCCGGGTCAGGCTATACGATGAAGAACAGAATGTTGATATGCTACTACAAAGTTTGGATAAGCTAGAAGAAAAAAGGGAAAAGTCCCGAATAAGAAATACAGCATATCAACAAAGAGTGGCTCGCCACTACAACTCTCGTGTTCGGATCAGGAAATTCCAGCTAGGAGACCTGGTGCTCAGGAAGGTGTCATTGAACACAAAAAATAGAGCCGCAGGATCCCTGGCTGATAAATGGGAAGGTCCATACAAGATCGAGGGGATAGCTAGCCATAAAGCTTATTTGATTGCTCGACCCAATGGAGGGGTGTTACCCCGACCATGCAATGCCCAATATCTGAAGATTTTCTATCCTTAATATATATATATATATATATATATATATTTATATTGAATATTTTATTCTTTTTTCTAGTCAGGACAATATTGGTAGGATAAATATTAAATTGTAATTTAAATCTGTCGATTTTTTACAGTAATAAATAAAACTATTTAGAATTTCCGAAAGGATAGCATCTAGTTCGGGATTTCCAAAGGAAGGCATATGATAATAAGAACATATGGAAGCAGAGCATGATAATAAGAACATGCAAATAGAATTCTCGGGACCATTAAATCCTGAATGGGCGGAGAAGCTCGTAGGAGCATGCCAGCCGAGCAGGGTCAAAATGACCTTCGCAAAAAGGCAAACCCGATGCACCTGACTCTGGAAAAATGCTCGGGACGCTATCGGGAGAAATTCCGGTAAAATGAGTAGCTGTGTTGAAGCAACTTAAAAAAAAAAGAGCTCAACGATTCGGCAAACCCTTGCGCATAAAAACTGGGGAGACGTCCTTGGTATTGTGTAAGGACTCAAACGTATGATCACGGTGAGCCTTGATGTAACGTTCGGGTAGCAACCGGGTATGAAACACAATTTAAGCTTCTATTTCAAGATGACTCGGTTAATAATTAAGAGCCAGATTAATAAGATACTTGGCAATTGAAGTCATTCGGATAACAACCGGTTTAATAAGATACTCGGTTAGGTTACCCGAACATCGAAGAAGCCAGTTTAATAAGATACTTGGCAATTGAAGTCATTCGGGTAACAACCGGTTTAATAAGATACTCGGTTAAGTTACCCGAACATCGAAGAAGCCAGTTTAATAAGATACTGGGCAATTGAAGTCATTCGGGTAACAACCGGTTTAATAAGATACTCGGTTAAGTTACCCGAACATTATCCAGTTTAATACAGCACTAGGCAACAATCAGCAATGAACAAATCAAGACCATTCAATTCAAAATAAAATAAGATTTTATTGCTCCTAAAAGAATGGTTACAGTTTAAGGAATGGTTCTGTACAAGTAAAAAATAATTAGAATTTTCTACAATTCTACAAAATTAAGGTTGCGAGGATTTCGAGCCTTTGCAAATACTCTGATCTAGCACCATCTCGTACTCACTAAACAGACTCTTATTAGACGGCCAAGTGATATCGTCGATAGTATCATCCATCCACTGGCTGTAATCTTTACCCGGGGCTGGCCCGACATCTAGGACTACACCCTCAACCGACTCTTGACTTGTATAAAAGGTCGAGAGAGAATGCTCCGACGGAATCTCTAAATGCATGGGATGGGGCTGACAGGACCCACCCCGACTCCTCTCTTGAGTACGAGGGAATACCTATGGGCTCTACATTTACTTAAATTTCCATAGGAAATACTTGTTATTAAACAAATAAAATGTAAGGAGAGTGCAAAATGTACATAATTTCAATTTCTTTTCATATATTTTCGTTCTTTACAAAAAGTGTCAAAATTGACCGATTGAACCAAAAACAGACCACTATAAAAACTAAGTAACCAGTCCATCCCGAGTGGGAAACTGAACAGGCCGAGTAAGAAAACCGAGTAGGCCGAGTAGACCAAATAGGCCATGTGGGCCGAGTAGGTCAAGTGGGCCGAGTAGAAATCCGACCATGTTCTGACCGTGCCTACCATCCCGACCTATGCCTACCGTCCCGACCATGCCTATCGTCCCGACCATATCTACCGTCCCGACCATACCTACCGTCCCCGACCATGCCGACCTCATATCTCTAAATATGTACATGAAAATTTAAAATGTATGACTTTTATACTTCATGATGTCATCGAGTGGCCAACCTCAAAACTTCTGAGTCCGCACAACCGAACAGCCACCTGGATAAATATATAAGAGTGAAAGGATGAGCGCTAACGCCCAGTGAGTGAATGAAAACTTTTACAACACTTTTCTAAACCACTTTACAATAAGCATTCAGTAATACATGGTATAAGATAATATATCTATTTTCATATTTAATAAACCGAATACTGAATGCATCACTTTTTTGAAAAGAGTAAGATACTTTATAAAATCTAAATCTTCACCAAATTCGTACCGGGGATATCCTCCATACGTAAGCCGAAATACATTCAGGCAAACGCCGAGTCATAATTAACTTCTAATCATACCCGTGCAGAGCGACTCAATTACTCTTTCTCTGGTCATGCTCGGGCAGAGCGACTCTCTGGTCATACAAGTGCAAAGCGACTCTATTACTCTTTCTCTGGTCATACACTTGCAGAGCGACTCATGACATACACATGTGTAGAACGGCCCCAAAAGCCAACCATAATCATAACTGGGGAATGGTACATGGTGCTTTTGTAGAAAACATAATCTCTTCTGGATAATTCATAAAATAATATACTGATTCTGAATGCTAATATAAGCATAAAATATATACTCAGTTCTCCGTATCATCACCATCAATCATAAAAAGCAATAAAAAGCTTAAAAGATTTGCAACAATTAATCTTAATCATAAAACTGGAAACCTTTGAATTAAAAAAAACAGAAACTTAATTCACTCACAACTTAGACGTCAAGCTTAATTCAGACTGGGTATGCTAGGTTCTCTTCGTCTTCTTTCCCTAACAATCACAAGATCCAATTAAAAACTGGATATCAAAGAAGAATCAACTGAAATCTATGATCGAGAGAGCTTCACTGACTTATTCTCTTTCTTCTCTTTCCTTTCTTCTACTGGATTCTATTGCTTTCTAGCTCTCACCACGTTTATCCTCATATATTTATACTCATGGAAGGACACAGCTGAAGTTATGAGCTAATTAACTAAGCTCACAGCTGCCTGTCAGCCATGCAATCACCTAGGCTTACTCACCTGATGCCTTTTTCTGCTTCACGCTTATCCCATTTTTTTTTTAAATTTGGGCCTTTCAATTGGGCCTGAAAGACATGGGTGTTACAGGGGCTCTTTGCCTTGACTACGGCAGTAAGCTCTCCATTCCTTCATCTTAATCCGAAGAGATTCCAAGGACCGGTCCACGCGATGTTTGATTGACAGCTCCCAATTAGCACGGGCCTTCTCAGTCGCCCTATTCTTAACTTTGAAGAACTCGCCGGCCGAAACTAGCCCACGTTGAAATTCCCGAAGAAGTAGGGCATCGTAAGTAGGGGATCTTTTAAAACGATCCACCCCTTGGACTTCAAGTTCCAACCCGGCCTCTCGGGAAAGGGATTCAACTGTAGATTTTTTGGTCATATGCAGACTTCGCCTGCTCCGCCTCCTGCTCGACCTTGAGCATGGATTCTTCAGCAGAAGATAGAAGATTTTGAAGTGATGCAACCTTCTCCTCTGCCAAAGATGCCTTGTCTTCGGCTTCAACCTGCTTCGCCAGACAATGGTCGGCAAATATTTGTACAGAACCGACCTCTTGCTGGTAAGCTTTCTAGCTCGAGCACGACCCTCCTCACTCGCCTTCAGCTGAGCCTCTAGACGCCTTATTCAATCGGCTTGATGTTGCTGCGTCTGAATAAGCTCAGCGAATTCGGCCACCATCTGTAAAGGAATATACTTAGAAATCTGGCAGAAGCAAAACAATAAAGGAGTTGGATTCAACTTACATAAGATGCACCGTTAAAAAATTTTTGGAGACGTTCGGTCAGGGAACCGTCCCGAAAGCTACTCCAGTGGTCTTCCCCGATAAAAGCCTGACCGGAGGACATCTCCCTTAGCATATCCTGGGGAGAAAGGAATAAAGGAACCCCCGAGGGTTCAGCTCCTAGATTTCCAAACTCGGGGGCAGGAGAAGCCCTGTTCGGTTCTAAGGATGGAGAAGGAACCCCCAAAGGTTCAGCCCCCATATCTCCAACTTCGGGGGTAGAAGAAGCCCTACTCGGTTCTGAAGCGGCTGCATCTACTGATGCTCCAGCGCCAACACTTGGGGCAATCTAATCCGCAACATCTGTATCACTTTAGTCGATAAATGAGACTACCCGAGGAACTTTAAGAGGACGAGATGGCGAATTAACTGCCTTTCGCTTCTCACCCGAGAACGGTGGAAGTTAAGATCAGCAGCAGGATCTTCCAGCAGATCGTCCTGAAAAAACTCATAGAATTTGGCACCTGCAGGCACTTGATCCGTCAAGACGTTACCACCGTCGCCGACTTCAAACCGTCCAACAGGCTCTTCACACGGGCCTTCACTCTGGCCACTTGGATCAACAGAATCCTGAGTAGGAGGCTGAGCACCCTGATCAACGCACTCGGGAATTCATTCCTCAATAGTGTCGGTTTCCTCATTAGGCTCGGGTGGATCAATTCCCTCATCCCCCTGACGCGAAGCTTCCTTTCTACTCGCTTGCAGAATCGCCTTCACCTGGCGAGCCTGAAGATCGCTGACAACGTTTGTATCGAACACTAAAAAAAAATCATGTTAGAAAAGAAGATGAAAAGCAGAAAAATACAATAGAAAAGGCGCCGGCTCTTACATCATCTGCGATGGCCCGAAATCTGTCTGAAGAAGCCGAGCTTTATCAAATCCTCATCTTTAAAAAGATAGCTCTTGATCCTCTTCTCCAGAGTACGAACAGCTGCCCGAGTCAGCCTCTTCAGCTCAGAATCACTATAATCGATTATTTTCTTGTTCCACGCTTTGGGAGAATAGAAGAATCGGGGAACACTCAACACCTTTCGGGAATCCTCAGATCCAACAGTGACGTTGAGCCCGAGAGCCCCTCCAGCCAAAAACCAACTGTTCTTCCAGAACTTGTTGGATGTAGGGAATCCCCATGCAAAACCCTTCTTTTTTGGGTCATCAGAAGCATCGACCTCCCGATTCACCTTTGCTTCTTTGGGGACCCAACCATCCGATGGAGTAGATGCAAGAAAATAGGTCTCCGTTTTGCTAACCTGCCTCAATGTAAAGAAATGCCTGATTTCATTCGGGGAAAGCGGCGAAAGGTTCATTCTACTGAACATGTGCCACATACACATCAAGACTTTGTAACTATTCGGGGCCAATTGAGCTGGGGCTATCCCTGCTTCAGCCAAAAACCAGGCAATAAAAGGCTGAAACAGAAGTGTGACGCCACAACATAGCATAGATCCATAAACCGCGACCATACCCTCAGGAGGATTCCATACGGCTCTATCCCCTGTAGGAACCAAAGTGACCGAGTCGGGCAAGTCGAATCGGGAACGGTATTTTTCTATCTCAGCTGGCCCGACCACATTCAGCTCAGTATCAAAGCCACTCGGGCAAGTATCAGAAAACGAAAGACAAGACGCCCTGTACACTTCATCAACGTCACCCTCGTTAGCAGTCTGTTCCCTGGTCTGAACGCTGCTCGAGCCGTGCTTGTATACATTACTTCTGCTCTGATGTTTACCCATCCTTCGAAAAGATACCCTGTGATCAGAAATATCAAAATCAGAACTAGATGGAGAACTCGATACAGGGCTGAAAGTGACGTCAGGGTGAAGCCTAGAAACATCAACCTATAAGAATGAAGGTTCATCTATTGGGATATCCCCCAGTAATCATTTAATGCAAGAAACTAATTGGAAATCCCCACGTTCTAATGCATCAAAAGCGATTTTAAAGAGACGATGGCTGGAAGATGGCCCCATTAAAACTAACCTTGAATTGAGATTGATGCAAGATCTTCAAACGGAGAATCGCGAACTTCTGGATAAAGAAATCTGAGTTTAAAGAAGTTTCTGCTGAAAATTGTTGAGAATAAACCAACAATGTCTCTCAGCAAAGAATTTAAAGACGAGACGACATGAAACCCTAGAATTTCAAGGCGGGATAAAACTTATGACGAAACTCGATGACGTAGGCGACGTTTGGGGAAACGCAAAAATCATTTCTCATAAATGATATTGAAAAACGAAGAGACGAGGTACGTGTGTCAAAACAGGAAGTAGCCTTCGACCGTCAGAACTTCAAAACGTCGCCATCATTTAAGATCTCGAGTGATAAAGCGAATCGAAATTACAGTCACCATTAAGACACGTCTTTATGACAAGACGGCTATTCTGACGAGTAAAAATTAAGACTATTAAAATACTCTTGCCCGGAATGAAATTTACTCGGTAAAAATATTTTAAGGGGGTATTGTCGTATGTGAATTTTACCAAGCATAAACGTCATTAATAGGAAGGAGAAAATAGCTGGGTGGACGCCCAAATGGGCACTCAGTAAATATCCTACGAGGCATCATTAAAGAGAAGAAAGCCCGAGTGAGCATATATTGAATTAAACCTACTCGGGATCAGTTAACAGCACTCGGGACTGGTTAAACAACGTTTCCACTCGGGCTCAAACGGCGCTAGTCGGGACCATCAAGTATTGCTCTTACTCGGGAATAAATACGACTCTAGTAAGAACTTGATGCTTATTTCACATGGATTAAGTCATTAAATACGCGAAGATATCCATCAGGAAGGAATCCCAAATAAAACGGAACATTAAGTTAGAAGAGTCCCCAATCAGAAAATAACTTGATTATTTTACGAAGACAACATTCTTATAAGGAAACAAGTCCAAATTGAATAGCACTACTAGAATCCCACTCGATTTCCATACGAGACTCCGAAACAGGAAAGAAGACAAATCAAACCTCAAACAAGTAACCGAATCACAATTAAATACAAAGATCTCGTATTACTTGTACAAAGCAGATTAGGGTTCTATACGCATATAAATAGACCCATAATCTGGTTCCAAAAGATATAGGCAATATAGCATACATCAATCATAGCAAATACAGAGCGAAAAAAAGATAGATCGAGAGCTTGTAAACATCATATTTTCTTAGTGGATTTTGGCTTGGTTGATCCTTCAACCACCCGTGGACGTTTCTCCGGTCATTGGAGTTTTACCACGTAAAACTTGTCTTCGTTACTCTTTCTGAATCTCTTTCTCTTTGAATCAATAGCCGAAATCCAATCCTTGTTGACTTTTCTGACATAATCCAGAAATCGATGTCAACAACATTTTCTTTCATTTCTCTTATATTCCACCAATCCAAATACAGTATTAAAAAAGTGCTTTTAAGTAATGGATTGTTCGGTAAAACACCTAAAAAAAACATCGCTTATGCTATTAAAAAGTATAAAAATAAACAGTAATAAAGCATTTTTAATAGAAGAATATACTGTCAAATATATAAAATTTATAGAGTATAAGACTATTTATCTCCTTTTAAAAAAAAATTCAAAAAAAACTTCTCAGTAAAAGCTCAAATTGAAGGCTTTCGGTTTGGACTTCCCCTAAAATATATAAAATAACTTTTTTTTAAGAGCAAATTGCATTTGGAGGTTTGTCCTTTTACACCCAGAAACAATTTTATCATTAATTAACACTTAACCCCCTCATGTTAGTCAAAGGATATTAAATTTAACGTATGACCGTATGATAACAGTAAAAAGTCTAAAATACCCTTCACATTATTTGACAATATCTATTTACTTTTAGAGGCCGTTTGGTATGGTGGCATCTTTGCATGAGAATGATAATCTCAAAGCATTCTCATGTTTGGTAGCATGTTTGAGTTTTTTGTTTCTCGGGAATGTGAATCTCATGGGAATCACATTACCCTCTAGAGGGGTAATGTGATTCTCATATCAATAGGTGGGTTTCAGATCACCCTCCATCTGATTCCCACCGTGAGACCCACTCTCATTTTAAAAAATAATTGTATTTTATTTTATTTTTTTTAATCTTTATTCTTCACTATGGTTCTGAAAAATAACACCAAAAATCCCCAATTTCATTTAACTCAAATCCCTAATCCTTAACCTCTTCAATTTCAAGTTTTATTATTTTATTTTCTTACATTTTCTCACTATCCAAACACCACATTTTCATAATTCAAAACATAACTTTCATCAACTAACAATACAACTTCATCTTCATCAAAACATAATCATAACTCACAAATAATCTTATATGAAAACATTAAAAAATCAACATCTCAAACACAAAAAGAAAAAGAAAAAAAATTACAGCAAGTATGAATAACACAAGATCTGGGTTTGCTCAATGATGATGAGGACGGCGGCGGCGGCGACAAGCTTCGAGGACGACTGCAGCGAACATCGATGACGAAGACGAAGACGGCAGCGAGCTTCGACGACGGGTTTGTATGAAGAAGACGATGGGTAGAAGGCGACAACGACGATCTGGAGGCAAGGACGACGACAATATAGAGAGAAAGAGAGAGACAAAAGAAAAAATATATTAAGAAATGGATCTGGGTATTTTTTTTAAGCATATAAAATGACTTTAATTTTTTTTTTTTTTTTTTTTTAATAAAAAATAAAAAACAAAATCTCATGTACAACCAAACATTGCTTCTTAATATTTATAGGAATTCGATATAATATTCTCATACACAACTAAACACTTGTATACAACTTTTTCAGTAATCACATTATTGTCATTTTCTTAGGAATCACATTATTTTGATTACATCATATCAAACGGTCCCTTACAACACTAGAGAATTATGATTTTACCCTCCAACCTTTTACAATTTAACAACTTTATTTATTTTGGTTGTCCAATAAAAAATGGATAACTGTTATAAAACTGGCTTAAAAAAATAAAAGAAGAAATTTAAAAAAGAAAAATGAAAAAGGTGGATGGTTGAGATCAAATTAATCAATTTTAAAAAAAAAAAAACAACAAACTACCCAATCTTCACGGCCAATCTTCAACAATGTTTTTTTTTTTTTTTTTTTAAGAAACAGTACAAAGAAGACCAAACAAAAAGCAGAAACAAGACAAGACAAAAACTAAAAACAACACAGGCAAGGTTACACACTACACAGGCTTGTCAGCCAACACCCTTTTACTAATACTGCTCGGAAAATCTTTCATCCATTAAGAATTCATAGCAATAACCAGAGCCTACTTAGCTAAATCCTTAGCCACTTTGTTAGCTTCCTTGTCAACTCTTTTCACCACCAGTGTCAATGTTCATAAACTCAGATTCTCCATTCCAACTCCCAAGTCCCAACCCATCAATTATAATCGATCAAAACAATATAACAATATTTCAACTTCACAAAACCTATATTCTTTAGAAACCAGATTTGTTCAAGCCCAACCACAAACCAATCTCATCCAACAAGGCAACAATTCAAATCATCGTCTTCTTCAATCGATTAAACAAAGAAACGAAAAAACAAAATCACACTCAAAAACCCATTTCCATCTATCTCTCTCTTATCTCTTTATTTTTTGAGTGCTAGAATTCATCCTCTCAGATTAATTTGATTTGCTTTGGGTGGGTGTGTTCGATTTGGGTGGTTGAAGGTTCGGTTCGATTTGTGGTGTTTAGGGACATTGAAGCTTTAGTTTGGTATGGGTGTTTTGGGTTTGATTTCTGGTGGGGTTTTTGATCGTGGGGTGGTGGTTGTTGATGGAACCCATTTTTATTTGAAATTTGGAAATCCCTTTTTTTCTAACAAAACATAAACTAAATCTGGAAAACCCAAATTTTTTGAGGGGTGTTCTTGGTGCTCTGGAAAACTGATGATATGGAATGTTCTTTTAAAAAAAAAAGATAAAAAAAATCTTTTTTTTTGTACCTATTCAAAATGTAATACAAAAAAAAAATCGTAATATTTATATGGACATCCCAAATTAACATCTTTTTAAAAATCAAATATTATCCCTAAATAAAATTATTAAAATGATTAAATAGTTTGTAAATATATATATTATTAATCTAATTCCTTATTAATCGTTTGTAAAAAAAAAGTTCATATTAATAATTAAAGACTTTTTCTATTTTCTCAAACCTTAACTTTCCTTTTAAGTATTAATTTTCAAATATATTTTCAATTTGTGTTAAAGAATACAGATTCATTGCAAAGTGATTTTTGTAAATCTTCAACCAAAAAATCCTCCAATTGAAGTGCTTTTTTTGTGGACAGGAAACAATCACTAAGAAAATGGGAGAGTTGCTTGACGTGATGAGAATTGAGAAAGGGAAAATGAATTTTGATTTTATGGAATGAAAACATAAAATAAAAGAAAAATGGAGAGAGGTGCTCTGACGTGAGGAAAGAGAAGAATATTGAGGAGAAACCTTAAGGTCATGTTTTGTTTGATGGAATGAAATGAAATGAAAATCATTCTATCTGTTTGGTTTGTTAAAATGTAATGGAAGGTAGATTCCACCATTTTGGTGGAACGAGGATTCCATCAAAAAACCAATGGAATGTCCATTCCATTCCATTAACACATTTTTTTTCTAAAAATAACCCTCTATGATCCAACACTATTCAAAAAATACCCTCATTTCCAAATATA
Organism: Dipteronia dyeriana; assembly: GCA_032871835.1. Taxonomy (NCBI): domain Eukaryota; kingdom Viridiplantae; phylum Streptophyta; class Magnoliopsida; order Sapindales; family Sapindaceae; genus Dipteronia; species Dipteronia dyeriana. The sequence goes on along the minus strand of CM065297.1, from coordinate 91,443,365 downwards.
ATATATTATTATTATTATTATTATTATTATATTACATTATATATATATATATACTGAAAAATTAAAATCATAGTAAAATGAGTGTTTTTAGATAAACTAAAACAAATAAAACACTTACTTTGATAGATTAAATAATTTTACATTCAAAAAAATAATATCAAGAAAAACAATATAAATAATGAATAAAATTAAAGAATAAATTATGATGTAATTTTATAATAAGATATTTTTTTTTGCATCTACAATGAATTGAATTTAAATTTATACAAAATTAATTTATTAATTTATTAATAAATATTACTAAACGAGTTTTTAAATTTTATATTCTTCAAATTATTGTTAAATAACTAATTTATTGATTCTAAAATTATTTTAATCTAATAAAGTAAATTTGAGATTTTTTTTGTTTATTGATTGGGTGTGTTCAGTATGTCAAACTAAAAATATTAGAAATAATAAAAATCTAAATAATAATAAATAATTTAATATAAAATAAAAAAATTAATTGTTTCGTTTTAAAATAAATGAAATTTTGAGAAAGAAAGTGAAAAAGATAAAAAATAAATAAGAGATAAAAAATTATAAGATAAAATTGAATTAAAAATAATTGTTTGAGACAAGACTTGACCCAAGTTCTTCGATTTGTAAAAAAAAAATCAACTACCAGCTTTTCTAAAGAAAACATACCGCAACCGTTGTTAATAAATATTTATATATAAAGTATACACAGACCAATTTTTATTTTTAAAAAAATTGAGGTTACTTGGCCTCCACGTGGATCCGTCTCTCTATATATAAAAGTTCTACATATTATATATTACATTATATATATTATATATGTATATATATATTGTATTATACAATATATATTTATATAATAATAAAATATAAATAATATATATATATATATAATTATACAATTTATACTTGTTAATAGCTAAATTTGACAAGGGCCTAAAGGGATTTTTTTCACCTACTTAACACCCGGTAGAAAGCATCTCCATGCACTGAATAGGTACCAGACACTATGGTCTACCTTGAAGTACCAGTCCTAACAAAACTCGGGAACCCCAATATCATTATAGGAGCAAGACGAAGCTCTTGCATCCCCACGGTCCATTGATACCCAAATACCTAGACAATTGCTCTGTTATCCCGTCAGGGTGCATATTTTACCTCTCTAGCATAAAGGAAGCCAAACACCTCACTAGCGGAATGGTACCCCGAGGTACCTCACCATCGCAATCGGTCAAGCGCCACCTCATCATGATGGTACATCAGGATGCCTCATCAACAGATTTGCACTCCGAGGTGCTTTGCCACACCACCGGTTGATACCCTAAGGTATCACACTATTAGCAAAGGAAGTTGAATTTTTCCCCAAGAATTGAATAATCTCCACGTATACACTGTCACGATGAAAGAGTTCAAAAGGGAAACAAACACGTTTCCCGCCAGAATATCCTCCACCAGCCGATTCTCCTGGGTCAATCGTATTAAACAGAAAATCCCGCCAAATGGGCAACGAAGATCAATCAAGTGATCTTCGAGTTGTACACCAAGGAAAAACCCTACCCACTTGGTGTATAAGTATAAGGATGATATCAACTGGAACAGGGGGGAGAACGGAGTCCAGAAACCTTAAGAGCTATTGCTTAACTCTGCAATCAGGGAAAAGCCTAGCTATTGAGAGAAGTGTCCACTTATCGACAGATACGAGTTCACTAGCTCCAATTAGTTAAGTAAGATAGATAGAAATTGAGAGTTTCATACTATTGTATTATTCATCACTTCACTGTACTCATCGCATTGTTCAATAAAAGAATATCACCTAATACATCATCATTCTTCCATTCGCTTCACCCATCTTTACATATGAATTCAGTAACCTACCCCGACTAATATATTCGAGGTTGTGGTCTTGAGGGTGTTGACTGAGATTCTTCACCAAGAGTAAATTTTCGGTCAACACTTTTTTAGTGCCATGAGTAGGAATAACTCCACACCCTTTATAAAATCACATGTTTATCGTTTTATAGGATCATGAAGCTTCGATCTTCTCAGGGGTAGCCCGAAGCAGCTGGGCATCAATCTATAGCCTCCACTCGGAAGGATCACAGGAAGGGAAAGAAGTTGAAACACCAGAATCTGATCCCAGCACTGACTTATACCACGCAAGCTCTGGTTCCCTTGGTGATAGGCCATGCTATGCTGAAAAAAAAGACCGCGGCTTTCGTGGAAAGTATTCACCTACGTTTGGTTGTAAAGAGAATTACCCCACAATCGATGGAAACTAGCGCCCACGAGGATCCCAACAAACAAGGAGTTAGGACCACCGCCTTCGACCGAATGAGGCCTTCATTATCAGTATGGGTTCGTGATAGGTAGGGACCCCTACCCTCAGTTCGAGATCGATTAGGGCTCATGCCCCCAGATTCACTCCGATCGGTCTATTATCAACCCAGACAGGTGAAACCAACTGCTGACATCCCGTAAAGGAGACCTTACCATTCAGTTAGACTAGCGGATACCAGAAGAGAGCCCAAACCCGAGACATGAGGTAGCCGGAGAAGCGTCATGAAAGATCCTAACCCCGAAAGTAATAAGGGCCAGACCTCTAACTTCACCGAGGGCTCAGAAAACGGGGATTCCTAGGTCGAATCCAAGAATGCTGGGAACAAACGCCTACTGGATCAGCTGGCTCAAATATAAAGGGAGATCCAGGAATTAAGGAAGGACAAACACAAGAAAAATGGTAAGGACCTTTGGGCGAGATGAACGCCTCTTTCCCCCAAAAAATTAGAGAAGTATAGCTCCTACCAAAATTTAAAATGCTGGTTCATAAGTTCTCTGGCATTGAGGACTCCTTAAGCCACCTGGAGACCTACGCCCAGTAGATGGAGGTCCAGAATGCAACTAGGGCGACTTTGAGCATGATGTTTCTAACCACGCTGACGGCCCATGCCAATACATGGTTCAGAAAGCTACTGGCATATAGCGTGGATAACTTCACTAAGCTGTCCAGTGATTTCTGCTCACAAATCTAGGGAGTCAAACCGCATCCAAACGATCCAATCCACTTGTAATATGTGATTCATGAGCGGGGTGAAAAGCTCATATCTTATGTTGAGAGGTTCCACAAGAAGATGATCCAGATATGGGTTTTGTCGAGAAGGAGACTCTAACCAACTTTCGCAGGAACCTGTGGGCAGGTAGACTATTCTGGTCCTTCACCAAGTGTCTGCCAGAAACGTAACATGAAGCCTATGTCAGGGCTCTCGAGCAGGTAGAGATAGATGAGCAGCTCAGGGTCAAGATTGAGCATGATGATAGGAGAACTGCTAAGCGCCAAAAGAAAGAGGCACCCAAACCTGCACTGGTGTAGAATGACAAAAATAGACCTCTCAATCGGTCCATATACCGACCTCTACCTTACCAACCTTAGTAGGACCGGTATCCAGCTAGGCGAACCCCTCATCGAGCATCACTCCCTCCTAGAGTGGTGGCCCCCATAGCCCGGGATGAAAGGGGATATGACCATTATACTCCTCTAAACAGGTCCCACGAGATGATTTACCTGGCCATTCGGGATAAAGGGCTGCTGAGAAAGCCAGGTCTTATGAAGGCACTAATTGACACAAGGAACCGATATAAATACTGTGACTTCCATGAGGACGCGGGGCACAACACCTGGAAGTGTTTTAGTTTGCATAACCAAATCGAAGCATTAGTGTGAGGTGGCTGCTTGGTGGAGTTCTTGCAACAGGTTCGAGATATCATCTACTCAGGCAAGGAAGTTCAAACCGAGATCATGCTGAGAAGAGGAAATAATAGCAGAAAGACCTGATGCAGCAGAACCAGGTCATACATACGTTTAGTTTTTGTTTTTTCAACCTTAAACATTTCGATGTTCAGCAGTGTATTATGTATTAACGGTCTTAACACATACAAATTGTTTTCATTAATTCCTAAACAAATATTCAGACCATTCTTTCCAATAATAACATACTTATTATTAAAAGAAATAAAATATGATTGTTTTAACAATTTAGAAATTGAAATCAAATTTCGTGTAAATCCAAGAATATTAAAAATATTGTTCAATAATAAAAAACTATTAGTATTACAAAAATGCAATCTTATTGCTCCCACTGCTTTGGCTGACACGACATCACCGACCCCACATGTATTAAGAAGGGTCCCTCCTTTAGCTGTGTCCAAGAATCAATTAATTGCAAAAAATAACTAACATGGTTAGTGACCCTCCAAATCAACTATCCAGGGTGAAGAATCATCTTCCACTAAACAAGATTCAAGAACAAGTGAATCATGTTTACCTTTCGTCTTCTTCTTCTTGGCTAACCCCTCAAAGTGCTGATGACAGTTCCTCTTCCAGTGCCCGACCTTGTTACAATGGAAACATTTTCCTTTGTCTTGATCGGTGAAGAAGCCCTTCATTTTGCTTTTGGCCTTATTGGGCTTGGGCTTACCTTTGGCCTTCCCAACAGACCTCTTCCTCTTTTTATTATTCATGGAGGAAGATGGATCGTCAACATTTGTCTCACCGGTCTTACACTTGTAGTCATAAGTCAAGAACTCAAAGGTAACGAGCTCATTGAGTAACTGTGTAAGACTGAACATTAACTTGTTAATCACATAGTCGCTCTTAAATTGATCAAAACTCTTCAAATGAGTCATCAATATGATGCTCACTTGAATGGGTTTGCCAATGGCTCAGCCATTGACTTTTACCGTGTTGAAGTAGGATATCATGCTCAGTACATGTTCCTAAAATTATGTACCTTCCTTCATACGAGCAAGCATAGTGCAACAAACAACTTCGTGTCGCTTTTGAGCCTGCCCGAACATAGCTTGCAATGACTCCATGATTTCGAATGTTGAAGTCATGGCTTCGTGCTTTGTTATAAGCATGTCTGTCATAGAACCCAATAGATATGTTCGGGATTTCTCATCAGATGAGACCTATCGCTCGTCTGCCTCACGAACTTTTTACAAGGCATTGACAACAGGTGTTGGAGGACATTCCTCTGTAAGCATAAACTTGAGATCTTTGGTGACCAATATTGCAATAAGATTAAGTTTCCACTTAGTGTAGTTATTACCAATTAATTTATCATTTGCAAAAAAATGTAGTAATGCAGAAGACATAATTGTTGAAATAAATAAAATATTCATTCAGTCATTTATTAAAAAACAAGTGCGAGTGCTTTGGCATAAATTTAAACATGATGCATGAATATGTTTAATGAACTAGAACTACCCTAAAACCAGTTACTATACCACGACAATCCAACATACCACAAAGAAATGCCGCCTAAGAGTTGGTCAAGTTTTTGCATGTCAGACCGAGACATTCTCAATCAAATGATATTTCTATAATATCTCTTATTCCATATCATTCAACCATCGTTTATTCAGTCAGGTTTTTAATTAACAAAACTTAATCAAAACCTTCGTGAGTGTAACCTACCATTTCAGATCTCACAATCTTAACTCAAGAATTGCCGTGTTGGGGTCAGTCAATCCCAAAGTACCCTTAGAAATCCTATCCGTTATGAAGTCAACCTTGATATTGATCTTTGTGGAAACACTCGTTATGGAGGACAAAAGCAAAGCCGTCACGAGGCTCAACTCGGTCTCACGGTGTTGAACTAATGATGTAGATTGCATGATATAAATGTCATATATCCCTCATACACTCATTATTTTAAAACTAGGGTTTTTTATTATCCGTCAATGCACTTAGACTCTACAGGATCAAATGACTAACTTTAATCAAGTTATACAACGCATTAACTAATTAGAATCAAATTTGAATTAACTAATAAATTATTAATGATTTTTAACTATTAAAAATCTAATCTATTAGTGAATAATCTAAGCTTTTGCAAACTATTTACTAAGGTCAGATCATAATGTTAGTGTTTACCAAGTGTTAAAAGAAAATTTTCTCTAGATGAGGAATCTCAGTTAACACCCTCATGACCACGATTTCGGAGAATCACGGTCGGGGAAGGTACCTTCGGTACCGGTTTCACGTATAAAAAAAAGGAGAGATTAATGGATGAAATATTGGTGTGATAGATGATATTATTGATCAAATAAAGTAATGAATATAACAAAATGATAACAATATTATGGTGTAAAACTCTCAATCTCAGTCTTTCATGCTTAACTAATTTGGAGGTGGTGAACTCATATCTGTCGATAAGTGGTTATACTCTCTCAGTGGTGATGGCTATGCTTCTTCACCTAGCTTATTGAATTTGAGTCCCTTCTTTTCGTTTTTGATTTCTCTATTTATACCCGAAGCAGCTAGGGTTATTTCTTGGTGTATAAGTCGAAGATCATTGGATTGATTTTCTTTTCCCATTTGGTGGGATTTTCTGTTTAATACGATTGACCCTAAAGAATCGGTTGACAAAGGATATCTTGGCGGGAGACGTGTTTGTTTCCTTTTCAGACTCCATCGCTATAATTATGCATACGTGGAGTTTGCTTTCACCTTGGAGAATAATTCGACTTCCTCTGTCATTGGCATGACACTTCAAAGCATTGTCCCAGTGAAGTGGTAGTGTATCTTAGAGTACACGCATGTTGGCGAGGTATCCTAAGGTACCATCCTGTTCAGGTGAAGCTTGACTGATGGCAGTAGTGAGGTATCCTGAGGTACCGTCCTGGTAACTGGGTACCTTGGGGTATCATTCTGATGATGTGGCACTTGATTGGTTTCTCTAGCAAGGTACCTCGAGGTGCCATTTCGATAGTGAGGTGCCTTATTGATCTTACTGGAGCTTTGTGATCTCCTAGAAACTTTACGGGCATCCTCCATCCTGCTGGAAAGGCAGGATAAGTACCTTGACGGGTTAGCAGGGCAATGCCAAGGTACTTAGGTACTAGTTGGTCCGCGAGAGTGCGAGATCTTTATCTTGCTACTTCGACGACATCGAGGTACCTAGGTTGTGCTAGGCCTGGTACTTCGAGGTCAACCATTGTGTCTGGTACCAATCTGATATGTGGAGATGTTCTCTATCTGATGCTAATTGGGTGGAAAATTTTTCTTTGGGCCCTTGCCAAATTTGGTTATTAACACCAAGTTTTAACTATTAAAACTCTATCACTTTATTGAATTAATTTATTATTAGGATATTAATCATATAAATCATAATAAATGATCATATTAATCTAACTTATTAAACTCTTTAATAACAAGATTAATAATTAATGAGAATTACCATGTTTTCTAACTATTAAAAAACTAAACTAATTTGTATTTACCTATTTTAATCATAATAAAAAAATTACATAAAATATTAGGCTATGATGCATGTATGACATATCAAATATATTTGTGTAGGCACATCAAATCTAAATGACATACATATGCATGACAATGCTTCTATCATCATATAATATAAAGTATATATGAATTGGCAGAGTACTGTGGATTATTTAACCTAAAAAAATTGAAATCTAAAATTACAAAAATACCTCCAAGACATTCCTTGGTCTTCTTGTAATTTCCTAGTATTCCAGTCTTTTCAGGTCACTCCAATTCATCTCATGAATCCAAAACAGAAATCCGTACGGAGCACACTAGGCAACACTTGCCAATGGAACCGTGCAAGCGAGACACACCTCGCTCGCACACCAACTAGTAGTATTGCACAAGGCAACATGCACAGTCGTGCAAGACGATGTGCACGGGTATGCGTAGGTATGCAAGACCAGCACATCACCGCGTATCAACCTGCTGTGCAAATCAATGTGTGCCGGTATACGCGGGTATGCCAGATCAGCGCATCACCCGCGCATCAACCAACGCATTCACCCGTACAGAAGCTGTTCGTCAACTGATACAGTGTCTCTGTAAATGTTGTTCTTCGTGTTTTTCCAAGTCTTAATGTTCGATTACATTTAATAAAAAAAAGTATAGTACAAAACTGGTAAAAATAAAATTAATAATACAACCTATGAACCCTAAATCTACAGTACTATATAATTAACGATCAATCATGTTTTTGTAAATTAACAAATTTAATATACATACAAAAACAACATATAGTCAATTTATACAGTGTCTACACAATCATATATACAGGAGCATCGAAAATAATTTCATGTTCCGAAAAAAACTGGCTCTGATACCAATTGTTGGAACCCGCTCACTAGTTACGCAGTGAAAATAAGTTTTATTTTTTTTATACAGATCGTAAACGATCTGGGACCAGTGAACTTAGGATTATAATTATTTAGAACTTATATATATAACATTATTACAGTAATAAAATATATGCATACACAAGAATTTGAAATCAATAATCATAAGTAAATATTAGAACCTTACAAACGTTTGGAGGCTCATTCACTTCTAGCAATGCTCCTGGTCTGTACCACCGATTTTTATAGCTATTCCCGAAACTGGTAACTACGTGTGAGCGTGTCACGTACTCAAGAAATTAGAAGGATGAATAGAGAAGAAGAAGAAACTATTTTTTTCAAGTAAAACCAACTAGAACAATTCTAGTAAAAAAAAATATTAACAATTTTTTTCTTTCTTCGGTTGAGGTGCATGACATGCACACAAAAAATATCTTTATTTTTTCACTATGCACGATGCACACACTCAAATATTAAAAATCAATGTTTTAGAGCTTGTTTGGTTGGGCTTTTGAAAAACCTCTAAGTGTAAAGATCTACTTGCAGTAGATCTATTAGAACAAGAGTTTTTTTTTTAAAAAATTATAGTTGTTTGGTTGGTAGACTTTTTTTAAAAAAAAATGTTTACTTGGAGAAGCACCTCCCCATGAGCTTTTGCCTAGTAGATTTTTAAACTCTACTAGTCTCTACTCAATCTAAAATAAACAATCTCAAAAGCCCAACCAAACAAATCTAAAAAACACGAATATACGTTTATAGACTTTTTGAGACAGTAGAAAGTTCAACCAAACGAGCATTTAGTCTTTCTTCTCTCTTTAATATGTGTTGATTCGTGTTTTCAAAAAACATATATATATCTAATATATATTTTAATTTTGAAAAACTGATGATATCTTTTGATTTTAAAACTTTTTTTAAAAAAATATCTCTTATCTTCTATTTCAAAAGATAATTAAATATTTTTTTTGAATGTAAATATTTTAAATTCAATTTTAAATATTTAATTTAATAAAATAAAATAATCATATTATCTTATTCTATTTAAAATCAAATATCTACTAACGCCCATCCATTTAGTTATTAATAACATAATTAAATAAGCTTATTATTTAATTTAATTAATCACCATTATTCATTAATTAAATAATCTCACTATTCAATTAATTTCCAAATAAATACGTGACACTTTCGTAACACAATTAATTGGACAATCCAATTAATTAACTATGACCATTGTTACCTAAATCGATCGAACTAGTAAGGGGACCTAATGGATCCACAGTATTTTAAGCTCCAATAATCCTCGGAATCATTAATTAAAGTCTTTAATTAATATTTCTTGATTATTAACTCCGGTGTTATTCCACTAAAAACTCAAACCTGTACTATCTCAATTGCAGACGCTTTTACACAGACCGATATAACTCAGTGTCCATCGGTATAGCTATTACACATGGTGTGATCCTCCACAGTAGTTCATAATTAGAGTTGGGTCATAATGTTCATTATACCTCTCTAATTACATATATCCTTTAAGTACCATTGATTCTCTAATGAACAATAAATCGTATTTCCTCACGGAATTAGGAGAGCTCTCATATTGTTCAAACATTGAATTAACCCTTAAGGGAACTACCATATACTTTTCACAAGAAGAAGTGGATTCCACTATTGTGTACAAACCTTTCCAGCTGTAAGCCAAACCACAATCCCAACAAATTGAGCATATTTATCAGGAACTGCATCCGACCTCACCTATGGTATATCAAAGACTACGATCTAACCTGAAGGGGTCGATAAGACACTCATGATTAAGATCACCCATATATAGCCGTCATTAGTTGATATATATATATATATATATATATATATATATATATATATATATGAATCTTATCAGTAAATGGATCTTGGTGAGAGATTCATATAGATCATGACCCAGTCATATATGATCACATCATACAAGGTGTCTCAATTCCCATATCTTCATATGAATGATTCAAGATAGAATCACCGTATATTACGGTATAAACCACAACTATAGATTAACCGCAAATAAAGTACCCAACTTTATTTGCTATCTATAGACTCTTTAGATTGCACATCTCTTACGGTATCCATCCGTATATGACACTCATAAACATAGTTCGAGATTACATCCGACAATCTATGATGTTAATATGCACAAGTTATAAAATAAACAACACAATAAGAATGAATTGCACTTTTTTTTTTTCATAAATTAATTTACAAATTAAATCTTTAGGGCATAAACCCCAATATTTACTACCTAATTAGATACATAATAAAGGGAAATAAAATAATATGTATTAACTATATGAATATTTTTAAAATATTAAATCTTCAAGAATATCTTCAATATTATCTTCAATATTATCTCTTGCATCACCTGCGCTATCATTTCATTTGGTTGATCGAAGATGGGGTGTTGAAGTTTGTGAAGATCGTAGGGAGCAACAATATGTCTGACACGTTAACTAAGCAAATCATAACGAAGAAACTGGAGATGTGTGCAGCTTCAGTTGGTCTTCAAGGTTAAAGACAGAGGGAATAAGCATACTGTAACTATCCATTTGTCATCGAAGAAAGAGGAAGAAGTTTATTCGAGCTCCAGTCTTCATGTAAGAGATTGTTGGGTTATGTGAAGCCTGAAGATAGCCAAGAAGTGAAGACCACGGTGTAGACTGGGGCCAATGAAAGAAGGCACAGACCGCAGAACGCACATCGATCAATTCTAGTGAGTTCCGACAACGTAGATTGTGGCCTAGGCAAAGAAGCACAAACTGTGGTTTTCTAAGCGATCGATTCCAGAGGTTTTTCCGTGGTGCAGGGCACGGGCTACAGACTACGGTATTGACAAAAGTTGCACGAATCAGGAAAACTTGGGCGGAAAGAAAAGTATTTCTTTGTATGCGTTTTGATTACCCCTAGTGCTCCCATACAAATACTATTATTTTCATACGTTAAGAGGGTGTGAGTAATCGCTAGAGAGAGAGAAACTTATAGAGAGATTGAAGGAGATTGTAATAAAAGTCTGATGGTGGATTGGCTACAATTGCGCTCTGTGGACGTATGTTTTTGCCGAACTATATATAATTTCTCATGTCCTTATTTTTTTTTTTTTTTTTGCTTTCATGCATTCATGCATGTATGATTTAGATTTACGTGTCTGAGAGATTTATTACAACATAATTCACTTTTTCCATCACAAAAGTGAATTTAATTCCTTAAGTGCGTGTGGGGAATAAAGTTCTATTTTCTATAGTAGTTTAATTTCTAATTTGTGTTTGAAGTCTATAAAACTTAATTCTTCAAAGAAAATATTTAACACTAGTATATAAAATATGACTGTTGAATATTAATATCATCAATATGAATATAATTAATTTGAAAAGCTATCAAATATTTATTTTAATAAAACCGTCTTACCAATCACATAATTCTTCTCATAAAATTATCATATAAAGAGCGTTAAAACTTCTAAATTAGTACAATATATTTACTGTATTTTGAAATTTTAAATAAAAGATTGTGATTTTCTTAGGGCATACTATTTTTTTCCTCACCTAAAAATAATTTACCAAAATGTGACAGTTACCTACATGCGTAGAAAAAGGTTACAAGTAACATACAAATATATTCTCTTCAAAAATGAAAAACATACAAATATATCAAGTGAAATTAAAAAATAGTTAATAACCATTGAAATCAATTATATTAATTTAAAATTAAATGGAAACACAACACGTATATTGAAAATTATTGAAGTAATATATGTATATGTTTATTTTCCAAATTATTTGTAATAATATGAATATGGAATTTTAAAAAATATAGAAAAACTATATTGGCAAATTACAAACAATTCTTTTGTCGTTAATTTATGCCGATATGGTATACAAGTATACAACATTTATAGTTTGATTGTGTTTGATTTTGGAAAATATCAAAATACCTTTTAAACCAAGTATAATTTTATAATAAAAAATCATTTAAGTAAAAATATTTGAAAATCTTACAATTTAACAAATAAATAAAGTCTCCATCACCGAAGGAGGTGGCCATCGACAATCCTCTCTAATGTGGCTTGGTAGTAGACGGATTTATTTAGTTTTTTAAATACAATATTACATAAATATTCGAGTTGCTGCCATAACATTTGATTAAGATGAAGTGGGTTTAGTGTTATGCCCTGCACAAGTCATATATATACACCATTGATGTTGTGAGTTGGAGTTGTGTCCCCATCTCCAAATCCCAAATTATTATCAAAATGTTAAAAAGGAAAAAAAAAATTGTTCTTCTTCTAAGAAGACTTGTTTAGCTTTGAGCTAGGCAGGCAATGAAGAAGCAAATCAGGATTCTACGGAAGCAACAAAATGAAAACGACAGATGATGGCTTACTGGGTTGGACTTGGGTTACATAATTTGCTTACTCAGGTGGACAACTGTGCATGTGCTATTATACCCTTCAAAATTCCAAATTCCGAATTCCAATTCCATTCAATGCGAACAAGGAATACTAAATGTAATATGCTGAATCCATGTTGCCTCCTGTTCAGGTTTTTCTAGTCTTAAAGCATACTTCAACGTTACTTTTTATCACCGTGGACTTTAATCTTTCTAAGTATATAGAATCGATTCTCTGGACATATAATATAAATGTAATGTTACATTACAGAATATTAATAAATATATGTAAAATGATGTGCGTAACATGTGAGAGAAAGCACAGCAAGTACTAACAAGTTCTATTTGGAAACTAATTAATTGACAATACAGGCAATGTGTATGACAGAAACCAATAGAGATTCTTTGTTTGTCTCAAAAGCTGTATGGAAATTGCAAGGTATAAGCAATGGAGAATATGGCTAAGCAAAAGATCAACGAAAATCCAGAATATGGCTAACCTGTTCATCACCTACAACCAATAACACAGAAGATCAACGAAAAGATATTCGAAACAATGGAGAATATGGCTAAGCAAAAGAGGTGCCAATGTTTCTTTTTTTTCTTAATTTTTTTTCTTCTAGGTTATTGTTGGTCAACTTATTTCTTTGAATACATAGAATTCAATCAACTCATATTTGCATCACAAACTTGTTTTCCTTTCCATCCAGCTTAAAGGGACATTACTATGGTTTCAAGTATAAGTTATGTTTACAAATTTCTGTTGCAAATCTTATTTGAAAATTCAAAAAATATCTGAAACAATCTAATTTTTACAAATGATCTGCCATCAATGATTTCTTTGTATTAGGATTTTAGGGAAGCCACATAATACAGGTAAATTTGGACAAATTCATATCTGAAATTCAAGAGAAATAAAAACATTATATGTTATAAGAATCCTCCACAGTTGTTTTCATTGAAAAGTCTCAACAGGAGTTTTGCAAAATAATTAAGTTTATACCAATAGTTTTGTTTCTGCTACATATTCCATTTAGCATGAGTTTGAATTAGAAAGTTACTTTTGTTAGAGTGAGATTCTTCAATCAACGACAAGAAGAATCCAGCAGTGCTTGGGAAATATTACCACTTCAACAAGCAGCAGAATCTCTAGGTACATACATACATTTCATCTTCTGTTGCTGTTATATGTAAAGAATATAAATATAAGCTTTAGAGCAATATAAAAGAAAAGGCCATTGTAGAATAAATACAAAGTTTTTCGATTGCCAGCTTTTGTAGGTAACAAAGTGCATAACTGGTTCCAGAGTCAGATTTCTTGGCAAATGAATCAGGATTACAATGCCCGAGATGCTGAGTTTGCAGCTGCAGTTGCAGCTGCTGCTTTCACAGTCTACTCAATCGAAGAAGCTGAAGCAGAATGTCGAAGAAAGAAAAGAGAGGGCGTTGACAAATCAGGGACCAAATTAAAGAGTAGAAAACAAGATACCAGAACAGGGCTGCAGCAAAGTTCAGGTAGAGGATCCAGACAATTCTCTAGCGAGGAACTAAACCGCATAAATATTTTCACAATTATTTATTTTCCATTTTACGAAGCACCATTTACAGGTGAAAGTTCCACTAGAAATTTAGTAGAGATGGATCATAGCCGGGAACAAGAAAGTGGTTTTCAGATGAGGAGACCGAGTCGTTCATCTTCTGTGGCCATCGATCGAAAGCACAAGGGGAATGAACCAAGAGACGAGAATGTAGAAACAAAAGCAGATGCCTGGGAGAGAGCTCAGATGGAAAAGAATATTAAAAGGTACACATTAAATTGTTAAGCAATTATTGGTTGTTGGTGATTATTTAAGCTCTTTACAAGTATGAATGCATGTTTTTCGGATATTATTGTTTTATAGTATGTTCAAATTCAGGTATGAGAAGATAAAATCTGGAATTCTTGATTGGGAGAATGAGAGGAAGATGCAGGCCAAACTTAAAATGGAACGGAAAAAGGTTTATATACTGCACTTAGTTTTGTTATTTAATTAATAATAATTTTCTAGTTAGGTTTGGTTCTGAAGTTTTCCGTGCATCTCTAAAGATTATCACATGTAATAATCCGAATCCAAATAAATTGATGTTAATGAATTGTCACATTTGATAACCCTTGGGATCGCATGAAAAACTTCCGGAATAGCCCCGACTAGATAATGACCCTTCAAGTAAAAAAGTTTACAAACATGAATGATCAAAAGCTCTTGATTGATGAAAATAAGAATGAATTGGAGAAGAGAAGGACAACAAACCAAAAGCACTACCAAAACAAGATAACAAGAATTGAACATATTGCTGGAGGAGCAAGAGCGCAAGCGGAGGAAGAAAGAAGAAAAAAGGAGTTAGAGATCAAAAATATTAAATTGAGAGGAAAGAATCCTGTCAAATACTGTTTCTGCTGTTAAATCCAGACTCAATAGAATCATGAACCTAAATCCAAATTATACAAGTTAGTTGAAATGTATATGATTTACAAATTTCCAGTCATAATGTTAACAACACACATTTTTCTCGCTGTTTTTACACACATTTATCGGTTTGTGTTACAATTCGATGTAATAAATACACGATTTGCAGACATGATTGTGTCAGTATGGACACACAGGAATTTCATACTCTTTGTTTTTCTTGTTGGACGTTTTATGATAATGCAACTTTCTCTTATATTTACTAGTGATCAAAGCAAAAACAAAAACTAAATTTAGTACAAAGGGGTAACGATTTTTAACAGCAATCTATGAACACAATACAAACAAATCTATCTTATTAGGATCGATCACAAGAAAAGTATCCAATTTTTTTTTATAAATATTATAATAATTCGGTGTTTTGTAGGAGAGGACGAAGAGGCTGGACTAATAACCTCATATTGTCTAAAAATATCCTATTTAAACAAGTTTTTTTTTTTTTTTTTGAAACAATCATATTTTAACAAGTTCTAGTAGGTTTTTTATTTAACAAGTTAGGGTTATGGATTTTGACACGACTAATTAAACGTTTAAAGTAAACAAACAAAACAAATTATACATGGCCAATAATGTTAGCAAAGAAAAGAAGTAGGGTCGTGCAAGAATATATATATACCAGATTCTTGTCCACTAGTGTTTGTAGAAGAATAACTTTGAAAAAGTGTGAAGATGTGCCTGCTACTTCCGCAATTGGGACAAAAAAAAAGTCCGAATCTAAAAATATCCAAATTTCATTTTCGTATTTCGAATGTGGAAAATATCGTTCGGATTCAGATAAAATTTTCAAATACAGCACGAATCCGATTCTAATTCTAATCAGAATATGAATCTGATCATACAAGAATCCAAATCCGAATCCGTTTTTTCAAATAATTTTTTTAAAAACAAATCAGTCAATATATTGTTATCCTTTTATTTATTTATTTATTGAAACTCAATTTTGCTATCTTTTACCAAATTTATCAAGTAAAACCCTTCACCTTTCACTGAAACGCCCCTTTTAAAGAGGAAGTTTCATTAACTTCCTATAAGAAAAAAAAACTTAAAAACATGGTTTGTAGGGGAATGTTTTTGTACTTTTCTATTAAAAAAACAAACATGTTACGTTTTCCGAAAGAGAGAACAACACCCAACCCTCCTAAAGTTTGCTATTTTACATACAGAATTAATTTTATCAAAAAGTGATATTTATCTTCCCTTTTACATAATGATTATTGTTATAATTAATTATCTATGCAATGAATAGTTTTAGTCAAGCAACTTAGAATTTTAAATCAAATTTATTATTCATTTTAATAATTTTTTAAAAGAAAAATCGAAAATAAATCCGAATCCAATTCGAACAGAAGTCTGTATTCGATTTGTAACTTTCTATATCCAAATCCGAATCCGAATCCGAAATGCCAAATTCGTTCCGTTCTGAATTATCCTATTAGAAGACCCTTTTTATTGAAAAAATCGATCCGAATTTGATCCGTAAATTTTCAGAACGTGTTCAATCAGAATATGGAAATCTTTAGAAAAAAAGACCGTCGAGTAATCCAAATCCGATTCGAATGATATCATTATATGTGCACATAACTCTATTTAAAAACAAAAGAAATAAATTTCAATTTTTTAGGGTAACTAAACTAAATTAACAATATGTGTTTATCATTTTAAACAAAATATCGGTAAGTTTCATAAATTCAATACAAACATACCATAGTTTTAAAGTTAATGACCAACTATATTATGAAAAGACAAATTTACCCTTGCCACAACTTCCAAAACAAAACTCCATCCCTATCTTAACTTCATCTTCAACATTTAAACCAACCTCTCATTTTCAAAACAACCAACTAACACAAACACAAATCAAATAAATTTATCCTCAAAATAGATTCAATTAAATAAATATACAAATAAAATAAAAATGAAATATAAATGCTCTAGATGAAGCATATTTTCTCTATCTTTGATAAGGCTCCACCTCCATCGATGAATCTAGTGCTCCACTAAGTGCCGTATCTGATAAGACAGATTCTCGAGATGGAGAGATCTCTCCAAATCACACAATCTCTGTTTCTTTTTTCTATTTTTTTAATATGTTAAATTATGGTAGATGGAGGAGACTAGAGCTATTAGCTAGACTTTTGAAAAACTTAGATCCATAAAAGATCTACTTATAGTAGATCTATTATAAATAGAGCTTTTGAACAAAGAAATATAGTTGTTTGATTTGTAAATTATTTTTTAAGATCTATTTGGAGAAGCTCGTCACCATAAGCTTTTTCCTTATAGATGTTGAAAATAAACAAGCATGTGTCTAACACAACCTAGAGGGGATGAATGAGTTGTTAAATGATTATTATCAATTTTTTGATTAGTCAATATTAATCACAGTTAATCTAATACAAACATACAATGAAAAAGAAGTAAGGTGCACATTGATGGTGATTTTTGGATCAATTACAACTCACCACACATCACACAAGTAGATGTAAGTAAGGACTAACAGTAAACTACAAAAGAGAGATAAGGCAAAAATAGAGACAATATTTTACATGGTAAAACCCCAAGGTGGGGAAACATCCATTGTTGCCCGCGATGACAAGAAAAGTTCACTATGTAAAAGATGTTTGCACTCTCAATCTTTCTTGTACTCTAGTAAGCTAAATTTGTGGTTTTTTTTTCTTTATGGGCGTTATTAGGGTCTATTTATACATGTATAGAACCCTAATTGTTGGTGTATAAGCAAGGTAAGTTCCCTTAATGGAACAGAATTCTAACTTATTAGAATCGTATTATCATCTTTCTTGTTTCGCGTTGATCGTATTTTAATCGTACTAGATCTCTTGCCTAATTCACACCTTAATATCTATAAGGAAGTATGTTTCCTTATCAAAGTGTACTTCAACATATCTTGTTTAAGTCGGATTCTTTTTCTACGTATTAGAGTCGTAACTTTATTAAATCTGAACGTTGTCCTCGTGTCAGTCAACCGACCATCTGCCAATCCCGACCAAAGTTCCTTCCCTCGATTGGTGGTTTCACCTGATCACTAACTTTGGCCCGACCATCTTGATGGTCCTGATCGGGCCTTCTTATCCGACCGTCTGTATCATCTTGATCAGGGGTTAATGGGCTTTCTTTAGTCAACTTAGGTTGGTTCGGTCTAGTTGACCTTTGGTGACATGACACCCCCGACTCTTGTCTATCGCTGACGTGTCATACTATCTAAATTACACTAATAACAATACCCACTTAAACATACAAGACCAAGTATCTCATTCCAAAACTGAACCCGCTCGACGAAGTGTGTTTAATTTGATCTTCTTTTTTGTCTCGTAGCCCATTAATGCGTTTTAATTGCTTGACTGCTAAGTGTTAACCCCAACCACATCCGTTTCGGTTGACGAAATCATTAGTAACTTTTCAAATTTCGAACGGCGCATGATTTTTGGGGTTCGTGCACCTACCCCCACTTTTGCACTTTGTGCTTGGTGTCGTTTACATGTCTTGATGATGTCATCCACTTGTATATATAATTTGAAACTTTTCCATTCCCTCTCACGACTTTATAGTTTGTTTTTCCAAACCCTAACTTTCGTTTCTCTCCAAACTTTCATCTTTTTCTTTATCGACGGTTCGTTCTTTGTTTCCCTCACCTATCTTTCAGGCATGGATCCTACTCTTCATCATCAATATTTTGAAATTCTTACATGTGCCATTGAGGTGGGTGATAGAGAGAATATCACTAGGCTTGAGTCTATACTCTAGGGTCACTTTCATACGTACACTCCTTTGCTTCATCCTGTTGCGCCCTAAACGTAGATTATTCTGTTGCTCATCCTAAATTTGTTCATTCATAGACTAACCCCCCGCTTCTACCTTTATCGCTGTTTGTCCAGATATGTCAAGGATAACGAATTTCAGACAAGCGGCTAGAGCCTCGCCTAGGGAAACCACCCGTCTTGTGAGTAATTTGAAGATAACCTAGTAAAAAAGGAATATGAAGGAGGTTCTGAGAGAACGTCGGGCACACATGTTAAAGTTCTCTGCTGATCACCCATGTGCCTTCGATTACGAGATAAACGTGGTGACTGATGATGAACTTGGAAGTTTATGGACATATTTGACATCACTCATTTGGTGTGCTAATCTCCAGCAATGCACATGCTTTATGGAACCCTTCTTCTAGTGTTGTCACTTTTTATGGGGCCATATTGTCTTCTGGGATCACCATCTCCATTCAGCCTTTAATTGCTCGATTTTTGGCAGATATGCGCATCGCTCATGCACAATTGACTTTCAACTCCTATCGAGTGCTGATCAGCTTGTGGCACTTGTGGAAGATGATTAGGGTTAAATACCCCCCGACCAGCCAGAAAATACATAACTTCTATTCCCTCGGTGCTCATATGCTAGAGAAACTTTCTACCTGTAATTGACATCTTTAAACAACTGGATTCCTCATGGTTTTAAGGATAAGCCCACCCCTCCTACTCACAAAGACCATAACGGTTTCATCTGGGGTTTCCCTTTCTTGAATAAATACTGGAAGAATAATTGGTTCTTCGTTAGGGGTGACTGGGGTGAGACCTTAGTAGTCGATCCTAAACAACAGTTAGGCAAAAGTATTATCCCGAGGCACTTCTATAGCCCCGAGCTGTGGAACAAGACTACACATGTGATGAATCGAAGCCAGGCTACCATGGTTGGCAAGGCGGCCTAGACTTCCTTGGAGGTCAGGTATCACCGTAATTTATATGCGGAGAAGGGCGTGATTGAGTTAAGGCTTTTCCCAGCTATCTCTGTTAGGCGCAAACGCTATAAGTCATGGCTCCCTTATCATTTGGTTTTTTTTATTGTTTTCATTTGTCCTTATTGTCTTTCATTGGATTTCCTTTTCATTGTATGAGCTGGACGTTGTTGTTGGTGAATAAGCTGAAAAGGCTAAGAACCTCGATCGGGTTAGTAAGACAGAGGCCGCTAATCAGATGGCTTAGGGAATTATGCCCCTGAGCATGATTTAGTTGAACATGTATAGCCTGACCCCAACCTACAATGGCTCTTACTAGGCAGGCTGAAGGGAGTGAACGCGATGTTTCTCCCAAAGATTGTGGAGAAAGGTTGTCCAAGGATAAATCTACTCGGGCAAGGTCCACTCAAGAGAGATCTGACCGTGACAGGTCCAGTCGGGAAAGGTTTAGTAGTGATAATCCGAGTAAAGAGAGGTCTAGTAGAGAGAAATATAGTAAAGAGAAATCTAGTAGAGAGGCTCTTGGTGGAAAAGTGGTCAAGACTGTTGAGGGGTCCTCCGCCCCCGAGGCCATCCGTAAATGAATTGAGGCTCCATCTATTGTTGATCTAGTGGTCTCCTAGTTGAGGGTTGACCCTATCATCCTTGATGAGGATGACGAGGATGATCTGGAAATCCTGACTGACTTAATTTCACGAGAGTAACAGTCGAGGAGAATGGGTGATCACAAATCTATAACATCCATTTCCCTCTCTTTAGCCCCGACCATGACAATTGACCCAGCCCCAGCTAGAGCTAGTGATATGGTAGTAGCACAATAGGCAGTACCTTTTATTCATCTTGACCCATTTCGAAACCAAGCTGATCAATCCAATGATCGGGCTACTATTGATCCGTCCGCACACGGTTATAGCAAGGCCTATATGCAGTTTTCTGTCAAATGTTTAATAGTATTCACTGACTCTGATTCTAATTCGAAATAGCTTTTCATCGACGAAGACGTGCTTGATGGCAGTAAAGAGCGTGTATCTCTTCAATTGGATAAGTCTAGGATCTTTTCAGATGTTGTGGTTGCCAATTTGGTTGGGGATGTTGGGACCAACTAAGCTGGAAGTGCCCCTACTAGCACACCTCATGTTCCCCTTCGTTAGGATGGTGTTAGTGAAGGTCAAGCCTCTGAAGACAGGCACTCGAGGTCCCTAGAACTATCCTTTAGGTTGAACAGATGATGGAACTTCAAGGGCATAGAGTGTTATGGAACCGACTCTTCAAGCAGTACCCCTGACCAACTTGTTGGGGTTTATGCCCTAAGGATGTATTTTGTAAATGGATTCATGAAATAAATAAAAGAAAAGTTCAATTTATTATTGTTGTGTTGTTTATTTTATAACTTGTGCATATTAATATCCTAGATTGCCGGATGTAATCTCGAACTGTGTATATGAGTGTCATATACAGATGGATATGGTAAGAGACATGTAATCTAAAGAGTCCATATATAGCAAATAAAATTGGGTACTTTATTTGTGGTTAATCTATAGCTATGGTCCATTCCGTAATATACAGTGATTCTATACTGAATCATTCATATGAGATATGGAATAGAGGCACATTGTATGATGTGATCAGATAGGATTGAGCCATGATCTACATGAATCTCTCACCAAGAACTATTTACCAATGCGATTCATATATATCAATTAATGATGACTATATGTGGGTGATCTTAATCCCGAATGTCTTATTGATTCATTCAGGTTAGATTGTGGTCTTTGATATACCATGGGTGAGGTCGGATGCAGTTTTTGATCAAAATGCTCCGTTGGTTTGTGGGTGAGCTGGTGTTGCGTAATAATTCCTTATACCGAAGTCATGACACATCTTTATGAAATTATCATTGTCAAATTGGGTTCCATATCCGTAATTATCGTGGTCGAGATTCCAAACCGGTGGATAATGTTCTTCTTGACGAAATTCGTCCTTTTGACTTCGATTATATGTACCAGTGCTTCTGCCTTAATCCATTTGGTGAAGTAATCTACGGCCACTATCGTGTGCTTCGCTCCGCCTTAAGTTGCAGCTGGCATTGGGAAGATCAGATCCAACCCCCACATAACAAACAGCCAAGGTGATGACAAGCTCCTTAACTATTCGGGAGGCTTTTTTATGTCATTGGCTATTCTTTGACAACTCCTACATTGGTTGCAAGGCTTTACTTGCTTGTGCAACTACCACCCATAGCCACAAAACTTTGACTCATTAAAGAGAATTAAAGTCTAAGTGTGAACATGTGAATGATGCTCAAATGCAAAGAGTGATAGAATAACACAAAATGATTAACTATAAATTTAATGATGCTGTCCATAAATCCAAGTTATCAATGTCTAAATGCAAAACATAAATACTTAGCTAGAAGTTATCAATGACAGACAATCCTAGCTATCAAATAATGCATACAAGCCCATATATGTATTA
The DNA here is from genome assembly GCA_032871835.1 of Dipteronia dyeriana. NCBI lineage: Eukaryota > Viridiplantae > Streptophyta > Magnoliopsida > Sapindales > Sapindaceae > Dipteronia > Dipteronia dyeriana. The sequence goes on along the minus strand of CM065297.1, from coordinate 91,421,027 downwards.
TTAATTAGTTGTGTAGAGATTACCAACAACCTAATTGTTAATAACATAACCATAAATATTCATGAGAGCCTAACTAGATAAATAAACACAAATCTACCAATCTAATTATCAAACAGTCTCTCAAGAATATTCAAGCCTTATTTAGGCAAAATCAGCCTAATCATGTAAGCTATCGTAAACAAACCCAATCATGTTATAACTCATCAATTTATTCATTCAATACAAGATTTCAACAAATAATATCCAATAAAAATGAATCCTTGGAGTTTAAGAACAATAACTAAGGATGGAAGTTTGTTCTTACTTACAAAGTCAAGAACAATGAGGACCCATGCAAGATTGATGTTATGGATGAATGAAAGATTGAATAATAACTAATCATGTTCAACCTAGCTTTAATAGAGTCTAAAACTATAATCAAAGTAAACACAATTAACATACATATATAGAAGAAGAAATCCTAAGGTAATTGAAAAAATTTGAAGAACAAAACTCAATAATTTTTTCAATACCTTAATACAAATGCGCAGTCCGTTTTTTAATAAAGATGATGGGATTATACTCAATAGCAAGAGAGTAATAATGTATTTGATAATCTTTTCATATTAATAAAGTGGTTTATAGTTTAACAATTCTTATAGCATTTATAGTTTAATTATTATAATTGTCAAAAGTAAAAAATCATAAGGTCAAAAGTCTATGAGAAAAGAAGAATTATTCGTACATTTGGATATGTATGAGGTATACACAATTCTTTAGTTAGTCTCGAATAATACTCACAACTTAAGATAAAGGTTGAGCGCCTTTATCTTCCCAACCTTTATCTTGTCAAAGTTGTTGATTCTTTTACTATCATTTGAGTGGGATCAAATGTGTTATGATGAGTCTAAAATAATCAAAGTGTGGTATCTTTGGGCAAAAGAATCTAGTGCACTGGGTGCATTGAATAAGATCATAGTGAAATACTTTATACGGTACCGTCAATGGATAAACATTTTCACTTGAAGACAATCGGAGAGTCTACCTCAATCCTGAGATAAATGGACTTATGGGTGCAAGTGTTATCATTTGAGCTATCAATGATTACGATTATATAGCATACTCTATCCTTAATAGTTTGATGGTATTCATTTGTTAATAGATAGATGACTTCATTTATAGATATGGACATCGTGGCTCTATTAATTAAATGAGAGTAGAATATCATTATATGGATGTTTTGAGGTATTGGATATTAAATCTTAACATTAAGTTTTCAGTAGTGTCTATTGAAATATAGCTTCTGGACAAGTCAAAGTATCCAAGTTCAAAATGTGGTCATATGAGTAAATATGGTAACTTGGAGAGCTATAAGCGGTCTATGAGCTCTTGGCGATTACTGGTATTCTTCATGAGGATACACTATCTCCACTAAGATTGTCTAGGGTAAGAATGAGGAAGATTAACTTATTATATCTTTATTTAAGAGTTCAATTTTAGTTCTTTAGTGGAATGAACCAAAATTAATAGATCGGACCTAAGTGATATAGGGAAAATCGGTTCAAAATGCAACGGAAGCATGAAAAATAAGAAAATTAGGGTTTGCATATAAATAAAAATTTTTCCCTTTTAAATAACAAGAACCTTAACCCTAGATTAATTGATGTATATAAAAAGAGTCGTACATTTTTCTCATGACGATTGAACAAGCGACGAATTAATTCAATAAGATCTTCCAATCCAATCACGAACGAGAATCACCTAGGAGTGTGAGCTCCCTCTTCTTTAATTGTATATATGAGGATGGAAACAAGCAAAATCTTCTTCTTTGTTATTACAATAATCCTCTAAGAAGAAAACAAAGAACGTTAGGTCACTTGTAAATTATCAATCAATTTGATTAAAACTCGCGTGAGCCTTGATTCGATGTTGTACACAAAACCTTTTGATGTAAAGGCTACTAGTGTACTATCGAAAACTAAACGTTCTTTCTTCCTTTTCTTCTTTCCTGAATTACACACTATTTCTTTGAGTTGGTTGAATTGTTTCCAGAGCAAAAACTAAATTTTTCTCCCTCAAAATTCTATGGTGGCCGAATTCTTCTCTTGGAAAAACTAGGGCTGGCCGAATTTCCAAATATATATATAGGATCACAAATCCTCTCATAAGAAGGATTTACTTGGTTGGCAAGAATTCTTTCCTTATGTGGATTTATTTGGTAGTTAAGAATCTTTTCTAAAAAGAATTCTATCCCCTTATATATATATATATATATATATATGGCCGAATTATTCTTAGAATTCAATTATGAGACTTAATCTTTTCCTAAGAAGGATTTACTTGGTTGTTAACAATCCTTTCCTTAGGTTGATTTACTTGGTGGCTAAGAATCATTTTCCAAAATGAATTCTTTCCTACATCAAGACTTCTAATCCAACTCAGTATTGTATTTGTAACCATATTAAAGACTTCCTAATTTGATTAGATAACTAACTCCTTTTATTTATCTACTTATCAAATATAGTCATTAATATTAATTATACTACTAACAATAGTATAATTTTAGGAGACCATTTCCTACTAGGAAAAAGATTTTGACTTTTAATTAAATAATAAATTAATCAACAAATTACTTAATTTTCATTTAATTAAATAATAAAATAAAATAATATAATTAAGCTATTCTAAATAGTCTTGCCGCCCAAACCATATATATGGGCGCCAATATATTATTTTCTTATTTTATTAAATCCATTTGACCTTAATAAAACTCCACATGTGAACTAGACCCACTCTTACAAAAAGAAACAAGTCCACATGCATCAATACAATTCTATATGGACGCCTAAATAGTGATCCATGCAAGTTCGTGTGGATAGGGGATCTTGGCGGGATATCTAGATTTAAGCTCCAATAGACACAACCCAATCACAATCAACAAATGATTCACTTAGGTCTGATCTATTTAATTTTAGTTCATTCCACTAAAGAACTAAAATTGAACTCTTAAATAAAGATAGAATAAGTTGATATTACTCATTCATACCCTAGACAACCTTATTGGAGAAAGTGTATCCCCGTGAAGAATATCAGTAATTGCCAAGAGTTCATAGACCGTCTATAGCTCTCCAAGTTACCATATTTACTAATATGACCATATTTTGAACTTGGATATTTTGACTTGTCCAGAAGCCATGTTTCAGTAGACACAATTGAAAACTTAACGTTAAGATTTAATATCCAATACCTCAAAACATCCACATGATGGTATTCTACTCTCATTTAACAAATGGAGCCACGATGTCCGTATCTATAAATGAAGTCCTTTATCGATTAGCAAATGAATACCACCAAACTATCGATGATAGATTATGCTATATAATCGTACTCATTGATAGCTCATATGTTAACACTTGCAACCATAAGTCCATTATTTATCTCAGGATTGAGGTAGACTCTCCGATTGTCTTCAAATGAAAACTTTAATCCATTGACGGTTCTAGATAAAGTATTTCATTGTGATCTAGTTCAATGCACTCAGTGCACTAGATTCTTTTACCCAAAGACACCACACTTTGATGATTTTATAATTATCATAACACATTTGATCCCACTCAAATGCTAGCAAATGAATATACAACTTTGACAAGATAAAGGCGCCTAATCTTTTATCTTAAGTGTTGAATATTATTCAAGACTAACTAAAGAATTGTGTCTACCTTATACATATCTAGATGTATGAACAATTCTTTTTTTTTCATAGTCTTTTGACCTTATGATTATTTACTTTTGACAATTATGATAATTAAACTATAAATGCTTTAAGACTTGTCATACTAGAAATCACTTTTTTAATATGAAAAGATTATCAAATACATTATTACACTCTTGCTATCGAGCCTAATCCTAACAATCTCCCACTTGCTCTATAGAAAATGTGTCATATCTCTCATCCCCATGTTCTCTAGATGCCTATCAAAACTCTTTTGTGGAAGAGCCTTTTTAAAGGGATCCGCTAGGTTATCTGCTGACGTGAACTTGGTAATCTTCACGTCACCCCTATGCAGAATTTCTCTTAGAAGGTGATACTTTCTTTCAATGTGTTTCCCTTTCTTATGACTTCTTGGTTCTCTCGAATTAGCCACTGCTCAACTATTGTCACAATAGATAGCGATCTGCTTATTCGCATCAGGAACCATTTCTATGTCAATCAAGAATTGGCGGAGCCAGACAGCCTCTATAGCAGCCTCGCATGCGGTAACATACTCGGCTTCCTTGGTGGAATCGATAATACAAGATTGCTTGATACTCCTCCGTATGACTGCCTCTCCTCCAATAGTAAACACAGATCCTGATGTTGATCTTCTACAGTCAGAATATGAATGAAAATCAGAATATGTATACCAACGGGAATTAAATCCCCTTTAGAGTATACAAGCATATAATCTCTCGTTCTCCTAAGATACTTGAAAATATGCTTGACTGCCGTCCAGTGACCAGGACCAGGTTTCGATTGAAACCTGCTAATTATGCCCACAACAAAACAAATATCTGGTCTAGTGCAGAGCATTGCATACATGAGACTTCCAACTGCCGATGCATATGGAACCTAACTCATGAATTGCTCTTCATGCTCATTCTTAGGAACTTGTTCCTTAGAAAGTTTGATTCCATGTCTGAAAGGTAACATACCTTTCTTGGAATCTTGCATGGAAAACCTATACAAGATTTTATCTATGTATGAAGCTTGGGATAATGCAATCATTCTATTCTTTCTATCCCTTTTGACTTGGATACCAAGAATATAACTTGCTTCTCCTAAGTCCTTCTTATCAAACAGATTTGCTAACCATTCTTTTATTGATGTCAATACACCTGCATCGTTTCCGATGAATAGTATATCATCAACATAAAGAACTTGGAAAACCAACTTGTCGCCTTTAATCCTTTTGTATGCACAAGGTTCTTCAAGGTTTTGAATAAATCCAAAAATTTTCACTACTTGATCAAACCTTATGTTCCAAGATCTGGATGCTTGCTTCAATCCATATATGGATTTTTGCAAGTTGCATACCCTTTCCTCTTGGCCCTTTTCAATGAATCCTTCTGGTTGCATCATATAGATGCTTTCGTCAAGACTTCCATTAAGAAAAGCCGTCTTGACGTCCATTTGCCAAATCTCTAGGTCTAGGGATGCCACAATGGATAAGAGTATCCTAATGGATTTAAGCATGGCCACATGAGATAAGGTTTCTTCATAATCGATACCTTCCTTCTGTGTATAACTTTGGCTACCAATCTAGCTTTAAAAGTTTCCACCTTTCTATCCATTCCTCTTTACCTCTTGTATACCCACTTGTACCCTATGGGTTTTATCCCTTTAGGCAAGTCTACAAGAGACTAGACTTTGTTTTTGAACATAGATTCAATTTCGAATTGCATTGCTTTAGGCAAGTCGACAATCAACATATTCCATTGCTTTTTAATAAGTATATGGATCATCGTCGTTCGAAAGATTATCTATAGATTCTCCTAGACCGATGTATCTCTTGGGATGCCTACCAACCCTCCCACTACGACGAGGTCTGGTAGATTGTTGATTTTGTGTTGGTATGGAACTTACAATTGGGCTTGGTTACGAAACCTCTTGTGGAATTGTATCTCCTAAAAGCTCATTCAGGACAATTATACTTTTAGGCACAAAATTATTCATATAGTCCTCTTCCAGAAATTTGGCATTTGTTGAAACAAATACTTTAAGATCTGAAGGACTATGAAAATAATATCCTTTTGTTCCTTTTGGATACCCTACAAATATACATGTTTCTGAACGGGACTCCATCTTTTCTGTCTTTCCTTTTAACACGTGCGCAGGACATCCAAATATTCTTAAGTGTTGTAAACAAGGCTTTTGCCTGGTCCACAACTCATGCAGTATTTTAGGAACTGACTTAAATGGTACATCGTTTAGTATGTACATTGCTGTTTGTAAAGCATATCCTTAAAAAGAATTATTAAGCTACGAATAACTTAACATAGACCTAACAATGTCCAAAAGAGTTCTATTTCTCCTTTCTGCCACCCATTTTGTTGAGGTGTGCCTGGTGCAGAAAACTGAGAAATTATCCTATTATCAACAAGATATTGCTGAAACTCACCAGATAAATATTCTCCACCATGATTAGACCTCAAGATTTATATACGTTTCTCAAGCTGATTTTTTACTTCAGCTTTAAATGCTTTGAACATGTCAAAAGCATCTGACTTATGTCTCATGAGGTACACATAGCCAAATCTTGAGTGATCATCCGTGAAAGTGATGAAGTACTCATATCCACCTCTAGCTTGAATGCTCATAGGTCCACACATATCAGTGTGGGTCAATTCTAAACATTCAAGGGCTCTTATGCCTTTGGTCGTAAACAACCTTTTGGTCATTTTACCTTCCAAACAAGATTCACAAGTTGGTAGATCATCAACCTTTAAGTCACTTAGAGGTCCATCACTTACCAATCTTTTAATCCTATTAATGTTAATATGTCCTAGGTGCAAATGCCATAGGTAGGTTTCATCTTCTGATAATTTTACTCTTTTATGAGTAGGTTCGATTCTGTGTTTAACAAGTGAGAGATATTTCTATGCAAATAGAATAAACTATTTTCCAATGTACCTTTGCAAATAATTTTGTCTTTCTTACAAATAATAAAAGCTTTATTAAAAGTAACCGAATAACCAAATTTGTTTAAACAAGAAACTGAAATGAAATTCCTCATGAATTGAGGTACATAATAAACTTCTATTAAATCTAAATGCATATAAGAATCTAAATTGATTCTCATATCTCCCACTACACTAGTAGACACCAACGCTCCATTGCCTAAATGCAAGTTGAATTCATTCTTATTCAGTCTATTTCTTTGACGCTTTTCACTACAAAGGAAACATTTCCCTTTGATCTTGGTTACTTTCTTGGTCTCCTTCTAAGAAGGTTCAAGTTGCTTTTTCTTTTGTTGTCACTTAACCTCTTTATGGGTCTTTAACAGTAGCAACTTACCAAGCATATGAATCTCTTGACCCTTGCCTTTCACAAGGATTTTCTTGGTGCTTTGAACATCTTGCATCAGGCTTTGCAAGATGTATTCCTTATTGTTCAATGTGTAGTTAAACTGATCAAGGAATCAGACAGTGAGTTAATGATCATATCAATTTTTATTTCATCATCTATCTCAGCACCATTCAGTTTAGCAATGTTGAGATGTGCTATGACTTTCATCATGTGATCTTTCACAGCCTGTCCAGGTTTCATCCTAAGATTCATGAAAGCAATCATTGCCTCTCTCTTAGTCGACCTAGACCTCATAGCTAAAATCTCCTATAGAGACATCATTATATCGGCAGCAGTCTCCATTCCATCATGTTGCTGTAGCAACACGTCGGAGAGGGTGGCCATAATGTAATGTACTTTTAGACATCTCATCTGAAGACTTCCACTATTGATACTCATCTCTTTGCTCCTGAGTAGATTCATTAGTTTTGGTGGTTAAGGAATAGACATAACAAATTTAAGTTTTTCAGCTTGCAATAACAACCCAATTTTCCTTTTCAATGTGACATAATTATCATCAGTTAAAGTATTATCTTTTAGGATATTGATTAGGGATGGGGTCATGATTTCTTTTTAATAACAAAAATTATATAAGTAAATAATCAAGATATAACAATTTTGAATATTTATCTTGAATTATAAATAAAATAGTTCAATCGTAAAATTCAACAGTGATCCAACACCCATAAATGTCATGCATCCTTTGGGAGTTCGCACCATTTGCTAGTTGGACTAGGTCCCACATAATTGTTAACATAACAACCAACGTTTTCAAGTTTAGCCTTGCAATTTTATTAACAAGAATTCTTGGGAGGATATCAATAAAATTACATTGAGTGTGTTGCCAAGTTATCGACCTTCAATATAATCCCTTATGAATATCCCACCTTTGGGAGTAGTTATCATTTGGGCTAATTGTCTAGTCTATCCTTGTAAGGAAGTATCTTGCTAAATTCCATTCATGAATACCTCTTGGGAGGTTATTACACAAAGCATAAAGCTCAACTAAACTTGCAAGCCATAGGTGTTCCAATACACCTTCTCCCATTCAGTTATTTAAGGCGTGTGATTGAATTCCAAAGAATGATTTGCTAAGTTATCGAGATGCTAATTTAGATACCTAAACCATTCAATGCATGTTCATACCAAAAGAGATATATGAGTGGCACTCCTATTCTATATGACATGTTATCAAACAATGACAAACATTGCATTATTTAAAAATATAAATAGCTACAATTTTGGTCCATCCTAGAAAAACAAGTAAATTACACATGTCTTAGAATACAAAAACTCATTTCTTGGCGAACAAGTCTTCACGCGACCTTTGTCATTTGGACTCCCTCGGCTGCCTCCCATGGGCGCACACTGGCCTCTACCCATGGGCGTGCGCATGCCACAACCCCATAAAGGGCTGCCATGCGTAGCCCATGGCTTCCATAGGGCTGCCATGCACAGACCAAACGTGGCCGTGTACTCTTCGTACGCACGTTTGTTGCTACGGCTCGCACGGTCCAAAACTTGTTCCAGTTTTTTCCAATTCTTCAAACCTTCGAGTCTTCGATACTTGAGTGTATTACAAAAGAATTGTAAATAAAAATATTGCAGTTTTTTTTAATTACAACAACAAAATAAAAAAAAAATTAGCAACTACCAAGAAGGAAATTATGGCGATGATAGGCCACCCTTCTTGTTACAATCCCAAAACAAAATATATTGAAATTCTAAGGCCAAAATTGAGCAATAACAATCCACATATAAAACATATATATATATATATGTATATATATATATATGTATATATATATATGTATATATATATATATATATATATCCATACATTCCAATGTAAATATATACGCGAATACCTAGAGTGTCATCTCTTTCTAAAACATGCATATATACAATAAAAAGAAAGAGATTCACGAACACATACATCAATTAATAAAGGGCACAACCTGGCTCTGATACCAATTGTAGGGAAAATAAGTGCAGTGGAAGCGTGAAAATTAAAAAATTAGGGTTTGCGTATAAATAAATTTTTTCCTTTTTTCAATAACAAGAACCTTAACTCTAGATTACTTGATGTATATAAAAATTGTCTTACCTTTTTCTTGTGAAGATTGAACAAGCGCCGAATTGATTCCACAAGATCTTCCAATCCAATCACGAACGTGAATCACCTAGGAGTGTGGGCTCCCTCTCCTTTTAATTGTATACCTGAGGATGGAAATAAAAAAAAAATCTTTCTCTTTGTTAGTTACAATAATTTTTTAAGAAGAAAACAAAGAACGTTAGGTCACTTGTGAATTATCAATCAATTTGACTGAAACATGCGTGAACCTTGATTCGATGTTGTGCACAAAACTTATTGATGTAAAGGCTACTAGTGTACTATTGAAAACTAAACATTCTTTCTTCCTTTTATTCTTTCCCAAATCACACACTATTTCTTAGAGCTTGTCGAATTTTGTCTAGAGTAAAATCAGATTTTCTTTCTCAAAATTCTATGGTAGCTGAAATCTTCTCTCTAAAAAAGACTAGGGTTGGCCAAAATTCTCTCCAAGGTTTTTTCTATAGCTGGCCGATTTTTTTTTTTTTATATATATATATAGGGCTGACCGAATTTACTCTTGGAAAAATATTAGGATTATAAATCCTCTCCTAAGAAAAATTTACTTGACCGGTAAGAATCCTTTACTTAGGTGGATTTATTTGGTAGTTAAGAATCCTTTTCAAAGAAGAATTCTATCCTTAGGTAGATTTACTTGGTGACCAAGAATCCTTGTCCAAAAAGACTTCTTTCCTACACCAAGACTCCTAATAAAACTCAATAATGTATTTGTAACCATATTAAAAACTTCCTAATTTGATTAGATAAATAATTCTTTTATTTATCTACTTATCAAATATAGTCTTTAATATTAATAATACCACTAACAATAGTATAATTTTAGGAGACCATCTCTTATTAGGAAAAATATTTTGACTTTTAATTAAAAAATTAATTAATCAACAAATTAATTAATTTCCATTTAATTAAATAATAAAATAAAATAATATAATTAAGATATTCTAAATAGCCTTGCCGCCCAACACACATATATGGGTGTATATATTATTTTTCTTATTTTATTAAATCCATTGGACCTTAATAAAAAGTCCACATGTGAACTAGACCCACTCTTACAAAACGAAACAAATCCACATGTCTCACTACAATTATAAATGAACCCCTTAATTGGTCCGGTAGAATATATCAAGTGATCCATGCAAGTTCGTGTGGATTGTGGATCTTGGCGGGCTATCAAAATTTAAGCTCCAATAGACATAGCCCAATCACAATCAACAAATGATTCACTTAGGTCCGATCTATTTAATTTTAGTTCATTCCACTAAAGAACGAAAATTGAACTCTGAAATAAAGATAGAATAAGTTAATGTTACTCATTCATACCCTAGACAACCTTATTGGAGAAAGTGTATCCTCATGAAGGACCGTCTATAGCTCTCCAAGTTACCATATTTACTCATATGACCATATTTTGAACTTGGATATTTTGACTTGTCCAGAAGTCATGTTTCAGTAGACACAATTGAAAACTTAACTTAAAATTTAATATCCAATACCTCAAAACATTCACATGATGATATCCTACTCTCATTTAATAAATGGAGCCACGATGTCCATATCTATAAATGAAGTCCTCTATCGATTAACAAATGAAAACCACCAAACTATCGAGGATAGACTATGCTATATAATCGTACTCATTGATATCTCAAATGATAACACTTGCAACGATAAGTCCATTTTTCTCAGGATTGAGATTGACTCTCCGATTGTCTTAAAATAAAAAATTATCCATTGACGGTTCTAGATAAAGTATTTCATTGTGATCCAATTCAATGCACCCAGTGCACGAGATTATTTTGCCCAAAGACACCACACTTTGATTATTTTAGACTAATCATAACACATTTTATCCCACTCAAATGCTAGCAAAATTATCTACAACTTTGACTAGATAAAGGCGCCCAACCTTTTATCATAAGTTGTGAATATTATTCAAGACTAACTAAGGAATTGTGTCTACCTCATACATATCTAGATGTAATAACATTTCTTCTTTTCTCATAGTCTTTTGACCTTTTGATTATTTACTTTTGACAATTATAGTAATTAAACTATAAATGCTATAAGATTTGTTAAACTAGAAATCACTTTATTAATATGAAAAGATTGTCAACTACATTATTACGCTCTTGCTATCGAGCATAATCCCAACAGTATCTCTAATGAGAATTAAATCCCCTCCAGAGTATACAAGCATATAATCTCTCGTTTTCCTAAGATACTTGAAAATGCGCTCGACAGCGTCCAGCGATTTGGACCAGGTTTCGATTGAAACCTACTAACTATGCCCACAACAAAACAAATATCTGGTCTAGTACAGAGCATTGCATATATGAGACTTCCAACTGCTGATGCATATGGAACCCAACTCATGAATTGCTCTTCATGCTTATTCTTAGGAACTTGTTCCTTAGAAAGTTTTATTCCATGTTTGAAAGGTAACATACCTTTCTTGCAATCTTGCATGGAAAACCTAGAAATAATTTTATCTATGTATGAAGCTTTGGATAATGTAATCGTTCTATTCTTTCTATGCCTTATGACTTGGATACCAAGAATATAACTCGCTTCTCCTAAGTCCTTCATATCAAATTGTTTTGCTAGCCATTCTTTTATTGATGTCAATACACCTATATCATTTCCGATGAGTAGTATATCATCAACATAAAGAACTAGGAAAACCAACTTGTTACCTTTAATCCTTTTGTATACACAAGGTTCGTTAAGGTTTTGAATAAATCCAAAACTTTTCATGGCTTGATCGAACCTTATGTTCCAGGATCTGGATGCTTGCTTCAATCCATATATGGATCTTTGCAACTTGCATACCCTTTCCTCTTGGTCCTTTTCAATGAATTCTTTTGGTTGCATCATATAGATGCTTTCGACAAGACTTTCGTTAAGGAAAGCAGTCTTGATGTCCATTTGCCAAATCTCTAGGTTTAGAGATGTCGTAATGGATAAGAGTGTCGTAATGGATTTAAGCATGACAACATGAGAGAAGGTTTCTTCATAATCGATACCTTCTTTCTGTGTATAAATTTTAGCTACCAATCTAGCTTTAAAGGTTTCCACCTTTCCATCCATTCCTCTTTTCCTCTTTTCCACTTTTATACCCACTTGCACCCAATGAGTTTTATCCCTTTAGGCAAGTCTACGAGAGATCATACTTTATTTTTTAACATAGATTCAATTTTGGATTGCATAGTCTTTTTCCAATGACGACAATCAACATCTTCCATTGCTCCCTTGTATGTATAGGGATTATCGTCTTCTGGGAGATTCTCTACAGATTCTCCTAGACCGATGCATCTCTCGGGTTGTCTACTAACCCTCCCACTACGATGAGGTATCGTAGATTGTTGATCTTGTGTTGGTACGGAACTTACAATTAGGCTTGGTTTTGAAACCTCTTGTCCAAAAGAGTTCTATTTCTCCCTTCTGCAACCCCATTTTGTTGAGGTGTGCCTGGTGCAAAAAACTGTGAAATTATCCCATTATCAATAAGATATTGCTGAAACTCACCAGATAGATATTCTCCACCATGATTAGACATCAAGATTTTTATGCGTTTCTCAAGCTGATTTTCTACTTCAGCTTTAAATACTTTGAACATGTCAAAAGCATCCGACTTATGTCTCATGAGATACACATAGCCAAATCTTGAGTGATCATCCGTGAAAGTGATCAAGTACTCATATCCACCTCTAGCTTGAATGCTCATAGGTCCACACATATCAGTGTGGGTCAATTCTAAACATTCAATGGCTCTTATGCCTTTGGTCGTAAACGACATTTTGGTCATTTTACCTTCCAAACAAGGTTCACAAGTTGGTTGATCATCAACCTTTAAGTCACTTAGAGGTCCGTCACTTACCAATCTTTTAATCCTATTAAGGTTAATATGACCTATGTGCAAATGCCATAGGTAGGTTTCATCTTTTGATAATTTTACTCTTTTATGATTAGGTTCTGTTGATTCCGTGTCTAACAAGTGAGAGATATTTCTGTGCATATAGAATAAACTGTTTTCCAATTTACCTTTGCAAATAATTTTGTCATTCTTACTAATAATAATAGCTTTATTAAAAGTAACCGAATAACCGAATTTATTTAAACAAGAAACTGAAATTAAATTCCTCTTGAAGTGAGGTACATAATAAACGTCTATTAAATCTAAATGCCTATAAGAATCTAAATTGATTCTAATATCTCCCACTACACTATTTGACACCAACGCTCCATTGCCTAAATGCAAGTTGAATTCATTCTTATTCAGTCTATTCCTTTAACCATTTTCACCACAAAGGAAACATTTCCCTTTGATCTTGGTTACTTTCTTGGTCTCCTTCTAAGAAGGCCCTAGTTGATTTTTCTTCTGTTGTCTCTTGACCTTTTAACGGGTCTTAACAGTAACAACTTTACCAACCATATGAATTTCTTGACCCTTGCTTTTCACAAGAATCTTTTTGGTGCTTTGAACATCTTACTTCAGGCCTTGCTAGATGTTTTCCTTTATTGTTCAAGGTGTAGTCCAACTTGAACTAATCAAAGGAATCCGACAGTGAGTTGACAATCTTGTCAACTTTCATCTCACCATCTATCACAACACCATTCAGTTCAACAATGTTGAGAAGTGCTATGACTTTCATCATGTGATCTTTCACAGCCTGTCCAGGTTTCATCCTAAGATTCATAAAAGCAGTCGCTGCCTCTCTCTTAGTTGTCCTAGACCTCATAGCAAACATTTCCTCTAGAGACATCATTATATCGGCAGCAGTCTCCATTCCTGCATATTACTGTTGCAACACGTCAGAGATGGTGGCCCTAATTTAATGTACATTTAGCCATCTCATCTGAAGACTTCCACTATTGATACTCATCTCTTTGCTCCTAAGTAGATTCATTAGTTTGGTGGTTAAGGAATAGACATAACGAATTTATGATTTTCAGCTTGCAATAACAACCCAATTTTCCTTTTCCATGTGACGATATAATTATCATCAATTAAAGTATTATCTTTTTGGATGTTGATTAGGGATGGGGTCATGATTTCGTTTTTTTTTTAAAATTATATAAGTAAATAATCATGATAAAGCACTTTTGAATATTTATCTTGAATTAAATTAAATAATTCAATAGAAAAAATTCAACGGTGATCCAACACCCATAAATGTCACGCCTCATTTGGGAGTTCGCAACATTTACTAGTTGGACTAGGTCCCACATAATTGTTAACATAACAACCAACATTTTCAATTTTAGCCTCGCAATTTTATTAACAAGAACTCTTGGGAGGATATTAATAAAATTACATTGAGTGTGTTACCAAGTTATTGACCTTCACTATAATCCCTCACGAATATCCCTCATTTGGGAGTAGATATCGTTTGGGCTAATTGTCTAGTATATCATCATAAGGAAGTATCTTGCTAAATTCCATTCATGAATGCCTCTTGGGAGGTTATTACACGAAACATAAAGCTCAACTAAAATTGGAGGCCGTAGGTGTTCCAAAACACATTCTCCCACTCAATTATTTAAGGCATGTGATCGAATTCCAAAGAATGATTTACCAAGTTATCTATATGCCAATTTAGATACCTAAACCATTCTAAGCATGTTCATACCAAAAGAGATATATGAGTGACACTCCTATTCTATATGACATGTTATCAAACAATGACAAACATTGCAATATTTACAAAAATATAAATAGCTACAATTTTGGTCCATCCTAGAAAAGCAAGTAAATTACATGTCTTAGAATTAAAAAAATTCTTTCTTGGCGAACAAGTCTTCACGTGATCTTCGTCGTTTGGACTCCCTCGGCTGCCTCTCATGGGCGTGCGTACCCTTGGCCCCTACCCATGGATGTGCACATGCCACAACCCCTTAAAGTGCTGTCATGCGCATCCCATGACACAACAAACATGGCCGCGTGCTCATCGCACACATGTTTGTTGCTACGGCTCGCACGGTCCCAAACTTGTTTTGGTTGCTCCCAATTCTTCAAACCTTCGAGTCTTCGATACTTGAGTGTATTACAGAAGAATTATAAATAAAATATATTGCAGTTTTTTTTAATTACAACAACAAAATAAATATAAAAAACTTAGAAACTACCAAGAAGGAAATTATGGCGATGATAGACCACCCTTCTTGTTACAATCCCAAAACAAAAATACATTGAAATTCTAGGACCAAAATTGAGCAATAACAAACCACATATAAAACACACATATATATATATATATATATATGTATATATATATATATATATATCCATACATTCCAATGTAAATATATATACGAATACCTAGAGTGTCATCTCTTTCTAAAACATGTATATATACAATAAAAGAAAAAGATTCACGAACACATACATCAATTAATCAAGGGCACAACCTGCCTCTGATACCAATTGTAAGGAAAATCGGTAATACGCAAAGGAAGCGTGAGAAATAAGAAAATTAGGGTTTGCGTATAAATATTTTTTTCCCTTTTAAATAACAAGAACCTTAACCCTAGATTAATTGATGTATATAAAACGTGTCGTACCTTTTTCTCGTGACGATTGAACAAGCGACGAATTAATTCCACAAGATCTTCCAATCCAATCACGAACGTGAATCACCTAGGACTCTAGGATTGTGGGTTCTCTTTCCTTTAATTGTATACCTGAGGATGGAAACAAACAAAATCTTCTTCTTTGTTAGTTACAATAATCCTCCAAGAATAAAGCAAAGAACGTTAGGTCACTTGTGAATTATCAATCAATTTGATTGAAACTCGCGTGGGCCATGATTCGATGTTGTACACAAAACCTTTTGATGTAAAGACTACTAGTGTACTATCGAAAACTAAAAGCTCTTTATTCCTTTTCTTCTTTCCCAAATCACACACTATTTATTTGAGTTGGTTGATTTTTGTCCAGAGCAAAAACTAAATTTTTCTCCATCAAAATTTTGTAGTGGCCGAATTCTTCTCTTGGAAAAACTAGGGCTGGCCGAAAATCACTCTTGCAATTTCTTAGGGCTGACCGAATTTCCAAACACACATACACACATACACATACACACACACGCACGCGCACACACACACACACACACACACACACACACACACACACACACACATATATAAATATATATATATATATATAGGATCATAAATCTTCTCATAAGAAGGATTTACTTGGTTGACAAGAATCCTTTTCTTAGGTGGATTTATTTAGTAGTGAAGAATCATTTTCTAAAAGAAATTTTATCCTTATATATATATATATATATATATATATATATATATCTGGCCGAATTCTTGATAGAATTCAATTAGAAGACTTAATCTTTTCCTAAGAAGGATTTACTTGTTAGTTAAGAATCCTTTCCTTAGGTGGATTTACTTTGTGGTTAAGAATCCTTTTCCAAATAGAATACTTTCCTACAACAAGACTCCTAATCCAACTCAATAGTGTATTTGTAACCATATTAAAGACTTCCTAATTTGGTTAGATAAATAACTCCTTTTATTTATCTACTTATCAAATATAGTATTTAATATTAATTATACTACTAACAATAGTATAATTTTAGGAGACCATCTCCTACTAGGAAAAAGATTTTGACTTTTAATTAAAGAATTAATTCAAATTAATTAATTTCCATTTAATTAAATAATAAAATAAAATAATATAATTAAGCTATTCTAAATAGCCTTGCCGCCCAAACCATATATGGGCCAATATATTATTTTCTTATTTTATTAAATCCATTTGACCTTTATAAAAAGTCCATATGTGAACTAGACCCATTCTTACAAAAAGAAACAAGTCCACATGCTTCAATATAATTCTAGATGGATGCCTAAATTGGTCTGGTAGAATATATAAAGTGATCCATGCAAGTTCGTGTGCATTGAGGATCTTAATGGGCTATCTAGATTTAAGCTCCAATAGACACAACCCAATCACAATCAACAAATGATTCACTTAGGTTCGATCTATTTAATTTTAGTTCATTCCACTAAAGAACTAAAATTGAACTCCTAAATAAGGATAGAATAAGTTGATGTTACTCATTCATACCCTAGACAACCTTATTGGAGAAAGTGTATCCTCGTGAAGAATACCAGTAATCGCCAAGAGCTCATAGACTGCCTATAGCTCTCCAAGTTACCATATATACTCATATGACCACATTTTGAACTTGGATATTTTGACTTGGCCAGAAGCCATGTTTCAATAGACACTACTAAAAACTTAACGTTAAGATTTAATATCCAATACCTCAAAACATCCATATGATGGTATTCTACTCTCATTTAACAAATGGAACCACGATGTCCATGTCTACAAATGAAGTCCTCTATCGATTAACAAATGAATACCACCAAACTATCGATGATATACTATGCCATATAATCGTACTCATTGATAGCTCAAATGATAACACTTGCAACCATAAGTCCATCATTTATCTCAGGATTGAGATAGACTCTCTGATTGTCTTCAAATAAAAATTTTTATACATTGATGGTTCTAGATATAGTATTTCATTTGATCCTATTCAATGCACCCAGTGCACTAGATTCTTTTGCCCAAAGACACCACACTTTGATGATTTTAGACTCATCATAACACATTTAATCCGACTCAAATGCAAGCAAAAGAATCTACAACTTCGACAAGATAAAGACGCCCAACCTTTTATCTTAAGTTGTGAATATTAGTCAAGACTAACTAAAGAATTGTGTCTACCTCTTACATATCTAGATGTATGAACAATTCTTCTTTTCTCATAGTCTTTTGACCTTATGATTATTTACTTTTGAAAATTATAATAATTAAACTATAAATGCTATAAGATTTGTTAAACTAGAATCACTTTATTAATATGAAATGATTGTCAAATACATTATTTCACTCTTGCTATCAGGCATAATCCCAACAAGTGAATCATTTGTTGATTGTGATTAGGTTATGTCTATTGGAGCTTAAATTTAGATAGCCTGTCAAGATCCCCTATTCACACGAACTTGCTTGGATCACTTGACATATTATACCAGACCAATTTTTGGGTCCATCTAGAATTGTTTTCAGATTTCGTAATCCAAAATTATTTAAAGAGGTGCGGTCATGTGTGATCAAGACACGCTCGAACTGTTCAAAATTCCAGGATTGGGCGACCAAGGATGTGTGATTCCTTAGGCGGCCCTAATGGGGTGCGATTAGCATTCCATTAATACATTAAAAATATAATTTGCACATTTTAATTAAATGGGCTGTTTAAATTATATTAATTTTTTAATTTTCTTTTTATTAAGAATGTGTCTAGTTTATATGTGGACTTTTTTTTTATTAAAGTCTAATGGATTTAATAAAATGCAAAAAACAATATTTGGCTCATGTATATAGCTTGGGCGGCAAGGCTTAAATAAATTGCCTAATATATATATTTTTATTTAATTATTTAATTAAATGGAAATTAATTAATTAAAATTCAAAATCTTTTTCCTAGTAAGACAATGTATCCAGTGTCATACTATTATTGGTCGTATGATAAACATCAAATACTTTAATTGATAAGTTGATAAATAAAAATAATTTATTTATCTAGTCAAATAAAGAAGTATTTGATATCTATCAAAACACTAATTGACAATTTGTCAAATTAGGTAGATTTTGAAAAAGTCACAATTTAATTTATATTCAATAATTAGTTATTGGATAAATATACTGAGTTGGAATAGGAGTCTTGGTATGGAAATGAATTATTCTTTGAGTGAGGATTCTTGGCCACCATGTAAATCTTTCTACAAAGTGGATTCTTGCCCATCAAATAAATCCTCCTTCTGAGAGGATTTGGCCGCCTATATATATGGCCGTGAAGATTTCGGCCAAGGCTAGTAGAAATCATAGAGAGATTTCGGCCAAGGCTCGGTGGAGACTTGTGAGAAGTTTTTTTTTTTGCTTGCTTACTATAGTTAAAAAAAAACTTCATCCAACCCGTTGTGTGTGGAATTCGGCCGAACGAAGAGAAAAGAGGGAACGTTTTTGTTTTCGATAGTGCATTACTATCTTACACATTAAAAAGGTTTTGTGTACAAAAATTGAATCAAGTTTACACGATTTTCAATCAAATAGATCAAAAATTCACAAGTGACCAAACATTTTTGGGTTTTCTCTAGGAGAATTATTGTGACTAACAAAAGAAAAAGAATTTGTTTGTTTCCATCCTCAGGTATACAATTCAAAGAAAGGGAGCCCACAATCCTAGGTGATTCACGTTCATGATTGGATTGGAAGATCTTATGGATTCAATTTGGCACAACTTCAATCGTCATGAGAAAAATGTACGATACTTTATTATATGTTAATTAATCAAGGGTTAAGGTTTATTCTCTTAAAGGATTTTTTTTTAAAAATATACTAAACCTGTTTTCCGCTTCCACTGCGCGATTTTTCCTACAATTGGTAATATATATATATATTTATATATATATATATATATATATATATATATATATGTTTGTGTGTGTGTGTGTGTGTATGTGTGTGTGTGAATCTGTTTCTTTTTACTACAAATATGCATGTTTTAGAAAGCGATGACATTCTAAGCATTCGTATCTTTTTACTATAAATATGCATGTTTTAGAAAGAGATGACATTCTAAGCATTCGTATATATATGTTTTTATGGTGTGATTTGTTATTGCTCAAATTTGGTCATAGAACTTCAATGTATTTTTGTTTTGGAATTGTAGCAAGAAAGGTGGCCTATCCTCGCCAAAATTTCCTTCTTGGTTGTTGCTAAGTTTTTGTTTAATTTTATTGTTGTAATAAAAAATAAAAAATTATGTTGTAATATATTGAAGTTTCAAAGAATAGAAGAATTGAAGAATTCAAAGCAAAAAAAAAAATAGCAACGTAGTAACCCAAAGTAGCCGCACAAGGGTTCGGCGGCGCGCAAGTGCCCGAACACGAGACCTTTAGGCGGTGGCCGCTTGATGAATTGTTCACCAAGTCAGGTTTAGGATTTTGTATTTCAAACAAATGTAATTTACTTGTTTTTCTAGGACGGACCAAAATTATGGCTATTTACTTTTCTGTAAATATTGCAATGTTTGTCATTGTTTGATAACATGTCAGATAGAATAGGAGTGCCACTCATATATCTGTTTTGGTATGAACATGCATTGAGTGGTTTACGTATCTAATTGGCTTCTATAAAACTTAGTAAATCATTCTATGGAATGCCTGTGGCCTCCAAGTTTAGTTGAGCTTTATATTTCATGTAATAACCCCCCAAGGGGTATTCATGAATGGATTTAGCAAGATACTTCCTTACACGGATAGACTAGACAATTGACTTGAGCTATATCTATTCTCAAAGGTGGGATATTCGTGAGGGAATATATTAAAGGTCGCTAACTTGGTAACAGCAACATGAAGGAATGGAGACTGTTGCCGATATAATGATGTCTTTAGAAGAGATGTTGCTATGAAGTCTAGGATGGCTAAGAGATAGGCAGTGACTGCTTTTATGAATCTTAGGATGAAACCTGGACATGCTATGAAAGATCACATGATAAAAGTCATAGTACATTTCAACATTGTCGAACTCAATGGTGATGAAATATATGGTGAGTCGAAAATTGACATGATTTTCAACTTACTGGTCGATTCCTTTGATCAGTTCAAGTTGGACTACACTTCGAACATTAAGGAATGCACCTTGCAGGGCCAGATGCAAGATGTTCAAATCACTGAGAAAATCCTTGTGAAAGGAAAGGGTCTTGAGATTCATGCGGTAGGTAAAGTTACTACTGTTAAGACCCGTAAGAAAGTTAAAGAGACAAGAAGAAAAAGCAACTTGGACCTACCAAGAAGAAGACCAAGAAAGCAACCAAGATAAAAGGAAAGTGTTTCCTTTGTGGTGAAATGGGGTTCAAGGAAAAGAATAAACTGAATGAGAATGAATTCAACTTTCGTTTAGGCAATGGTGCGTTGGTGTCTGCCAGTGTAGAGAGAGATATTAGAATTAATTTAGATTTTTATAGGCATTTAGATGCTTTTGACATGTTCAAAGTATTTAAAGCTGAAGTAGCAAATAAGCTTGAGAAACACATAAAAATCTTGAGGTCTAATCGTGGTGGAGAATATCTACCTGGTGAGTTTTAGCAATATCTTATTGATAATGGGATAATTTCTCAGTTTTCTGTGCTAGGTACACCTCAACAAAACGCTCCCTAATTTTTTTTTGGGATAAGCTTTACAAACTGCTATGTACATTCTAAACGATGTACCATCTAAGTCAGTTCCTAAAACACCAATGAGTTGTGGACTGAACAAAAGCCTAGTCTACAACACTTAAGGATATTTGGATGTTCTGTGCATGTGTTAAAAGGAAAGACAGAAAAGATGAAGTCTCGTTCAGAAACATACATATTTGTAGGGTATCCAAAAGGAACCAAAGGATATTATTTCTATAGTCCTTCAGATCTTAAAGTATTTGCTTTGACAAATGCCAAATTTCTTGAAGAGGACTATATGATTAATTTTGTGCCTAAAAGTAGAATTGTCTTGAATAAGCTTTCAAAAGATATAATTCCAGAAGAGGTTTCACAACCTACGCAATTGTAAGTTCCGCACCAATATAAGATCAACAACCTAGCACTCCTTGTCATAATGAGAGGGTTAGTAGACAACCCGAGAGATACATCGGTCTAGGAGAATTAGTAGAGAATCTCCTAGACGATGATCCTTACAGATACAAAGAAGCCATGGAAGATGTTGATTGTCGCCATTGGCAAAAGGTAATGCAATCCGAAATTGAATATATGTTCAGTAACAAAGTCTGGTAACTTGTGGACTTTCCTAAAGGGATAAAACCCATTAGATGCAAGTGGGTTTACAAGAGGAAGAGAGGAATGGATGGAAATGTGGAAACCATTAAAGCTAGATTGGTAGCTAAGGGTTACACACAGAAGGAAGGTATCTATTATGATGAAAACTTCTCTCTTGTGGCTACACTTAAATCTATTAGGATACTTTTATCCATTGCAGCAACTCTAGACCTAAAGATTTGGCAAATGGACGTCAAGATAGCTGTCTTTAATGGAAGCCTTAACGAAAGCATCAATATGATGTAACTAGAAGGATTCATTGAAAAGGGCCAAGAGAAAAAGGTTTGCAAGTTGCAAAAATCTATATATGGATTGAAGCAAGCATACAGATCCTGGAACATAAGGTTTGGTCTAGCTGTGAAAAGTTTTGAATTTATTCAAAACCTTGACGAACCCTGTGTATACGAAAAGATCAAAGATGACAAGTTGGTTTTCCTAGTTCTTTATGTTGATGATATACTATTCATCATAAACAATGTAGGTGTATTGACATCAGTAAAAGTATGGTTAGCAAAACAATTTGATATGAAGGATTTAGGAGAAACAAGTTATATTATTGGCATCCAAGTAATTAAGGATAGAAAGAATAAAAAAATTGCATTATCCCAAGCTTACATAGATAAAATCTTGTCTAGGTTTTCCATGCTAGATTCCAAGAAAGGTATGTTACCTTTCAGACATGGAATCAAACTTTCTAAGGAACAAGCTCTTAAGATTGAGCATGATAAGCAATTCTTGAGTAGGGTTCCATATGCCTCAACAGTTGAAAGTCTCATGTATACAATTTTCTACACTAGACCAGATATTTGTTTTGCTATTGGCAAAGTTAACAGGTTTCAATCAAAACCTGGTCCTGATCACTGGACTGTAGTCAAATATATTTTCAAGTATCTCAAGAGAATGAGAGATTATATGCTTGTATACTCTAGTATGGATTTAATTCCCATTAAGTATACAGATTTTGAATTCCGATCGGATTCTGATTCCAAGAGTTTAATATCAAGATCTGTATTGACTCTTGGAGGAGGCATAATCATATGGAAGAGTATCAAGCAATCTTGTGTTGCTGATTCCACCATGGAAGCTGAGTATGTTACTGCATGCAAAGCTGCTAAAGAGGCTGTCCGGCTCCACCAATTCTTGATTGGCTTTGAAGTGGTTCCAAATATGAATAAGCAGATCACTATATATTGAGACAATAGCGAAGCAGTGGTAATTCGAGAGAGCTAAGAAGTCAAAAGGGAGGGAAACAGATTGAATGAAAGTATTTTATGAGGGTATTTATGCATAGGGTAGATATGATGATCACCAAGTATGTGTCAGTAGAAAATCTAACAGATCCTTTCACAAAGACTCTACCACAAAAGAGTTTTGATGGGTACTTAGAGAATATGAGGATAAGAGCTATAACGCAATTGCTATAGAGCAAGTGGGAGATTGTTATGATTATGATCAATAGCAAGAGTGTAATAATGTATTTGATAATCTTTTCATATAAATAAAGTGATTTCTGGTTTAACAAATCTTATAGCATTTACAGTTTAATTATTATAATTGTCAAAAGTAAATAATCATACAGTCAAAATGTAGGGAAAATAAAACACACAGAGCGGAAGCGTGAGAAAATTTAATAAAAATTAGGGTTTGCGTATAAATAAAAATTTTCCCTTTGACTAACAAGAATCTTAACCCTAGATTAATTGATGTATATAAAAAAGTGTCATACCTTTTTCTCGTGACAATTGAACAAGCGCCGAATTGATTCCGTAAGATCTTCCAATCCAATCACGAGCATGAATCACCTAGGAGTGTGAGCTCCCTTTCTTTAAATTGTATACCTGAGGATGGAAACAAACAAAATCTTCTTCTTTGTTAGTTACAATTATCCTCCAAGAAAAAAATCCAAGAACGTCCAGTCACTTGTGAATTATCAATCTAATTGATTGAAACTTGCGTGAACCCAATTTGATTTTGTACAAAAACCCTTTTGATGTAAAGGATACTAGTGTACTATCAAAAACAAAAATGTTCTCTTTTTCTCTTTTCTCCTTGACCGAATTCTACACTCTATATCTATGAGTTGATTGAATTTTGTCTAGAGCAAAAACTAAATTTTACTCCCTCAAAATTCTCTCATGCTAGGCCAAATTCATTTCTCGAAAATTGCTTAGCTTGGCCGAAATTCATCTCATAGAAAACCTTAGGCTGGCCGAAATTAACATACATACATACACACACACACACACACACACACACACACACACACACACACACACACACACATATATATATATATATATATATATATATGATCATAAATCCTCTCATAAGAAGGATTTACTTGGTTGGTGAAAGTCCTTTCCTACGGTGGATTTATTTGGTAGTTAAGAATCCTTATCTTAAAAGAATTCTATCCTATTATATATATATACATATATATATATAAGCTGACCAAAATTTCTATAAAATACAGTTAGGAGACTTTAATATTTTCCTAAGAAGGATTTACTTGGTAGTTAATAATCATTTCCTTAGGTGGATTTACTTGATGGTTAATAATCTTTTTTCAAAAAGGAATTCTATCCTACAATAAGACTCCTAATCCAACTCAATAGTGTATTTGTAACCATATTAACGACTTCCTAATTTGATTAGATAAATAATTCCTTTTTTTTATCTACTTATCAAATATAGTCTTTAATATTAATTATACTACCAACAATAGTATAATTTTAGGAGACCACCTCCTGCTAGGAAAAGGATTTTGACTTTTAATTAAATGATTAATTAATCACCAAATTAATTAATTTCCATTTAATTAAATAATAAAATAAAATAATATAATTAAGCTATTCTAAATAGCCTTGTTGCCCAAACCATATATATGAGCCATTATATTATTTTATTATTTTATTATTTTATTATTTTATTAAATCCATTTGACCTTTATAAAAAGTCCGCATGTGAACTATACCCATTCTTACAAAAAGAAACAAGTCCACATGCCTCAATACAATTCTGGATGGACCCTTAAATTGGTCCGGTAGAATATATCAAGTGATCCATGCAAGTTCGTGTGGATTGTGAATCTTGATGGGCTATCTAAATTTAAGCTCCAATAGATACATCCCAATCACAATCAACAAATAATTCACTTAGGTCCGATCTATTTAATTTTAGTTCATTCCACTAAAGAACTAAAATTGAACTCTTAAATAAAGATAGAATAAGTTGATGTTACTCATTCATACCCTAGCCAACCTTATTGGAGAAAGTGTATCCTCGTAAGGAATATCAGTAATCGCCAAGAGCTCATAAACCGTCTATAACTCTTTAAGTTACCTTATTTACTCATATGATCACATTTTGAACTTGGATATTTTGACTTGTCCAGAAGTCATGTTTCAATAGACACTATTGAAAACTTAACGTTAAGATTTAATATCCAATACCTCAAAATATCCATATGATGATATTCTACTCTCATTTATTAAATGGAGCCACGATGTCCATATCTATAAATGAAGTCCTCTATCTATTAACAAATGAATACCACCAAACTATCGAGGATAGACTATGCTATATAATCGTACTCATTGATATCTCAAATGATAACACTTGCAACTATAAGTCCATCATTTATCTCAGGATTGAGATTGACTCTCCGATTGTCTTCAAATGAAAACTTATCCATTGACGGTTCTAGATAAAGTATTTCATTGTGATCCAATTCAACGCACCCAGTGCACGAGATTCTTTTTCCCAAATACACCACACTTTGATGATTTTAGACTCATCATAACACATTTGAACCCACTCAAATGCTAGCAAAATTATCTACAACTTTGACAAGATAAATGCGCCCAACCTTTATCTTAAGTTGTGAATATTATTCAAGACTAACTAAAGTATTGTGTCTACCTCATCCATTTCTAGATGTATGAACAATTCTTCTTTTCTCATAGTCTTTTGACATTATGATTATTTACTTTTGACAATTATAATAATTAAACTATAATTGCTATAGGATTTGTTATACTAGAAATGACTTTATTAATATGAAAAGATTTTCAAATACATTATTATACTCTTGCTATCGAGCATAATCCCAACACAAAAGACTAAGAGAAAAGAAGAATTGTTTGTACATCTAGATATGTATGAGGTAGAGACAATTCTTTAGTTAGCCTTGAACAATATTTCCAACTTAAGATATACGTTGGACGCCTTTATCTTGTTAAAGTTGTAGATTCTTTTGCTAGCATTTGAGTGGGATCAAATGTGTTATGATGAGTCTAAAACGTCAAAGTGTGGCATCTTTAGGCAAAAGAATCAAGTACACTAGGTGAATTGATTAGAATCACATGAAATACTTTATCCAGAACCATCAATGGATAAAAGTATTCACTTGAAGACAATCAGAGAGTCTATCTTAATCCTGAGATAAATGATTGACTTATGGTTACAAGTGTTATCATTTGAGCTATCAATGAGTACGATTATATAGCATAGTCTATCCTCGACAGTTTGGTGGTATTCATTTGTTAATCGATAGAGGACTTCATTTATAGATAAGGATATTGTGACTCTATTTAATAAATGTGAGTAGAACATCATTATATGGATATTTTGAGGTATTGGATATTAAATCTTAACATTAAGTTTTTAATAGTGTCTACTGAAATATGGCTTCTGGATAAGTCAAAACATCCAAGTTCAAAATGTGGTCATATGAGTAAATATGGTAACTAGGAGAGTTATAGACGGTCTACGAGCTCTTGGAGATTACTAGTATTCTTCACGAGGATACACTATCTCCATTAAGATTGTCTAGGGTACGAATGAGGAGCATTAACTTATTCTATCTTTATTTAAGAGTTCAAATTTAGTTCTTTAGTGGAATGAACTAAAATTAATAGATCGGACCTAAGTGACTCATTTGTTGATTGTGATTAGGTTATGTCTATTGGTGCTTAAATTTAGATAGCCCCAAGATCCCCAATTCACACGAACTTGCATAGATCACTTGATATATTTTACCGGACCAATTTCTGGGTCCATATAGACTTGTTTTTGGAGTTTGGAATCCGATTTTTTTTAAGGGGTGCGGTTATGTGTGATCAAGACACGCGGAAACTCTTCAAAATACCTGGATTGGGCAGCCAAGGATATGGGATTCCTTGGGTAGCCTTAATGGGGTGTGATTAGCATTCCATTAATACATTAAGTATGATTTGCACATTTTAATTAAATGATTTGTTTAAATTTTATTAATGTGTTAATTAAAGACATGTAGACTTGTTTCTTTTTAGTAAGGATGAGTTTAGTTCACATGTGGACTTTTTTTGTTGTATTCTAGTGATTTTTTTTTATGGAAAAAATAATATTTGGCCCATGCATATGGCTTGGGCGGCAAGGCTTAAATAAATGGTCAAATATATTGTTTTTTATTTTATTATTTAATTAAAGGGAAATTTATTTATTTAATAGTTAATTATTTAATTAAAAGTCAAAATCTTTTTTCTTGTGGGAGAAGGTCTCCTAGTGTCGTACTATTGTTGGTAGTATGATAAGTATCAAATACTTTATTTAATAAGCAAGTAGATAAATAAAAAGAATTTATTCATCTAGACAAATTAGGATGTATTTGATATCTATCAAAACTCTAATTGACAATTGGTCAAATTAAGAAGTTTTTGATAAAGTCACAATTTAATTTATATTCAATAATTAGTTATTGGATAAATACACTAATGAGTTGGAATACGAGTATTGGTGTGGAAAAGAATTCTTCTTTGTGAAGAATTCTTGGCCACCAAGTATTTCCTCTTAGAGAGAGGATTTGGCCACCTATATATATGTGGTCTTGAAGATTTCAGCCAAGGCTAGGAGAAATCGTGGAGAGATTTCGACCAATGCTTGTTGGAGACTTGTGAGAAGTTTTTTTTTATTTGCTTGTTATTGTTGAAAAAATAAACTTCATGCAACCCATTGTGTGTAGATTTCGGCCAAGCATAGAGAAAAGAGGGAACATTTTTTGTTTTCGACAGTGCACTGCTATCCTTTACATTAAAAAGGTTTTGTGTACAAAAATTGAATCGGGTTCATGTGAGTTTCAATCAAATAGATTGATAATTCACAAGTGACCAAATGTTCTTGGGTTTTCTCTAGGAGGATTATTGTGACTAACAAAAGAAAAAGATTTTGTTTGTTTCCATTCTCAGGTATACAATTCAAAGAAAGGGAGCCCACACATTTAGGTGATTCACATTCGTGATTGGACTGAAAGATCTTACAGATTCAATTCGTCACGAGAAAAAGGTTAATTAATCAAGGGTTAAGGTTCATTTTTGTAAAGGATTTTTTTTTAAATATACAAACCTATTTTCCGCTTCCACCGGAGCTTTTCCTACAAATGAACCACCAGAAAACTTGATTAAATGACCTCAAACCTTCTTGTATATGTTAAAGAATTGATAAACAAACAAACTCTAATTTGAATCGCTTGAAACGTAATTCAAATGAGAAAGTTATGGTGTTTGGAAGATGAGAAAGTTTGAGAGAAAATTTCTGCACAATTGGTTTTTCAAATTTTCTTCTTACTTAAATTTAGGGGGAAAGGAGTTTTAAAGAAAGGGAAGATGAGGTGGAGAGAAGGGCATCTCGGGTGGCATCTTAGTGGCAGTATGCCTTTCTCCCTGAGATGGTCACTCGCCTCCTTGGGGAAGGATAGCTAGATGGCCTTTGGCTATCGTCACTTTCCTTCGCGCTCTCTTTGCACTCCCTTTGCGTTCTTCGACCATTCTTTGCCCTCCGAACTCCAAATTCGAATCCGTTTGTGGATTATGAATAGGGTCACTCTCACACACATGGAAACCTATGAAACTTGGACCAAAAATTTTGAATTCTCGATACACGAAGATGAAGACAATACATGGTAAGTGACCAGAAAGTTTCACAACTTTTTACTCGGAACTTGAAATCTAATGAAAGAGTAACCGAAATGGTTGGAACTCAATAAGGAATATTATAAGACCAAATTAAAGTTCGAAGTCCATAAAACATAAACAAACAAATACATGAACACATAAGAATGCCATATCCTAGATATAGTCCTAGAACATTCAATTTACAAAATTTATCAATTTAAATCTAATGCATGAGCATTCAATATCAAGTGTGTGAATGTGTTCTACAAATTATGCACAATGATACAGAGACACATATAGATACAATGTTTGTGTGCGTAAGCCTTGGAAGACAAATGAGGTCTAAATATACCTTTGTCGAGCAATGAATCACATATCTCTTTGAAGACTTAATCTTGCTTGATAATTTGCCAAATCTTCTTTGAAGCCTGAATCATCATCAATCTAAGACAACTAATCAATGCAAGTGAAACATTGTTTTGATATGAATTGAATGCCAACACAACTTTAAAAACCTAACAATCTCCCCCTTTGACAAATTCCATGTCAAAACCCCTATATATACACTAAAACAAAAATAAAGAAGATTGGTCACAATGAGCTACAATGAGTTAGATACTCATAGACTTAACTTCAACAATTCTTGATCTTCTCTTGTAGTCACCTAAAATCAATACAAATCACAATATATATACAAGAGACAACACATATAACAAAATACATTTTAGCAAGAATAAAATATTTAAAACCCAAATAAACCATGTATCTCCCCCTTAATACATGCCAATCCAAAGTATTCTAGCCAAATTCAAAACAGTATTACATGCCACAAAAGTTCAAGTTTCCAAATAGAACAAAAATGAAACATAAATTGATACCAACTGAAAATTGAGTTAAGACTAAGTAAGCTAGCATATAATTCTCACCCTTTTTCACATGATATGGAGCCAAAAGGAAAAGAAAATGAAATGTACCTTATGGTCATTTATATATGTTTTTTATCCTTATTCCTCTAATCAATTGCTTGTTTCTTGAGTTATTTTAGGGTTTTAATTTGTGTGTTTGAGCATTTTCAGGGTGTTTGGAGAATTTAGACGAAAAGAGGAATTATTGAAGATTTAAGGGACTTATCTAGAATTTTCCATGATCGTTGTCATGACAGCTATGAGTTATCACATCGGTGAGACAATGACAAATGGACATGCACTGATCGTTGTGAGATTGATCCAACCGTTGTGTCCATCATAGCGGTATCAAGGTTTTTCATCCAAGAAGTACGCCCGATGTTAGGACCGCTGTGCCACTTACAACGGTGGTCACAACGGCCGGCAATTCCATGAAAAAGATGGATTTCTGGTTTTATCAAATTGATGTTCCATATAAATACATCATGATCTTAGGATTTTATGGAAAGCAGAACTTATGGACCACTTTCCATACCTCTTCACATCACAACATAGTTCTTTCAACCATTGTGCACATTAGAAGATTTGAGGAATAAGAAGATTTCAATTCAAGACTTGAAGAATTCAATGGGTTCTATCTTTTCTTTACCTTGTCTTTTTATTTTCATGTTGTGTAAAATCCCATAACTAGGGAATCAATGTGAACCTTTTGTGAATGCTCGTGTTTGAAATAATTATTACTTCTTCAATTTAATTCTTGATTCATTCATTATGTTTAACTGCTTAATCCTCATTAATTTTAATATTTATTCACACCATCACAAATGTCACAAATGCAAAATTCTATTGAGTTACATGTTAATGAGGTGGGACAACTGAGAGAAATAAGACACCAAGGATATGAGCAACCAGGATATGGTATGGAAGCTTGTCAAGAAAGATGTCCTGGACCTAATGATAAGGAAGAAGTGCAAGCCATAAACAATTTCAACATAGAACTCAGAATGATCCTTTTTCAATTACTTACAATCCAGGGTAGAGAAATCATCTAAACTTCTCGTGGACCAACAATCAAACCACCAGGAACCAATGGGGAAACAACAACAACAATGCCCAAAGACAGTATAATTCTGGTGCTCATCAGAATCCTGTATCTCAATCCTCGAACCTATCATTGGAAGATACAATGAAGCAATTTATACAAAGCATGGACCCGATAATTAATCAATAAGAAAAAAGTTACAAGAAACCCAACAAGATCATAACATCAGGTTAAGAACATAAAGACCTCAATGAGGAAGATGGAATCACAAATTAGGCAACTGGTTGAAGACACCAAAAGAATGAACTAAAAATTTTTCTAAGCCATATTGAGCAATCAAAGGCCATCACAGTTCTTTAGAACGATAAGGATGTAAATAATGATAAACCTGCTAAACTTGTTAATGCTTCTATTAATGTTTCAGGTTTCTCTAAGAAGAATAGTGAACCAGGAAAAGAGGAAGGGCTTAAGGTAGAGAAGTCCAAGGATACATAAAAAATTTATAAATCTCCAATACCTTATATTCCCCATATTTTTTTTCCAGCAAGAGTTCAAAGGAACAAGCTCAACCAACATTCAGGGAGATTTATAATATCTTGTCAAATGATAATGTTAGTCTGCAAACAATAGAGGAGATTCATAAGATACCAGTCAACGTAAAGTATTTCAGAGAACTCAACTCCAAGAAGTAAGAAGACTGATTCTCATGAGACAATGCTAATTTCAGATGAAGTAAGTGCAGTACTCCAAAAGAAGTTACCCTCGAAACATAAGGGTCCAAAAGTTTCAATGTCACCATTATAGTGGGAGAAATTGGAAAAGAGAGAGCCACACTAGATCTAGGGGCGAACATTAATTTGATGCCTTATGCTGTATACAAGGAGATGGGGTTGAGTGATCTTAAACCAATCAACATGGAGCTTTTACTTACCGATTGATCTATTAGGTATCCTCGTGGAATTGTGGAAGATGTCCTAGTCTAAGTTGGCAAGCTCATTTTACTTGTAGATTTTATCATATTGTATATAGAGGAATAAGGAACTAGTGCGATTGATTCACCTATCTTGCTCGGTAGACCATTCATGTCAACCGTGAAAGCTATCATAGATGTGCATAATGGGAAGGTCTCCATGACAGTGCTTGATGAGACGATCAATGTAGATGTTTTTGAATCTTTGAAACATCAGATAGGTTCTGTTGATTGTTTCAATATGGAAGTAGCAGATCCAGGAGTTTGTTAAGAATAAGCTCTAACTCTCAAAGAATCTCAAGATGGAAGAAGGAACAAAATGATCAAGCAAGTTATGAGAAAATGATCGAGTAGCTAAAAGAAGATAATCAGATGTTGCTCTCATTTTTTACTTGACAGCAAAGATCACTGAATTACTGGAAAAAAAGTCTCTATTAAAAAGGCATGTAACATTTTCTCAAGAGGTTGAAGAGCTCAAAGAAGAGTACGATCAATGGCTGAAGCTAAAGAAGGCTGAGATCGACCAAATGGATAAAGCCTTAGAGATCATAAAGATTAAGAAACTTGAACATACTGCAAGGCTTGTAAAGGCGGAGCAAGTGATCAAATCATTAACAGTGGATGTGAAGAAACAATTGGCAGAAGTCAAGATCAATGAGGTGAAGAATGATGAGTCGAACGTTTCCTTCACCTAAAAGGTCGATTCAATTTCAAAAAAGGAAAAGAAGAAACAGAAGAAAGCAAGCTCGACCACTGAACAACAGCCACCAGAGAGGTAACATTCATTGATTTATCCCAATTTATCATTTTTGTAACAAAAAGGGTCACATTCGACCAATATGTTATAAGTATATAAGACAATGCAAACAAGGGAGAATGAATCAAACGAATGTGAAGAAAGTATGGATCCAAAATAATGAGCTCAGAAAAGTTAAGAGTGGTGGAACAATTGTGTTGAATACGTGATTATTACTTCACCATCATAGTCGTAGTATTCTTATATGTCTCGTCTAGATGTTAATTAAAGCGCTTGGTGGGAGACAACCCACCCATGTATTCTTCTTTCCTAATATTTTGTTGTTATATTAATTTTAATTTTATTTTATTTCATGCTCCTAACTTGAAACCAGGTTTGGGAGTGATTTTGATTTTATTTATTTTGGTATTTTTAATATTCTTCATGTAAAAAAAAAAAATACAGGACCCCTGTCAGTTTCGCTATAAGGGATACAACTGCGAGACAGTGGAAACCCACTGGAATGAAGACGCTGTGAGATCGCTCCCATAATTCATATCGATCATGACAGCGGTCACCTACTAACTTTGACCGCTGTAAGGGTGCTACAAAAACTCAAAGTTGTCATTACAGTGGCATCAAATGGGTAAAGTGCTGTAAAAGTGCTGTCACACCGTTGCTTCCTTCATAGTGGTCCATCCAAGTAAAATGGTACATTTTACACCAAAAGTGAGCCAAACCATGTTGACCACTGTCATACTGCTTTGTCCTTCAAAGTGGTCATAAGAGTGGTCGTATCCTTATATATATATATATATATATATATATATATATATATAACTTTCTAATTTCAACGCCCAGTCACTAACTTTCTCCATCTTTTCACTCAATCAAGAGCCAAACAAGGTATGTTTCTACCCTTTTCTTGCCATATTTTGATTCCTTTATAAATTACATGAACCCTTCTCCTATTCCCATTTATCTCTTTCAATTTCTTTTCTAGGTTCATGAACTTGTATTAGGAATTTTAGGATTTGAGTGTTTTATTTGCTTGCATGACCATTATTCTTGTTTGTTTGTGCTATGAATATGTTTCTTAGTTGAATTTCAAAACAAATTTCATTATATAGCACTTAATTTGAAAGATTGTTTTTCCAGGGTTTATATGTTCTTGATATAAGGATTTTTGAAAATAGAATGAGATTTTAATTGCACATTGTTATTGCCCTATTGCCTATACTAGATTTCAGTTGGAATGAAAATTTTGACTATTTGAGTGTGCTCAGCATGGTTTAGGTTCAATGCGGTGTATTTTTGAAGATTTATGCAATAGAGTTTCATATATTTTTAAATACATTATTGGCTGGAAATATGGGCAATTGTAGTACATGGGATTGACAGTTTGCTACCAAAATTTTGTTTAAATTTTTCCTAACTTGAGTTTTATCTTGTTTGTGTTTTATTTATGTATTTTTTAGATGGTATGGACAGCTTTCAAAGTTCTTCTTTTGGTGAGGTATCTTGGCCAACACACAAATCCTCCTTGTAAGGGGATTTGGCCACCTATATATATCACTATGACGAATTCAGCCAAGGCTTGTATATTTGGAGAGAGAATTAGGTCAAGACAAAAGTCTTATGAGAGAACTCAACCAAACCTAGAATTTTAAAAGAAGAAAATTTGGTTCTTGCCCTAGAAAAATTAGTCCAACTCTAAAGAAAGGTGTGTGAGAATTCGACCAAGCATAGAGAAAAGAAAGGAGTGTTTTTGTTTTCGATAGTACACTAGTAGCCTTTGCATCAAAAAGTTTTGTGTACAACATTGAATCGGGTTCACATGAGTTTCAATCAAATAGATTGACAATTCACAATTGACCAAACGTTCTTTGTTTTCACTAGGAGGATTATCGTGACTAACAAAAGAAAATGATTTTGTTTGTTTTCCATCCTCTGGTATACAATTCAAAGAAAGTGAGCCCACATTTGAAGGTGATTCACGTACGTGAATGGATTAGAAGATCTTACGAATTCAATTCGGTGCAACTTTAATCATTACGAGAAAAAGGTACGATACTTTTATTATATGTTAATTAATCAAGGGTTAAGGTCCATTCTTTTAAAGGAATAAATTTTTGAAATATACCAATCGATATTTTCCGCTTCCGCTGCGTGTTTTTCTTATAATTGGTTTCAGAGCCTAGTTGTACCATTGATTAATTGATATATATATATATATATATATATATATATATATATATATATATATATATATACGTGAATCTATTTCTTTTATTGTAAATATGCATGTTGTTAGAACGATATAACACTCTAGAAATGTGCATATATATATATATTTACATTATACTGTATGGATATATATATATATATATATATATATATATATATATATATATATATTATAATGTGATTTGTTATTCCTCAATTTTGTCCTAGAATTTTAATGTATATTTTTTTGAATTGTAACAGGAAGAGTGGCCTATCATCGCCATAATTTCCATCTTGGTAGTTGCTAAGTTTTTTTTATTATTGCTGTAACAAAAAAAATATGTTGTAATATATTCAAGTTTCGAAGAATCGAAGAATTAAAAAATTCGAAACAGAAAAAGTAGCAACATAGTAACCTGGGATAGCCGCACAGCTTCGGGGGCGTGCAAGTGCTAGGTCTTGAGATCTTTGGACGGTGGCCGCTTGATGACTTGTTCAACAAGTTAGGATTAGGGTTTTATATTTCTAGCAAATGTAATTTACTTGTTTTTCTAGAACGGACCAAAATTGTGGCTATTCACTTTTTCGTAAATATTGCAATGTTTGTCATTATTTGATAACATTTCATATAGAATAGGAGTGCCACTCATATATCTCTTTTGGTATGAACATGCGTTGAATGGTTTAGGTATCTAACTGGCATCTAGATAACTTGGTAAATCATTCTATGGAATTCGATCATAGGCCTTAAACAATTGAGTGAGAGAAGGTGTTTGGAACACATATCCAAGTTTAGTTGAGCTTTATGTTTCGTGTAATAAATCCCCAAGGGGTATTCATGAATGGAATTTGGCAAGATACTTCCTTACAAGGACAAACTAGGCAATCAACTCAAACGGTATCTACTCTCAAAGGAGGGATATTCATGAGGGTATATATTGAAGGTTGATAACTTGGTAACACACTCAATATGATTTTATTAATATCCTCCCAAGAGTTCTTGTTAATAAAATCGCAAGGCTAAAATTGAAAACGTTGGTTGTTATGTTAACAATTAGGTGGGACCTCGTCCAATTAGTAAATGGTGCGAACTTTAAAAGGAGGCGTGACATTTATGGATGTTGGATCACCGTTGAATTTTACGATTGGATTATTTTATATAATTCAAGATAAATATTCGAAAGTGCTTTATCGTGATTATCGTGATTGTTTACTTATATAATTTTTGTTATTATAAAGAAATCATGACCCCGTCCCTAATCAACATCCTAAAGGATAATACTTTAACTGATGATAATTATGTCACATGGAAAATGAAAATTGGGTTGTTGTTGCTTGCTGAAAAATATAAGTTCGTTCTGCCTACTATTGAATCTACTCAGGAGCGAATAGATGAGTATCAGCATTGAAAGTCTTCAAATGAGATGGCTAAATGTTACAATATGGCCACCATATCCGACGTGTTGTAACAACAACATGAAGGAATGGAGACTGCTGCCGATATAATGATGTCTCTGGAATAGATGTTTGCTATAAAGTCTAGGACGACAAAGAGAGAGACAATGACTGCTTTCTTGAATCTTAGGATGAAACCTAGACAGGCTTGAAAGATCACATGATGAAAGTCATAGCACATCTCAACATTGCTGAATTGAATGGTGTTGAGATAGATGGTGAGATGAAAATTGATATGATTGTCAACACACTACCAGATTCCTTTGACCAGTTCAAGTTGGACTACAGCTTGAATAATAAGGAATACACCATGCAAGGCATGATGCAAGATGTTCAAAGCACTGATAAAATCTTTATAAAAGGCAAGGGTTAAGAGATTCATATGGTTAGTAAAGTTGCTACTGTCAAGACCCATAAGCAGGTCAAGAAATAACAAACAAAAAGCAACTTTGGCCTAACTTGAAAGGGTTCCGGGAAGGGAATAGACTTAATAAGAATGAATTTAACTTGTTTTTAGGCAACATAGCATTGGTGTCTGCCAACGCAGTGGGAGATATTCGAGTCAATCTAGATTCTAATTGGCATTTAGATTTAATAAACGTTTATTATGTACCACAATTCAAGAGGAATTTAATTTCGGTTTCTTGTTTAAATAAATTTGGATATTCGGTTATTTTTAATAAAGGTTTTATTATTAGTAGGAATAACAAAATTGTTTGCAAAGTTACATTGAAAAATGATTTGTTCTATTTGCATAGCAATATCTCTCACTCGTCAGACACAGAATCAATGCTACCTAATCATAACGAGTAAAATTATCAAACGATGAAACCTACCTATGGCATATGTGCCTAGGTCATATTAACCTTGATAGGATCAAAAGATTGGTTAGTGATGGACCTTTAAGTGACTTAAAGGTTGATGATCTACCAACTTGTGAATCTTGTTTGGAAGGTAAGATGACCAAAAGGTCGTTCACGACCAAAGGCACAAGAGCCACTGAATGTTTAGTACTAATATACACTGACGTGTGTGGTCATATGAGCATTCAAGCTAGAGGTGGATATAAGTACTTCATCACTTTCACGGATGATTACTTGAGATTTGGCTATGTGTATCTCGTGAGACATAAGTCAGATGCTTTTGACCTGTTAAAAGATTTCAAAGATGAAGTGGAAAATTAGTTAGAGAAACACATAAAAATCTTGAGGTCTGATAATGGTAGAGAATATCTATCTGGTGAGTTTCAGCAATATCTTATTGATAACGGGGTAATTTCTCAATTTTTTGCACCATGTACACCTCAACAAAATGGGGTGGCAGAAAGGAGAAATAGAACTCTTTTGGATATGGTACGGTCTATGTTGAGTTATTCAATGCTTCCTAATTCTTTTTTGGGATATGCTTTACAAACTGCCATGTACATTTTAAAAGATGTACCATCTAAGTCGGTTCCTAAAACACCGCATGAGTTATGGATCAGGCGAAAGCCTAGTTTACAATATTTAAGGATATGTGGATGTACTACACACATGTTAAAAAGAAAGACAGAAAATGTGGAGTCCTATTCAGAAGCTTGCATATTTGTAGAGTATCCAAAAGGAACCAACGGATATTATTTTTATAGTCCTTCAGATCTTAAATTATTTGTTTTGACAAATGATAAATTTCTAGAAGAGGACTATAAGAATAATTTGTGCCTAAAGGTAGATTTTTTCTGAATGAGCTTTTAGAAGATACAATTCCATAAGAAGTTTCACAACCTAGCCCAATTGTAAGTTTCAGACCAATATAAGATCAATAATCTATCATTCCTAGTAGTAGTGGGAGGGTTAGTGGACAACCCGAGAGATATATTGGTCTAGAAGAATCAGTAGAGAATATCCGGATGACGATGATCCCTACACGTACAAGGAAACCATTAAAGATGTTGACTGTCCCCATTGGCAAAAGGTAATGCAATCCGAAAATGAACCCATGTTCAAAAATGAAGTCTGGTCACTTGTGGACCTGCCTAAATGGATAAAACCCATTCGGTGCAAGTGGGTATACAAGAGGAAGAGAGGAATGGATGGAAAGGTGGAAACCTTTAAAGCTAGATTGGTAGCTAAAGGTTACACATAGAAAGAATGTATCGATTATGAGGAAACCTTCTCTCCTGTGGTCATGCTTAAATCCATTAGGACACTCTTATCCATTGCAGAATCTCTAAACCTATAGATTTAACAAATGGATGTTAAGACAACTTTCCGTAATGGAAGTCTTGACGAAAGTAATTATATAATGCAACCAGAAGGATTCATTGAAAATGGCCAAGAGGAAAGGGTATGCAAGTTGCAAAGATCCATATATGGATTGAAGCAAACATCCGGATCCTGGAACATAAGGTTCGATCAAGCTGTGAAAAGTTTTGGATTTATTCAAAACCTTGACGAACCCTATGTATACTAAAGGATTAAAGGCGACAAGTTGGTTTTCCTAGTTCTTTAGGTTGATGATATATTATTCATAAAAAACGATATAGGTGTATTTACATTAGTAAAAGAATGGTTAGCGAAACAATTTTATATGAAGGACTTAGGAGAAGCAAGTTATATTCCTGGTATCGAAGTCATAAAGGATAGAAAGAATATAACGATTGCCTTACCCCAAGCTTCTTACAAAGATAAAATCTTATCTAGATTTTCCATGTGAGATTCCAAGAAAAGTATGTTACCTTTCAGACATGGAACGAAACTTTCTAAGGAACAAGTTCCCAAGAATAAGCATGAAGAGCAATTCATGAGTATGGTTCCATATGCCTCAGCAGTTGGGAGTCTCATGTATGCAATGCTCTGTACTAGACCATATATTTGTTTTGTTGTTGGCATATTTAGCAGGTTTCAATCAAAACTTGATCGTGATCACTGGAAATCAGTCAATCATATTTTCAAGTATCTTAGGAGAATGAAAGATTATACGCTTGTGTACTCTGGAGGGGATTTAATTCCCATTTTGTATACAGAATCTGATTTTCAATCGGATTCTGACTCCAGAAGATCAAACATTAGAATCTGTGTTTACACTTGGAGGAAGAGGGCAGTCATACGGAGGAGTATCAAGCAATCTTGTATTGCTGATTCCACCATGGAAGCTGAGTATGTGGCCGCATGCGAAGCTGCTAAAGAGACTGCCTGACTACACTAATTCTTGATTGACTTGGAAGTGGTTCCTGATTCGAGTAAGCAGATCACTATCAATTGTGACAATAGTGGAGCAGTGGCTAATTCGAGAGAACCAAGAAGTCATAAGAGAGGGACACACATTAAAATAAAGTATCACCTTAAAAGGGAAAATATGCATTGGGGAGACATGATGATAACCAAGATTGCGTCATTAGAAAATCTAACGGATCCCTTCACAAAGGAACTTCCACAAAAGAGTTTTGATGGGCGACTGGAGAATATGGGGATAAGAGATATGACGCATTTGCTATAAAGCAATTGGAAGATTGTTGGGATTATGCTCGATAGTAAGAGTGTAATAATGTATTTGACAATCTTTTCATATTAATAAAAGTGATTTCTAGTTTAACAAATCTTATAGCATTAATAGTCTAATTATTATAATTGTCAAAAGTAAATAATAATAAGGTCAAAAGGCTATGAGAAAAGTAGAATTGTTCGTACATCTGGATATGTATGAGGTAGACATAATTCTTTACTTAGTCTTGAATAATATTCACAACTTAAAATAAAGGTTGGGCGCCTTTATCTTGTCAAAGTTGTAGATTCTTTAGCTAGCATTTGAGTGGGATCAAATGTGTTATGATGAGTCTAAAATCATCAAAGTGTGGTATCTTTGGGAAAAAGAATCTAGTGCACTGGGTGCATTGAATAGTATCATAGTGAAATACTTTATCTAGAACTGTTAATGGATAAAAATTTTCACTTGAAGACAACTGGTGAGTCTATCTCACTCTTGAGATAAATGATAGACTTACAGTTGCAAGTGTTATCATTTGAGCTATCAATGAGTACGATTATATAGCATAGTTTATCCTCGATAGTTTAATGGTATTCATTTTTTAATCGATAGAGAACTTCATTTATAGATATGGACATCGTGGCTTTATTTATTAAATGAGAGTAGAATATCATGATATGGATGTTTTGAGGTATTGGATATTAAATTTTAACGTTAATTTTTAATAGTGTCTATTGAAATATGACTTATGGACAAGTCAAAATATCCAAGTTCAAAATGTGGTCATACGAGTAAATATGGTAACTTGGAGAGTTATAGGCTGTATATGAGCTCTTGGCGATTACTGATATTCTTCACGAGGATACACTATCTCCATTAAGATTGTCTAGGGTATGAATGAGTATTATTAACTTATTCTATCTTTATTTAAGAGTTCAATTTTAGTTCTTTAGTGGAATGAACTAAAATTAATAGATTGGACCTAAGTGAATCATTTGTTGATTGTGATTAGGTTATGTCTATTGGAGCTTAAATTTAGCTAGCCCGTCAAGATCCCCAATTCACACGAACTTGTATGAATCACTTGATATATTCTACCGGACCAATTTGTTGGTCCAGCTAGAATTGTATTATGGCACGTGGACTTGTTTCTTTTTGATGATAATGGGTCTAGTTTACATATGGATTTTTATTAAAATCCAATGGATTTAATAAAATAGAAAAAAACAATAAATTGGAGCATATTTATATGGCTTGGGCTCTAGGGCTTGTAAAATAGCCTTATTTATTGTTTTTTATTTTATTATTTAATTAAATAAAAATTAATTAATTAATTAATTAATTAATTAATTGTTTAATTAAAAGTCATAATTTTTTTCCTAGTAGGAGATGGTCTCCTAGAGTCATATTATTGTTGGTAATATGATAAGTATCAAATACTATATTTGATATGTAGATAAATAAAATGAATTTATTTATCTAGTCAAATTAGGAAGTATTTGATTTCTATTAGAACTCCAATTGACAATTAGTCAAATTAGGAAGTTTGTGATTTTATCATAATTTAATTATATTCAATAATTGGTTATTGAATAAATAGACTATTTGAGTTGGATTTGGAGTCTTGGTGTGAAAAAAAAAAATCTTTTTTTGGAAAAGTATTCTTTGTCACCAAGTAAATCCACCTAGAGATAGGATTCTTACCTACCAAGTAAATCCTCTTTTGGAAAGGAATTGAGAACCTATATATATCCTCATATAAATTTCGGCCAAGGCTAATTCTAAGACAAAAAATTTCAGCCAAGGCTATGGTTTTATGAGAGAGAATTCGACCAAGTGATAGAATTTTGGGAGAGGAAAAAAAATTAGTTTTTGCTCTAGACAAAATTCAGCCAACTTATAGATATTAAGTATTGAATTCGGCCAAGGAGAAGATAAAATGGCAACCTTTTATTTTTGATAGTGCACTAGTATCCTTTACATCAAAATGATTTTGTGTAAAAAAATCGAATCAGGTTCATGCGAGTTACAATAAAATAGATTGATAATTCACAAGTGACCGAACGTTCTTGGGATTTCTCTAGGAGGATTATTGTGACTAATAAAAGAAAGAGATTTTTTTTGTTTCCATCCTTAGGTATACAATTTAAAGAAAGGGAGCCCACACTCCTAGGTGATTCACATTTGTGATTAGACTGGAAGATCTTGCGAATTCGACGCTAGTACAATCTTTACGAGATAAAATGTACTATACTTTTAATTATATGTCAATTAATCTAGGGTTAAGGTTATTTCTTTATAAAGAGAATTTTTTTAAAAAATATCAAACCCTAATTTTATGCATCTGCTTCGTTTTGAATCGATTTTTCCCTACAAAGTCTGTTAGGATACTCTTTTCCATTGCGACATCTCTAGACTTAGAGATTTGTCGAATGGACGTCAACACAGCTTTCCTTAATGGAAGTCTTGACAAAATCATCTATATGATACAACCAGAAGGATTATTGAAAAGGGCCAAGAGGAAAAGGTATGCAAGTTGCAAAGATCCATGTATGGATTAAAGCAATCATCCAGATCCTGGATCATAAGGTTCGATCAAGCTGTTAAAAGTTTTGGATTTATCCAAAAAACTTGATGAACCCTGTGTATACAAAAGGATCAAAGGTGACAAGTTGGTTTCCTTAGTTTTTTACATTGATGATATGCTACTCATCGAAAATGACGTAGGTGTATTAACATCAGTAAAAGAATGGTTAGCAAAACAATTTGATATTAAGGATTTAGGAGAAGCAAGTTATATTCTTGGTATCTAAGTAATAAGGGATATAAACAGTAGAACGATTGCATTATCTTAAGCTTCATACATAGATAAAATCTTGTCTAGGTTCTCCATGCAAGATTCCAAGAAAGATATGTCACCTTTCAGACATGAAATCAAACTTTCTAAGGAACAAGCTCTTAAGAATGAGCATGAAGAGCAATTAATAAGTTGGTTTCCATATGCCTCGGCAATTGGAAGTCTCATGTATGCAATGCTCTGCACTGGATCAGATATTTGTTATGTTGTTGGCATAGTTAGCAGGTTTCAATAGAAACCAGGTCCTGGTCACTGGACGACAATCAATCATATTTTCAAGTATCTCAAAAGAACGAGAGATTATATGCTTTTATACTCTGGTAGGGATTGAATTCCTGTTGAGTGTACAGATTCTGATTTTCAGTCAGATTCTGACATTAGGAGATCAACATCAGGACTTGTGCTTACTCTTGGAAGAGGCACAATCATATAGAGGAGTATCGAGCAATCTTATACTGCTGATTCCACCATGGAAGCTGATTATGTTGCCACATGCAAAGCCGCTAAAGAGGTTGTCTAGCTCCACAAATTCTTGAGTGACTTGGAAATGGTTCTTGATACGAATAAACAAATCACTATCGACTGTGACAATAGTGGAGCAGTGGCTAATTCAAGAGAACCAAGAAGTCATAAGGGAGGGAAACACATCAAAAGAAAGTATCATCTTTTAAGCGAATTTGTGCATGGGAGAGACGTGACGATTACCAAGATAGCGTCAACAGAAACTCTAGCGGATCCCTTTACAACGGCTCCACCAAAGAAGAGTTTTGAGGGGTATCTTGAGAACATGAGGATGAGAGATATGCATTGACTACACAGATCTCAACCGTGTCTACCCAAAGGGGATTATGCTATACATAAATTAAGACATTGTTGAGATTATGCTCAATAGCAAGAGTGTAAAAGTGTATTTGACAATCTTTTCATATTAATAAAGTGATTTACTATTTTAACAAATCCTGTGGCATTTATAGTTTAATTATTACAATTATCAAAAGTAAATAATCATACGGTCAAAAGACTATGAGAAAAGAAGAATTGTTCGTACATCTAGATATGTATGAG
The DNA here is from genome assembly GCA_032871835.1 of Dipteronia dyeriana. NCBI lineage: Eukaryota > Viridiplantae > Streptophyta > Magnoliopsida > Sapindales > Sapindaceae > Dipteronia > Dipteronia dyeriana. Next base: position 91,377,251 of record CM065297.1, on the reverse strand, counting down.
GTAGACACAATTCTTTAGTTAGTCTTGAACAATATTCACAACTTAAGATAAAGGTTGCGTGCCTTTACCTTGTTAAAGTTGTAAATTCTCTTCCTAGTGTTTGAGTGGGATCAAATGTGTTATGATGAGTCCAAAATCATCAAAGTGTGGTGTGTTTGGGTAAAAGAATCAAGTGCACTAGGTGCATTGAATAGGATCACAGTGAGATACTTTATCCAAAACTGTCAACGGATAAAAGTTTTCACATGAAGACAATCAGAGAGTCTATCCTAATCCTGATATAAATGATGGACTTATGGTTACAAGTGATATCATTTGAGCTATCAATGAGTACGATTATATAGCATAGTCTATCCTCGATAGTTTGGTGGTATACATTTTTTAATCTATAGAGGACTTCATTTATAGATACGGACATCGTGTCTCCATTTATTAAATGTAGGTAGAATATCATCATATAGATATTTTGAGGTGTTGAATATTAAATATTAATGTTAAGTTTTCAATAGTGTCTATTGAACTATGGCTACTGGACTATTCAAAATATTAGTGCTCAAAATGTGGTCATATGATTAAATATGGTAAATAAGAGAGCTATATACGAATGGGGAACATTAACTTACTCTATCTTTATTCAAGAGTTCAATTTTAGTTCTTTAGTAGAATGAACCGTTGGGGTGATGCTCGATAGCAAGAGTGTAATAATGTACTTGACAATCTTTTCATATTAATAAAAGTGATTTCTAGTTTAACAAATCTTATAGCATTTATATTTTAATTATTCTATTTGTCAAAAGTTAATAATCATAATGTCAAAGGACTATGAGAAAAGAAGAATTGTTCGTACATTTGGATATGTATGAGGTAGACACAATTCTTTAGTTAGTCTTGAATAATATTCACAACTTAAGATAAAGGTTGGGCGCTTTTATCTTGTCAAAGTTGTAGATTCTTTAGCTAGCATGTGAGTGGGATCAAATGTGTTATGATGAGTCTAAAATCATCAAAGTGTGGTGTCTTTGGGCAAAAGAATCTAATGCACTGGGTGCATTGAATAGGATCATAGTGAAATACTTTATCTAGAACCGTCAAAAGATAAAAGTTTTCACTTGAAGACAATTGGAGAGTCTTTCTTAATCTTGAGATAAATGATGGACTTATGGTTGCAAGTGTTATCATTTGAGCTATCCATGAGTACGATTATATAGCATAGTCTGTCCTCGATAGTTTGGTGGTATTCATTTGTTAATCGATAGAGGACTTCATTTATAGATATAGACATCGTGGCTCCACTTATTAAATGAGAGTAGAATATCATCATATGGATGTTTTGAGGTATTGGATATTAAATCTTAACGTCAAGTTTTCAATAATGTCTATTGAAATATGGCTTATGGACAAGTCAAAATATCCAAGTTCAAAATGTGGTCATACAAGTAAATATGGTAACTTGGAGAGCTATAGGCGGTCTATGACCTCTTGGCAGTTACTGATATTCTTCACGAGGATACACTATCTCCATTAAGATTGTCTAGGGTATGAATGATCAATATTAACTTAAGCTATCTTATTTAAGATTTCAATTTCAGTTCTTTAGTGGAATGAACTAAAATTAATAGATCAGACCTAAGTGAATCATTTGTTGATTGTGATTAGGTTATGTCTTTTGGAGCTTAAATTTAGCTAGCCCGTCAAGATCCCCAATTCACACGAACTTGCATGAATCACTTGATATATTCTACCGGACCAATTTGTTGGTCCAACTAGAATTGTATTATGGTATGTGGACTTGTTTCTTTTTAATAAGAATGGGTATAGTTCACATGTGGACTTTTTATTAAAGTCCAGTGGATTTAATAAAATAGAAAAAATAGTAAATTAGCCCATATTTATATGGCTTGGGCTGCTAGGGCTTGTAAAATAGCTTTATATAGTATTTTTATTTTATTATTTAATTAAATTGAAATTAATTAATTAATTAATTAATTAATTAATTAATTAATTTTTTAATTAAAGGTCAAAATCTTTCTCCTAGTAGGAGATGGTCACCAAGAGTCATATTATTATTGGTAATATGTAATCGAGCCATGATAACACTAGTTTTCGAGTCCCCTTTCCTATGCTTGTTGCTTAATTCTCGAGTAAAATCAAGTGTTTAATGCCTCGATTGAGTGTTTTTGCAGGATTTCATGATTAAGGGTATCATTTGGTGATTTGAGTGAAGTTGGGACTCAAGACTGCTGGAAATTAGAAACTTGGGTAAAAAGGCAAGCTGTCGCGGTCGGGGCGTGTCGGTATGGACAACCGTGACACCATGAGCGACAACAACTTATTTTAGATGTCGCCAGAATTATCGCTTGGAGATCGTGCGCAAGTCACCAAAGAAGCGACATGTCGCGGTCAAGTTTCGTCATGGACAACAGTGACATACCAGGCGACAAAAACTTCCTTGGGCATTATTACGAGAGGGTCGCCTAAAGAGAAGATGAGGAGAACAAGAGGCAATGTGTCAAGGTTGGTTTTTCGTCATAAACAACCGTGACAAATCAACGATGCTACAGTACTTTGTACGCACCCTTAGGTTGATTCTTGATCGATTTTTGGACCCATAAAAATTCCCTTACGAGTTTTTGAAAAGGTGTCATCAGCCACACGAGATTTTGGACACTTTCACCCCTCCTTCACCATTCTTGGAAAACTTTCCCATCCATCCTTATTGGAACTTGGAAGGTAAGAAGAGGAAGCTTACAAGTCATGGAACCTCAATGACCAACCTTGGTTTCTTCTTTCACTCTTATTTGTTTTATTTTCTTTCTTTGATGTGTAACTAATTCTAAGTTAGGGGATTAATGTAAACCGATTGAACAGCTCTTTGTAATCCTACGGTCTATGCTTGTTAATTAATTACATTGGTTGTCTCTTTTATTACAATACTTGCTCTAATTCCTTCAACTATATTCAAATGAGACCTCAATGAATGTTTGTGTTAGGATTAATTAATTTATGATGCTGAGGGTTAGATGTGGGTGACCATCCCATTTAGTCCTTAACTACAAGCTTAATAATTGAGAAAATATCCATATGCATGACCATGCTATGTGTGATTTGGTTTAGAGTTTTTAATTGGAAACTAATTCTAACCCTTACTCATTACATAACCTTGTATGAGTAATAGGAAGGATTATGTGCTTCATGAAACAAACCCTATCACTTGGAATTATGTTCTTTAATGAGACTTATGGATTACATTGAGAAGTTTAATTAGGTTGCATTAATTCCCTAGCATTCCTTCATATTCATATATTCTCGTGTGAGCTTTTCAGTAACTGAGTTATTTTATTTCGCATATTAGTGAGTAAAAATTACCATTCCAAAACAAGCATTATGCCATTTAGCTTTCATGCACTTAGAGTAGGATTTAATTAGATTAATTAGTGTTCAACTTTTGGAATCACCGATCCCAGTGAACGGAATTTTTCTTTAAATTGATTAAAAGATCAAAAATACTGCAATAAATTTTGGCACCGCTGCCGGATATCGGCGTAGATTTAATTAGTTGAATCTAGTTAGTCGATTTAGGTAGTGTGTGTGTGTGTGTCATTTGCTTTATTAGGATAGTTTAATTCCTTTTAGTTTCTTTTTACATCGTTGGTATTTTTTGTTTTTGGTGTTTCAGGACCACAGGTGTATGCAAGGTCGCCGTTCACTTGGAAGGAATTTTTTTCCGGTCATGAACAACATAAACCGAGTATGTCGGCTTGCAAGGCAGTTTCAGGGAATATATATTTTTGTTGAACTAAAAGGTGCACCAATTCTGAAAATGGGAGATCACTAGGAGAATGTGAATCTGGAACCACTACGGGAACCTACACAGGAGGAAAACCAAGGGGTCATATCTATGAGAGAATTTGGTCAACCTATGATGGAGCATCAACCGTCTCGCACAGTGTTAAGTGCGGCGGCTAGAAGCTATGAGCTCAAGGGACTTCACATTACCATGCTTCCTTCTTTCAATGGCCACCCAATCGAAGATTGCTTACAATTCATGAAGGATTATCATTCCATATTGGAGACCTTTTCGATAGGCCGGCTTACCGAAGAAGAGTTGAAGATGAGATGTTTTAGGTATTGCCTAAAGGATAGAGCCAATGTGTGGTTTGGTTCTTTGAGGGTGAGATCCTTAACTACATGGGATGAAGTGTGCCAAGTTTTCTTCAATAGGTTTTTTCCGGCTGTGAAGATTAAAAATATTAGGATACAAATTTCAAGTTTCACCGAGGAAGATGATGAGCCTTTTCATGAGGCATGGGGAAGATATAGGCAACTTTTGGAACAAATCCTTCCACACAAGGTGAACGATGAGTACAAGGTCCGCACTTTCAATGATGGGTTGACAACCTTCACACAAGCTTCAGTGGATAATGCATGTAGAGGTTTGCTAACAAACAAATCGACTGCAGAAATTTTTGAGATATATGAAACATTGGCTCTCAACTCCCAACATAGAAGTTCAACTTCAAGAAGGGGAGGAAAGCATGGGGTGAGTCAAGACACAGAGATGGCGGTTCAAATGGCTAGACTAACCAAACAAGTGGAGGCAATGGAAAGAAACATGGGTCAACAACACGACAGGGCAATCATGGTGTATGAAGAAGACTATCAAGGTAGGGAATTGGTGCTATATAAGACGCAAGATGTCCAAGCCTTGAATTATCAAAAAGGAAGAAACGACCTATATTCGAACTCATACAATCTGGGGTGGTGAAATCATCCCAACTTCTCATGGTCCAATCCTATCAATGCTTTGAACAATCAATCGAGCGCTCAAGGAGATCATCAAGGTGGTTACAGCCAGGGATGTTACCAAGGCCAAGGATTAAGTGGGCAGCAGTAGAACTATGCCGGAAACAGGGAAATGACTTTTTATCAACCAAAGAAGCCTTCTTTGGAAGACCTAGTTACCATTCTTTCTCAGAGTTCACAGCAGACAGATCAGAATCTGAACAGTTTCATCCAAGCAACCGGGCAGAGGTTTACCATTTTGGAGGCATCAATGAAGAAGTTGGAGGCACAATTGGGGCAAGTAGCTGACACAGTTCACATGAGTGAACCGGGTAGACTTCCTAGCCAGTCAGAGCAGGCTAAGGCCATGACTTTTTTGAGGAGTGGTAGAGTTTTAGACACTGATGATACAGGAGAACCGAAGAGGAAGAAGGTCAAAGAGTCAGAAGAGGAGAGTGAAGGAAAGACTTTAGATGAGGAGAATGCAGTAGTAGTGGAAAATGTGCCTGAGAAGACATCCCTTTTACGCAAGTCACCCAACCCGTATGTTCCACCGAATCCATTCCCATGAAGGTTAAAAAAGGATAAGATGGACAAAGCTTTCAAGGAGATTTTTTATGTCCTCTCAAAGGTACAAGTCAACCTACCATTGCTTGACATGATAGAGAAGATCAAGAGAAGCCAAAAGACATTTCTGAGCCAGTAGGAGAGGTTGCTAGTGTGGAAAAGTTTGAAGAACTGATGGTATTAGATGTGAGTGTTGCACCAAATCCACCTCCCAAGTTAGAACTTAAGGAATTGCCAACCACATTTAAGTATGCCTATATAGGAGAAAATGAGACATATCCGGTGATAGTTGCTTCTGACTTGAAGGATAATGAGGAGGAAAGGCTCATTGAGGTATTACATAGGTACAAGTCAGCCATATGATGGTCTCATGAAGACATTAGAGGGATTAGTCCCACTATTTGCATGCATAAGATTTTCTAGAAGATTATGCCAAGCCTACAAGGGAAGCTCAGAGGCGATTGAACCCAACCATGAAAGAAGTAGTGAAGAAGAAGGTTCTTAAGCTTCTAGAGGTGGGAATCATATATTCGATATCAGACAGTAAGTGGGTCAGCCCTATCCTTGTAATTCCTAAGAAGTCGGGTATAACAGTGGCTAGAAATGAGCAAGATGAGTTGATTCCTCAGAGACTTCAGAGAGGATGGAGAATGTGTATTGATTACAGGAAGTTAAACTCAGCCACTATGAAGGACCATTTCCCTCTTCCATTCATTGATCAGATGTTGGAGCGATTAGCAGGGCATAGTCATTATTCTATTCTTGATGGCTACTCAGGATACAATCAGATAGCCATAGAACCAGAAGATCAGGAGAAGACCACTTTCACATGTCCATTTGGAACATTTTCCTACAGATAGATGCCTTTCGGTCTTTGTAATGCTCCAGACACCTTTCTGAGATGCATGATGTCTATATTTTCAGATATGGTAGAGGAGATCATTGAGGTTTTTATGGATGATTTCTCCGTGTTTGGAGATTCCTTTGAGATTTGTTTAAAGAACTTAGCCCTGGTCTTGCAGAGATGTGAGGAGAGCAACTTGGTTTTAAACTGGGAGAAGTGCCATTTTATGGTACAATAAGGAATAGTTCTTGGGCATGTGATAAGCAATATAGGAATTGAGGTTGATAAGGCAAATGTGGAAGTAATCCAAATTTTACAACCTCCAAAATCTGTTAAGGAAGTGAGGTATTTCCTTGGGCATACAGGGTTCTACTGGAGGTTTATTCAAGAATTTTCAAAGATGACAAGACCTTTGTGCGCATTCCTCTAAAAAGAGACAGAATTCAAGATGTGCAAGAAGTGTTTGCATGCGTTTGATACCTTGAAGGATGATTTGACAACGGCACCTATTATGATGCCTCCGAATTAGGAGTTGTCCTTTGAGCTAATGTGTGATGCTTCGGATTATGCTATCGGGGCAATTTTGGGGCAACGGGTGGAAAAGGTCTCACATGTCATTTATTATGCTTTTAGGACCCTAAATGATGCCCAACTTAACTACTCAACAACTAAAAATGAGCTTTTAGCAGTGGTTTTTGCCGTAGAGAAGTTCAGAGCATATTTGGTAGAAGCCAAGGTAGTGGTGTTCTCAGATCATGCAGCCCTTAGGTATCTTCTTCAGAAAAAGGATGCCAAACCAAGGTTGATTCGGTGGATCCTATTATTACAAGAGTTTGATTTGGAGATACGAGACAAGAAGGGTGTGGAGAATGTGGTAGCCGACCATTTGAGTAGAATTGTGTAGGAAAAATCGAAAGAAGCGGATGAATTGCCATTAAGAGAAGACTTCCCAGATGAGCAATTATAGAGTGTGTCGGATACGGAACCTTAGTTTGCCGATATAGTGAACTATTTGGTTAGTGGAGTAATTCTTACAGAGTTGGCTTCCCAAGGACGGAAGAGATTCATCTTTTTGGCTAGGAGGTTCTTTTGGGATGATCCGTTCTTATACATACATGGTCCCGATGCAGTTATTAAGAGATGTGTACCTGAAGCTGAACAAAGGGACGTATTTAGGTTTTTCCATGAGCTACATTATGGAGGGCATTTTAGAGCCCGAAAGACAGCTTTGAATGTCTTGTAATCGGGTTTTTATTAGGAATCATTGATGAAAGAGGCAGTCCGATTTTGCTCGACGTGTGATAGATGTCAACAGTCGGGGAACATTGGAAAGAGGAATGAGATGCCACTAACTAGTGCCATGGTGGTTGAGTTATTTTGATATATGGGGCATCGATTTTAAGGCACCATTCCCATCCTCTTATGGATTTAGCTATATCCTCGTTGCGGTTGATTATGTGTCTAAATGGGTAGAAGCACGGGCTATAAGAACTAACGATGGAAAAACGATGGTAAAATTTGTGAAAGAGGCTATATTTGCTAGATTTAGGGCTCATAGGGCTATAATTAGTGATGGGGGAACACACTTTGGCAACTATTCATTTATTGCCCTTATGAAGAAATACGGTGTGAGGCATAAGATAGCCACTCCCTACCACCCACAAACATCAGGCCAAGTCGAGGTTAGCAATAGGCAAATCAAGAATATCCTTAAGAAGACGGTCAACTCAACTAGAAAGGATTGGGCTTCCAATTTGGATGACGCCTTGTAGGCATATAGGACAGTTTTCAAGACACATATTGGGATGAGCTCATATAGGTTGGTCTTTGGGAAAGCATGCCATCTTCCTGTGGAACTTGAGCATCGAGCCTTTTGGGCAGTTTGAAAGTTGAATTTTGACTATGACAAGGCCAATGAAGAAAGGAAGTTACAACTAAATGAGCTGGAGGAATTTTGGTTAGAGGCTTATGAAAGCTCAAGGATGTTCAAGGAGAAGACCAAACGGATCCATGACAAGATGATAGTTCACAAGGATCTTCACCCAGGAATGTTAGTCCTCTTGTTCAATTCCCGCCTCAGGTTGTTTCCCATAAATTTGAAGTCTAGATGGTTTGGACCGTTCCAGTTGACTCAAGTATTCTCAGATGAGGCAGTAGAAGTGGAAGATGAGAAGAATGGGAAAAAGTTTGTCGTCAATGGGTAAAGGGTGAAACCTTATGTGAAGGAATTAGGGAACCTTGCTTGGTTGGAAGAGATGGAGCTCCTAGAGCCATAGTGCTCTTACCATGTCTTGCCTAGACGTTAAATAGTGCGCTCGGTGGGAGGTAACCCACCTAGGTACCTTCTTTTCAAATAAATTTTAAGTTAATGTAATAATTGTGAATGGTAGTGATTCTACTTCACTCCCAAGTCTAAGTTGATCAACACCTTAATTTTTAACAGATTAATTGTGTTGATAGTGCAAGGTGTGGAAAAACATAGGTTTGAGGGTGATTTTTCATTTTGCATACAAGTCTAGTAACTCTATGTAAGCTTGATCGACCCATTTTTTTCAAGAAAATGCCCTTGATATGTTTGTTGTTGAGTATATGTGCAGATTAGGCACTTTGGAACACTTAAATGCATTAAGTAGGAATTTTCCAGGTATGTCGAGGTCATGATGTCGTCATGGACGACAGTAACTTTTCCACATGACAAAATCAAAGAGTTGTTGTCGCCTAAGGTGTCGCTGATGCACAGAAGTGACAATAAAACGAGCAAAGAAGCAGTATATCACGGTCTGGTTTTCAGTCATGGAAGACCAAGACACAACTACGTGACAAATTCTAGGGGTTGCTGTCACTCGACATGTCGCCTTAACTGTCACGTGGTTGCACAACCGTGACACCAGAAACTAGAGTCAAGATGAAGAGGCAGTGTGTCACGGTCTGGGATTCATTCATGTCGACCGTGACAAGCACTCAGTATAAAATGAACAGTCCGTGGAAGGTCAGTTCCTTACCAAATTTTCAAACCCAACCGTGACTTCTTTTTCCTCCACGCGACGTCGAAGACTTCCAACATATGCAATTGGTAATTTCTTCTTCTTTTCACTTGTTTTTTGCCCTTGTTAGTCTCAAATCCTAGTTTTATCATCTCTTACATATCTAAGGTTGATTTGGGGGAAATTTTCGATTGTTTGGGGGTGATAAAAATTGCCTACATATTTGTGTGAATTGAAATGTGGGCTTTGGTTTGTGGAGCATATTGAAGTTTATATTGTATTGATTTCACTTTTTTGGAGGAAGTGTGAGTAAAATTTGTTGATTTTAGTTGAATTAGGGCATAATTGGGGGAAAATTTCAGGATTAGTTTGTGTTGGATGTTTGAATCGAATTATTTTGTATACTTGTGATTGTGGTGGTGGATTATGGTATCCGTGGTGTATTGGATTGCCGTAGTGGTTGTGTCAAGGCAGAGTTGTTGAGTGGTCCGAATTGAAGCGACAATGGTTATTTTAAGGTGAAAGATGGCTAGAACCAAGCAGACTGCTAGGGTAGATTCCAGTCGAACTGAGACTGGGGATTCCAGCTATATAGAAAGGCTGAGAAAGGGTCAAGACAAAGGAAATGGGCAGATTCCACCTTGTGCCGAAACCCTGATTTTTTGGCAAGGATAGCAAAATTCAATGGGAAGAAGTTCGTACCCAAAAGGGGATCAACTTGAGCGAGAAGGATGAGACCCTGATTCCTGGGACGGTTGGAGTTCAGGGTTGGGAGACTTTTGTTCAGAGACCTGCAAAATATTGTCCTCAGATTTTTAAAGAATTTTTTACAGGGGTAATTGAGAGGAACTACAGTTTGGGGAGTTCAGTCTTGTTTTGTGGTAGAGAAGTCTGAATCAATTCCGGGGACATTAACAGACATTACAGGACTGAACCTCCACACATTATTGCTATGTTTCAAGGGGTTCCTAATTTTAACATTTTCTCCAGAATGATCATCGACCTGGCAAACAGTTTGGTGGCTCAACCAATGGAATTTTGGAACTCCAGATCAAACCTGATCAAGAAGAAGAGGTTACTACTGGAGATGGCCTTCTGGCACATTTTCATTTCTCACTCTTTGAGGCCATGCGGACATCACACCACAGTATCTTATACAATAGCCACCTTGCTTTACTGCCTTAAACATGGGCATCATTTAGATGTGGGGGTGATTTTGAAGATGGAGATTCACAAGTCAGTACGGGACATAACAGGGAAAGAAGCAATGGTGTTCCCTTGCCTTATCACATTTTTTTGCCAGAAGGCGGGTGTAGATATGTCCTTTGATGAGTTCATTGAGACCGGGCCTGACTTTGGGATACGTATATGGTATTCACTATTTCCTGGATGAGGTTTGGCAAGACCTGACAGAGGAGAGGGCAGTCGGCCCAAGAAGAAAAGGGGGAGAACAGTTTCAAATCAATCGAATGAAATGGACCTGGAGCCCGATCAGGATAAGCAAGCAGATGCTATTGATGATGAGTGACTACCTGAAGATGATGGTTCCCTCCCCACTTTAGAATGGTTGCTAGCAGCTACCAAACTCTACAGAGGATAAAAAGCAGATGCAACTACAATAAATTTAAATGCCATTGAAGATTCCTAGAACTCAATCCTTTAGCACATGCAGTGGTTGGAACAGGGGATGATGGCTAAGATAGATATGGTGGATATAGGATTTGGGTAGGATATTACAGATTTGAGGCAGAACTCCATCTACGACCATATGAGAGAGAAATGAAGCCGGTTTCTTATCCATGGCATCCATATCCAGCTCCTAGGTACTAGCCTTCACATTCATTTACAGGGTATAGACCTCCGTACCCATGGACCCAGAGTACAGGTTCAGCTTCAGGTTTAGGATTTCAGCCTTAGTTTCCAGTTCACCCGACCGACGGATCGTCATGGAAATATCGAGAAAGGAAGCAAAGGACAGAGCATCAATAACAACAGCCGGTTGGAAGGTGAAGGAACTGATGCTCGGATCCTCATGGCCACCACCACCACCACACCACCAAATTACTAGCTTCGTTTTGATTGGTTTAGCTAGACTTGTTTACTTTGTTTTTACTGTTTTCAGTTATGTTTCAAACTTATTGAATTATTCTTGTTTAATTACTCTTGTTATTTAATTTCTATCATTAGTGGTACTTTTGCATCTTTTATTTGTTTTAGCTGTGATTAGAATAGGGGTGTGCGCTGTATTGTGTTATGGTTGATGATTAATTGCCTTTGGGTGCTTTCTATGCCACTTTGATCGAGCCTTTGTTTATTTTATTTTATATTGTTGTTGTGTTGTGACTGGTTGTGGGTTAGGCTCCTTACTCGCCGGGCACTCATTGTCAACATTGGGGACAATGTTGAGTTTAGGTTCGGGGGTGTCGACACCGTTTTCGGTCGTTTTGGTTTAATTGTGTCTAAAATTTTATTTTTGAGTCAAAATTTTTAGAAAATAGTCGCATGGCAAAATTTTTGAGCTTCAAATAGCTTGGGTGTGATGCTTTGAGTGTGTGTTTGTGTGAGAGTTTATTTATGCATAATGTGCTCAATTGAGCATCTTGTTGTCACTCTAGGGTCTCACTTGCACTTAATGGGCTTGTCCCATCCTTTTGTGTTCAAGTTGAAGGGACTCGGTGCTCAAACACCTTGTGCTAATAGTGGAGACACCTAGTGAGTTCACAAACACAAGCCTTAAAAAAGCACATTTTAGGGTTTTTATTATTTCATCTTAAACACGTATCTCGTCAAGCGCATCATTTGCCATAGGACATCACATTGCATTACATTTATGGATTGCTTGATGGATACTTACATTCCCTTGATAGATGAAATGGTGGAAATGATTTTAGGCAATGTGTGTGCTTAACTACTCATATTAACGCAAACACATTCCATGTCCCTATTTGTATGCTCCCAAGCAATTTTGATGCCAAACACTTACCTTTCTTTTGGAACTTCATTACACCATATAGCCTTAACCTAAACACATGTCTATCCTCGTTGCCAATCTTGTTAGGATGTGTTGTGTTGTTGTGAAAGGTGGGAAAGCTCAAAATATGAAAAGTTAGAGTGTATTTAGGCTATATTTGTAAATGTGTATGGTAAAAGCCTCAAAAATGTAAAAGTACGAAAATGTACACTTACAAGTTTAATTAAAAAAAAAACAAAATAAGATTCTTGTATGAAATTGTAAAAGTCCTCACTAGTAGAGTACTCATGTATAGCATAAATGTAATAAAAAGTCAAGCCTATTCACTAGTGCCATGATTGATGTGAATAGAGCTTAAGTATTAGGTGTATCGTGTAGTGTCTTAGCAAGATTGGTGACTTTTGAATTCCATTTCCTATTCTTTGTTCACCATATTTCACCCAATGACCCTATTACAACCCAAAGAAAGTCCTGAATGATCTACTATAAAATCTAGATTGTGAATGTTTGTTGAAGCATGATCTTCCACGTCCATGACCTTTGATTCATTTCCTAGGCTAGTTCACCAAATAATAACATTTCATTTCTTATTGTATGCAAGTATTTGCTTTCCATGCACAACTCTATCTTTGCATACTTTGCATGAGTGTAAACTTAGGACTTTGAGAGGAAAGAAAAGAGAATGTCCATGGGAGGTTTAGAGTCAAAGCGAATTACGCTCGAGGAGTGAGAGTGAGTAGTTCCCAACATGAGAGCACTTTAGGTGCGGGATTCGTGTTGCTCGAGTGTCCCATGAGTGCCTTCCAGTTGCTTGAGAATGTGTTGCATGTGTCTACTCTTCTTATCCATACCTCTTTGCATCTCACCATCAGTTGAAAATGCTGCTTTTGAGTTATTGTTGTTTGAATTCCTTTTGTTTTGATCGAGTCATTGTATTGTTTGCTTGTTTGCTATGTTGTTGTTTTCTCTTGATTTTGCTTGAGGACGAACAAAAGGCTAGGTTTGTGGGTGTTGATCGAGCCATGATAACACTAGTTTTTGAGTCCCCTTTCTTATGCTTGGTGCTTAATTCTCGAGTAAAATCAAGTGTTTAATGGCTCGATTGAGTGTTTTTGCAGGATTTCATGATTATGGGTATCATTTGGTGATTTGAGTGAAATTAGGACTCAAGAGTGCTGGAAATCAGAAACTTGGGGAAAAAGGTGAGCTGTCGCGGTCGGGGCATGTCGTCATGGACAACCGCGACAACAACTTATTTTAGAAATCACTAGAATTGTTGTTTGGAGATCATGCACAAGCCACCAAAGAAGCGACATGTCGCGGTCAAGTTTTGTCATGGACAACTGCGACATACCAGGCGACAGAAACTTCTTTGGGCATTGTCGCGAGAGGGTCGCCTGAAGAGAAGATACGGAGAACAAGAGGCAAGGTGTCATGGTTGGTTTTCCATCATGGACAACCGCGACAAATCAACGACGCGACAAATCAACGACGCGACAAATCAACGACGCGACAAATCAACGACGCGACAATACGTTGCACCCGTCCTTAGGTTAATTCTTGACCTATTTTTGGACCGATATAAATACCCTTATGAGTTTTTGGAAAGGTATCATCAGCCACACGAGATTTTGGACACTTTCACCCTTCCATCACCATTTTTGGACAACTTTCCCATCCATCCATCTTAGAACTTGGAAGGCAAGAAGAGGAAGCTTACAAGTCATGGAACCTCATTGACCAACCTTGGTTTCTTCTTTCACTCTTCTTTGTTTTATTTCCTTTATTTGATGTGTAACTAATTCTAAGTTAGGGGATTAATGTAAACCGATTGAACAACTCTTTGTAATCCTATGGTCTATGCTTATTAATTAATTACATTGGTAGTCTCTTTTATCGCAATACAAGCTCTAATTCTTTCACCTATATTCAAATGAGACATCAATGAATGTTTGTGTTAGGATTAGTTAATTTATGAGGTTGAGGGTTAGATATGGGTGACCATCCCATTTAGTCCTTAACTACAAGCTTAATAATTAAGAAAATTCTATATGCATGACCATGCTATGTGTGATTTGGTTTAGAGTTTTTAATTGGAAACTAATTCTAACCCTTATTCATTACATGACCTTATGTGAGTAATAGGAAGGTTAGGTGCTTCATGAAACAAACCCTATCAATTGGAATTATGTTTTTTTAATGAGACTTATGGATTACATTGAGAAGTGTAATTAGGTTGAATTAATTCCCTAGCATTCCTTCATATTCATATATTCTCGTGTGAGCTTTTGAGTAATTGAGTTATTTTATTTCGCATATTAGTGAGTAAAAATTACCGATAAAAAACAATCATTATGCCATTTAGCTTTCAAGCACTTAGAGTAGGATTTAATTAGATTAATTAGTGTTCAACTTTTGGAATCACCGATTCCAATGAATGATTTTTTTCTTTAAATTGATTAAAAGATCAAAAATACTGCAACCAATATGATAAGTAACAAATACTATATTTGATAAGTAGATAAATAAAAGGAATTTATTTATCTAGTCAAATTAGGAAGTATTGGATTTCTATTGGGACTTAATTGACAATTGGTCAAATTAGAATTTTTTTGATTTAGTCATAATTTAATTATTTTCAATAAGTGGTTATTGAATAAATACACTATTTGAGTTGGATTAGGAGTCTTGGTGTGGAAAAAAATCTTTTTTTTTTAAAAAATGGATTCTTTATGACCAAGTAAATCCATCTAGAGATAGGATTCTTGCCTACCAAGTAAATCCTTCTTAGGAAAGGATTAGGAGAGGATTGGGTTTCCTAAACTAAATATAAGAGGAATTCTGCCAACCGTAAATAAATTAGGGCAAGGAATTCGGCCACTACATAGATGACATGTAGAATTCGGCCAAGCCTACTCTTAGAGAGACAAATTTCGACAACTTCCTATTCTTGGAGAGAAATTTCAGCCAAGCCCTAATATAAGAGAGATAAATTTTGGCCAAGAGAGAATTCTAAGCGTAGAGAATCCGGATCTTGCTCTAGATAAATTCTTCCAACTCTAAAGATTGGTGTGTGAAAATTCGGCAAAGGAGAAAAGGAAGAAATAACGTTTTGTATTTGATAGTGCACTAGTAGCCTTTACATTAAAAGGTTTTGTGTACAAAATCGAATCTAGGTTCACGCGAGTTTCAATCAAATTGAAAGATAATTCACAAGTGGCCTAACGTTCTTTGTTTTTATTCTTGGAGGATTATTATGACTAACAAAGAAAGAGATTTTATTTGTTTCCATCCTTAGATATACAATTTAAAGAAAGGGAGCCCTCACAACTAGGTGATTCACGTTCGTGATTTGATTGGAAGATCTTGCGGATTCAATTCGGCACTAGTTCAATAGTCACGAGAAAAAAAAATGTATGATACTTTTAATATACGTTAGTTAAGTTTCTTTCTATTAAAGGAAATTTTTTAAAATATATCAAACCCTAATTTTACGCTTCCGCTGCGTTCATAACCGATTTTCCCTACAATTGGCATCAGAGCCTGGTTGTACCATTGATTAATTGATGTATGTGTATGTGAATCTCTTTCTTTATATCGTTATTATGCATGTTTTAGAAAGAGATGACACTCTAGGTATTCACATATATATTTACATTGGAATGTACATATATATATATATATGTTTTTATTTGATTTGTTATTGCTTAATTTTTGTCATAGAATTTCAATAAATTTTTGTTTTGGGATTGTAACAAGAAGGGTGGCCTATCATCACCATAATTCCTTCTCGGTAATACATTCAAGTATTGAAGACTCGAAAGTTTGAAGAATTGGAAGCAACCGGAACAAGTTTGGGACCGTGCGCGCTATAGCAACAATCGTGTGTGCGAATGAGCGCGCGACCATGATTGTCGTAGCATGGGCTGTGCATGGTAGCCTTATGGATCCCATGGGCTGTGCATGGTAGCCCTTCATGGAGCCAAGGGTGAGCACGCCCATGGGAGGCAGGCGTGGGGTGTCCAACAGACGATGGTCGCTTGAAGACTTTTTCGCCAAGAAAGTAGTTTTTGTATTCCAAGACATATGTAATTTACTTCCCTTTCTAGGATGGACCAAAATTGTAGCTATTTATGTTTTCGTAAATATTGCAATGTTCGTCATTGTTTGATAACATGTCATATAGAATAGGAGTGCCGCTCATATATCTCTTTTGGTATGAACATGCATTAAATGGTTTAGGTATCTAATTGACATTTATATAACTTGGTAAATCATTCTTTGGAATCAGATCACATTCCCTAAATAATTGAGTGGGAGAAGGTGTTTTGGAGCACCTACGTCCTCCAAGTTTAGTTGAGTTTTATGTTTCGTGTAATAACCCCCCAAGGGGTATTCATGAATGGAATTTAGTAAGATACTTCCTTACAAGGATAGCTAGACAATTGGCCCAAACGATATCTACTCCTAATGGAGGGATATTCGTGAGGGAATATATTAAAGGTCGATAACTTGGTAACACACTCAATGTGATTTTATTAATATCCATCCAAGAGTTCTTATTAATAAAATCGCAAGGCTAAAATTGAAAACGTTGGTTGTTATGTTTACAATTAAGTGGGACCTAGTCCAATTAGTAAATGGTGTGAACTCCCAAATGAGCCGTGACATTTATAGGTGTTGGATCACCGTTGCATTTTACTATTGAATTATTTTATATAATTCAAGATAAATATTCGAAAGTACTTTATCATGATTATTTACTTATATAATTTTTGTTTAGAAATCATGACCCCATTTCTAATCAACATCCTAAAAGATAATACTTTTACTGGTGATAATTAAGTCACATGGAAAAGGAAAATTGTACATTTATTGTAATCCGAAAAGCATAAGTTCGTTCTGTGCACTTCTAAACCACATACTCCTAATAAAGCATCAACTCTGGAGCAAAGAGATGAGTATCAGCAGTGGGACTCTTAAGATGAGATGGCTAAACGTTACGTTATGGCCACCATCTCTAACGTGGTACAACAGTAACATGAAGGAATTGAGACTGCAGTCGATATAATGATGTCTCTATAGAAGATGTTTGCTATGAGGTCTAGGACGACTAAGAGAGAGGCAGTGACTGCTTTCATGAATCTTAGGATGAAAGTCAAAGCACATCTCAACATTGCTGAACTGAATGGTGCTGATGTTGAGATGAAAATTGATATGATTGTCAACTCATTGTTGTATTCCTTTGATCTGTTCAAGTTGGACTACACCTTGAAAAATAAGGAATACACCTTACAAGGCTTGATGCAAGATGTTTAAAATGCTGAGAAAATCCTTGTGAAAGGCAAGGTATAAGAGATTCATGCCATAGGTAAAGTTTCTACTGTTAAGACCCGTAAAAAGGTCAAGAAACAACAAAATAAAAAGCAACTAGGACCTACTAAGAAGGAGAAAAAGAAAGTAACCAAGAAAAAAGGGAAGTGTTTTCTTTGTGGTGGAAAGGAACATTGGAAAAGAAATTGCCCAAAGTCTTAGGACAAGAAATAAGAAGGTCATATTAATTATCTTGAAACATGTTTTTTGGCAGATTCTATGGATTCTTGGATCATAGACTCTGGAGCCACTAATCATGTTTGTTTTTCTTTACAGGGGTTCAAGTAAAGGAGAAGGCTTAATGAGAACGAATTCAACTTGTGTTTAGGCAATGGAGCGTTGGTGTCTACTAGTTCAGTGAGAGATATTATAATTAGTTTATATTCTTATAGGCATTTAGATTTAATAGACATTTATTATGTACCTCAAGTCAAGAGGAATTTAATTTCAGTTTCTTGTTTAAATAAATTTGGATATTCGGTTACTTTTAATAAAGCTTTTATTATTAGTAGGAATAAGAAATTTATTTGCAATGGTACATTGGAAAATGGTTTATTCTATTTGCATAGCAATATCTCTCACTTGTTAGACACAGAATCAACAGAAGCTAATCATAAAAGAGTAAAATTATCAAAAGATGAAACTTACCTATGTCATTTGCGTCTAGGTCTTATTAACCTTAATAGGATCAAAAGATTGGTAGTGATGGACCTTTAAGTGACTTAAAGGTTGATGATCTACCAACTTGTGAATCTTGTTTGGAAGGTAAGATGACCAAAAGGTCGTTCACGACCAAAGGCATAAGAGCCATTGAATGTTTATGAGTAGTACACATTGATGTATGTGGTCCTATAAGCATTCAAGCTAGGGGTGGATATGAATACTCTATCACTTTCACAGATGATTACTCAAGATTTGGCTATGTTTATCTCATGAGACATAAGTCGGATGCTTTTGACATGTTTAAAGCATTTAAAGCTGAAGTAAAAAATCAGCTTGAGAAACGCCTAAAAATCTTAAGGTCTGATCGTTGTGGAGAATATCTGTCTGGCGAGTTTCAGCAATATCTTATTGATAATGGGAAAATTTCTCTGTTTTTTACACCAGGTACAGCTCAACCAAACATGGTGGTAGAAAGGAGAAATAGAACTATTTTGGACATGGTCAGGTGTATGTTGAGTTATTTAGCGCTTCCTAATTCTTTTTGGGGATATGTTTTACGAACCGTTCTGTACATTCTAAACGATGTACCATCTAAGTCGGCTCCTATAACACAGCATGAGTTGTGGACCGGGTGAAAGCCAAGTTTACAAAGCTTAAGGATATTTGGATGTCCTGCACACGTGTTAAAAAGAAAGACAGAAAAGATAGAGTCCCATTCAGAAACATGCATATTTGTGGGTATCCAAAAGGAACAAAATGAACAAAAATAATAAAAGGATATTATTTCTATAGTCCTTCGGATCTTAAAGTATTTGTTTATACAAATGCTAAATTTTTGGAAGTGGACTATATGAATAATTTTGTGCCTAAAATTAGAATTGTCCTGAATGAGCTTTCATGATATACAATTCCACAAGAGGTTTCACAACCTAGCACAATTGTATGTTCCGTACCAATACAAGATCAACAATCAACCATGCCTGGTCGTAGTGGGAGGGTTATTAGACAACCCGAGAGATATAGAGATCTAGGAGATTCTCCAGGACGGCGATGATCATTATACGTAAAAGGAAGCAATGAAAGATGTTGATTGTCGCTATTAGGGAAAGGAAATGCAATCTGAAATTGAATCTATGTTCAAAAATAAAGTTTTGTCTCTTATAGACTTGCCTAAAGGGATAAAACCCATCTGGTGTAAGTGGGCATACAAGAGAAAAAGAGGAATGGATGGAAAGGTGGAAACTTATAAAGCTAGATTGGTAGCTAAAGGTTACACACAGAAGGAAGGTATCGATTATGAGGAAACCTTTTCTCCTGTGGCCAAGCTTAAATCCATTAGGATACTATTATCCATTGCGACATCTCTAGACTTTGAGATTTGACAAATGTACGTCAAGACAGCTTTCCTTAATGGAAGTTTTGACGAAAGCATTTATATGATGCAACAAAAAAGATTCATTGAAAAAGGCCAAGATAAAAGGGTATGCAAGTTGCAAAGATCCATATAAAGATTGAAGCAAACATCCAGATCCTGGAACATAAGGTTCGATCAAGCCGTGAAAAGTTTTGGCTTTATTCAAAACCTTGATGAACCCTATGTATACAAAAGGATTAAAGGTGACAAGTTGGTTTTCCTAGTTCTTTACGTTAATGATATACTACTCATCAGAAATGATGTAGGTATAATGACATCAGTTAAGGAATGGTTAATAAAACAATTTGATATGAAGGACTTAGGAGAAGCAAGTTATATTCTTGGTATCCAAGTCATATGGGATAGAAAGAATAGAATGATTGCATTATCCCAAGCTTCATACATAGATAAAATCTTGTCTAGGTTTTTCATGCAAGATTCCATGAATGGTATGTTACCTTTCAGACATGGAATCAAATTTTCTAAGGAACAAGTTCCTAAGAATGAGCATGAAGAGCAATTCATGAGTAGGGTTCCATATGTCTCGGCATTTGGGAGTCTATGTATGCAATGCTCTATAGACCAGATATTTGTTTTGCTATTGGCATAGTTAATAGGTTTCAATCGAAACCTGGTCCCGATAACTGGACGATAGTCAAGCATTATTTTCAAGTATCTTAGAAGACTCTGGA
Organism: Dipteronia dyeriana; assembly: GCA_032871835.1. Classification (NCBI taxonomy): domain Eukaryota; kingdom Viridiplantae; phylum Streptophyta; class Magnoliopsida; order Sapindales; family Sapindaceae; genus Dipteronia; species Dipteronia dyeriana. Next base: position 91,356,961 of record CM065297.1, on the reverse strand, counting down.
GGGGATTTAATTCCCGTTGGGTATAAAGATTTCGATTTCCAATCGGATTCTGACTCCAAAAGGTCAACATTAGAATCTGTATTTACACTTGGAGGAGGTGAAGTCATATGGAAGAGTATCAAGAAATCTTATATTGCTGACTCTACAGTGGAAGCTGGGTATGTTGCGGCATGCGAGGCTACAAAAGAGGTTGTCTGGCTCCACATATTCTTGATAGACTTAAATATGGTTCCTGATGTGAATAAGCAGATCACTATCTAATGTGACAATAATGGAGCAGTAGCTAATGCGAGAGAACTAAGAAGTCAAAAGAGGGGGAAACATATTGAAAGAAAGTATCACCTTCTAAGGGAAATTGTGCATAGGAGAGACGTGACGATAACCAAGATCTCGTCAGCAGAAAATCTAGTGGATCCCTTTACAAAGGCTTTTCCACAAAATAGTTTTGATGAGCACCTAGAGAATATGAGGATAAGAGATATGACACATTTGTTATAGAGCAAGTGGAAGATTGTTGGGATTATGCTCGATAGCAAGAGTGTAATAATGTATTTGACAATCTTTTCATATAAATAAATGTGATTTCTAGTTTAACAAATCTTATAGCATTAATAGTTTAATTATTATAATTGTCAAAACTAAATAATCATAAGGTCAAAAGACTATGAGAAAAGAAGAATTGTCCGTACATTTGGATATGTATGAGGTTGACACAGTCTTGAATAATATTCACAACTTAATATAAAGGTTAGGTGCCTTTATCTTGTCAAAGTTGTAGATTATTTTGCTAGCATTTGAGTGGGATCAAACGTGTTATGATGAGTCTAAAATCATCAAAGTGTGGTGTCTTTGGGCAAAACAATCTAGTGCACTGATGCATTGAATTGGATCACAATGATTTACTTTATCTTTATCTAGAACCGTCAGTGGATAAAAATTTTCACTTGAAGATAATCGGAGAGTCTATCTCAACCTTAGATAAATGATGGACTTATGGTTGCAAGTGTTATCATTTGAGCTATCAATGAGTATGATTATATAGCATAGTCTATCCTCGACAGTTTGGTGGTATTCATTTGTTAATTGATAGATGACTTCATTTATACATATGAACATCGTGGCTCTATTTATTAAATGAGAGTAGAATTTCATTATATGGATGTTTTGAGGTATTAGACATTAAATCTTAACGTTAAGTTTTCAATAGTTTCTATTGAAATATGGCTTATGGACAAGTCAAAATATCAAAGTTTAAAATGTGGTCATATGAGTAATTATGGTAACGGTCTATGAGCTCTTGGTGATTAATAGTATTCTTCACAAGGATACACTTTCTCCATTATGATTGTCTAGGGTATGATTGAGCATCATTAACCTATTCTATCTTTATTTAAGAGTTAAATTTTAGTTCTTTAGTGGAATGAACTAAAATTAATAGATCGGACCTAAGTGAATCATTTGTTGATTGTGATTAGGTTATGTCTATTAGAGCTTAAATTTCGATAGCCCCCCAAGATCCCCAATCCACACGAACTTGCATGGATCACTTGATATATTCTACCGGACCAATTTTTAGGTCCGTCTAGAATTGTATTAAAACATATGGATTTGTTTCTTTTGTTAAGAATGAGTCTAGTTCACATGTGAACTTTTTATATAAATCCAATGGATTTAATAAAATATGAACAACAATATTTGGCCCATGTATAGGCTTGGGCGGATAAGGCTTGTAAAGTAGCCTTATACATTGTTTTTTATTATATTATTTAATTAAATGGAAATTAATTAATTAATTAATTGTTTAATTAAAATTAAAATTCTTTTTCCTAGTAGAAGATGGTCTTCTAGAGTCATATTATTGTCGGTAATATGATAAGTATCAAATACTTTATTTGATAAGTAGACAAATAAAATAAATTTATTTATCTAGTCAAATTAGGAAGTATTTGATTTCTTTTAGGACACTAATTGACAATTGGTCAAATTAGAAAGTTTTTGATTTAGTCACAATTTAATTATATTCAATAATTGGTTATTGAATAAATACACTATTTGAGTTCAATTAGGAGTCCTGTTGTGGAAAAGAAATCTTTTTTTAAAAAAGGATTCTTTGTCACCAAGTAAATCCACATAGAGATAGGATTCTTGTCCACTAAGTAAATCCTTCTTAAGAGAGGATTAGGTCTCCTAAACTAAATATAAGAGGAATTCGGCAAACCCTAAATAAATGATGTCAAGGAATTCAGCCACAACATATATGACATGTTGAGTTTGGCCAAGCCAATTCTTAGAGTGAAAAATTTCCGCCACTTCCTATTCTTGGAGAGAAATTTCGGCCAAGCCCTAATCTAAGGGAGCGAAATTTCGGCCATGAGATAATTTTGAGTGTATAGAATCCGGATCTTGCTTTAGATAAATTCTTCCAACTCTAAAGATTGGTGTGTGAAAATTTGGCAAAGGAGAAAAGGAGGAATGAACTTTTTGTATTCGATAGTGAACTAGTAGACTTTACATTAAATGGTTTTGTGTATAAAATCGAATCTAGGTTCACCGAATTTCAATCAAACTGATTGATAATTCACAAGTGGCCTAACGTTCTTTGTTTTTCTTCTTGGAGGATTGTTGTGACTAACAAAAAAAAAGATTTTGTTTGTTTCCATCCTCAGGTGCACAATTTAAAGAAAGGGAGCCCACACTTCTAGATGATTCACGTTCGTGATTGGATTGGAAGATCTTGCGGATTTAATTCGGTGCTAGTTCAATCGTCACGTGAAAAAAAGGGTACGATACTTTTAATATACGTCAATTAATCTAGGGTTAAGGTTCTTTCTATTAAAGGGAAATTTTTTAAATATATCAAACCCTAATTTTACGCTTCCGCTGCGTTCATAACTGATTTTTCTCTACATGAACTAAAGTTAACAGATCAGACCTAAGTGATTCATTTGTTGATTTATATTAGGTTATGTTTGTTGGAGCTTAAATTTAGATAGCCCACCAAGATCGTCAATCCACACGAACTTGCATGGATCACTTGATATATTATACAAGACCAATTTCTAGTTCCATCTAGAACTGTTTTTGGATTTTGGAATCCGAAAGTTTTGGGGAGGTGCGGTCATGTGTGATTAAGACAGACAGGAACTCTTCAAAATACCTAGAATGGGTGGTCAAGGATGTGGGAATCCTTAGGCAGCCCTAATGGGGTGCGATTAGTATTCCATCAATACATTAAGAATATAATTTACACATTTTAATTAAACGGGCTATTTAAATTCTATTTATGTATTAATTTTAGGCATGTGGACTTGTTTTTTTCTTAGTATGAATGGGTCTAGTTCACATGTAGATTTTTTATTAAAGTCCAATGGATTTAATAAAATAGAAGAATAATATATTACCCATATAATGGGTTTTGGCGGCTAGGGCATATATATTGTTTTTATTTTTTCATTTAATTAAATGTAAATTATTTAATTAATTAAAAGTCAAAAAATAATTCCTAGTAGTAGAAGGTCTCCTAGTTTCATAGTCTGGTAGTATGATAAGTACTAAATACTTTATTTCATAAGTAAATAAATAAAAGGAATTTTCTATCTAATCAAATTATGAAATATTTGATGTCTATCAAAACTCTAGTTGACAACTGGTCAAATTAGAAAGTTTTTGTTAAAGTCACAATTTATTTTAGATTCAATAGTTAGTTATTGGATATATTAACTAATGAGTTGGATTAGGAGTTTTGGTGTGGAAATGAATTCTTCTTTGAGTGAGGATTCTTGGCCACCAAGTAAATCTTCATTGAGAGAGGATTCTTACCCACAAAGTAAATCCTCCTAAGGAGAGGATTTGGCCACCATTTATTGGTGTGGAAATGAATTCTTTTTTGAGTGAGGATTCTTGGCCACCATGTAAATCTTTAATGAGAGAGAATTCTTACCCACAAAGTAAATCCTCCTAAGGAGAGGATTTGGCCACCATTTTATATATATATATATATATATATATATATATATATATATATATCACTATGAGAGAATTTGGCCAAGGTGATTCTTTTTGGTGTTAGAGAGAAAATTCAGCATAGTGGGTTTAGTGAGTGAATTCGGTCAAGACAAAAGTCTTGTGAGACAATTCTGCCAAACCCCAGATTTTTTAAGAGAGGGAAATTCGGTTCTTGTTCTAGAAAAATTCATTCAACTCTAACAAAGGTGTGTGAGATTTCGGCCAAACATAGAGAAAAGAAATGAGCGTTTTTGTTTTTGATAGTGCAATAGTATTCTGTAACACCCAAACCATTTAGACCCACTGAAGGCCCAAATTGAAAAAAGAAAAGAAAACAGGGATATACGTGAAATGAAAAGTAAATTGGTGAGTAAGCATTGGTTGTCTGTATAGTTGACAGGCAGCAAACTTTAGCTGTGTCTTTCCATACGTATATAAAGGAGGATAAACATGATATCAGTTAGAAAACAGTAGAATCGAACGGAAGGAAAGAGAAGGAAGAAAAAGGAAGAGAAGTCAGTGGAGTTTCTCATGATACTGTAAATTTCAGTTGATTCTTCTTTGAATTCCAGCTTCTAATTGGATTTTGTGTGATTGTTAGGGAAAGAAGACGAAGTAGGGGGACCTATCATACTTGGTCCGAATTAAGCTTGACGTCTAAGTTTTGAGTGAATTAAATTTTCAGTTTTGTTTTAACTCAAAAGTTTCCAGTTTTATGCTTGAGATTAATTGCTGCAAATCATTTAAGCGTTTTATTTCTTTTAATGATTTATGGCGATTATACAGAGGACTGAGTATTTTTATGCTTATATTAGCACTCAGAAATACTAGCTATTACTTTTATAAATATCAAGAAGAGATTATGATTTTTACAAAAGCACCATGTTTGTACCCTTCCCTAGTTATGAATATTGTTGGATTTTGGGGCTGTTCTACACATGTGTATGTCAGATTAGTCGCTCTGCACATGTATGACCAGATGTAAAAGAGTATTGAGTCGCTCTGCACGTGTATGACCAGAAGTTATTCTCGACTCTGCATTTGTACGAAGAAATTCGGCTTACGTATTGAAGATATCCATGGGTACTAATTTGGTGCAGATTAAGATTTTATAAATTTTCTTATTCTTGTTCAGAAAAGAGATGCATTCAGTTTATTAAGTACGAAAGTATATATATTATCTTTTACTATGGAAATTTTTTGACAAGATGAAATGATATAGTATATATTACTGGATGCATATTGAAAAGTTATTCAGAAATGTTTTTAAAAGTTTCCATTCACTCACTGGACATTAGCGCTCATCCTTTTACTTTAAAAATATTTTTCCAGGTAGCTGCTCGGTTGTGCGGACTCAAAAGTTTTGAGGTGGGACACTCGATGACATCATGAAGCATAAAAATCATTCATTTTAATTTTCATGTACATATTTTGAGATGTATGGTCGGCATGGTTGGCATGGTCAGAATCTATTCAGATTTCTACTTAGAATTTTCTACTCAGCCTACTCGGCCTACTCAGCCTACTCGGTCTATTCGGCCTACTCACTCCGTCGTGGTCGATTTCTTGCTCAGTCGTGGTCAGTTTCGGTTTCGGTTTCTGTTTCGGTTTCGGTTTCGGTTTCTTACTCGATCGTGGTCGGTTTCTTACTCAGCCTGGTCGGTTTTTTGGTCGGGATTTTGACTGGTTAGTTTTTAAAGGTGGTCGGTTTTTGGTCCGATCGGTCATTTTTTTGACAACTTTTTGTAATTAATGAAAATGGCAATAAAGGACTTGCAGTTAATGTTCATTTTGTACTCTCCAATATTTTCAATATTTTCCTTATTATTTTTATGTTTAAAAGCAAGTATTTTATATGGAAATTTTAATAGAAATTTCTTTTATCATGCTAGTAAAAGTACAGCCTACAGGGCCTCCCTTGTACTCAAGAGAGGAGTCGGGGTGGGTCCTGTCAACTTGGTATCAGAGGCATGGTTTGTGATTCCTTAGACCACAGAATAATTGTTTGCATTTAGTTTCATGCATTTAAGCATATCTTTGATTTTGTAACAGCATCATGCGTCGAGTTGGCCGCCCACGCACGAGACCGATAGCTGACCCAGGAGAGAGGAGTTGTAACCAAGATGAAAATGAGGTAGAATCACACCCTCAACCACCTATAGCTCAGTCTCATGTGCCAAAACCTAGATAGGAACTAGTGGATAGAATTGCAGAACTGTTGATTGCCATGGTCCAGTACCAAACGCGAGTGCCAGAGAATTCTATTGAGCGTGCACGTAAATTGAGAGCTACAAATTTTAATGGAACTATATATCCAGACAGTGCTAGTTCTTGGTTGAATGAACTGGAACGTTTATTTGAAGTTATGAGGTACACAGATGAACAAAAGGTCTCTTTTTCTAAGTTTTTGCTAAAGGGGAAAGCATATGATTGGTGGGCCTCAATTCAACGAAGAACTCCTGAAGGAATTACTTGGGAGGATTTTAAGAAGCAGTATAATGATCGTTATTATCTCCGTTTCTATCAAGATTTGAAAAGAACTGAATTTTCAGACTAGTGTAGAGATCTATGACAGTAGAAGAGTATGAAAAGAAATTTATAGAAATTTTGAGGGTTGCTCGGTATGTAGTCGCTGATGAATAAAATAAGTGCGGAAAATTTAAAGATGGACTTCGATCGAAAATTAAGAAAATAGTGACTACTTCTGGGAATGTTGAGTTCGATAAGTTTTTTGAAGCTACATTGAGAGTTGATAGAGGCCTTAATGACTCGCAGATTTGAACAACATAAGCAAAAGCGCAGTAACTGGTCAGCAGAGGGATCTTATAGCAAAATGCCTAAGGCAATAGGCAGTTTTTCAAGTCAGATTAGTAACTATCAACAGAGTCGTGGACTTGGTTCTAGCCAAGCATCAATCCAACAACCAATGGGCAATCGTCAACAGAGTGTTAGTATGGGTAGAGGTAGACGTCTTCTGTATCAGACATATGGAAAACACCATGATGGTGAGTGTTATTTGGGAAGATCAGGTTGTTATCAATGAGGGCAGGCTTGACATCTAAAAAGAGATTACCTCGAATTAATCCAGGGAGGCAATGAAGAGAGAAAGATAATTTTTCAACTAGTGCAAAGTTACATTAGTTAGATTCAAGGACATAGGGGATCTCGAGCAAGAGGATCTACAACTATAGGGAAAACCCAATCTAGTGTAGTAGAGGTTGAAGGCAGGCAACAGAGAGGTCAGTCGGGTAGACCTCATACTCAAGCAAAAGTTTTTGCTATGGCTCAGCAAGATGCCGAGACCACTCCAGATGTCATTACAGGTATGTTAACAATTTTTTGCCACGATGTTCATGTTCTCATTGATCCTGGATCTACTCAATCCTTTGTATCCCAATCTTTTATGGTATATACGGATGTAGAATTAAGACCATTAGATTCTAGTATGGTAGTGGCTACACCTACTAGGGAATCTTTATTGGCTGAGAATGTATTTAGAAACAGTAAGGTTATAGTTGGTAAGCATGAGCTACACATTGATTTGATTCCGCTTGATATATGTGATTTCGATGTTATTTTGGGAATGGATTGGCTTGCTGCACACCATGCTACAGTAGATTGTATTCGAAAAGAAGTAAAATTTACACTTCAAGGAGAGTCGGATGTTATTTTCTATGGTGAACGTTGGGTTCTTCCTTCTTGTGTTATATCTGATATTACTGTCAGACGGTTACACAGGAAACAATGTTCAGCATATTTGGCTTATGTAATTGATACTTGGGATAATGAAGTGAAGTTAGAAGATATATCTGTGGTAAGATAATTTCCAGACGTGTATTTCCTGAAGATCTTCATGGATTACCACCAGATAGAGACATTGAGTTTATGATAGATTTGGTTCCAAGCACAACTCCAATTTCTATTCCACCTTATAGAATGGCTCAAACCGAATTGAAAGAGCTGAAGATTCAATTAGAAGAATTGGTGAACAAGAATTTTATTAAACCTAGTATGTCACCATAGGGAGCGCCAGTTTTGTTTGTTAAGAAGAAAGATTAAACATTACGTTTATGCATCGATTATTGGTAATTGAATAAGGCAACAATGTGTAATAAATACCCACTCCCATGTATTGATGACTTATTCGATTAGCTTCAGGGAGCAAAGGTGTTCTCCAAGATAGATTTGGGAACAGGTTATCCTCAATTGAGGATTAGAAACTATGATGTACCAAAGACCACTTTCAGAACTCGTTACGGGCATTATGAGTTTCTAGTTATGCATTTTGGACTAACCAATGCTCCAACAACTTTCATGGATTTGATGAATAGGGTATTTCATCCTTATCTAGATAAATTTGTTATTGTGTTCATTGATGACATTTTGATTTATTCTAAGGATGAGGTGGAGCATGCAGAGCATTTAGAGATTATTCTACAAGTCTTGAGAGAGAATCACCTTTATGCCAAACTTAGCAAGTGTCAATTCTGACTCGATAGAGTTACATTTTTGGGCCATGTAATTTCTGGTGATGGTATTTATGTTGATCCTCAAAAAGTTGAAGCTATAGTGAATTGGGAAAGACCAATTAGTGTGACCGAAATTAGAAGTTTCTTGGGTTTAGCAAGTTATTATCGAAGATTTGTAGAGGGATTTTCTAAAATAGCTTTACCATTGACAAGATTAACTCAGAAAGATGTGAAGTTTGAATGGTCAGAAACTTGTGAACAAAGTTTTCAAGAACTTAAGGAGAGATTGATTTCTGCTCTAATACTTGCTCTTCCAACCGGAAGTGATGGATTTTTTGTTTAGAGTGATGCATCTAAACATGGTTTTGGTTGCGTTTTGATGCAACATGGGAAAGTGATAGCTTATGCATCAAGACAATTAAAGAAGCATGAACAGAATTACCCAACACATGTTCTAGAGCTTGTTGCAGTTGTGTTTGCATTGAAAATTTAGAGGCATTATCTATATGGGGTCACTTGTTAGATTTATACAGATCATAAAAGCTTGCAATATCTTTTCACTCAGAAAGAACTAAATTTGAGACAAAGAAGATGGATTGAGTTGATTAAAGATTTTGACTATACTATTGAATATAATCCTGGTAAGGCAAATGTGGTGGCAGATGCACTTAGTAGAAAGTCTTCAAGTTCTATGGCTCACTTGAAGATAATTTACCTTTCATTATTAGCTGAATTAAGAATGTTGAGAGTTAAGCTAGAAGCACGTGATTTCGGAGCATTACTGGCTTCCTTTCAGGTTAGACCTATTTTGATTGATCGTATACGAGAATTGCAAACTCAAGATTCTTATTTAGTTAAATTGAAGGAAGAAGTGCAGAAAAACTTACGAGCTGATTTTGTAGTGAGAAGTGATGGTACATTAGTTCTAGGTAATAGATTATGTGTACCAAACATTAAGGTACTCAAGAATGAAATTTTAGAGGAATCTCACTCTTCAGCTTATGCAATGCATCCAGGAAGTACTAAACTGTATCGTACTCTGAAAGAGCATTACTGGTGGCAAGGTATGAAAATAGAGATAGCAGAATTCATCTCTAAATGTTTGATTTGTCAGCAAGTCAAGACAGAGCATCAGAAACCAACAGGACTTTCATAACCACTTTCTATTCCCGAATGGAAATGGGAACATGTTACCATGGATTTTGTGGTAAGACTTCCTCATAGTCAGAGTGGTCACGACAGTGTATGGGTGATTGTTGATCGACTTACGAAGTCTGTACATTTTCTGCCAATCAGTATTACTTACTCTCTTGAAAAATTAGCCAGAATTTATGTTGATGAAATAGTTCATCTTCATGGCGCACCGGTATCTATAGTGTCAGATAGAGATCCTCAATTTACATCCAGATTTTGGCCTAAATTACAGGAGGCTTTGGGAACTAAAGTGTATTTTAGTAATGCTTTTCATCCGCAGACTGACGGTCAATCAGAGCGTACTATTCAGACATTAGAGGATATGCTTCGGGCTTGTGTAATGGATTTCAAAGGAAGTTGGGATGTACATATACCATTGATAGAATTTTCCTACAATAACAGTTATTAGGCTAGCATTAAAATGGCTCATTATGAAGCTTTGTATGGGAGAAAATACAAAACACAGGTATGTTGGGGTGAAATAGGTGAGAGAAAGTTGTTAGGTCCAGAACTTGTTCAAGTCACATCAGAAAGATCAAAATCACCAGAGACAGATTCAAGGTTGCTCAAGATAGGTAGAAAGCTACAAAAATAAGCGGAGAAGGGAACTTGAATTTAAAGTAAGTGACTATGTATTCTTACAAATTTCACATTGGAAAGGTATACTTTGCTTCGGAAAATGTGGGAAGTTAAGTCCATGATACATTGGTCCGTATGAGATTATTGCCAGAGTGGGAGTAGTGGCATACAGTTTAGCTTTACCTTCAGAGCTTTCCAGAATTCATGATGTGTTCCATGTTTCTATGCTTCGAAAATATATAGTTGACCCTACGCATGTTTTAACCAAGCAACTGGCGAAGTTAAGAAAAGATTTAACTTATGAAGAGGAACCTATTGAAATTCTAGATAGAAGGGAACAAGTATTACATACAAAGGTTATTCCTCTTGTAAAGGTGTTATGGAGAAATCATGCAGTAGAAGATGCGACTTGAGGATATGAAGATCAGATGCGAAATTAGTATCCCCATCTGTTTCGACAAGGTGAGCGAATTTTGAGGATGAAATTCTTATGCGGTGGGGTGAATTGTAACACCCAAACCATTTAGGCCCAATAATTGCCCAATTTGAAAAAAAAAGGGATAGACGTGAAATGAAAAGTGAATTGGTGAGTAAGCATTGGTTGTCTATATAATTGACAGACAGTTGTGAGCTTAGTTAACTAGCTCACAACTTCTGTTGTGTCTTTCCATACATATATAAAGGAGGATAAACATGATATCAGTTAGAAAGCAGTGGAATCGAGCGGAAGGAAAGAGAAGGAAGAAAAATGAAAGGAAGTCAGTGGAGTTTCTCATGATACTGTAGATTTTAGTTTATTCTTCTTTGAATTTAAGATTCTAATTGGATTTTATGTGATTGTTAGGGAAAGAAGACGAAGTAGGGGAACCTAGCATACTTGGTCCGAATTAAGCTTGACGTCTAAGTTGTGAGTGAATTAAGTTTTCAGTTTTGTTTTAACTCAAAAGTTTCCAGTTTTATGCTTAAGATTAATTTCTGCAAATCATTTAAGCGTTTTATTTCTTTTAATGATTTATGACGATTATACAGAGAACTGAGTATGTTTTATGCTTATATTAGCACTCAGAAATACTAGATATTACTTTTATAAATATCAAGAAAAGATTATGATTTTTACAAAAGCACCATGTCTTTACCCTTCCCCAGTTATAATTATTGTTGGCTTTTGAGGCCGTTCTACACATGCGTATGTCAAATTAGTCGCTCTTCATGTGTATGACCAGATGTAAAAGAGTATTGAGTCTCTCTGCACGTGTATGACTAGAAGTTATACTCGACTCTACGTTTGCACGAAGAAATTCGGCTTATGTATTGAAGATATCCCTGGGTACTAATTTGGTACTGATTAAGATTTTATAAATTATCTTATTATTGTTCAGAAAAGAGATGCATTCAGTTTATTAAGTACAAAAGTAGATATATTATCTTTTACTATGGAAATCTTTTGACATGACAAAATGATGTAGTATATATTACTAGATGCATATTGAAAGGTTGTTCAGAAATGTTTTTAAAAGTTTCCATTCACTCACTGGGCGTTAGCGCTCATCCTCTTACTTTAAAAATATTTTTTCAGATAGCTGCCCAGATGTGCGGACTTAGAAGTTTTAAGGTGGGCCACTCGATGATATCATGAAGCATAAAAATCATTCATTTAATTTTCATGTACATATTTAGAGATGTATGGTCGGCATGGTCGGTATGGTCGGCATGCTTGGGATGGTCGGAACGTGTTCAGATTTCTACTCAGCCTACTCGGCTTACTCGATCTTGGTTGGTTTCTTGCTCGACAGTGGTCGGTTTCGGTTTCTTGCTCGGTCGTGGTCGGTTTCTTACTCGGCTTGGTCGGTTTTCTTATCGGGGTTTTGATTGGTTAGTTTTTAAAGGTTGTCGATTTTTGGTCCGACCGGTCATTTGTTTGACAACTTTTTTGTAATGAATGAAAATGGCAATATGGAAATTTTAATAGAAATTTCTTTTATCATGCTAGTAAGAGTACAGCCCAAGGGGCCTCCCTCGTATTCAAGAGAGAAGTCGGGGTGGGTCATGTCATATCCTTTACATCAAAAGATTTTGTGGACAAAAATCGAATCGGGTTCACGTGATTTTCAATAGATAGATTGATAATTCACAAATGACCAAACGTTCTTGGGTTTTTCTTTATAAGGATTATTGTGACTTACAAAAGAAAAAGATTTTTTTTTTGTTTTTCATAATCAGGTATGCAATTCAAAGAAAGACACTCCTATGTGATTCATGTTCGTGATTGGATTGGAAGATCTTGCGGATTCAGTTCGACGCAACTTCAATTGTCAAGCGAAAAATGTATGATACTTTTATTATATGTTAATTAATCAGGGTTAAGGTTCATTCTTTTAAAGGATTTTTTTTTGAAATATACCAATCAAATTTTCAAATTCCGCAACGCGTTTTTTTTCTACAAAAGTATCTCATTATAAGTCTATTCAATGCACCTAGTGCTTTAGATTCTTTTGCCCAAAGACACCCCACTTTGATGATTTTAGACTCATCATAACACATTGATATCAAAATAATCCATAACTTTGACAAGGTAAAGACGCCCAACCTTTATCTTAAGTTGTGAATATTGTTCAAGACTAACGAAAGAATTGTGTCCACCTTATACATGTCCATATGTACGAACAATTCTTCATTTCTCATAGTCTTTAGACCTTATGATTATTTACCTTTGACAATTATAATAATTAAATTATAATTGGTATAAGATTTGTAAAATAGAAATCACTTTATTAAGTTGAAAAGATTGTCAAATACATTAGTACACTCTTGCTATTGAGCTTAATCCCAATAGTTCCATGAGAAATTCGAATGGATTTCTTCAACCTGGATTGTAAGAATTGGAGTACGGGTCATTTCTTTGTCTTTAGAAGCCACCCAACACTTGAGCCTCCTCCTGCTCTAATTGACTTTCTCCAATCATTGTGACACTAATAACTTGGTTAAATTGGGCTCTGGACTTGCACAAGCTCGTCACTAGATCCTTCATTGATTGCATCTCTTTTGTCATTCTAGACTTCTCAATTGCAACGCCCGTGCTTCAGGTCTATTTCTATCTTGTCACCTCTCTTTCTGGTTGAGGACATTTACTGTGAATTTAGGCCAACTTTTACATAATTTCGTATGCCTTAGAAGCTCTCTTATCAGTGGTTCTACCTCTACAAACATTGTCCACCATCATCTGGGTTATAATGGTGAGACCTCTATAGAATGAAGCAACCTTCAATTCATCAGGGTAGGTATGTGGTGGAACCAATGCTAGCAAGAAGTGAAATCTTTCCTATTCTTCATGAAATGGTTCCCTGTCCTCCACACTAAAATGGGCAATCTTTATCTTCAATTCTCTTACTTCATAGTTGGAATGAATTTGCTGTAGAAGACTATACAAACTTAGGGCCATGTTGTGAGTGTCCCCGATCTTAACACCATGTACCACTGCTTGGCACGATCTTTCAAACATGACTAGAAACACCTTATCTGTAGTTGTCCCCTTGTTAACACTACATTCTGGACTATTATTGGGAAAGTCTCTAACACTGTATTGTACTCCTTCATCTATTGAAGACAATCTATAGTTTGTAGCCTAAAGATGGATGGCAATAGATTAACATGCATACCCTTCAATTCATATTGCCGCTCAGTTTCATCCATGACAATAGCTGTCGGTTGCTCATCTTCTATTGACGAGATAGTTTATTCCTCAATTGTTCGTCTCAAATCTTCCATATTGGTTTTTTGTTCCCCAACTTGTATATTTGATGGATTTGCTTCAGCCATTTCTTCCTCCAAGTGGTTTCTCTGTTGGAGTTTTTACCCTAAAGCTTATAATTTGTAAATGGAATGTTAACATAAATAAAAGAATTGTTTAATCCATTCTTATGTCATATATTATATATAACCTGTGCATTTAACATCCAAGATTGCCGGATGAAATCTCGAACTGTGTATACGAATGTCATATACAGATGGGGAATCTCTTATTTGTGGTTATTCTATAGTTGGGCTCTATTCCGTAGTGTACGGTAACCCTATTTTGGATCATTCATATAGAGATATAAGAATGGAGGCACCTTGTATGATATGATCATGTAGGATTGGGCCATGATCTGTATGAATCTCTCATTAAGATTCGTTTAACGATGAGATTTGAAATTCCCTTTATCTTTATAGTGTGAAAATACCTAGGGGGTGAATAGGTATATGCTCCAATTTGTATCTTCTTTTTAAAACAATACAATTCTAACAATGCTTAATGAAAATTGTAAACAATGACACACAATATTTACGTGGTAAACCTCCTAAGAGGAAACATCCACGGGTTGATACCACAACCACCGGCAAAAGCAAATCCACTATTTCAAATAGAGTTACACACTCAAGCAATCACACATGCTCTACAAGCTATCGCTCTCACTCTATCCTTGAAACTAGTGATCTACTAAGCCATCTTCCTATCCAAGACCCCCTGTCTCTAGGAAGATTCCTTGATCACTTATCCGGATCTTCCCAACCCTAGGCAAGACTTCTTGCTCAACTATCCGAGTCCTCCCGACTCTAGTCAAGACTACCTTGCTTAACAATCTGAGGTCTCACACCTCTTGTCGAGACTTTCACTTGCTTAGCTATCCAATTCCTCCCGACTCTAGCTAAGATTACAATTGCTCAAATCAAAGAATCACTCTAAGATATAAGACTTTCTACCTCTTCACAATGCATCTAAGTGATGATGAATGCAAAACGCAAACAAGCACTCAACATAGAAAATGATGATCAACAAATTCTATGGACATACAACTAGATAACTAGATTATGCTTTCAAAGAACAATCACAAATGTATTTAGAAAACTTAAGCATGTTATCAACTAAGAACATAGATATGAATATATAGAAACCAATTGAAACAAAACCTAGTTCTTAGAAAATGAAATTAGCTCTAGAAACAATCAAGCAAGCATAAGAACAAAAGATTTCTAGAAAAAATTTCATGTTTATCAAGTTTAGCACAAATCATTCAATATATCACAAATCTAGCTAAACTTGAAAATAAAATTAACAAACCACAAAATGATATTAAAATCATCATAGTCATGCTTCTTAATCAAATAACATCAATCAATAAGAAGATCTGAGAAGAAAACTAAGAAGAAGATGATTTTACCAACAGGGATGCAAACCACGAACTGAAGATCAATTCACAACGAAACATTTAGACATACTTTGGTTCTAGAAATGCTTGGGGTTTGTAGAAATCTTCAAGACACTCAAAATCGGTTTTTGAATCAAGTGATTCGGAGTAGAAATGAAGAAGTTATCACAAAAACAAAAATAAAAAATGTTGAGAGAAAATTTCTGCACATGTTCTACAATTTCAATTTTCTCAACTTGTAAAGAATGAGAGGGAAAGAGAGAAAAGCCAAAAGACCAATTTTCCCCCTTTCTATAGTGTCTTCCCGAGATGGCGTGTGGGCATCTTGGGGCAGAGCACACTTGGGGCAGAGATGGCAACGTGCCATCTCGGGATGGTGCATGGTGATGGCTTTGAGCCATCGCACCTCACCCCTTGCGCTCCTCTCGCATTCTTCGACCGTTCTTTGGTCTCCGAACTCTGAATTTGAATCCGTTTGAAGATTACAAACTGGTACTCCCTTAAGGACATGGAAAGATAAGATACTTAACCCAGAAAATAATAATTCGACTCAATAAATGAAGATGAAGACAATGTATGCAACATGAGTTGAAAGTGTAGTATCTTTTGGCTTAGAACTTGAAATCAATAGTATGAGTAACCGAAATGACCGAAAATCAATCATGAATAATCTAAGACTAAAATCAAGTTCAAGATCCATGTTATACAAACATAAAAACAAACAAACACATTTTACACAAGAATGCAAACTACAAAGAGATAGTCTCCAATCATGCATATTCCAAAATATGTTACTTTTATACCAATGCATGAGCATTAAACTTCAAGTGTGTGAAAGTGTTATACTAAATGTTGCGCTATGATACAGGGACACAAATTTATGAATTGTGTGTGTGTGCATATAATGATGCACAACTAAGCAGGGACACATATGAATGAATTATGTGTGTGTGCGTCTACGCCTTGCAAGAGGAAGAAGAATCTTGATACCTTAGCATCCAAGAATAGTACCAATCCTCTTGAAGATGAACTTTGCATCATGAGAAGTTGCTTTTCTTCCTTGAAGATTTTATCATCACGAACCACTTAAGCAACTAAGCATTACAAAGAAATGAAGTTTTGTTATGGAATCAAGCCAACACAAATCTAGAACCTAACAAGATTCATATAAATCAACTAATTATGGCTGTATGTAGGTGATCTTAATCCTAAGTGTCTTATCGACTCCTTCAGTTTAGATCGTATTCTTTGATGTACCATGGATGAGGTCGGAGTTGCAGTCCCTATCAATATGCTCTGTATGTTGGGATTACGGTTTGGCTATGTTGGGGTTTATGCCCATGCCTTAAAGCTTGTAATTTGTAAACGGAATGGTAACAAAAATAAAAGAGTTGTTTAATTCATTCTTCATATGTCATATACTGTGTATAAGTTGTGCATTTAACATCCAAGATTTCCTAATGTAATCTCAAACTCTGTATATAAATATCATATACAATGGATACAGTAAAAGACGAGCAATCTAAAGAGTCCATAGATAGTAAATAAAGTTGGGTACTTTATTTATGATTAATCTATAGCTACGGTCCATGCTGTAATGTACGATGAACCTATCCTCGATCATTAATATAGAGACATGAGAATAGAAGCACCTTGTATGATATGATCTTATAAGACTAGGCCATGATCTAAATGATTCTATAACTAATATCCGTTTAATGGTGAGATTCATAAATATCAACTAATGATGACTATATATAGGTGATCTTAATCCTTATTGTCTTTTTCACTCCTTCAGGTTAGATCGTGGTCTTTGATATACCATGGGTGAGGTCGGAGTAGCATTCCCGATCAATATGCTCCATATGGTGGGATCACGGTTTGGCATGTGACTGAAAAGGTTTGTACACTATAGTGGAATCCACTCCTTCTTACGAGAAGTATACAGTAGTTTCCTTAAAGGTTGATTCTGGTCTTGAACAATATGAGCGCTTTTCTAATTCCGTAAGAAATGTATGTGTTGATGGGAAATTTGCTCAGGATGAGAAATTCCCACTAACACCCTCAAGACCACTACCATGAAAGTGATGGCTGGGGTCGATACCGTTGATACCTGACCTGTTGAGATGTAAACGAGATGTTGGATCGTAGTAACAATAAATTGGAGCTTTTGTTATTGATATATTGCTTTGAAAATATAAATCACTATTTTATATGCTCACAGTCTCTCTAAGATGTTGGGTGGTGGCAACTCTATGCCTGTCGAATAGTGGAAACGAATGTGGCCGTGTTCTGAATACAGAATTTAGGCCTTCATCTTTTCTTTTCTTTTTCTCTTCTCTCTGCTTCTATATACGTTTTTTTTGTCTCTATCTTCTTTCTATTATGCCTTGGCCCTATTTATATAAGGATCTAATTGGTTTTGAAATTGCTGATATCCCGCCGTGATCCTTCGAATCCGTTTCCTCCTTATCGGGTGGGATCCTTCATTTAAAAGTTGTTGACCCTGAGTAAATAGCGGAAGCGATGATTTTGTCAACGTGAAAGAGTTTGTTTCCTCTTTGGGATCAAACTCTTGGCTCACGCGTATACAAGATTGAAAGTTATCTCCTCCTGGATATGATCTTGTATGTTATCACGGCATGAGGTGTCATGGAGGCTATCCAGCTAGTTGTCGGTCGTACCCATAGAGTGAGGTAGATCCCTGCTTCGGCTCTGCTTTTAGAAGTCTGGGATGGATTTTTCCTGGCCCTTGGGGGCTTGCAGTGTCCTTGTAAACATTCCTGGGAAGTAGTCGAGGCAGTGTAGGTTCCGATATGATTCCTTCTTAATGTCCAGCAGGGTCAGCGGGCATCTGGAGAGGTTGGCGGGCTTCTCTCGAATGTCTTTTGAGTTTGGAGACCCCTTCTGGCATTTACGGGGCGAATGTGGAGCTCGACCTCAAAGCTAGGGTTCCCCGATAGGTGGCTCGGAGAAGCCCGAGTTCCAGTATTCATGTGGGAGCTCGTCTTGGTCTCGCCTAGCTTGTTTTCTGGTAGTTGTAAAACCGAGCTAGCCTTCCTTACACTTGCGGGGTGGCTTTATGGACTATCCGGGCTTCATGATTGTCGATTATGGGCTTCGACTTGTGGCGGGAAAGTAGAAAATTTCTCTTTGACCCCTGACCAAATTTTACTATTAACAGAAGTCTCCTCTGACTTGAACACCGGTGGTAGAGTTGGGGTTGGAGTCAGATTCCTTGTCTAATTGTGAAAGTTTTCCGTTGTAAAAATAATTAATGAGAGCGAAATCTTCTTATTAATTACCCAATATTTGAATTTGAAATAGTGCTTTATTTGAAGAAAGACGGCTGCAATACGGCTCCTACCGCGGCTTCAGGTGATCTTCCCGAGGATATCGCAGATATGATTACCCTTTATCCTCTATTTAAACCTGGCCTTACTGTCACTTTCTCCACACTTTCTCAAATCCCAGATTTTCAAATTTCTTCTTTCTTGCTATTCTCTACCGATTTCCATCTATCTTCCGCTTGCTTTCATATCCTTCTTATCCATTAATGTCGACTTCCTCAGATAGTATTAACGCCTTGGTTGAGGGTATCGAAGGCCCTAACATAGCTCCTCGTAAACAGGTGCGAGGAATTCGAGCGATGAGGAATCTTCCCCGCTCCGCCAGCGCCGTCGTTCTAGCATGAACATCTCCATTGGCTACGGATTCTCGAACCAGCCCGACAATCCTTTAAACCTAGTTGATGAGGATTCCGGTGTCAGGGAGAGAGTCAACACGGTCTGGAAGGTTCAGGTCACAGTGGCAGAGCTTTCCTCAGCGGTGATCCCTCCTTTCGAACCCAGGGTCATCCCCGATTCCACCATCGACCCTCAGTCAATTAGCAGTCTTCGGGACAAATACGGTATCCCTGACATCGTTTCCATCACTATCCCCCAAAGCAACTATGATGTTTTTAGCCCACCCACATGCGTGCTTCCTATCCACGTCACAGCTTTCGAGAGTGGGGTGAGGCTCACTCTTCACCCTACCCTTCGACGGGCTCTCAATGCCCTTTAGCTGGCTTCGCTTCAACTAACGCCCAGCTTCTAGAGGCATCTAGTCGGCTTCCTTATATTATGAAGGGAGCAATGCGAGATGAGCAATGTAGCCAGGGAGCCCGGGGCTGAGGAGCTTGCCTTCTTTTTCCAGATAGATAGCATGGCTAGGGTTCCTCGAGGCCAATTCTATGCCAAGGCAAAGAATAGGCTCAACTTTATCATCCCAGGGCTTCAAAGAAAGACCTTGCTTGGAAAGAGGAGTGGGTACTGGTGGGGGGAGACTGGGGAGCTCCGTATTCATCGGTGGGCATGAGCTCGAGGTTCCCACCGATTTAGAGACAAACCCTCAAGGGGTCGGGATTCCTTGCTCACTGAGTCCGAAGCCGTGCTGAAGGCCATCCTAGCCCAAAATTACTTAAATTTGAAGTTTCCAACCGTTGATCCCTTCGATCCCCGCAGGGTGAACAAGTACCTGCGGATCTTCGATGCTACTCCTCGTAAGTATCTTACTCTATCCTGTCTTTAAATTGTTGGATGGTCAAGTTATGATGATCTTGATCCTTTTTTTAACTGTGTTTGTTATTGCTCTAGCTGCTCGCGAAGCCCAGCAAGCTGGGATCCCTCATTCTCCTTCTAGATCAACCCTGGGAGCTCTTTCGGCTGCTCCGTGGTAGGGGGGTCAACCACTAAGGTAGCTGCCCGGCTCGTTCATTCCCCCTCATCTTCCCAAGTGAAGTCCAAGATGGCTCTTCTTGCATCTTGGGCGGCAAAGGCTCTAAGTCGAGGAGGGTCTGCCTCCCAAGTCGCCAATAAGTCCAATCCTGCCCCCTCTCCAGTAGTTTCTGCTTCAACCGATGCTCCCCTAGTCATATTATCCCTCTCTGCTGATATGAATGTATCCCGGGCAGTCCAGGTTCCCAAGGAGCCCAAAACCGATATTCCTAAGGTCGCCCCTTCTCGCATTTACCAGCAATCGAGCTCGTCGGGTCAGGAAAACGTCCTGAAGCAATTTGTTGCGTCTTGTCCAGGCGGTGGGCTTTCTAGGATGACCTTGATGCCCGTGGACATCATGCTTACCAAAGGGTCTGCCCTTCTAGCTGAGGTAATCGTTGCTTTACTTCACAATTCAGCAGTTTGATTTATCATTTTCTAACATGAATTTCCTTTGCAGGCTTTTAAGTTTCAAGTAGCCATATGACATCATGTGGCCTCCCTCAGCGATCGGGCAGTTAAGGCTGAGGCTGAGGCTGAGCGGGCTAAGGGGTTGCTTGAGCGGGCTCAAACCCTGATCTAGGAGATGACTTCTAGCCAACAGGTAATGGAAGCACAACTAGCTGAGCTCCAGTACGACCACGAGAGGTTGAAGCTGGCTTTTGATCAGGAAACTCTCCGGTCAAAGAGACGAGCTAGCCAGCGGGATGACTGGAAGGGAGAGACGAAGGCTCTAGATGTCGAGAACCAAACTTTACAGGCTCAAATCACCCAGCTCCGGGCCGAGGTGGAAGCTTATTTTAACGATGGGTACTTCTGTGCCTCCTATCAGGTTGCAGTAGCCCTTTCTCCCCTATTTGATCTCTCCAGCATCGCTGGCTGGGATTGAGAAGAGGTTATGTCATGGGCTAAGGAGATGTCTCATCCCAAAAATGATAGAGTTGGTCCTTCTGGAGAGGGAGCTGGGAAGAGGTTGGAGATGCCAGATATGCCTCCTCCTGTTCCGGCCTTTCCTGTAACTGGTCCTGGCGAATCCTCGAAAGGGGTCCAAACAGAGGAGCTAAGGGAGGCCTTGCTGAAGCCCGAGACCCCCCCACAGTGCTCCTAGGAGTGGAGTTAACAAAAGACGTGAACATTCCTGAGTTCGTGGCCAGCCTTCTTGAAGGAGCCATTCCACCTGAAGTTATGGCGGTGATTAATGAAATCGTGGAGGAGGATCCCATTGTCTTTGAGGCAGCCGACGCTAATCCCTAGGAGGAGGAGGCAGAGGTGATAGATGCAGCTGACCAGGACGAGCTACGACCGGAGAGGGGAGCAGGGGGTAAGGTTAACTCTGTAGAAGAGGAGGTGAGAGGTCCTTAGGAAGATGAAGAAGCTTGAGTTCTCACCCATGTAATCCAGTTTGAATGCCCGGAAAAAGGGTTGGGCATCCCATCTTTAATTGTGTTTGACCTTTTGTCATTTTATTCTTTTTCTTTTTGTAGCCCAAAATCAGGGATTAGGCTACCTGCTTGCAATAGCCTTGTTGGGGAATAGGCTCCCCCACTTAATAATAAAGCTTCAATTTTTAGATCTAGCACTCACTCCGGCTTGCATGTACTTACTTGATCTCCCTCTAGGTCCAAAACGATTTATCTTGGGGGAACAACAGGATAAGAAAATTGTTTAAGTGTGCAAACGGATAGTTAGCGTCGGGCTTCCTGACCATCGAACCTCTCAGCTCAACTTCTTTAGTCGATAGTCCCCTTGTTTGACTTTAGGCCTATTGCAGTGAGTGACCACGTATCAATGAGGGCTAGTAACCAGAAATAACTGGTATATTTAGAGTAAATCGAGCCCTCAATCTCTTATCCTTTTTAAGGGGTTGTAGCCCAAACGAGGCATTAAGTAAAGAACTGTCTAGTTATTTCCTGGTCTCGAGACCTGGATGGCAACTATGCTCTTACACTCAGATCCTTCTTAGGGGTGGTAGCCCGACCAAGACATCAAGAGGGTTATCTAGCTATTTCTTGATCTCGAGATCTGGATGGCAACTATGCTCTTACACTCAGATCCTTTTTGGGGTGGTAGCCCGACCAAGGCATCAGGAGGGCTATCTAGCTATTTTCTGGTCTTGAGATCTGGATGGCAACTATGCTCTTACACTCAGATCCTTCTTGGGGGTGGTAGCCCGACCAAGGCATCATGAGGGTTATCTAACTATTTCCTGGACTCGAGATCTGGATGGAAACTATGCTCTTACACTCAGATACTTCTTGGGGGTGGTAGCCCGACCAAGGCATGAGGAAGGAGTAAACAAGAAAAGCAGGCTTTATTGATATGGAAGATGGAGTACATTATTGTCGGAGAAAAAAAAAGAAACTATTCGGAGGCCGTTTGCTCCTGAGTCCCCTGTTAAAGGGTAAAATTTCCTTAGGTGATCCGCATTCCAAGTATGGTCGACGAGTCGGCCATTCATATCCTCGAGCTTGTACGCCCCTTTTCGGATCACCATTTTTATTAGGTATGGTCCTTCCCAGTTGGGACCTAGGACTCCGTCTGACCTTTTCCTGGTATTCAACGTTCCTTTCCTGAGAACTAAGTCTCATTCTTTGAAGTTTCAAGCTTTAACCCTCCTGTTGAAGTATCTGGCAATCCTGCTTTGGTAGATTGCTACCTTCTCAACTATTCGATCTTGTTTTTCCTCCAGGGGGTCCAAGCTAGCTCGGAGCTTAATTTCATTGCTCCCTGGTTCGAAATGTTGGACTATAAAGGAGGTTAACTTGTGCTCGATAGGTAGGACTGCTTCAACCCCGAAAGCCAGCGAGTAAGGCATTTCTCCGGTAGCTGTTCTCCTTGTGGTGCAGTAAGCCCAAAGGACCTTAGGAAGCTCATCTACCCATCTGACTTTCTTCTGCTGTAGTTTTTTCTTCAACAACTTCTTAATGGTTTTGTTCGTGGATTCCACCAGACCATTGGTCTGAGGGTGGGCTACCGAAGCAAACCGAAGGTCGATTCCCAAGCCTTCATAGAAATCTCTGAATCGGCCATTATCAAACTGTTTTCTGAGGTAGGTTATATTGGCAATGAGGGTTCAGAACCTGCAAACTACATTGATCTTGATAAACCTTGTTGTGTTTTCTTCTGATATCTAGGAGAGTGGTCCGGATTCAACCCATCTTGTGAAATAGTCAATCGCTACGATAGCATGCTTGGCTTGTCCCGGAGCTATAGGAAGCAGTCCAATCAAATCGATTCCCCACATACCAAAGGGATGACAAGCGCTCCGGAGGGAGGTGACTCAAGTTTATGGCCTTCTGGCATGCCTCGCAGGTCTGCACCAAGTTCTTCGCATCTTGATGGATGTGCGGCCAATAATACCCCATACGGAGAACCTGATATGCCAAGGCCTCTCCACCAGTATGGTTCCCGCATTTCCCGGAATGCACCTCTCTCAAAGCCCACTTGGTGTCTCCAGGGTGTAGACATTGGAGCAGGGGAAGGGATTTTCCCCTTCGATATAAGTGCCCATCTACCATACAATATCAAACCGAGAGCCTTTTAACCCTCATAGCTTGGTCGGGCTCCCCGTGGAGTTTCCTATCCCGTAGATACTCTACTATTGGATCCATCCAGCATGACTGTTGGTCCAAGGTATAAGATTCCTCACCTGTCATAATGCTAGGTAGGGGGATTACTTGAAGAGGGACTCCATGAGGTAGGGTCTGGCCACCATATGCAGCTATCTTGGCAAGGACGTCAGCCCGATGATTTAACTGTGGAGGTATCTGCTCGATTCTGAACCCCTTAAATCTGATTTTGACTCAGTTCCTTCTGGGTCGATAAGGACTATACCCGCTCCTCCCCTAGATTGCCCGGAAGCTCTATCAGTGTAGAGAGTCCACGACTCGCTGCCTTTCGGCCAGTTGTCGAATTCTGGAATCCTCTTAAGGGTTACACCTGTTACCTTGGGGGTTGCCTAGCCTGAAGGTATTGAGAGCTCGACCACAAAGTCTGCTAGTGCCTGAGCTTTTATCGCGGTCCTAGGCTTATACTTTAAATCAAACTGGGTAAGCTTTAAGGCCCATAGGACCAGCATTCTAGAAACATCAGGCCTTTGTAAGAATTGATGGAGGGGTTGCTCCGTCACCACTGCTATAGAATGGGTATGGAAGTAGGGACGGAGTTTCCTTACCAAGGTCACCAAAGCGTAAGCGAGCTTCTCCAATAGAGTATAGTTCTTCTCGGGCTTGGTTAGAGCGAGACTCACATAATAAATAGGTCGCTGGATCCTATCCCCTCATTCCTTGACCAAAGCTCTGCTTACGGCAGTCTCTGAAACGGCCAAGTATATTTAGAGCTCTTCTTCAGGATTTGGCTTGACCAGTAGTGGAGGGCTTGTTAGGTATCTTTTCAAAGCTTGGAAAGCTTTTTCACTCTTCTGATCCCATTTAATGTTTCTTACCTGCTTGATAGCTTTGAAGAATGGTAGGCACTTATTGGTAGACCGAGAGATGAACCTGTTGAGCGCTGCTACCTGTCTGGTCAAGGCTTGAACCTGTTTAGAGTTATGGGGGATTCTAGATCCAGGATAGCCATGATTTTTTCTGGGTTAGCATCTCTGCCACTCTCATGGACTATGAAGCCTAGAAACTTCCCCGCAGTTACCCCAAAAGCGCATTTGGAAGGGTTTAACCTTATTTGGTTTTCCTTTAGGATCATGAAGGTCCTATGAATGTCGTCCAGGTGGTCTCTTAAGGTTGAAGATTTAGTGATCATGTTGTCGATGTACACCTCCAACCACCTTCCGATTTCAGGCTTGAACAACCGATTGACTAACCGCTGGTAAGTAGCTCCAGTGTTTTTGAGCCCAAAAGGCATCATCTTGTAGCAGTACAAGCCTTGTGCCGTGATGAAACTGGTCTTTTCCTGGTCCGCGTGATGTATCATAATCTGATTGTAGCCGAAAAACGTGTCCATAAAGCTCAGGAGCTTGTTCTCGGAGGTAGAATCAACCAGCTGATCAATTTTTGGCAGATGGAAACAGTCCTTCAGGCATGCCCAGTTGAGGTAGTTGTAGTCTACACACATGCGCCACTTCCCATTTACCTTTGTAACCATGACCACGTTGGCGATCCACTTGGGGTAACGGGCTTCTCGAATGAAGCCTGCCTGAGTTAGTTTATCAACCTCTTCCTGAACCGCCATATTTCTTTCTGTGTCGAAGTGGCACCTTTTCTGTTTCATGGTTTTGAAGGCCGTATCCACCTCCAGTCGATATGCTGCTAATGTCATAGGGATCCTCGGCATTTCAGCATGACTCTAAGAAAAACCCTTTTTCATTCCTAGCTCAAGGGTAGCTTCGATCATGACGACCTTCGATGGCTCACTTATTCAGACAGGAATCTCTTCTAACTTATCCACTGGATGGCTACTGGCCCATTCCTTTCTCTGTTCTTCCATATTGGGCACCACAAGGCCGTCTTCGGGACAATCGGTGGAACCCGTGTCTTCCAGGTTTAATGTAGGGATTATTCTACCTTGGATCATCGTCACTTGGGCGAGTTGTTTTGCTAGAGCTGCTGGGTAGGCTGACACTGCGTAACATTTTCTAGCCGCTTGCTGATCACCCCGAACTTCCCCCACCTCTTCTCCCACCGGGAACTTTAGGACGTTGTGGTAAATGGAAAGGACCCCTTTCAAGGATGATAGAAATGGCCTCCCTAATATTACATTGTAGGCTGATGGGGTATCCACCACCACGAAGTCGGTCATGATGTTTTACTGGAGAGGTACGGCTTTAATGATCACTGGTAGGATTTTTGATCATACGGGTGTGATTGAATCTCCAGTGAACCCATATAATGGAGTAGTGCAACTATTGTAACACCACTACTTCAAGTTCAGTTTTTTCAATGTATCTTTGAACAGGACGTCGACGCTGCTACCTGTTTCGAAGAGCACACGGTGCACCATGAAGTTGGCAATTTATACCATGATGACCATAGGTTCATCATGAGGCTGCACGGTGTTATAAACATCTACTTCAGTGAAAATGATCTGTGACAGCTAGGAGGTGTTGGTCAGTCTTTGATCGACCTTGAAGATATCCCCCCCTCGTCCGTACGAGGAACCTTCCTTGCATGGTTTTTCCCGGAACTGTTGGAGGTGTCGGCCAGAGTGGGCCCCCCGCTGATAGTGTGTATTATCTAAATCTGTTGCATCAAGTCCGCCTGCTTCCCTTTCCTTTTCTCGGTATGTTCTCGGATCTCGACTTGCACCTCCCTTCTAGTCTGAATGTTCTCCCTGACTTGTTCTAAGAATTCTATCAAGCATCCTCCCCTTATCAAAGCCTCAATCTGATTTTGCAGGTTGTAGCATTCTGAAGTGGTGTGCCCTACGTCCTCGTGAAATTCATAATATTTATAACGATTTCTCTTATTGACCGGGGCTTTCATAGGAGCGGGCTTTTGTAACAAACCTTTGTCCCGAATGGAGAGGTAGACTGTTTCTCAAGATGCATTTAAGAGAGTGTAATGGTCACTATCCTGGGAGGTGGTAAAGCTTGAGGAGGACCTCCTGTATCTGGATACCTTTCCGGTCTGGGTTGAGGAAGGGGGAAACAGTATGTTGATTTATTAGGGGGTTTGTTCTGGCTTTTCAGAGCTTGTTCGGGTCTGGGAGCTTCCTTCTTTTGTCGCTTTACGGCTCTCATGTAGTCATGTTCCATCTTGACCTTGAGCTGTTCGTCGACCTCAATCTGTTCTAGAGCCTGATCATAAGCTTCTTGGTAGGGTTCTGAAGGCCTATTAGCGAAAGACCCTGAAAGCTTTCCCACCCACAGGTTCCTTCTAAAGTTGGCGAGGGTTTCTTTCTCTGTGAAGACCTCCATCTGGATGACTTCCTTATGGAAACGCTCGACATAAGCCCAGAGAGTTTCCCCTCTCTCCTGGATCACGTATTGTAGATGAATTGGGTCCTTCAATCGGGGCTTAACTATCTGGAATTATGAGCAAAAATCAGTTGATAACTTGGTGAAGTAATCCACGCTACCGGCAGGTAGTTTCCTAAACCAGGTTTTAGCATAATCTGTGAGTGTAGTGGGGAACATTCGACATATTAGCGGCTCTGGTTGTGTTCTGGACCTACATCTGTTTAACGAAGCTCTCTAAGTGGCTTAGGGGATCTTCAGTCCCGGAGAACCTGTCAGTTGGCATTCTGAACTTAGGCGGGAGCTCTGCCTCCCAGACCCTTCTATTGAAAGGGGCTTTCATTTCACTTAGAGGATCTTTCTTGTCCACTTTGTATTTTCCTTTCTTCATCAATTGGACCTCCTTCTGAAGTTCTGCCAACTGGTCCTTTAGACGTTTGCTTTCGAATTTCCTTGTGTTGATCATAGATTCCTCACCCTCTGACGAACTGGTAACCTCAACCCGATTTCTTCTTCGGAGAGGGTCTGCTTGGGGGTTTTGTTGACTTTCTTCTTCCCTACTCCGGGCTTCTCTCGTTGAAGTAGTTGGGTGGAGAAACTCTCTCCGTTCCAGGGGTAGAATATCTATCGCGGATTTGACTTGCCTTGGTTGGTATCGTGGTAGCGCTTCGGGGACAGGGGCATGGGTCTTAGCCTATCTCGGGTTGAGGTTGGGAGCCCTGCTTTGTTACGAGCTGATTCGTGAGGGGCAGGTCCCAGACGATCGAATGTGGGTTGCCTAACCCCAGACCTACTTGACTCCCCCTGATTGTAGAGACCCGCTTGTTGGATAGTGATACCCTCAGCGAGCAGTCGAAGGCGGACGTTCTCTATGAAGGCCGCCACTTGTTGGTCAAGCTCGACCTGGTTTCCCAGAGGGGGATCCAGAGCCCGCACAGTGGCTGGCTGGGTGGGAACATGGCTATGGAGTCCAGATTTTCCCCCTTTCCTCAGGACCTTTCGTGTCTATGTAGCAGAAGGTTATCCTAATGTGCCCTGCTGCCTCTGTGAGGAGCGGAGCCTCATGATTATTATAAAAATAACAAACTTTTCGAATGTAAAGGTGGTGATGTGAGAATTTTCCACAGACGGCGCTAGAAAGTGTTGACTGAAAATTTGCTCGGGATTAGAAATTACCACTTACACCATTGAGACCACTACCACGAAAGTTGTGGCCGGGGTCGGTACTGTTGATACCCTACCTGTTGAGATGTAAACGAGAGGTTGGATCGTAGTAACAATAAATGAGAGTTTTTGTTATTGATATATTGCTTGGAAAATATAAATCACTCTTTTATATGCTTACAGTCTCTCTAAGATGTTAGGTGGTGGCAACTCTGTGCTTGTTAAATAGTGGAAACGAAGGTGGCCGTGTTCTGAATACAAAATTTTGGCCTTCCTCTTTTCTTTTCTTTTCTTTTCTTTTCTTTTCTTTTATTTATTTTTTTTTTTTCTTTTTCTTTTTCTCTTCTCTCTGCTTCTATATACATTTTTTTGTCTCTGTCGTCTTTCTGTTATGCCTTGGCCCTATTTATATAAGGATCTAATTGGTTTGAAATTGCTGATATCCCGCCGTGATCCTTCGAATCCGTTTCCTCCTTATCGGGCGGGATCCTTCATTTAAAAGTTGTTGACCCCGAGTGAATAGCGGAAGCGATGATTTTGTCAACGTGAAAGAGTTTGTTTCCTCTTTGGGATCAAACTCTTGGGTCGCACGTATACAGGATTGAAAGTTATCTCCTCATGGATATGATCTTGTATGTTATCATGGTATAGGGTGTCATGGAGGCTACCCAGCTAGTTACTGGCCGTTCCCACAGAGCGAGGTAGATCCCTGCTTTGGCTTTGATTTTAGAAGTCTGGGATGGATTTTTCCTGGCCCTTGGGGGCTTACGGTGTCCCTGTAAACATTTCTGGGAGGTAGCCGAGGCAGTGTAGGTTCCGACATGATTCCTCCTTCATGTCCAGCAGGGTCAGCGGGCTTCTGGAGAGGTTGGTGGGCTTCTCTCAAATTTCTCTTGAGTTTGGAGGCCCCTTCTGGCACTTACAGGGCGGATGTGGAGCTCGACCACAAAGCTGGGGTTCCCCGATAGGTGGCACGGAGAAGCCCGAGCTCCAGTATTCTTATGGGAGCTTGTCTTGGTCGCGCCTAGCTTGTTTTGTGGTAGTTTTAAAATCGAGCTAGCCTTCCCTGCTTCTGTGGTGTGGCTTTATGGTCTATCCTGGCTTCATGGTTGTCGATTATGGGCTTCGACTCGTGGCGAGAAAGTGGAAAATTTCTCTTTGACCCCTGACCAAATTTTACTTTTAACAGTATGATTTATTGTTCATTACAGAATTAATGGTATTTAATGGAAAGATATAATTAGAGGGTATAACGGACATTATGACCCAACTCTAATTATGAACTACTTGTGGAGGTTCATACTATATGCAATAGCTATATCAATGGACACCGAGTAATATTGGTTTGTGTAAAAACGTCTACAGTTGAGAGAGTAGAACTTCAGGTTTTTAGTTGAATAACACCAAAGTTAATAATCGTGAAATATTAATTAAAGAGATTAATTAATTATTTCTAAGGATTATTGGAACTCAAAATACGGTGGGTCCATTAGGTTCACTTGCTAGTCCAATCGATTTAGGTAACAAGGGTCACAGTATATTTGGAATGTCTAATTAATTGTGTTACAAAAGTGACACTTATTTATTCGGGGAATTAATTGAATAATGTGATTATTTAATTAATGAACTGTGGTGATTAAATAAATTAAATAATAAGATTATTTAATTATGTTATTAATCACTAAATGGAGGGTGTTTATTGATATTTGATTTGAAAAAATAAGATAATATGATTATTTTATTTTATAAAATTAAATATTTATTTTTTTAATTTAAAGAGTTTGAATTCAAATCAAATCAAATAAACAAAATATTAATCAATATCTTTAAATATATTTGATTTCTTAAAGATTAGATTGGTTGGTTTAATTGATTGTTTTAATTAAAATATATATTTCATATGATATATATGACTTTTGAAAAAAACGAATCAACACACCAAATAGAGAAGTCAAGTAAAACTCAAATACTTGATTTGAGTGAGTTCATATCGTGCACATTGAACCAAAAAGAAAAAAAAATATTAATATTTTTTCTTGAACCAACAACATTCTAGGGGATTTGGTTTTGGAAGAAAAAGTTTCTTCAATCTTCTTTATATTCTCCTTGTTCATGAGCATCGTGATGTGCCCACAGAGTTACCAGTTTCGGAAGATAGCGAGGAAGATCGTGTGGTTCAAATCAGGGGCAGACTGTAAAGAGAAAGAGCCATCAACGAAGGTATGAAGAAATCGTTTATTCTCTTCTCTTTTATTTTGGTTTCGATTCTTGTTATTTTATTGTTCCAAAAAATTAGATCCTAGAATATACTGATTGCAGTATTTATGAAAGAAAAATTATTAAAATTTCCTTCCGTTTCGGTAAACCGGGGTTCCAACAATTGGAATCAGAGCCAATTTTGGGAAAAAGAGAATCGATTTCGATGCTCCTATCATGTATAAATGTGTAGGCACTATTTTTATGGGTGTATGATGTTTATAATTAAATTGTTTAATTTAAACATGGTTGATCGTAATTTTTTTGGGTACATGAGTTTTAGGGTTTTGGATTTTAATTGTAATATTTTTTTGTAGTATTAATTCCGGGTGGTAATATTTTTTTTTTCTCTTTTGGCTGTAATAATTTTATATAAATCATATTTTGTAATATTATTCGAGAGATTAATTCGAGAAGACAAAGAAATTGGACGTTTGTTGAACACACAAGCAACAACACATGCGCAAAAGGTACAAAGCTGCAAGTGTTGCACAAATGTGCATGTGCAATTGGTGAACTGATGCATGTGATGTGTGGTGAACTAATGCATGGTGAATTGTGTTACACAATTGTTCACATGATGTGCATTTGATGTTGTGTGCGTGTGAAAGTTAATTGTGCATATGACGTTGTGTGCAAATATGCAAGTGCAAGTGCATAATATCATTTTTATTAATATTATGCAATGTCTGCTGCTGTGCACAAGTCATTGCGTGTTTGTGCATCAGCCACGTGCATTGAACACACAAGCATTGCAATGAGAATAAATAAATAAATTATCAAATCAAGTTGTACTTGATTTTGGGTCCGAAATATTCAGAAGACAAGACTAGAAGATTATGGAATTACAAGAAGATCAATGAATGCCTTGGATATTTTTTTTTGTAATTAATTTTTTTAAGTTAGATAAACCCATCATACTCGGTCAACTCATGTATGCTTTTTAATTATTTGATGATTCAAGTATTGTCATGCATACACATACCATTTAGATTAGTTGTGCCTACACATATATTTGTTGATATGTCATACATGCATCATAGTCATTTTATTATGTGTTTTAGTTTTAATGTGATTAAAATTGGCAATACGCATAAATGACTTTCTAATAATCAGATTAGTTATAGGAGTAACAACTTGGTAATTCTCATTAATTATTAATCTAATTATTAAACAGTTTAATTAATCAGATTAATAGGGTCCTTTAATTATATTAGGGTTAATTTGATTAAATCCCTAATAAATGGACCTAATAATGTGTTAAGTTTTAATAGTTTAAACTTGGTAACACATGTTGAATAATTCTAGCCTTAGTAAACTGTTTACATAGATTAGAATTATTACTAATAGATTAAATTTTTAAGATTTAAAAATCATAATAATTTATTGGTTAATTAGAATTAGATCTAATAAAGCAAAGTTAATGCGCTAGACAACTAGATTGAAATTAGCCGTTTAATCTTGTTTAAATCTGGGTGCATTAAAAAATATAGAAAAACCTAATTATAAAATACATAGTGGGGGAGGGATATATGTCATTATATCCCGCTGTCTCCATCATTAGTTCACCGTAAGATCCAAGTATGGCATTGTGATGACTTTGTTTTCGTCCCCCCTACGCAGGGTTTCTTCAAAGGTCAACATCAAGGTTGACTTTCTAACGGATAGGATTTCTGAGTGTATTTCGGGATTGACAGACCCTAAGGTGGCAATTCTCGAGTTAAGCTCATGACATCTGAAATGATGGCTTACACTCATAAGGTTTTAATTAAATTAGTTTATTAAAACCCTGACTAAATAAACAATAGTTGGATAATATTGGAATAAAAGTTAATCTGGCATATCATTTGGTTGAGAAGGTCTCAATCTAACATGCAAGAATTTGACCGACCCTAAGGCGACACTTGCTTATGGTATATTAGATTATCGTGGCACAATAACATTGTTTTTAGGGTTGTTCTTGTTCATTAAACATGTTTCATGAATCATGTCTAATTTTATGCCAAACCATTCGCATTTGTTTTGAATGTATGACTGGATAGATTTCTTATTTTATGTTTATCTCAGCAATGCCATCTGCACTCTTACATATTCTTGATAATGATATATTAACTGGTGATGACTATAGAAAATGGAAACATCATATCAATGTTACTTTGGTCACCAAGGACCTTAAGTGTGTGCTTACGGAGGAATGTCCTCCAGCGCCTGCTGCCAATGTTGCTCGAACTGTTTGTGAGGCATACAAGAAATGGGTCTCATATGATGAGAAGGCCCAAACATATCTGTTACCAAGTATGATAGATGTGCTTCTCATAAAGTACGAAGCAATGACATCCGTAATTGAAACAATGAAATCATTACAGGCATAAATCATGGTGTCCTACTTTAACATGGCATAAATCAATGTCGGGGCAATTGATGAACCCAGTCTGGTAAGCATCATATTGACGACTCTTTCGAAGAGTTTCGAATAGTTTAAGAGTAACTATAGGGTGAACAAGCTAAGGTTCAGTCTCAATCAATTACTCAATGAGCACACTACTTTTGAGTCCTTGACAAAGGACAACAAAAGTAAGGCCGGTGAGGCAAATGTTCTCGAACCATCTTCTTCTCGAAATAAGAAGAAGAAGAGGTCTGCTGGAAAGGAAAAGGGTAAGCCTAAGCCTAAGGCAAGAAGAAGTCTAAGAAAGTGGACTGATTCTTGAACATAACTTGAGGAGGGAGCCTTCTCTATTGTGTGATATGGGTTACAAATATCGGCATACATTTTGAATGTATTGCTATCAAAATCTGTTCCCAAGACTCCTCTAGTGTTGTGGAGTGGTCATAAAGCAAGTTAGCAACATTTTTGCATATGGGGGTATCCAGCACACGTGCTGAATAACATAAGTGGAAAGCTAGACCCCAAGTTTGTGGTCTTCTTGTTTTCCCCAAGTCTGTGGTCTTCTTGTTTGTAGGATACTCTAAGAAGACTAGAGGTGGACACTTCTATAGTCCTAGAGATAACAAAAATATTTGTTCTGACAAATGCAACATTTCTTGAGGATAGCTATATTAGTGACCATAAACCTTATTATATGATTGTATTGAAAGAGTTAGAGTCTGGTAAGACCAATATTCAATCAATTAGAGTCGTTGATCCATTAACATCTGAGAGTCAAATGATTTCTGTCAGGATACACTACCTTCTAGATGTAATGAGAGGGTTGTAAGGCAATCTGAACGCTATTTGGGTGTAAGTGATGGACAATGTTGTCTCTACTAATAATGTGGATGATTCATTGACATTTAGGAATGTAATGGAAGATTCCGACAAAGAAAAATGGCTTAAAGCCATGAATCTCGAGATGGAGTCCATGTATTCTAACTCAGTCTAGGATCTTGTAGACTTTCCAGATGAGATAAAACATATAGAGTGTAAATGGATTTATAAGAGAAAGATAGAAGTAGACGGAAAGGTAGAGACCTTCAAGGCAAGGCTAGTGGCCGAGGGTTATACCTAGAAAGAAAGAGTTGATTATAAAGAGACTTTCTCGCTAGTAGCCATGTTTAAATCTATTAGAATTATCTTATTAATTGTTGCCTATTTTGATTATGAAATTTGGTAGATGGACGTCAAGACTATATTCTTGAATGGCAATCTTGATGAGAGTATCTATATGTTACAACTAAAGAGATTTCGTGTCTCCAGATCAAGAGCAAAAGGTTTGCAAGCTGCAAAGGTCCATCTATATACTTAATCAAGCATATAGATCTTTGAACACTAGGTTTGATGATATGATCATAACCTATGGCTTCGAGCAGAATGTCAATGAGCCCTTGTGTCTATAAACGCAACATTGATAAGAAAGTAGTTTTCATAGTCCTATACATAGATGACATCCTACTTATTGGGAATGATGTAGGAGTGTTGTCTAATATAAAGAGCTGGTTGGCTAGCCAATTCCAAACGAAAGATTTGGGAGAGATGAGTTATGTTCTAAGGATCCAACTTATAAGGGATCGTAAGAACAAACTTATAGTACAATCTCAAGCTTCATATATCAACACTTTTACACATTCTTGCCAATGATATATCAACCAGTGATAACTACATAAAATGGAAATATATCAATGTTATTTTGGTCACCAAGGACCTTAAGTTTGTGCTTAAGAGGAATGTCCTCCAGCACCTGCTGCTTACGGTGTATGAACTGTTCATGAGGCATACGCGAAATGGGTCTCATCTGATGAGAAAACCTAAACATATCTGTTAGCAAGTATGACATACGTGCTTGTCACAAAGCATGAAGCAATGACATCTTCATTCAAAATAGTGGAGTTATTAAAGTATATGTTCAGACAGCCCTCTGAGAAAAAATGGCATGTAGCTATTCGTTATGCTATGCTCTATCGTATAAAGCAGGGTACATCAGTTCGGGACTCATCCGAAGAGTTTTGATCAATTCAAGAGTAACTATAGGATGAACAAACTAAGGTTCAGTCTCACACAGTTGCTTAACAAGCTCACTACCTTTGTGTCTTTGACTAAGGATTGTAAGGGCAAGACCGGTGAGGCAAATGTTACCGAACAATCTTCCTACTGGGAAGGCAAAGGGAAAGCCCAAACCCAAGAAAGCCAAGAGAAAAAAGAAGGACGCCTCCACCGACTAGGGCAAGGGAAAATGTTTCCATTGTGACAAGGTCAGACTATGGAAGAGGAATTGTCCTCAATATCTGGAGGAGACAGTCAAGAAGAAGAAAATGAAAGGTAAATATGATTTACTTGTTCTTGAGTCATGTTTATTGGAAGATGATTCTTCACCTCAGATAGTTGATCCCAGGGCCACTAACCATGTTTGTTCTTTTTTACAGTGGACTGATTCTTGGACATAGCTTGAGAAGGGAGACCTTTCTATGTGTGTAGGGCTAAGGGATGTCGTGTGGGCACGAGTAGTGGGTGTGAATAAATTACATTTTTCTAATAATTATATATTGTTGGACAATGTATTTTACATTCCTGGTTTTACACGGAATTTAATTTCCGTTTCTAGGTTAGAAAAAATATATTCTGTTTCTTTTGAAAATAAATCTATTATTATTGCAAAGAATGTTCTGAATATATGTTCAGACCGTTATTACATACAACACTGCTCGACACAAATGTTTAAGGTTGAAAAACTAAAAACCAAACGATATAAGATTTCTCTAAAACTGAAATGTATCTATGGCATCTAAGGCCTGGTCATATTAACCTTGACCAGATAGATAGACTAGTAAAAAGCTAACCTTTAAGTAAGTTAAAGGTTAGCACCTTAATTGTTAGTAAATCCTCTCTGGAAGGTAAGATAACTATGAGACCTTTTACTGGAAAAAATCTTAGAGCTAAAGAAACACTACGGCTTATATATTCGACGTATGTGGACCGGTGAATGTTAAAGCTAGGGGTGATTATGAGTATTATGTCACCTTTATAGATGACTACTCAAGATACATATACGTTTGCTTAATGGAATGAAAGTCAAAAACACTTGAAAGGTTCAAATAATTCTGAGATAAAGTTGAGAATTAGTTGGGAAAGACTATCAAGTCTTTGCAATCGGATCGTGGAGGTGAGTACCTTGACAAAGAGTTTGAAAACTTCATGGTCGAGTATGGGATAGTGTCCCAACTCACAGCTCCTGGTACACCTCAGCAGAATGGTGTCACGGAGAGGAGAAATAGAATCCAAATGGACATGGTGTGATCTACGATTAGTTTCTCATCATTGTAGGAAACATATGTGGCGGAAGTGGAAAATTTGATTGGTATATTTCAAAAGAAACTCCTCTAGAAGAATGGACCATAACCCTTGATTAATTAACATATATAAAAAAATATTATGCCCTTCTCTCATGACAATTGAAGTTGCACCGAATTGAATCTGCAAGATCTTTCAATCCAATCACAAACGTGAATCACCTAGGAGTGTGGACTCCCTTTCTTTGAATTGTATACATGAGGATGAAAAACACACAAAATATTTTCCTTTTGTCAGTCACAATAATCCTCCTAGAGAAAAACGAAGAACGTTTGATCACTTGTGAATTCTCAGTCTATCGATTTAAACTCTTGTGATGTGCATAAAGTCTTTTTAAGTATAAGCTATTAATGCACTATCGAAAACAAAAACGTTTCCTCTTTTCTTTTTGCATGGCCAAATTCTTCACACAATGAGTTGTACAAAGTTTGTTTTTTAAGCTATATAAGCAAATAAAAAAAACTTCTCACATAAGAACTATGGTGGTAGCTGAATTTTTTCTTCAAGATTTTAATCTTGACCAAATTCTCACTCTAGAAAACTTATGTTGGCCAAATTCTCACTTAGGGAATATATAAGCCATGGCTGAATCCTCTCCTAAGGAGGATTTATGTCTTGTGTCCAAATCCTTTTAAAAGAAGGATTTGTGTGTTAGCCAAGAAACCTCAGGCAAAGAATAAATCCTTTCCACACCAAGAATTCTATTCCAACGCATTAGTGTATTTATTCAATAACTAATTATTGAATATAAATTAAATTATGACTTTATTAGAAACTTCCTAACTTGACCAATTAACAATTAGAGTTTTGATAGATATCAAATACTTCCTAATTTAACTAGATAAATAAATTCCTTTTATTTATCTACCTATCAAATGAAGTCTTTGATACTTATCATACTACCATCAATGGTACGACACTAGGAGACCTTCCCCTACTAGGAAAAATATTTTGACTTTTAATTCAATAATTAACTAACAAATTAATAAGTTAATTTCGATTTAATTAAATAAAAAAATAAAAAAATAGACTATTATATTAGCCCTTGCCTCCCAAACCATATTATATGGGCCATATATTGTTTTTTCATTTTATTAAATCCATTGGACTTTAATAAAATGTCCACATGTGAACTAGACCTATTATTGCCAAAAAAGAATCAAGTCCACAAGCTTTAAATTAATACAATAATATAATTTAAATAGCCCATTTAATTAAAATGTGCAAAATATATTCTTAATGTAATAATATAATACTAATCGTACCCTATCAGGGCTACCCAAGGATTCTCACATCCTTGGCCGCTCATTATAGGTATTTTGAAGAGTTACCGTGTGTCTTGATGACACATGATCGTACCTCTCCAATGTTGGGATTATTCTCGATAGCAAGAGTATAATAATGTATTTGACAATATTTTGATATTAATAAAATGATTTCTAGTTTAACAAATCTTATAGCATTTGAAGTTTAATTATTATAATTGTCAAAAGTAAATGATCATAAGGACAAAAGACTATGAGAAAAGAAGAATTGTTCATACATCTAGATATGTATAAGGTAGACACAATTCTTTAGCTAGTCTTGAATAATATTCACAACTTAAGATAAAGGTTAGGCGCCTTTATCTTGTCAAAGTTATGGATTTTTTTGCTAGAAATTGACTGGGATCAAATGTGTTTTGATGAGTCTGAAAATCATCAAAGTGTGGTGTCTTTGGGTAAAAGAATCTAGTGCACTGGGTGCATTGAATTGGATGACAATGAAATACTTTATCTAGAACCGTCAATGGATAAAAGTTTTCATTTGAAGACAATCGGAGAGTCTATTGAAAATACAATCACGGTTAAATGCTCAAGGCTAACCTAGAGGGGGGGGGGGGGGTGAATAGGTTTGAAACCTTTTTCGACTCCTTTAGAAACAAACAAAAGTTTGTCCCTCTAGAATGCTTGTATCACAATATATATATTAATTAAAGACAATTAATCAATATATAAACACAAGTAAAGTGTGATACAAACAAGTAATTGTAACACATACACAATGAATATTATAGAAAGGAAGTCAACATACATAAAGAGTTCTATCCACAATACAAATATTAGAGAGATAGGGATAGAGAAAAGTTAACATAATATATAACGTGGTAAACCTCCGAAGAGGAAATATCCATGGACTAGCAGCCACCAGCAAACAAAATCCACTAGTAGATAAGACAAGTACAATCTCTCAAGTGATCTCTTCACCTAGAAACTACCCTCCTATCCTACTCTAGAAGTTGTCGCCCTATGCTCAACAATCTGAGGCCTCACACCTCTTGTAAAGACTTCCTTGCTCACCTTATCCGGATCCTCACGACCCAAGGCAAGACTTCTTGCTCAACTAAGTCCTCACGACTCTAGTCAAGACTTCCTCGTTGACCTATCCGAGTTCTCCTAACTCTAGGCAAGACTTCTTGCTTGACTATCCGGATCATCACGACCCTGGCCAAGACTTCCTTGCTCGACAATCCAAGGCCTCACGCCTCTTGCCAAGACTTCTTGCTCAACACCATAGGTCTCACACCTATTGTCAAGAATTCCTTCTCACAAGGCCTAGGTGATCATGAATGCAAAACGCAAACAAGCATGCAACATAGAATGCTATGATCAACACAACCTATGGAAAATACTAGACATGAGCATCAATGCACAAATCACATATAGTCTAGTTAATCATGCATGTGTAATCAATCTAGATTATGTAAGATATTTTCAATATTAATCACAACCTCGATACATGCATAGATCTAAACTTGAATCACATGATATGTTCAATAAAACACAATATTAAGTTTAAATCACACAAACCAAAAACAAGATAAAATCATATGACAAAGTCAATTAGATTTAAGCATAAGTTCTAGAGTATATTCCTAATCATAGATTCAACAAATCACATGAATAGCTCAAAAGAACATAAGCACATGTATTATGTGAGAATTTCGGCCAAGAGAGCCTAACACATGTGAGGAACTATTTTTCTCAAAATCAATCAATAAAAGATCATCAAATAGTCCTAGAATCAAAGCTAGCACAATACAATTCCAAACATGTGATAACATAGGCAAAATCAAAACCTAACTCAACATGTATGATTTCAATTGAAATTCAATCTAGCTTTGAAAGAGTTCAAAACTCAAATCAAAACACTCACAATATACAAATCTATGTAGAAGAAGAAAACCCAAGGCAATTGACCAAGTTTTAAAAGAAAACTTTGAGAGAAAATCAATACCTTAGTTGATTTAGATGCAGTCCAGTTTTTGTATGATTAGACACCAAATACAGCAACAAAACTTACTCAAACCTGTAGAGAAAAGATGAAGGATGAATAGATGAACACTCTCAACTTTGAATCACTCAAATCGGAGTTCAAATGAAGAGGTAATGGTATTTGGAAGGTGAGAAAATTTAGAGAGAAAATTTCTGCACACTTGTTTTAAATTTCTTCTTAGAATGAAATGTGAGAGGGAAAGAGTCTATAAAGGAGTGGAAAACTTGGACATGTGAAATGACCAAGAGGGGAAAGATGAAGCCAAGCAAGCTTGCTGCCCGAGATGGCGCATTGGCATCTCGGGTCAGCAAGCCTTCTGCCCCGAGATGGCCACACGCCGTCTCGGGAAAGAAGTCCTTGCTTGCTTCTTTCTCCTTCGACCTTCCTTCGCGTTATCCGAAGGTTCTCCGGCCTCCAAACTCATAATTCAATCTGTTTACGGATTACAAACCATATCTCTCATATGGACATGGAAATATAAGATACTCAACCCAGAAAATAATAATTCGACTCGATATATGAATACGAAGACAGTGTATGCAACATTAGTTGAAAGTGTAGTATCTTTTGACTTAGGACTTGAAATCAATAGTATGAGTAACCGAAATTACCAGAACTCAATCAAGAATCATTTAAGACTAAATTCAAGTTCAATATCCTTGTTATACAAACATATACACACACAAACACAATTCACACTAGAATGCAAACTACATAGAGATAGTTTCCAATCAATCATTTTCCAAAACATGTTATTTCCAAACCAAAGCATGAGCATTCATCTTCAAGTGTGTGAATGTGTTATACATTGCACAACGATGCAGGGACACATATGAATGAATTTTATGTGGGTGCCTATAATTGTGCACAACGATGCAGGGACACATATGAATGAATTGTGTGTGTATGCCTAAGCCTTGTAAGAGAAAGATAAGGTCTTAGTATACCTTTGTAGAACCAAATTGCATCCTTTCTCTTTGAAGACTTAGAACTTGTTTTGACTTGTTGTTTCTTCTTCCTTGAAGCTTGAATCATCATGAATCTAAATAACTAAATCATTACAAGTAAACATCATTTTGCTATAGAATTAATGCCAACACAAACTAAAACCTAACATCTATCTCAATCCTGAGATAAATGATATACTTATGGTTACAATTGTTATTATTTGAGTTATCAATGAGTACGATTATATAGCATAGTCTATCCTCGATAGTTTGATGGTATTCATTTGTTAATCGATAGAGGACTTCATTTATAGATATGGATATCGTGGCTCCATTTATTAAATAAGAGTAGAATATCATCATATGGATGTTTTGAGGTATTGGATATTAAATCTTAGCGTTAAGTTTTCAATAGTGTCAATTGAAACATGGCTTATGGACAAGTCAAAATATCCAAGTTCAAAATATGGTCATATGAGTAAATATGGTAACTTGAAGAGTTATAGGCGGTCTATGAGCTCTTGGTGATTACTGATATTCTTCACGAGGATACACTTTCTCCATTAAGATTGTCTAGGTATGAATGAGGAATATTAACTTATTCTATCTTTATTTAAGAGTGAAATTTTAGTTCTTTAGTGGAATGAACTAAAATTAATAGATCGGACCTAAAAGAATCATTTGTTGATTGTGATTGGGTTGTGTCTATCGGAGCTTAAATTTAGATAGCCAGCCAAAATCCCCAATCCACACGAACTTGAATGGATCACTTGATATATTCTACCAGACCAGTTTAGGGGTCCATCTAGAATTGTATTAAGGCATGTGGACTTGTTTCATTTTGTAAGAATGGGTCTAGTTCACATGTGGACTTTTTATTTAGGTCCAATGGATTTAATAAAATAAGAAAATTAATATATATGCCCATGTGTTGTCTTGGGCGGCAAGGCTAAATATTTTAGCTTAATTATATTGTTTTTTATTTTATTATTTAATTAAATGGAAATTATTTAATTAAAAGTCAAAATCTTTTTCTAGTAGGAGAAGGTCTCCAAATATTATACTATTGTTGGTAGAATAATTAATATTAAAGACTATATTTGATAAGTAGATAAATAAAAGAAATTATTTATCTAGTCAAATTAGGAAGTCTTTAATATAGTCACAAATACACTAATAAGTTGGATTAGGAGTCTTGGTGTAGGAAATAATTCTTTTTGGAAAAGAATTATTGTTCACCAAGTAAATCCACCTAAGGATAAGATTCTTGCCCACTAAGTAAATCCTTCTTAGGAAATGATTTGTATGCCCACTAAGAGAGGATTTTGAAGCTCAAAATTTCGTGCAAGCCAAAGAGAAATTAGAGAGAGGAAAAATTTGGCCATTAGATAATTCTAACAAGAAAAATTCGACTAAGCCCTAATTTTTCTAAAAGAGTTTTCGGCCACCATAGAATTTTGAGTATAGAGAATTCGGTTCTTGCTCTAGATAAATTCATCCAACTCTAAAGATTGGTGTGTTAAAATTTGGCAAAGAGTAAAAGGAAGAAAGAACGTTTTGTATTCGATAGTACACTAGTAGCCTTTACATTAAAAGGTTTTATGTACAACATCGAATCTAGGTTCACGCGAGTTTTAATCAAATTGATTGATAATTCACAAATGACCTAACGTTCTTTGTTTTTCTTCTTGGAGGGTTATTGTGACTAACAAAGAAAGAGATATAAAGAGAGGGAGCCTACACTCCTAGGTGATTCACGTTCGTGATTGGATTGGAAGATCTTACGGATTCAATTCGGTGCTAGTTCAATCATCACAAGGAACAGGTACGATACTTTTTTATATACATCAATTAATCTAGGGTTAAGGTTCTTGTTATTATAAAGGGAAATTTTTTATTTATACCGAAACCCTAATTCTAATAAATATTCACGCTTCCGTTGCACGATTTTTCCCTACAATTGGTATCAGAGCCGGGTTGTACCCTTGATTAATTGATGTATGTGTTCATGAATATTTTTCTTTTTATTGTATATATGCATATCTTAGAAAGAGATGGCACTCTAGGTATTCACACACACACACACACACACACACACACACACATATATATATATATATATATATATATATATATATATATATATGTATATATATTTACATTGGAATGTATGGATATATATATGTTTTATATGTGGTTTGTTATTTCTCAATTTTGGTCCTATAATTTCAATGTATTTTAGTTTTGGGATTGTAACAAGAAGGGTGGCCTATCATCGCCATAATTTCCTTCTTGGTAGTTGCTAAGGTTTTTTTATTTTGTTTTTGCAATAATTAAAAAACAATCTGCACTGTATTGTAATAAAAAAAAACTGCATAATTTATCATGATTATTTACTTGTATAATTTTGTTATTAAAAAGAAATCTCGACCCAATCCCTAATCAACATACTAAAAGAAAATACTTTAACTGATGATAATTATGTAAATGGAAAAGGAAAATTGGGTTGTTGTTGTTGCAAGTTGAAAAACCATAAATTTGTTATGTCTATTCCTGAACCACCAAACTAATGAATCTACTCAGAAGCAAAGAGATGAGTATCAGCAGTGGAAGTCTTAAGATGAGATGGCTAAATGTACGTTACATTATGGCCATCATCTCTGACGTGTTGCAACAACAACATAAAGGATTGGAGGCTGCTGCCGATATAATGATGTCTCTATAGGAGATGTTAGCTATGAGGTCTAGGACGACTAAGAGAGAGACAGTGAATGCTTTCATGAATCTTAGGATGAAACCTGGACAGGCTGTGAAAGATCACATGATGAAAGTCATAGCACATCTCAACATTACTGAACTGAATGGTGCTGAGATAGATGGTAAAACCAAAATTGACATGATCGTCAACTCACTATCAGATTTCGTTGATCAATTCAAGTTGGACTACACCTTGAATAATAAGGAATAGACCTTGCAAGGCCTGATACAAGATGTTCAAAGCACTAAGTTGGTCCTTGTAAAAGGCAAGGGTTAAGAGATTCATATGCTTGGTAAGTTGCTATTGTTAAAGACCCGTAAGAAGGTCAAGAAACAACAGAAGAAAAAGCATCGTGAGCCTTCTTAGAAGGAGACCAAGAAAGTAACAAAGATCAAAGGGAAGTGTTTCCTTTGTGGTGAAAAGGGCCAAAGGAATAGGCTGAATAAGAATGAATTCAACTTACATTTAGGCAATGGAGCGTTGGTGTCTACTAGTGTTGTGGGAGATATTAGAATCAATTTAGATTCTTATATAAATTTAGATTTAATAGACGTTTATTATGTACCTCAATTCAAGAGTAATTTAATTTCAGTTTATTTTTTAAATAAATTTGGTTATTCGGTTACTTTTAACAAAGCTTTTATTATTAGTAAGAATGACAAAATTATTTGTAAAGGTACATTGGAAAACAGTTTATTCTATTTGCATAGAAATATCTCTCACTTGTTAGACACAGAATCTATTAGGATTATACTCGATAGCAAGAGTGTAATATTGTAATTAACAATCTTTTCATATGAATAAAGTGATTTCTAGTTTAACAAATCTTATAGCATTTATAGTTTAATTATTATAATTGTCAAAAGTAAATAATCATAAGGTCAAAAGACTATGAGAAAAAAAGAATTGTTCATACATCTAGATATGTATGAGGTAGACACAATTCTTTAGTTAGTCTTGAATAATATTCACAACGTAAGATAAAAGGTTGGGCGCCTTTATCTTGTAAAAGTTGTAGATTCTTTTGCATGCATTTGAGTGGGATCAAATGTGTTATGATGAGTCTAAAATCATCAAAGTGTGGTGTCTTTGGGCAAAAGAATCTAGTGCACTGGGTGCATTGAATAAGATCAAAATGAAATACTTTATCTAGAACCGTCAATGGATAAAAGTTTTCAT
This sequence comes from Dipteronia dyeriana, assembly GCA_032871835.1. Taxonomy (NCBI): domain Eukaryota; kingdom Viridiplantae; phylum Streptophyta; class Magnoliopsida; order Sapindales; family Sapindaceae; genus Dipteronia; species Dipteronia dyeriana. The sequence goes on along the minus strand of CM065297.1, from coordinate 91,312,460 downwards.
TTGAAGACAATCGGAGAGTCTATCTCAATCCTGAGATAAACTATGGACTTATGGTTGCAAGTGTTATCATTTGAGCTATCAATGAGTACAATTATATAGCATAGTCTATCCTTGATAGTTTGGTGGTATTCATTTGTTAATCGATAGAGGACTTCATTTATAAATGTGGACATCGTGGGTCCATTATTGAATGAGAGTAGAATACCATCATATGAATGTTTTGAGGTATTGGATATTAAATCTTAACATTAAGTTTTCAATAGTGTCAATTAAAACATGGCTTATGGACAAGTCAAAATATCCAAGTTCAAAATGTGGTCATATGAGTAAATAAGGTAACTTGGAGAGCTATAGGCGGTCTATGAGCTCTTGGCGATTACTGGTATTCTTCACGAGGATACACTTTCTCCAATAAGGTTGTCTAGGGTATGAATGAGTAACATCAACTTATTCTATCTTTATTTAAGAGTTCAATTTTAGTTCTTTAGTGGAATGAACTAAAATTAAATAGATCAGACCTAAGTGAATTATTTATTGACTGTGATTGGGATGTGTCTATTGGAGCATAAATTTAGATAGCCCGCCAAGATCCCCAATCCACACGAACTTGCATGGATCACTTGATATATTCTACCGGATCAATTTAGGGGTCCATCTAGAATTGTAATATGGTATGAGAACTTGTTTCTTTTTGTAAGAATAGGTCCAGTTCACATGTGGACTTTTTATTAAGGTCCAATGGATTTAATAAAATAAGAAAAATAATATATGGCCCTTATATATGGTATGGGCGGCAAAGGATATTAAGAAATAGCTTAAACATAATAATTTTATTTTATTATTTAATTAAATAGAAATTAATTAAATTGTTTATTAATTAATTATTTAATTAAAAGTCAAAATCATTTTCCTAGTTGGAGATGGTCTCCTAAAACTATACTATTGTTGGTAGTATAGTTAATGTTAAAGACTATATTTGATAAGTAGATAAATAAAAGGAATTATTTATCTAATCAAATTAGGAAGTCTTTAATATGATTACAATTACACTATTGAGTTGGATTAGGAGTTTTGGTGTTAGGATAAAATTCCTTTTTAAAAATGATTCTTAACCACCAAGTAAATCTACCTAAGGAAAGGATTCTTAACTACCAAGTAATCCTTCTTAGGAAAAGAATAAACTCTCCTAATCTATATCAATGATAAATTTGGCTAGCCCATATGGATATAGGTGAAGTTATATTTCCTTTTAGATAAGGATTCTTAACTACCAAATAAATCCACATAAGGAAAGGATTCTTGCCAACCAAGTAAATCCTTCTTATGAAAGGATTTATGATCCTATATATATGTGTGTGTGGTTTTCGACCAGCCCTAAGAATTCTATGATGAAAATTTCGGCCATGCTAGGTAATTTTCAAGAGAGAATTTGGCATAGCAAGAGAGAATTTTGAGGGAAAAAAATTTAGTTTTTTCTCTAGACAAAATTCGATCAACTCATAGATAAAGGGTGTGGAATTCGGCTAAGGAGAAAAGAGAAAAAGAGAACGTTTTTGTTTTTGATAGTGCACTAGTATCCTTTACATCAAAAGGGTTTTGTGTACAACATCGAATCAAGGTTCACGCGAGTTTCAATCATGATTGATAATTCACAAGTGACCGGACGTTCTTGGATTTTTCTCTTGGAGGATATTTGTAACTAACAAAGAAAAGATTTTGTTTATCTCCATCCTCTGGTATACAATTTAAAGAAAGGGAGCCCACACTCCTAGGTGATTCACGTTTGTGATTGGATTGGAAGATCTTACGGAATCAATTCGGTATTTGTTCAATCGTCACGAGAAAAAGGTACGACACTTTTATATATGTCAATTAATCTAGGGTTAGGGTTCTCGTTGCATAAAAGGATTTTTTATTTATTTATACGCAAACCCTAATTTTTATTTTTCTCACGCTTCCGTTGCGTTTTGAACCCATTTTTCCCTACAGAATCAATGTAACCTAATCATAAAAGAGTAAAATTATCAAAAGATTAAACCTACCTATGGCATTTGCTCCTAGGTCATATTAACCTTAATAGGATTAAAATATTGGTTAGTGACGAACCTCTAAGTGACTTAAAGGTTGATGATCTACCAACTTGTGAATCTTGTTTGTAAGGTAAAATGACCAAAAGGTCGTTTATGACCAAAGGCACAAGAGTCATCGAATGTTTAGGATTGATACACACTGATGTGTGTGGACCTATGAGCATTCAAGCTAGAGGTGGATATGAGTACTTCATCATTTTCACAGATGATCACTCAAGATTTTTCTATATGTATCTCATGAGACATAAGTCGGATGCTTTTGACATGTTCAAGGCATTTAAAGCTGAAGTGGAAAATCAGCTTGAGAAACGCATAAAAATCTTGAGGTCTGATCACGGTGGAGAATATCTATCTGGTAAGTTTTAGCAATATCTTATTGATATTGGGATAATTTCTCTTTTTTTACACCAGGTTCACCTCAACTAAATGGGGTGGCAAAAAGGAGAAATAGAACTCTTTTGGACACGGTTAGGTCTATGCTGAGTCATTCAACACTCCCTAATTCTTTTTAGGGATATGCTTTACAAACCGATATGTACATTCTAAATGATATACCATCTAAGTCGGTTCCTAAAACATCGCATGAGTTGTGGACCGAGCGAAAGCCTAGTTTACAACACTTAAGGATATTTGGATGTCCTACGCACGTGTTAAAAGGAAAGACAGAAAAGATAGTGTCCCGTTCAGAGACATGCATATTTGTAGGGTATCCAAAAGGAACAAAAGGATATTATTTCTATAGTCATTCAGATCTTAAAGTATTTGTTTCGACAAATGCTAAATTTCTAGAAGAGGACTATATGAATAACTTTGTGCCTAAATGTAGAATTGTCCTGAATGAGCTTTCAGGAGATACAATTCCACAAGAGGTTTCACTACCAAGCCCAATTGTAAGTTCCGTACTAACACAAGATCAACAATCTACCATAACTCATCGTAGTGGGAGGGTTAGTAGACAACCCGAGAGATACATCGGTCTAGGAGAATCTGTAAAGAATCTTCCGGATGATAATGATCCCTATACGTACAATAAAGCAATAAAAGATGTTGATTGTCACCATTGGCAAAAGACAATGAAATCCGAAATTGAATCTATGTTCAAAAACAAAGTCTGGTCTCTTATAGACTTGCCTAAAGAGATAAAACCCATCGGGTGCAAGTGGGTATACACGAGAAAAGAGGAATGGATTTAAAAGTGGAAACCTTTAAAGCTTAATTGGTAGCTAAAGGTTATACACAGAAGGAAGGTATCGATTATGAAGAAACCTTCACTCTTGTGGCCATGCTTAAATCCTTTAAGATACTCTTATCCATTGTGGCATCTCTAGACCTAGAGATTTGGAAAATGGACGTAAAAATAACTTTCCTTAATAGAAGTCTTAACGAAAGCATCCATATGATGCAATTAGAAGGATTCATTGAAAAAAGCCAAGAGGAAAGGGTATGCAAGTTGCAAAGATCCATATATTGATTGAAGCAAGCATCTAGATCCTGGAACATAAGGTTCGATCAAGTCGTGAAAAGTTTTGGATTTATTCAAAACCTTGACAAACCTTGTGTATATCAAAGGATTAAAGGTGACAAGTTAGTTTTCCTAGTTCTTTAGGTTGATGATATACTACTTATGTAGATGTATTGACATCAGTAAAAGAATGGTTAGCAAAACAATTTGATATTAAAGACTTAGGAGAAACAAGTTATATTCTTGGTATCCAAGTCATAAGGGATAGAAAGAATAGAATGATTGTATTATCCCAAGCTTCATACATAGATAAAATCTTGTCTAGGTTTTCCATGTAAGATTCCAAGAAAGGTATGTTACCTTTCAGACATGGGATCAAACTTTCTAAGGAACAAGTTCCTAAGAATGATCATGAAGAGCAATTCATGAGTAGGGTTCCATATGCATCGGCAGTTGGAAGTCTCATGTATGCAATGCTCTATACTAGACCAGATATTTGTTTTACTGTGGGCATAGTTAGCAGGTTTCAATCGAAGCCTGGTCCTGATCACTAGACAGCAGTCAAGCATATTTTCAAGTATCTCAGGAGAATGAAAGATTATATGCTTGTATACTCTATAGGGGATTTAATTCCTGTCGGGTATACAGATTCTGATTTTCAGTTAGATTTTGATTCCAGGAGATCAACATCAGAATCTGTGTTTACTATTGAAGAAGGGGCAGTCATATGGAGGAGTGCCAAGCAATCTTGTATTGTCGATTCCACTATGGAAGCCGAGTATGTTACTGCATGCGAGACTGCTAAAGAGGCTACCTGGCTCCGCCAATTCTTGATTGACTTGGAAGTGGTTCCTGATGTAAATAAGCAGATCACTATCGTTATTTGTTTTTGATAGTACCTAACGTTCTTGGTTTTTCGTCTTGAAGGGTTATTGTGAATAACAAAGAAAGAGATTTTGTTTGTTTCCATCCTCAGGTATACAATTTAAAGAGAGGAAGCCCACACTCCTAGGTGATTCACGTTCGTGATTGGATTTGAAGATCTTACGGATTCAATTCGGCACTAGTTCAATCGTCACGAGGAAAAGGTACAATACTTTTTTATATACATCAATTAATCTAGGGTTAAGGTTCTTGTTATTATAAAGGGAAATTTTTTATTTATACCGAAACCCTAATTTTATTAAATTTTCACGCTTCCGTTGCACTATTTTTCCTTACATCCAAAACTTTGGATTTTGAAATCCAAAAACAATTCTAGATGGACCCACAAATTGGTCTGGTAGAATATATCAAGTGACGCATGCAAGTTTGTGTGGATTGAGGATCTTGGTTGGCTATGTAAATATAAACAACAATATACATAAACTAATCATAATAAACAAATGATTCACTTAGGTCCGATCTATTAATTTTAGTTCATTCCACTAAAGAACTAAAATTGAACTCTTAAACAAAGATAAAGTAAGTTAATGTTCCTTGTTCATACCTTAAACAATCTTAATGGAGATGGTGTATCCTCGTGAAGAACACCAGCAATCGTCAAGAGCTCATAGACCGCCTATATCCATGTTACCATATTTACTCATATGACCACATTTTGAACTTGGATATTTTGACTTGTCCATAAGCCATATTTCAATAGAGATTTCTGAATACATAACGTTAAGATTTAATATCTAGCACCTCAAAATATCCATATGATGGTATTCTACTCACATTCAATAAATGGAGCTTTGATGTCCATATCTATAAATGAAGTCCTCTATCAATTAACAAATGAATACCACCAAACCATTGAGGATAGACTATGCTATATAATCTTACTAATTGATAACTCAAATGATAACACTTGTAATTGTAAGTTCATCATTTATCTCTGGATTGAGATAGACTCTCCGATTGTCTTCAAATGAAAACTTTTATCCATTGATAGTTCTGGATAAAATATCTCACTATAATCCTATTCAATGCACTTAGTGCACTAGATTATTATATAAAGACACTTTCACTTTGATGATTTTAGACTCATCACAACACATTTGATCCCACTCAAATGCTAGCAAAAGAATTTACAAGTTTAACAATATAAAGGCGCTCAACCTTTATCTTAAGTTGTGAATATTGTTCAAGATTAACTAAAGAATTGTATCTATATCATAAATATCCAGATGTACGAACAATTCTTAATTTCTCATCGTATTTTGACCTTTTAATTATTTACTTTTGACAATTATATTAATTTAACTATAAATGCTATAAGATTTGTTAAACTATAAGTCATTTAATTAACATGTAAAGATCGTCAAATACATTATTACACTTATGCTACTGTGTATAATCCCAACAATCTCTTACTTGCTCTATAGCAAATGTGTCATATCTCTTATCCCTCTGTTTTCCAGGTGCCCATCAAAACTCTTTTTTGGTAGAGCCTTTGTGACACGATCCGCTAGATTTTCTGCTGACGCTATCTTTCTTTCAATATGTTTCCCTCTCATATGACTTCTTGGCTCTCTTGAATTAGCCAATGCCCCACTGTTATCATAGTAGATAGTGATCTACTTATTCACATTAGAAACCACTTCCAAGTCAATCGAGAATTAGAGGAGACAGGCAGCCTCTTTAGCAACTTTGCATACGGCAACATACTCCGATTCCATGTTGGAATTAGTAAGACAAGATTGGTTAATACTCCTGAATATGACTGCCCCTCCTCTAAGAGTAAACACAGATCATGATGTTAATCTCTTGGATTCAGAATCTGACTGGAAATCAGAATCTGTATACCTAACGGGAATAAAATCTCCTCTATAGTACACAAGCATATAATTTCTTATTCTCTTGAGATACTTGAAAATATGCTTGACTGCCGCCTAGTGATCAAGACCAAGTTTCGATTGAAACCTGATAACTGTGCCAACAACAAAATAAATATATGGTCTAGTGTAAAGCACTACATAGATGAGACTTTCAACTGCCGAGACATATGGAAACCTACTCATGAATTGATCCTTAGAAAGTTTGATTCATGCCTGAAGGTAACATACCTTTGATATTTTTGTATACAGGTTTTGAATAAATCCAAAACCTTTCACAACTTGATCGAACTTTATGTTCCAGGATCTGGATGCTTGCTTCAGCCTATATATGGATCTTTGCAACTTTCATACCCTTTCCTATTGGCCTTTTTCAATGAATCCTTATGGTTGCATCATATATATGCTTTCATCAAGACTTTTGTTAAGGAAAGTTGTCTTGATGACTATTTGCCAAATCTCTAGATCTAAAGATGTTGCAATGAATAAGAGTATCATAATGGATTTAAGCATGGCCACCGTTTTGGGATTATGCTCGATGGCAAGAGTATAATAATGTCTTCGACAATCTTTTCATATTAATAAAGTGATTTCTAGTTTATCAAATCTTATTGCATTTATAGTTTAATTATTATAAATATCAAAAGTAAATAATCATAAGGTCAAAAGACCATGAGAAAAGAAGAATTTTTCATACATCTAGATATGTATGAGGTATACAATATTCTTTAGCAAGTCTTGAATAATATTCACAACTTAAGATAATGGTTGGGCGCCTTTATCTTGTCAAAATTGTAGATTCTTTTGTTATCAATTGAGTGGGATCAAATGTGTTATGATGAGTCTAAAAATCATCAAAGTGTGGTGTCTTTGGGCAAAAGAATATAGTGCAATGGGTGCATAGAATTGGATCACAATGAAATATTTTATCAAGAACCTTTAATGGATAAAAGTTTTTATTTGAAGACAATCAGAGAGTCAATCTTAATTCTGAGATAAATGATGGACTTATGGTTGCAAGTGTTATCATTTGAGCTATCAATGAGTACGATTATATAGCATAGTCTATCCTCAATAGTTTGGTGGTATTCATTTATTAATCGATAGAGGATTTCATTTATAGATATGAATATCGTGGCTCCATTTATTAAATGAGAGTTGAATATCATCATATGGATGTTTGAGGTATTGGATATTAAATCTTAACGTTAAGTTTTCAATAGTGTCTATTGAAACATGGCTTCTGGACAAGTCAAAATATTCAAGTTCAAAATGAAGTCATATGAGTAAATATGGTAACTTGAAGAGTTATAGGCGGTCTATGAGCTCTTGGCCATTACTGATATTCTTCACGAGGATACATTTTCTCCATTAAGATTGTCTAGGGTATGAATGATAAATATTAACTTATTCTATCTTTATTTAAGAGTGCAATTTTAGTTCTTTAGTGGAATGAACTAAAATTAATAGATCGGACCTAAGTAAATAATTTATTGATTGTGATTGGGTTGTGTTTATTGGAGCTTAAATTTATATAGCCCGCCAAGATCCCAAATCCACACGAACTTGCATGGATCACTTGATATATTCTACCAGACCAATTTAGAGGTCCATCTAGAATTGTATTTAGGCATGTGGACCTGTTTCTTTTTGTAAGAGTGGGTCTAGTTCACATGTGGACTTTTTATTAAGGTGTTACGTTTTAGTTTGTGTTGGCATTAATTCCATATCAAAATGATGTTTACTTGTAATGATTTAGTTGTTTAGATTCATGATGATTCTAGCTTCAAAGAAGGATGAACAACAAGTCAAAGCAAGTTCTAAGTCTACAAAGAGAAATGATGCAATTTGATTCTACAAAGGTATACTAAGACCTTATCTTTCTCTTACAAGGCTTAGGCACACACACACAATTCATTCATATGTGTCCCTGCATCATTGTGCACCATTATAGGCACACACACAATTCATACATTTGTGTCCCTGTATCGTTGTGCACCATTATAGGCACATACATACAATTCATTCATATGTTTCCCTGCATCATTGTGCACCATGTATAACACATTCACACACCTGAAGATGAATGCTCATGCATTGGTATGGAAATAACATGTTTTGGAATATGCATGATTGGAAACTATCTCTATGTAGTTTGCATTCTAGTGTGAATTGTGTTTGTGTGTGTATATGTTTGTATAATGTGGATATTGAAACTAAATTTAGTCTTAAATCATTCTTGATTGAGTTCTGCTCATTTCGGTTACTCATACTATTGATTTCAAGTTCTTAGTCAAAATATACTACACTTTCAACTCATGTTGCGTACACTGTCTTCGTAATCATATGTCAAGTCGAATTATTATTGTCTGGGTTGAGTATATTATATGTCCATGTCCGTGTGAGAGTTACGGGTTGTAATCCACAAACAGATTCAAATTCTGAGTTCGGAGGCAGGAGAACGGTCGAAGAACGCGAAAGAAGGGCGAAGGAGAAAGAAGTCAGCATAGCACTTCTTTCCCGAGATGACATGTGGCCATCTCGGGGCAGAAGGCTTGCTGCTCCGAGATTCCCATGAGCCATCTCGGGCAGCAAGCATGCTTGGCTGCTTCTTGCCCCTCTTGGTCAATTCACATGTCAAAGTTTCCCTCTCCTTTATAAACTCTTTCCCTCTCACATTTAATTCTAAGAAGAAATTCAAACTAGTGTGCAGAAATTTTCTCTCTACATTTTCTCACCTTCCACACACCATAACTTCTTCATTTGAACTCTAATTTGAGTGATTCAAAGTTGAAAGTGTTTGTATATTCATCCTCCATCTTTTCTCTGATGGTTTGAGTGAGTTTTGTTGCTTTATTTAGAGTCTAAACACACAAAAACGGGACTGCACCTAAATCAACTAAAGTATTGATTTTCTCTCAAAGTTTTCTTTTAAAACTTGGTCAATTGCCTTGGATTTTCTTCTTCAACATATATTTGTATATTGTGAGTGTTTTGATTTGATTTTTGAACTCTTTCAAAGCTAGATTAAATTTCAATTGAAATCATACATGTTGAGTTAGGTTTTGATTTTTGCCTATGTTTCACATGTTTGGGATTGTATTATGCTAGCTTTGATTCTAGGACTATTTTATGATCTTTGATTGATTGATTTTGTGAAAAATAGTTCCTCACATGTACTAGGCTCTCTTGTCCGAAATTCTCACATAATACATGTGTTTTTGTTGAATCTATGATTGGGAATATGCTCTAGAACTTTAGCTTAAATCTAATTGACTTTGTCATATGATTTTAACATGTTTTGGTTTGTGTGATTTAAACTTGATTTTGTGATCTATTGAACATATCTTGTGATTCAAGTTTAGATCTATGCATGTATCTAGGTTTTGATTAATATTGAACATTTCTTACATAATCCAGATTGATTACACATGCATGATAAACTAGACTATATTTGATTTGTGCATTCATGCTCATGTCTAGTATTTTCCATAGGATGTGTTGATCATATCATTCTATGTTGCATGCTTGTTTGCGTTTTACATTCATGATCACCTAGATGCCTTGTTCGAAAGAAGTCTTGACAATAGGTGTGAGACCTATAGTGTTGCGCAAAAGGTCTTGGCAAGAGGCGTGAGGCCTTGGATTGTCGAGCAAGAAAGACTTGGCTAGAGTCGGGAGAACTCGGATAGTCGAGCAAGAAGTCTTGCCTAGAGTCGGGAGGACTCAGATAGGTGAGCGAGGAAGACTTGACTAGAGTCGTGAGGACTTAGTTGAGCAAGAAGTCTTGCCATGGGTCGTGAGGATCCTGATAAGGTGAGCGAGGAAGTCTTGACAAGAGGTGTGAGGCCTCGGATCGTTGAGCATAGGGCGACAACTTCTATAGTAGGATAGGAGGGTAGTTTCTAGGTGAAGAGGTCACTTGAGAGATTGTACTTGTTTTATCTACTTGTGGATTTTGTTTGCCGGTGGCTGCTAGCCCCGTGGATGTTTCCTCTTCGGAGGTTTACCACATTATATCTTGTGTTAACTTTTCTCTATCCCTATCTCTTTAATATTTGTATTGTGGATAGAACTCTTTATGTATGTTGACTTCCTTTCTATTATATAGATTGTGTATGTGTTACAATTATCTGTTTGTATCACACTTTACTTGTATTTATATATTGAGTAATTGTCTTTGATTAATATATATATTATGATACAAGCAATCTTAAGGGACAAACTTTTCTTTGTTTATAAGGGACTCAAAAAGGGTGTCTAACCTATTCACCCCCCCCCCCCCCCTTTCTAGGTTAGCCTTGAGCATTTAATTGTGTTTATATTTTCAATTGGTATCAGAGCAGGGCACTAGATTGCACTTAGTGTGAGTCCAGGGTGATACATTCACTGTTTTTGCAAGGTGTCTGAAGTCATGGGTTTACAAGATGATGTAATGGTGGAAGGAGCCTCAAATACTAGGCCACCATTACTTCATGGCACTAACTATGGGTATTGGAAGTTGAGGATGGAAGCGTACATCCACTCTATTGATGAAAGGGCTTTGATGGTAGTGAAAGAAGGTTATAGTCCTCCTACCAAGGTTCAAGAGGATGGAACCATGATACTCAAGCCAAGGAGAGAATGGACAACAAATGAGTTTAGGGTTGCTAAATGGCACCATCGTGCTATGAATGCCATCTTTGGAGTAGTTGATGGGCATCAATTCTCCTACATTCAAAATCTTGAATCCGTAAATGAATCTTGGGATACTCTCCAAGTTACTAATGAAGGAACCTTAGCGGTGAAGAAATCGAGGCTTCAAATGTTGGCATCACAATTTGAAGTTTTAAGTATGGGTGAAGAAGAAAATTTTGAAGACTTACAATTACTGCTTCTTAACATAGCTAACCAATGTCAAGCACTTGGAGTACCTATCTCAAAAGAGCGTTTAAATTGGAAAATCCTTAGGTCTCTTCCTAAGAAATTCAAATCAAAGGCGACGACCATTGAAGAAAGCAAGGATGTGGATAGTATGAACATCGATGAGTTGCTTGGGTCTATCCAAACTTATGAGATGTACTTGAAGCCAAAGATGATAAGTAAGGGAATCGCTCTCAATTCTATTGAGGAGGAGAGTGATGATGAAAATGAAGAGACGTCACTCTTGGTTAGAAGGCAAGAAGTTTCTAAAGAAGAATGCCAAGCCTAGAGGCAAGTCTTCTAAGGAAAAAGGAGTCAAGAGAACATCATCTCCAAGGATTGAGAAGAATAGTCAAGTCATGAACAAGAAAGAGGTTCAATGCTATAATTGTCATGGTTTTGGTCACTTTGCTAGTGAGTGCACCAAGAAGCCATCTAAGAAAGACAAGAAAGGCAAAGTGTTGGGGGCTACTTGAAGTGATGATAACTCTAGTGATAATGAGAGCTCTAGTAGTGATTCTTCAAGTGAAGAAGAGTTGGTGAACAACTTTATAGCTTTAACGGCTTCTCATTCTCCACTAGATGTTGATGATACAATATCTTTGAATAAGAACCTTGATGCAAATCATGATGGAAGTTCTAGTTCCATTCCTACTAATCTTGAGTTGTTGAAAAGGATAGAAAAGCTTGAAGAAGCAAGAGATAATGCTCAAAGAGAAGTAGTTGAGAAGGATGATTTGATCAAGAAGCAACTAGATGAGTTTGTGGTTGTTACTCATAGACTTCTTGGTGAAAAAGGTGATATTTTGAAGAAGTTTAGAGAACTTGAGAAGATAAACCTTAAGAAGGATAATGTGATATCTTCTTTGAGGAAGAGAGAACAATAATTGATGGAAGAGATAGACACGGCTAAGGAGGCTATCAAGGACTTAGTGAATGATTCGGTTAATGTGTCTAGTGTTAGGAATCTTGTTAACTCTCATAGTGGTGAAGACGACTTGGTAGTTGAAGAGGAGCTCTTGGAAGTACCACTTCCTACACACTTTGATAAAGTCGTGATTGATAAGAAACCACACAAGAAGAGAAGATCAAAAGCCAAGAAGAAGTTGGAGAACAAGGTATCTTTGCAAACTCCTAGTGAAGCTAGTTCAACTCCAAAAGGTACAATCTTATCTTTTATTCCAATTTGTCTTTATTACAACACAATATGTCACATTAAGCCTAGGTGTTATTAATACATTGAAAAATGCAAATTAGGAAATGAATCTAGGGATAAGGAGATTAAACTTCAACTTGAACATGCTAAGACCTTGAAAGTTGAGAAACATGATAATATTGCTAAGCATGAGAAAAAGTTGTGGAGTAGAAAGAATACTAATATTGTTCAACTTGACAAAGCTTGTGTTGAAAATGTTAAGGAAGAGTGTGTTAATGATATTCTTATTAATCAAGTCATTGAAGGATTTTACTATAGATTTAACATTGTTGTCAAGGATGATATTGGAAATGTTTGTGTAGGTACACCCAAGAACAAGTGGTTCAAGGGTGAGTGCTCTTATCACTAAAATAAGAAGCACATGTGAGATAGATTTGAGGCTATATATTAACTGTGTTGAGAATTCTTGCTTGCTAGCTTTTAATACTCCATGTATTGATATGAACTTGGTTATCTCACATCATGTTTGTTATGATGGTCAAAATTTGTTGATTAACTTTAGAGAAGTTCTTTTGTTATATGTGTTGATTGAGTTGAGATATTATGCTTTTTATACTCTTGTTGTGAAACATCATCAACTTGGTGTCATGAGGACATTCAAGGCTAGAATCTCATAAAAAGGGCGAAAGTATGATATTTGGTGAATATAATGTGCAAAAAGGTATCTCTATACTCTAATGCATATTCTCTTAGATATTCATCTTTTGACTCAATTTTTGACATACATCTCATAGCATGTCATATTAGAGAATTTTGTATAGCATACATATGGTTCTCATTGACATTTGCTATTTTAGGATCTAATAGTGATATTGTTCACATTGATCTTAACTTTGATGATTGCCTGTGTACGGTATATTAAGTGGCATTACTTTTGAAAATATGAGCATCATTTTCTTTGAAAGCTACTCATTAGAGAAGTATTGATCTTGAATAAGTCTATACTTATTGCTCTTAGATCATGTGCTTATGAACTATATAATTTTGGTTTCTAAAATTGCACCTTGCTTCTCTTATATGTTTTGCTAGTAGGTTGAGTTTACTAATATGTAAACATTGGATACACCTTGAAGTTTTTGTGCTTAAGTACATTTAAAATGACCTATGGTTAGTATTCATTTTGGTTCGGCAAAAACATAGAACTCAACGAGCACCTTCATGAAAAGGGCTACACACATTGGTTGTGAAAGCTACCCAATGTTGAAAAGAGCTACACCATTGTGATGAGCGAAAGCCGTCATGAAGTGAATTTCGTTTATGTAAAAACAAAATTGGAAAAATCAAAGAAGTGTTGAAATGAAATCATAAAGAATCTTTGATTCAAATCCTAAAAAGAAAAGGATGAAGGCTTAAAAAGGAGTTTAGTTGAAAATCAAATGAGCTCGGGTTAAAAAACAGAAATGGGATGACGAGCCACATGCACACACACGCTCATATGTTGAAATCTATTCTCTTAAAAGCAAAAATTCCGGTTGATAATCGGTTTGACTTTTTATGGAAAAAGTTTAAGATGAATAGTTGTTGGAAATTATTTGCATGTTGATTATCAAACTACTTCTTGATATATATTTGAAGCATATCTCTCACACACATACTTTGTTTATGAGTATGATGATATTTTAGTAATTATTGAAGAATTATGAGAGAACTTAAAAAATCTTTGTGTATCTCTCTTAGCATATGAAGCTTATTTTTTTGATATTTCTTCAAATTGCTTAAATGTGTGATTGTGTGAACATCTTTGTGAACTTTATGCTATCATTGATTTTAGTTATAGTATTTATCAAGGGGGAGCATTGTATGCTAGACATTGTTCTCTTTTATGATATGTTCACATGCTTCATTTTGTTACATGTTGGCATATTTTGACTTAATAATACTTGTAAGATATTACTCACTATTTTTGTCTTGCATGATGATTCATTCTTAAGTCATATGTCTTTGTGTTTATATATTTGTGACTAATATGCTTGTTTTGTCTTTCACTCACTTTTGTTGTATATATATATAGCATCTTATTTCACAGGAACAAATGGGAAGAGCTAAAGTTACCAGAAGTGGAAATCAATCGAATCCCATTGTGAAAGCCAAGTCTACCTTAAAGGGATCCAAAGCTTCCAGGTCAAAGGATTTAGGGATCTTTGGAACTAAGAAGATATTTCAAGAGAGAGGCATTGACTTAGGTAAATGTAAAGATTCTTATGTTCTTAAATGCATTAAGGATAGGAATTGGGAATCTTGGGTGAGCATGCTAGGAATAGTGAATGATGCTCTTGTTAGAGAGTTTTATCTTGAATATAGAGAGAGTGCCACCTTATTGGATGCTTTGATGGAGATTAAGGGTGTTGTGTTTTAGAGTTAACCCGAAAAACATTAACAAGTTTCTTAGGCTATCTAATGATATTGATTCAAATTTTCGAGATGTTTATGTCATTGAGAATCTAAATATCATGGGTAGAACTCTATTTGACAATACTTCTTTTGAGTGGAAAGGTAGAGCATATATTAGTCAACATGAGTTAACTAAGGCAAGTGCATTTTGGCATCTATTCATTTGCACTAATATTATTGGATCTTCGAATTCAACTGAGTTGAATAAAGGCAAGATCAAAATAGTATATGCCTTAGTGACTAATCAACCTATAAACCTTAGGGATTTACTTATGTTTTATTTGGATAATGCAGCTTTCTCAACTTGAGGAGATAAGAAGCTTGCATTACCGGGGTTTATAACTTCTTTGTATTTAGCTCGTGGTGTTAAGAGTAGTGGAGATGATGTGTTGGTACAACCCTTGGAAAAATATAGTGATAAACGTGTGTCATACATGTCATATAAGGATAAGGGTAAGACATGTGATACTTTTGGACTATTTAGTAGTTCACAAGTTGATGGTCAAGAGACTAGCATAAACATTCTTCCGGATTGGGCTTTACATTTGAAGAAGAAGGTTGATGAGCTTAGTGCTATAGTTGAAAAACAAGATGCTAGAATAAAAGAGTTGGAGGAGTGTATTGCCTCAAGTTCAAGACCACCTCTCAAGCATTATGTTAGGTCAAATACACGCACATCTTTCTTTGGTGGATCTAGTAGCTAGTATTTGAGTCTGCTGGTATGTTTCTTACCTTCTGGCATCATTTCATGTCAAAAAGGGGGAGAAAGAGTTGTTAAGAGTTGCTAGTTACTTAGTTTCCATTTTATGTTTTTTTTTGTGAACTTTTGAACTTTCAATGGCATGTAATAATTAGTCTTAAGATTTGGTAAATAATTCTTGTATTTGGCATGTATTAAGGGGGAGATACATGTATTTGTGAACATAATTGTATATTCTTATCCATATTATATGTTGCCATTTGTTGTTTTTCTCTTGTATATGCATTATGCTTTGAGATGATTTGTAGGTTGCTTCAAGAGAAGATCAAGATGAAGTTCAAGAGTTGGTGAAGATTAGTTATAGGAATCTTACTCATTGTAATGTGAGGGAGTGTTTTTGTGACCTATCTTCATTCTTATATTTGTAGTAAATGTATAGGTGTTTTGACATGTAATTTGCCAAGGGGTAGATTGTTAGGTTTTAGTTTGTGTTGGCATTAATTCTATATCAAAATGATGTTTACTTGTAATGATTTAGTTGTTTAGATTCATGATGATTCAAGCTTCAAAGAAGGATGAACAACAAGTAAAAGCAAGTTCTAAGTCTTTAAAGAGAAATGATGCAATTTGATTCTACAAAGGTATACTAAGACCTTATCTTCCTCTTACAAGGCTTAGGCACACACAAAATTCATTCATATGTGTCCCTGCATCATTGTGCACCATTATAGGCACACACACACAATTCATACATTTGTGTCCCTGCATTGTTGTGCACCACTATAGGCACACACATACAATTCATTCATATGTGACCCTGCATCGTTGTGCACCATGTATAACACATTCACACACCTGAAGATGAATGCTCATGCATTAATATGGAAATAACATGTTTTGGAATCTGCATGATTGGAAACTATCTATATGTAGTTTGCATTCTAGTGTGAATTGTGTTTGGGTGTGTATATGTTTGTATAACATGGTTATTGAACTTAAATTTAGTCTTAAATCATTCTTGATTGAGTTCCGGTCATTTCGGTTACTCATACTATTGATTTCAAGTTCTTAGTCAAAAGATACTACACTTTCAACTCATGTTGCATACATTGTCTTCGTATTCTTATATCGAGTCGAATTATTATTTTCTGGGTTGAGTATTTTATATGTTCATGTCCGTATGAGAGTTATGGTTTGTAATCAACAAATGGATTTGAATTCCGAGTTCGGAGGCCGGAGAACGGTCGAAGAACTCGAAGGAAGGTCGAAGGAGAAAGAAGTCAGCATATCACTTCTTTCCCGAGATGGCGCGAGGCCATCTTGGGGCAGAAAGCCTGCTGCCCCGAGATGCACATGAGCCATCTCGGGCTGCAAGCATGCTTGACTGCTTCTTGCCCCTCTTGGTCATTTCACATGTCCAAGTTTCCCTCTCCTTTATAAACTCTTTCCCTCTCACATTTAATTCTAAGAAGAAATTCAAACTACTGTGCAGAAATTTTCTCTCTACATTTTCTCATCTTCCAAACACAATAACTTCTTCATTTGAACTCTGATTTGAGTGATTCAAAGTTGAGAGTGTTTGTCTATTCATCCTCCATCTTTTCTTTGAAGGTTTGAGTAAGTTTTGTTACTTTTTTGGAGTCTAAACACATAAAAACGGGACTGCACCCAAATCAGCTAAGGTATTGATTTTCTCTCAAAGTTTTCTTTTAAAACTTGGTCAATTGCCTTGGATTTTCTTCTTCAACATATATTTGTATATTGTGAGTGTTATGATTTGAGTTTTGAACTCTTTCAAAGCTATATTGAATTTCAATTGAAATCATACATGTTTAGTTAGGTTTTGATTTTTGCCTATGTTTCACATGTTTGGGATTGTATTGTGCTAGCTTTGATTCTAGGACTGCTTTATGATCTTTGATTGATTGATTTTGTGAAAAATAGTTCCTCACATGTACTAGGCTCTCTAGGCCGAAATTCTCACATAATACATGTGTTTATGTTCTTATGAGCTATTCATGTGTTTTTGTTGAATCTATGATTGGGAATATGCTCTAGAACTTTAGCTTAAATCTAAATGACTTTGTAATATGATTTTAGCATGTTTTGATTTGTGTGATTTAAACTTGGTTTTGTGATCTATTGAACATATCTTGTGATTCATGTTTAGATCTATGCATGTATCTTGGTTGTGATTAATATTGAACATATCGTACATAATCTAGATTGATTACACATGCATGATAAACTAGACTATATTTGATTTGTGCATTAATGCTCATGTCTAGTATTTTCCATAGGATGTGTTGATCATAGCATTCTATGTTGCATGCTTGTTTGCATTTGTCATTCATGATCACCTAGATGCCTTGTGAGAAGAAAGTCTTGACAATAGGTGTGAGACCTATGGTGTTGAGCAAGAAGTCTTGGCAAGAGGCGTGAGGCCTTGGATTGTCAAGCAAGAAAGTCTTGGCTAGAGTCGGGAGGACTCGAATAGTCGAGCAAGAAGTCTTGCCTAGAGTCTGGAGGACTCGGATAAGTGAACGAGAAAGTCTTGACTAGAGTCGTGAGGACTTAGTTGAGCAAGAAGTCTTGCCTTGGGTCGTGAAGATCCAGATAAGGTGAGCGAGGAAGTCTTGACAAGAGGTGTGAGGCCTCGGATTGTTGAGCATAGGGCGACAACTTCTGGAGTAGGATAGGAGGGTAGTTTCTAGGTGAAGAGGTCACTTGAGAGATTGTACTTGTCTTATCTACTTGTGGATTTTGTTTGCCGGTGGCTGCTAGCCCGTGGATGTTTCCTCTTCGGAGGTTTACCACGTTATATCTTGTGTCAACTTTTCTCTATCCATATCTCTCTAATATTTGTATTGTGGATAGAACTCTTTATGTATGTTGACTTCCTTTCTATAATATAGATTGTGTATGTGTTACAATTACTTGTTTGTATCACACTTTACTTGTGTTTATATATTGATTAACTGTTTTTAATTAATATATATATTGTGATACAAGCAATCTAGAGGGAGAAACTTTTGTTTGTTTCTAAGGGAGTCAAAAAAGGTGTCTAACCTATTCACCCCACTCTAGGTTAGCCTTGAGCATTTAACCGTGTTTGTATTTTCATAAGGTCCAGTGGATTTAATGAAATAAGAAAAATAATTTATATGCCTATATAATGTCATGGGCGGCAAGGCTAATATATAAAAGCATAATATATTATTTTTTATTTTATTATTTAATTAAATAGAAATTAATCAATTTGTTGATTAATTAATTATTTAATTAAAAGTCAAAATCTTTTTGCTAATAGAAGAAGGTCTCCTAATTTTATACTAATGTTAGTAGTATAATTAATATTAAAGATTATATTTGATAAGTAGATAAATAAAAGGAATTATTTATCTAGTCAAATTAGTAAATCTTTAATATGATCATAAATACTCTAATGAGTTAGATTCAGAGTCTTGGTGTAGAGTAGAGTTCTTCTTTGAAAATGGATTATTTTTCTCCAAGTAAATCCACCTAAGGAAAAGATTCTTGCCAACCAAGTAAATCATTCATAGGAAAAGATTTGTGATCCTATATATACCGCCTTGATAATTTCGGCCAGCCCTAGAATTCTTAGAGTGAAAATTTTGGCCAAGGCATAGGTGGAGACAACTTGAAAGAAGTTTTTTTTATTATTTTGCTTTTATAGTTAAAAAAAATTCATGCAACTATAGGTTTGAATTCGGACAAGAAGTGAAAAAAAGGGAACGTTTTTGTTTTCGATAGTACACTGGTATTCTTTAAATCAAAAGGGTTTTGTGTACAAAATCGAATTGGGTTCACGCGAGTTACAATCAAGTAGATTGATAATTCACAAGTGACCGGACATTATTGGATTTTTCTCTTGGAGGATTATTGTGACTAACAAAGAGAAATATTTTGTTTGTTTCCATCCTCAGGTATACAATTTAAAGAAAGGGAGCCCACACTCCTAGGTGATTCACGTTCGTAATTGGATTTGAAGATCTTACGGATTTAATTCGGTGCTAGTTCAATCGTGACGAGAAATAGGTACGATACTTTTTTTATACATCAATTAATCTAGGATTAAGGTTCTTGTTATTAAAAAGGGAAATTTTTTATTTATACTAAACCCTAATTTATTTTTTTTTACACTTCCGTTGTGCGATTTGTTAGGATTATGCTCGATAGCAAGAGTGTAATATTGTAATTAACAATCTTTTCATATGAATAAAGTGATTTCTAGTTTAACAAATCTTATAGCATTTATAGTTTAATTATTATAATTGTCAAAAGTAAATAATAATAAGGTCAAAAGACTATGAGAAAAGAAGAATTATTCACACATCTGGATATGTATTAGGTAGACACAATTCTTTACTTAGTCTTGAATAATATTCACAACTTAAGATAAAAGGTTGGGCGCCTTTATCTTATCAAATTTGTAGATTCTTTTGCTAGCTTTTGAGTGGGATCAAATGTGCTATGATGAGTCTAAAATCATCAAAGTGTGGTGTCTTTGGGCAAAAGAATCTAGTGCACTGGATGCATTGAATAGGATAAAAATGAAATACTTTATCTAGAACTGTCAATGGATAAAAGTTTTCATTTGAAGACAATCGGAGAGTCTATCTTAATTCTGAGATAAATGATGAACTTATGGTTGCAAGTGTTATCATTTGAGCTATCAATGAGTATGATTATATAGTATAGTCTATCTTCAATAGTTTGGTGGTATTCATTTGTTAATTGATAGAGGACTTCATTTATAGATATGGACATCGTGGCTCCATTTATTGAATGAGAGTAGAATACCATCATATGGATGTTTTGAGGTATTGGATATTAAAAATCTTAACGTTAAGTTTTCATTAGTGTCTATTGAAACATGGCTTCTGGACAAGTCAAAATATTCAAGTTCAAAATATAGTCATATGAGTAAATATGGTAACTTGGAGAGCTATAGGCGGTCTATGAGCTCTTGGCGATTACTGGTATTCTTCACGAGGATACACATTCTCCAATAAGGTTGTCTAGGGCATGAATGAGTAACATTAACTTATTCTATTTTTATTTAAGAGTTCAACTTTAGTTCTTTAGTAGAATGAACTAAAATTAAATAGATCGGACATCAGTGAATCATTTATTGATTGTGATTGGGTTGTGTCTGTTGGAGCTTAAATTTAGATAGCCCGCCAAGATCCCCAATCCACACGAACTTGCGTGGATCACTAGATATATTCTACTGGACCAATTTAGGGGTCCATCTAGAATTGTATTAAGGAATGAGAACTTGTTTCTTTTTATAAGAATAGGTCTAGTTCACATGTGGACTTTTTATTAAGGTCCAATGGATTTAATAAAATAAGAAAAATAACATATGGCTCATATATATGGTATAGGCGGCAAGGCTATTAAGAGTAGCTTAAATATATTATTTATTTTTTATTATTTAATTAAATGGAAATTAATTAATTTATTGATTAATTAATTATTTAATTAAAAGTCAAAATATTTTTCCTAATAGGAGATGGTCTCCTAAAACTGTACTATTGTTGGTAGTATAGTTAATGTTAAAGACTTTATTTGATAAGTAGATAAATAAAAGGAATTATTTATCTAATCAAATTAGAAGTCTTTAATATGGTTACAAACACACTATTGAGTTGGATTAGGAGTCTTGGTGTAGGATAGAATTCTTTTTTGAAAAGGATTCTTAACCACCAAGTAATTCTATCTAAGGAAAGGATTCTTAACAACCAAGTAAATCCTTCTTAGGAAAAGAACTAAGTCTCCTAATTATATTAAGTTAACTTTCGGCCAGCTATGTATATATATGAGGAGGATAGAATTCCTTTTAAAAAAGGATTCTTAAGTACCAAATAAATCCACCCGAAGAAAGGATTCTTACCAACCAAGTAAATCCTTCTTAGAAGAGAACTTATTACCCTCTATATAGGTTTGGAATATTCGGCCAGGTCTAAGATTTTTTATGATGAAAATTTCGGCCATGCCTAGGTAATTTTCAAGAGATAATTTCGCATAGCAAGAGAAAATTTTTAGGGAGAAAAATTCGTTTTTGCTCTAGACAAAATTCAATCAACTCATAGAAAAAGGGTGTGGAATTCGGCCAAGGAGAAAAGAGAAAAAGAGAACGTTTTTGTTTTCGCTAGTACACTAGTATCCTTTACAACAAAAGGGTTTTGTGTACAACATCGAATCAAGGTTCACACAAATTTCAATCAAATTGATTGATAATTCACAAGTGGCCGGACGTTCTTGATTTTTCTCATGGAGGATATTTGTAACTAACATCGAAATAGAGTTTGTTTGTTTCCATCCTTACGTATACAATTTAAAGAAAGGGAGCCCATACTCCTAGGTGATTCACTTTCATGATTGGATTGGAAGATCTTGCGAAATCAATTCGGCGCTTGTTCAATCGTCACGAGAAAAAGGTACGACACTTTTTATATACGTCAATTAATCTAGGGTTAAGGTTCTCGTTGCATAAAAGGGAATTTTTTTTTTTTATAAGCAAACCCTAATTTCATTTTTATCACGCTTCCGTTGCGTTTTGAACCTATTTTTTCCTTACAATTGGTATCAAAGGCAAGTTGTACCCTTGATTAATTGATGTATGTGTTCAAGTATCTTTCTTTTATTGTATATATGCATGTTTTAGAAAGATATGACACTCTAGGTATTCACATATATATTTACATTGGAATGTATATATATATATATATATATATATATATATATATATGTTTTATCTGTGGTTTTTTATTGCTTAATTTTGGTCCTCGAATTTCAATGTAATTTTGTTTTGGGATTGTAACAAGAACGGTGGTCTATCATCGCCATAATTTCCTTCTTGGTAGTTGCTAAGTTTTTTTTTTATTTTGTTGTTGTAATAAAAAAAACTGCAGTATTTTATTATTTAAACTCTTCTGTAATACATTCAAGTGTCGAAGACTCGAAGGTTTGAAGAATTAGGAGCAACCGGAACAAGTTTACGACCGTGCGAGCCGTAACAAAGAACGTGCGTGCGAAGAGCGCTCAGCCACGTTTGTTGTGGCATGGTCTGCACACGGCAACCCTTTTGGTAGCCATGGGCTGCACAGGGCAGCCCATTGTTAGCCATGGGCTGTGCATGGTTGCCCTTTATGGGTTTGTGGCATGCGCACGCCCATGGGTAAGGGCGAAGGGTGCGCACGCCCATGGAAGGTAGCCGAGGGAGTCCTTACGATAAAGGTCACGTGAAGACTTGTTCGTCAAGAAAGGAGTTCTTGTATTCCAAGATATATGTAATTTACTTATTTTTCTAGGATGGACCAAAATTGTAGCTATTTATATTTTTGTAAATATTGCAATGTTTGTCATTGTTTGATAACATGTCATATAGAATAGGAGTGCCACTCATATATCTTTTTTGGTATGAACATGCATTGAATGGTTTAAGTATCTAAATTGGCATCTAGATAACTTGGTAAATCATTATTTGGAATTCGATCACATACCTTAAACAATTGAGTGGGAGAAGGTGTTTTGGAACACCTACGGCCTCCAAGTTTAGTTGAGCTTTATGTTTCGTGAATAACCTCCCAAGAGGCATTCATGAATGGAATTTAGAAAGATACTTCCTTACAATGATAGACTAGACAATTAGCCCAAACGATATCTACTCCCAAAGGAGGGATATTCGTGAGGGATTATATTGAAGGTCGATAACTTGGTAACACACTTAATGTAATTTTATTAATATCCTCACATGAGTTCTTGTTAATAAAATTGTAAGAATTAAATAGAAAACGTTGGTTGTTATGTTAACAATTAGGTGAGACCTAGTCCAACTAGTAAATGGTGTGTACTCCCAAAGGAGGCGTGACATTTATGGGTGTTGGATCACAGTTGAATTTTTACGATTGAATTATTTTATTTAATTCAAGATAAATATTCAAAAGTGCTATATCGTGATCGTTTACTTATATAATTTTTGTTATTATAAAGAAATCATGACCCCATCCCTAATCAAATTCCTAAAGATAATACTTTAACTGATGATAATTATGTCACATGGAAAAAGGAATATTGGGTTGTTGTTGCAAGCTGAAAAGTATAAGTTCATTCTGTATATTCCTTAACCACCAAACTAGTGAATGTAACTCAGGAAGCAAAGAGATAAGTATCAGTAGTGGAAGTCTTCAGATGAGATAGCTAAATGTACGTTACATTATGGTCATCATCTCTGACGTGTTGCAATAGAACCATGAAGGAATGTAGACTGCAACCGATATAATGATGTCTCTAGAGGAGATGTTTGCTATGAGGTCTAGGATGACTAAGAGAGAGAGAGACATTGATTGCTTTTATGAATCTTAGGACGAAACCTGGACAGGGTGTATGATAAAAGTCATAGCACATCTCAACATTACTGAACTGAATGGTGCTAAGATAGATGGTGAGACAAAAATTGACATGATTGTCAACTTATCGGATTCCTTTGATCAATTCAAGTTGGACTACACCTTGAATAATAAGGAATACACCTTGCAAGGCCTGATACAAGATATTCAAAGCACCAAGATAATCCTTGTGAAAGGCAAGGGTAAAGAGATTCATATGCTTGGTAAGTTGATACTATTAAAGACCCGTAAGAAGGTCAAGAGAAAACAGAAGAAAAAGCAACTTGAGCCTTCTTAGAAGGAGACCAAGATCAAAGGAAAGTGGTTCTTTTGTGGTGAAAAGGGTCAAAAGAATAGACCGAATAAGAATGAATTCAACTTGCATTTAGGAAATGGAGCGTTGATGTCCACTAGTGTAGTGGGAGTTATTAGAATCAATTTTTATTCTTATAGGCATTTAGTTTTAAATAAACATTCATTATGTACCACAATTCAAGAGGAATTTAATTTCGGTCTCTTAAATAAATAAATTTGGATATTCGGTTACTTTTAATAAAAGTTTTATTATTAGTAAGAATAACAAATTTGTTTGTAAAGGTACATTGGAAAACGGTTTATTCTATTTGCATGAAAATATCTCTCACTTGTTAGACATGGAATCAACGGAACCTAATCATAAAAGAGTAAAATTATCAAAAAGATGAAACCTACCTATGGCATTTGCGCTTAAGTCATATCAACCATAATAGGATTAAAAGATTGGTATGTTAAGTGACTTAAAGGTTGATGATCTACCAACTTGTGAATCTTGTTTGGAAGGCAAAATGACCAAAAGGTCGTTTACGACCAAAGGCGCTAGAGCCATCGAATGTTTAGGATTGATACACACTGATATGTTTGGACCTATGAGCATTCAAGCTAGAGGTGGATATGAGTACTTCATCACTTTCACGGATTATCACTCAAAATTTGGCTATGTGTATCTCATGAGACATAAGTCGGATGCTTTTGATATGTTCAAAGCATTTAAAGTTGAAGTAGAAAATCAGCTTGAGAAACGCATAAAAATCTTGAGGTCTGATCGTGGTAGAGAATATCTATCTAGTGAGTTTTAGCAATATCTTATTGATAATGGGATAATTTCTCAGTTTTCTGCACCAGGCACACCTCAACAAAATGGAGTGGCAGAAAGTAGATATAGAACTCTTTTGGATATGGCTATGTCTATGTTGAGTTATTCAATGCTCCCTAATTCTTTTTGGGGATATGATTTACAAACTGCAATGTACATTCTAAACGATGTACCATCTAAGTCGGTTATTAAAACACCACATGAGTTGTGGACCGGGCGAAATCCCAATTTACAACACTTAAGGATATTTGGATGTCCTACGCACGTGTTAAAAGCAAAGACAGTAAAGCTGGAGTCCCGTACAAAAACATGCATATTTGTAGGGTATCCAAAAAGAACAAAAGGATATTATTTTTATAGTCCTTCAGATCTTAAAGTATTTATTTCGACAAATGCTAAATTTTTGGAAAATGACTATATGAATAATTTTGTGCCTAAAAGTAGAATTGTCCTGAATGAGCTTTTCGGAGATACAATTCCACAAAAGGTTTCGCAACCAAGCCCAATTGTAAGTTCCGTACCAACACAAGATCAATAATCTACCATACCTCGTCGTAGTGGGAGGGTTGTTAGACAACCCAAGAGATACATCGGTCTAAGAGAATCTTTCGGATGACGATGGCCCCTATACGTACAAGAAAGCAATGGAAGATGTTGATTGTCGCCATTGGCAAAAGGCAATGCAATCCAAAATTAAATCTATATTTAAAAACAAAGTCTGGTCTCTTATAGACTTGCCTATAGGGATAAAACCCATCGGGTGCAAGTGGGTATACAAGAGGAAAAGAGGAATGGATGGTAAGGTGGAAACCTTTGAAGCAAGATTGGTAGCTAAAGGTTATACACACAAGGAATGTATCGATTATGAAGAAACCTTCTCTCCTGTGGCCATGCTTAAATCCATTTGGATACTCTTATCCATTACGGTATATCTAGACCTAGAGATTTGGCAAATGGACGTCAAGACAACTTTTCTTAATGGAAGTCTTGACGAAAGCATCTAAATGATGCAACCAGAAGGATTCATTGAAAAGGGCCAAGAGGAAAGGGTATGCAAGTTGCAAAGATCCATATATGGATTGAAGCAAGCATCCAGATCCTGGAACATGAGGTTCGATCAAGCTGTAAAAGGTTTTGAATTTATTCAAAACCTTGATGAACTTTGCGTATACAAAAGGATTAAAGACGACAAGTTGGTTTTCCTAGTTCTTTACGTTGATGATATACAACTCATCGGAAACGATGTAGGTGTATTGACATCAATAAAAGAATGGTTAGCAAAACAATTTTATATAAAGAACTTAGGAGAAGCAAGTTATATTCTTGGTATCCAAGTCATAAGGGATAGAAAGAATAGAATGATTGCATTATCCCAAGCTTCATACATAGATAAAATCTTGTCTAGGTTTTCTATGCAAGATTCCAAGAAAGGTATGTACTTTTCAGACATGGAATCAAACTTTCTAAGGAACAAGTTCCTAAGAATGAGCATGAAGAGCAATTCATGAGAAGGATTCCATATGCTTCGGCAGTAGGAAGTCTCACATATGCAATGCTTTGTACTAGACCAGATATTTGTTTTGCTGTGGGCATAGTTAGCAGGTTTCAATTGGAGCCTGGTCCTGATCACTGGACGACAGTCAAGCATATTTTTAAGTATCTTAGGAGAACGAGAGATTATATGATTGTATACTCTGGAGGGGATTTAATTCCCATTGGGTATACAAATTCTGACTCCAGGAGATCAACATCAGGATCTGTATTTACTATTGGAGAAAGGTTAATCATTTGGAGGAGTATCAAGAAATCTTGTATTGATGATTCCACCATGGGAGCCGGGTATGTTGCCACATGCGAGGCTGCTAAAGAGGTTGTCTGGCTCTGCCAATTCCTGATTGACATGGAAGTGGTTCCTCATGCGAATAAGCAGATCACTATCTATTGTGACAATAGTGGAGCAGTGGCTAATTCGAGAGAACCAAGAAGTCATAAGAGAGGGAAACACATTGAAAGAAAGTATCATCTTCTAAGGGAAATTGTGCATGGGGGTGACGTGACGATTACCAAAATCGCGTCAGCGTTAAATCTAGCGGATCCCTTTACAAAGGCTCTTCCTCAAAAGATTTTTGATGGGCATCTAGAGAACGTGGGGATGAGAGATATGACACATTTGCTATAGAGAGTGTGGGAGATTGTTAGGATTATGCTCGATAGCAAGAGTGTAATATTGTAATTAACAATCTTTTCATATGAATAAAGTGATTTCTAGTTTAACAAATCTTATAGCATTTATAGTTTAATTATTATAATTGTCAAAAGTAAATAATCATAAGGTCAAAAGACTATGAGAAAAAAAGAATTGTTCACACATTTAGATATGTATGAGGTAGACACAATTCTTTAGTTAGTCTTGAATAATACTTACTGCTTAAGATAGAAGGTTGAGTGCCTTTATCTTGTCAAAGTTATAGATTCTTTTGCTAGCATTTGAGTGGGATCAAATGTGTTATGATGAGTCTAAAATCATCAAAGTGTGGTGTCTTTAGGCAAAAGAATCTAGTGCACTGGGTGCATTGAATAGGATCAAAATGAAATACTTTAACTAGAACTGTCAATGGATAAAAGTTTTCATTTGAAGACAATCGGAGAGTCTATCTTAATCCTGAGATAAATGATGGACTTATGGTTGCAAGTGTTATCATTTGAGCTATCAATGAGTACGATTATATAGCATAGTCTATCCTCGATAGTTTGGTGGTAATCATTTGTTAATCGATAGAGTACTTCATTTATAAATATGGACATCGTGGCTCCATTTATTGAATGAGAGTAGAATACCATCATATGGATGTTTTGAGGTATTGGATATTAAATCTTAACGTTAAGTTTTCAATAGTGTCTTTTGAAACATGGCTTCTGGACAAGTCAAAATATCCAAGTTCAAAATATGGTCATATGAGTAAATATGGTAACTTGGAGAGCTATAGGCGGTCTATGAGCTCTTGGCGATTACTGGTATTCTTCACGAGGATACACTTTCTCCAATAAGGTTGTATAGGGTATGAATAAGTAACATCAACTTATTCTATCTTTATTTAAGAGTTCAATTTTAGTTCTTTAGTGGAATGAACTAAAATTAAATAGATCGGACTTAAGTGAATCATTTATTGATTGTGATTGGGTTGTGTCTATTGGAGCTTAAATTTAGATAGCCCGCCAAGATCCCCAATCCATACGAACTTGCATGGATCACTTGATATATTTTACCGGACCAATTTAGGGGTCCATCTAGAATTGTATTAAGGCATGAGAAATTGTTTCTTTTTTTAAGAATAGGTCTAGTTCACATGTGGACTTTTAATTAAGGTCCAATATATTTAATAAAATAAGAAAAATAATATATGGCCCATATATATGGTATAGGCGGTAAGGCTATTAAGAATAGCTTAAATATATTATTTTTTAGTTTATTATTTTATTAAATGGAAATTAATTAATTTGTTGATTAATTAATTATTAAATTAAAAGTCAAAATCTTTTTCCTAATATGAGATGGCCTCCTAAAACTATACTATTGTTGGTAGTATAGTTAATGTTAAAGACTATATTTGATAAGTAGATAAATAAAATTAATTATTTATCTATTCAAATTAGAAAGTCTATAATATGGTTACAAACACACTATTGAGTTGGATTAGGAGTCTTGGTGTAGGATATAATTCTTTTTTTAAAAGGATTCTTAACCACCAAGTAATTCTACCTAAGGAAAGGATTCTTAACAACCAAGTAAATCCTTCTTAGGAAAAGAACTAAGTCTCCTAATTATATTAAGTGAAATTTTGGCAAGCTATGTATATATATGAGGAGGATAGAATTCCTTTTAAAAAATAATTCTTAACTACCAAATAAATGTACCTGAAGAAAGGATTCTTGCCAACCAAGTAAATCCTTCTTAGGAGAGGACTTATGACCCTATATATAGGTTTGGAAATTTTGCCCAGCTCTAAGAATTTTTATGATGAAAATTTCGGCCATGCCTAGGTAATTTTTAAGAGAGAATTTGGCATAGCAAGAGAGAATTTTTAGGGAGAAAAATTAGTTTTTGCTCTAGACAAAATTCAATCAACTCATAGAAAAAGGTTGTGGAATTCGGCTAAGGAGAAAAGAGAAAAAGAGAACGTTTTTGTTTTCTATAGTACACTAGTATCCTTTACATCAAAAGGGATTTGTGTACAACATCGAATCAAGGTTCACGCGAGTTTCAGTCAAATTGATTGATAATTCACAAGTGGCCGGACGTTCTTGGTTTTTCTCTTGGAGGATATTTGTAACTAACAACGAAATAGATTTTGTTTGTTTCCATCCTTAGGTATACAATTTAAAGAAAGGGATCCCACACTCTTAGGTTATTCACGTTCATGATTGGATTGGAAGATCTTGCGGAATCAATTCGGTGCTTGTTCAATCGTCACGAGAAAAAGGTACGACACTTTTTATATACGTCAATTAATCTAGGGTTAAGGTTCTCGTTGCATAAAAGGGAATTTTTTTTATTTATACGCAAACCCTAATTTCGTTTTTATCACGTTTCCGTTGCGTTTTGAACCCGTTTTTTCCCTACACGATTTTCCCTACACACCAAAAAGAAGGTTTCTTCATAATCGATACCTTTCTTCTGTGTATAACCTTTAGCTACCAATCTAGCTTTAAAGGTTTCCACTTTTCTATCCATTTCTCTTTTCCACTTATATACCTATTTACACCCAATGGGCTTTATCCCTTAGACAAGTCCACAAGATACCAGAATTTGTTTTGGAACGTAGATTCAATTTTTGATTGCGTTGCCTTTTGCTAATGGTGACTATCAACATCTTTCATGGCTTCCTTGTATGTGTAGGGATCATCGTCATCCGAGAGGTTCTTTACTGATTTTCCTGCCCCGATGTATCTCTCGGATTGTCTACTAACCCTCCCACTACAACGAGGAATGGTGGGTTGCTGATCTTGTGTGTTGTGCGGAACTTACAATTGTGATATGTAGTGAAACCTCTTGTGGAATTGTATCTCTTGAAAGCTCATTCAGGACAATTCTACTCCTAGGCACAAAATTATTCATATAGCCCTTTTTAAAAAATTTAGAATTTATCGAATCAAATACTTTAAGATCTGAAGGACTATAGAAATAATATCCAAGTTCCTTTTGGGTACCCCATAAATATGCATGTTTCTGAATGAGACTCCATCTTTTTTGTCATTCTTTTTAACACATGCATAGGACATCCAAATATCCTTAAGTTTTGTAAACTAGGCTTTCCCCTAGTCTACAACTCATACGGTGTTTGATAAATTAGACTTAGATGGTACATCGTTTAGAATGTACATAGTTGTTTGTAAAGCATATCCCCAAAAAGAATTAGGAAGCGTTGAATAACTCAATATAGACCTGACCATGTCCAAAAGAGTTATATTTCTCCTTCTCTGCCACCCTATTTTGTTGAGGTGTAGCAGAAAACTGAGAAATTTTCCCATTATCAATAAGATATTGTTGAAACTCACCAGATAGATATTCTTCACTACGATCAGACCTCAAGATTTTTTATGTGTTTCTCAAGCTGATTTACTACTTCTGCTTTAAATGCTTTGAACATGTCAAAAGAAACTGACTTATATCTCATGAGATACACATAGCCAAATCTCGAGTAATAATTCATGAAAGTGATGAAGTACTCATATCCACCTCTAGCTTGAATACTCATAGGACAACACACATCAGTGTGCATTAATCCTAAATTTTATGTGGCTCTTATGCCTTTGATCATGAATGAACTTATGGTCAATTTACCTTCCAAAAAAGATTCATAAGTTGGTAGATCATCAACCCATAAGTCACTTAAATATTCATCACTAACCAATCTTTTAAATCTATCAAGGTTAATATTACCTAGGCCCAAATGCCATGGGTAGGTTTAATCTTTTGATAATTTAACTCTTTTATGATTAGGTTCCATTGATTATGTGTCTAACAAGTGAGAGATATTGCAGTGCAAATAGAATAAATTGTTTTCTAATGTACCTTGGTAAACAAATTTGTCATTCCTACTAATAATAATAATTTTATTAAAAGTAAACGATTATCCAAATTTATATAAACAAGAAACTGAAATTAAATTCCTTTTGAATTGTGGAACATAATAAACGTTTATTAAATCTAAATTCCTATAAGAATCTAAATTAATTTTAATATCTCTAACTACACTTGTAGACACCAACGTCCCATTGCCTAAACACAAGTTGAATTCATTCACATTCAGTCCATTCCTCTCCTTGAACCCCTTCTTCCTTTTTATTCACAGATTTTGGGCAATTTCTTTTCCAATGTCGCTTTTCACCACAAAGGAAACATTTCCCTTTGAACGGATCTTGGTAAGCAATTCATATAGATCATGGCCTAGTCATATATGATCATATCATACAAGGTGCCTCCACAACTATATATTAACTGCAAGTAAAGTACCAGCTTTATTTGCTATTTAAGGACTCTTTAGATTGCACGTCTCTTACTGTATCCATTGTATATGACACTCATATACATAGTTTGAGATTACATTCGACAATCTAGGATGTTAATATGCACAAGTTATAAAATAAACAACACAACAAGAAATGAATTAAACTTTTCTTTTTATTTATTTCATAAATCCATTTACAAATAACATCTTTAGGGCATAAATTCTAACATAAACTATACGCTAGTGTATTCCGAACAGGATTTGATCCCATTGGGATACACGAATTCAAATTTTTAGTTAGATAAGGATTCTAGGAAATCCACGTCTGGATCAGTGTTCACCCTAGGTGGTGAAGCCATTGTGTGGAGAATTATTATGAAATCTTACATTGTTGACTCCATCATGGAAGCCGAATATGTAGCAGCTTGTGAAACTACTAAAGAGACTGTTTGGCTCTTCAAGTTCTTGAGTGATCTTGAAGTTTGGCTCTTCAGATGGATAAAGAAAGATACGTGTAATCTAAAGAGTTCTTAGATAGCAAATAAAGTTGGGTACTTACTTATGGCTAATCTACAACTGCGGTCCATTCTGTAGTGTACAATGATTCTATCTTGGATAATTCATATGGAGATATAAGAATGGAGACACCTTGTATGATGTGATCATATAGGACTGGGCCATGATCTATACGAATCTCTCACTAAGATCCATTTAACGATGAGATTCATATATATCAACTAATGATGGCTATATAGGGTGATCTTAAGCTTGAGTGTCTTATCGACTCCTTCAGATTAGATCGTATTCTTTGATGTACCATGGGTGAGGTCGAAGTTGCATTCCTAATCAATATGCTCTGTATGTTGGGATTGTAGTTTGGCTTGTGACTGGGAAGGTCTATACACAATAGTGGAATCCACTCCTTCTTGTGAGAAGTATATGGTAGTTCCCTTAAGGGTTGATTCGGGGCTTGAACAATATGAGCGCTCTCATAATTCCGTGAGGAATGTAGGATTTATTATTCATTAGAGAATCAATGGTACTTAATAGACAAATATAATTAGAGGGGTATAACAGACATTATGACTCAGCTCTAATTATGAACTACTTGTGGAGGATCATACCATATGCAATAGTTATATCGATGGACACCGAGTAATACTGGTTTGTGTAAAAATGTCTAAAGTTGAGAGAGTACAGCTTCGGGTTTTTAGTGGAATAACACCAAAGTTAATAATCTTGAAACATTAATTAAAGAGTTTAATTAATTATTTCTAAGGATTATTGGAGCTCAAAATATTGTGGGTCCATTAGGTCCTCTTATTAGCCCAATTGATTTAAGTAACAATGGTCACAATTAATTAATTGGATTGTCTAATTAATTGTGTTACGAAAGTGACACGTATTTGTTCGGGAATGAATTGAATAATTAGATTATTTAATTAATAAAAAAAATAGTGATTAAATAATAAGATTATTTGATTATGTTATTAATCACTAGATGGATGATGTTTGTTGATATTTGACTTTGAATAAAATAAGGTAATATGATTATTTTATTTTATTAAATTAAATATTTAATTTTTTGAATTTAAAGAGTTTGAATTCAAATCAAATCAAATAAACAAAATATTAATCAATATCTTTAAAGATATTTGATATCTTAAAAGATGAGTTTGATTGGTTTAATTGATTGATTTTAATTAAATATTAATTTTGAATTTAAATTGTTTAAATTCAAATTAGATGATATCCTTTATTAAAAATAAAATAAATATTTTGTTTTAAATTAAAAAGACATCATTAGTTGTGTTAAAAAGATATATATATTTTTGAAAACTAAGTTTTACAAAGCAGACAAAAACAAAAGAGAGTATTAGATTAAAAAGTTTAATCGTACATAAAAGAAAAACAAGAACCCTCGAAGAGCTCTAAGGTTTTCGGTCAAGAAGAAAAAAAATTCTTCTTCTTCCGTTTTCATCCTCCTCTTTTTACTTTGTACCATGACACGTCCATATGCAATTGCCAGTTCCGAGAGATAGCGAGGAAGATCGCGTGGTTTGAGCCAGGAGCAGTTTATATATAAAAGTGAAGAAGCCTCTTACGTAGGTATGAAGAAATCATTTCTTCTCTTCTCTTTAATTTTGATTTTGATTCTTGTTTTTCTGTTTCGAAAAATTAGATCCAAGGGTTTATTGATTGCATTATTTATGAAATACAAATTTTAAAAACTTGCTTCCGCTGCGCGATCGGTAAACTGAGGTTTCTACATTCTTCCAAACTATCTGAAAATCCTTCCAATCCGGTTAATGTTGTCTTGAGCTGGAAATTTTTTTCCTCAAAGTGAACGCCTATCGTGCATAAACCTCAACACTTGAAAATTTCATAACACAAACACCCATAAGGTAAAAAAAACTAAAACAATAAACAACAAACTAAAGCATTATCTAATCACAACTATATACACCGATCCCCGGCAACGGTGCCATTTTTGACATGTATTTTCCATTTATGCAATATCAAAACAAAAGTTATAAAGCCGCAACTGTGGACTCAAATGTATTGAACAATTATCGTGGCAAGTTAAGGTATCGTCCACATAGATTAAGATGTAGTTATGATCAAATCGTTACTGTAGTAATGAATGAAATAAAAGTAAATTGAAATGGTTACTGATTAGAAATTAATTAAAATGAAAACTAAGTTTAAACTAATGAGAATGCATTAAGATTAAAGATGAAAATGGATGGTAAATTGACTAAGAGGTCGATGGATCCAAAATGCAAACAATGGATAAATTAAGAATTCTCATAAATGTATATTAAACTATTGTAATCAATCTAGAGGGTATAGAATTGGTTGTATATACCGTATAAGTTTTCAATCTAGAGGATATAGTATTGGCCACCCACAAGTGATTGTTTACGAATGTATATATATCAAAATAAAGGACTATTCTCTTTATAAAATAACCAACCTAGAGAGTATAGCATCGGTGCCGAAAATCTCACAAGCAACCAACCAAGAGGGTATAGAATTAGTTACCCTTTTGAGATTAGATAGAGATAAGATTAATATTTCCATATTTCACTTAAGAAAGGTTCTCTTGTTCAATCCTTTCTTTTAGATGAGCTCAAGAGAATCAACTAGGGGGTATACCAAATTCTCTACTCTCATAATTTCATAAACAATTTGCAAAGAGAGAAGGGTACAACCTAAGACAAATTATCCTTGAATATGTTTCATTCATTGTTTTAATTCACTACAATACCCAAAGTTCACAAATGAATCACATCAACCCCCTTGTGGGTGATTTGTTACTCATGCTAAATACAAACAAATCTTTAAGAGAAGAGAGTGAGAGTAGATCCATAGAGAGGTTCTCCTTCCTTAAAGCTTGAATTCCAATCTCCTAAGCACTTGTGAGTAGATAAAAGATGAAGTTGATGTGTGTGTTTTGGATGATTTGGGAGAGAAAATGATTTTTAGATCTAGAGAGAGAAAAAGTGTGACATAAATGGTGTATGGACGTGTGGGAATAATTAGAATCCAATATATTGATATTTGTTCTAAATTGGATCTGATTTTGCTAATTTGGCAGCACCTGATGCACAAAGGGAACGGGTTGTGCATGGGTAAAGGAATCATGCTATACCCATGCTTTCTTCTTCTTGCTTGCTGGTTTGGGCAATATGCACAGGTTGTGCATAGGTTAGTACCCATGCAATACATGTGCACTAACGACTTCATGTCTGATCTGCTCCTTGGTTTGGATTGTTGTACGGTCTTCCTATATTTCCATACTTCAGTGCATGGATAGTGCACGGGTAAGGTACCATTGCACTAAGACCTTCTTTCTCCCTTTTTCTGCACCATTTTGTCATTTTCGACTCTATTATTTGTTTTTCACCTAATGCTTGCAATTGTAACGAAAAAGCCAAAAGAAACACATAAAATCACGTGAAAACGAGACAAAGAATAAGGATATGAGGGCCAAAATGTATAACAATTTTGGCACGATCATATATAAATACACACATCACTTTCAAGTGAGCCCTACCACGAGCTCAAAATGAAATTTCACTCTTTCCTCATGTTCCAAAGGTAAAAACTTGTTCATCATGCTTATGTTTCAAGAACAAATGGTATGTTTTGTCTGCTTATTCTTGTTTAAACATTTTTTCAATCCTTAAACTTTATCTCTCTTTCTCTCCAACAACTTCTATCATATGCATGAGCCCTAACTTCTTAACATAGCCATAAATTCTGCAATATTTTTGTTCGATTTTCATGAATATATGTTGGGTATGATGGATAGATGCATGTTGTTGTGTTTTAGAGTTATTTAGAACAAAGAATTGCCTATGGTTATGCTAAGATTCTAATTCGAGGGTTCGAATTTTGATGATTTTTTTGGCTTAATTGATGAGTGTGGAATATTGAGATGCTTGAGAATTTGATTATGAAACCCTTTGGCAACTCTTCCATGTCATGCTTCAAGACTGAAATCTAGGGATTTACAGGGGTCATGCGCGGGCACCATACTCACGCTATACCCGTACACTAGGCACTTGAACTTGATCATTATTTTCTCGATCTTTATGTTTATAGGAGTTTACATGATTACTTTTGGTTGTCATTTATCCCTAGAATAAGATGTCTTCTTTGCAGATGATAATAAGAACCAAGGCATTGACAAAGAAACTCAGGGTGAGTGGCCGAAAGAAAAAGAAGTCCAAGACTCCTCCAATACCCTAATGTAGGGAAAAACCCATGCAGCGGAAGCGTGAAGAAAAAAAATAGGGTTTCGGTATAAATAATTTTTTTCCCTTTTTTAATAACAAGAACCTTAACCCTAGATTAATTGATGTATATAAAAAGTGTCGTACATTTTTCTCATGAAGATTGAACAAGCACCGGACTGAATCCGTAAGATCTTCAAATCCAATCATGAACGTGAATCACCTAGGAGTGTGAGCTTCCTTTCTTTAAATTGTATACCTGAGGATGGAAACAAAAAAAATATTTTTCTTTGTTAGTTACAATTATCCTCCAAGAAGACAACAAAGAACATTAGGTTACTTGTGAATTATCAATCAATTTGATTGAAACTCGCGTGAACCTTGATTCAATGTTGTACACAAAACCTTTTGATGTAAAGGCAGCTAGTGTACTATCGAAAACTAAACGTTCTTTCTTCCTTTTCTTCTTTCCCCAATCACACGCTATTTATTTGAGTTGTTTGAATTTTGTCTAGAGCAAAAACTAAATTTTTCTCCCTCAAAATTCTATGGTGACCGAATTCTTCTCTTGGAAAAACTAGGGCTGGCCGAAAATCACTCTTGCAATTTCTAAGGGCTGGCCGAATTTCCAAACATATATATAGGATCATAAATCCTCTCTTAAGAATGATTTATTTGGTTGGCAATAATCCTTTCCTTAGGTGGATTTATTTGGTAGTTAAGAATCCATTTCTAAAAGGAATTCTATCCTCTTATATATACATATATATATATATATATATATATATATATATATATATATATAGCTGGCTGAATTCTTTATAGAATTCAATTAGGAGACTTAATCTTTTCTTAAGGACTTACTTGGTAGTTAAGAATCCTTTCCTTATGTGGATTTATTTGGTGGTTAAGAATCCTTTTTGAAAAGGAATTCTATCCTACACAAAGACTCCTAATCCAACCCAATAGTGTATTTGTAACCATATTAAAGATTTTCTAATTTGACTTGATAAATAATTCATATTATTTATTTACTTATCAAAATATAATCTTTAATATTAATTATACTACTAACAATAATATAATATTAGGAGACCATCTCCTATTAGGAAAAAGATTTTGACTTTTAATAAAATAATTAATTAATTTCCATTGAATTAAATAATAAAAAAATAAATAATATATTTAGGCTTTTATACATTAGCCTTGCCGCCTATAACAATATATAGGAATATATATTATTTTTCTTATTTTATTAAATCCATTAGACCTTAATAAAAAGTCCACATATGAACTAGACCCATTCTTACAAAAAGAAACAAGTCCACATGCCTCAATACAATTCTAGATGGAACCCTAAATTGGTCCGGTAGAATATATCAAGTGATCCATACAAGTTCGTATGGATTGGGGATCTTGGCAGGCTATCTAAATTTAAGCACCAATAGACACAACCCAATCACAATCAACAAATGATTCACTTAGGTCCGATCTATTAATTTTAGTTCATTCCACTAAAGACCTAAAATTGAACTCTTAAATAAAGACAGAATAAGTTAATATTCCTCATTCATACCCTAGACAATCTTAATGGAGAAAGTGTACCCTCGTGAAGAATATCAGTAATCGCCAAGAGCTCATAGACCGCCTATAGCTCTCCAAGTTACCATATTTGCTCATATGACAACATTTTGAACTTGGATATCTTGACTTGTCCAGAAGCCATGTTTCAATAGACACTATTGAAAACTTAATTTAAGATTTAATATCCAATACCTCAAAACATCCATATGATGATATTCTACTTTCATTAAATAAATGGAGCCACGATGTCCATATCTATAAATGAAATCCTCTATCGATTAACAAATGAAAAATACCAAACTATCGAGGATAGACTATGCTATATAATCATACTCATTGATAGCTCAAATGATAACACTTGTAACCATAAGTCCATCATTTATCTCATGATTGAGATAGACTCTCTGATTTTCTTTAAATGAAAAACTTTTATCCATTGACGGTTCTAGATAAAGTATTTCAATTTGATCCAATTCAATGCACCCAGTACACTAGATTCTTTTACCTAAAGACACCACACTTTGATGATTTTAAACTCATCATAACACATTTGATCCCATTCAAATTCTAGCAAAAGAATCTACAACTTTAACAAGATAAAGGAGCCCAACCTTTTATCTTAAGTTGTTAATATTATTCAAGACTAACTAAAGAATTGTGTCTACCTCATACATATCCAGATGTATGAACGATTCTTCTTTTCTCAAAGTCTTTTGACCTTATGATTATTTACTTTTGACAATTATAATAATTAAACTATAAATGCTATAAGATTTGTTAAACTAGAAATCACTTTTATTAATATGAAAAGATTATCAAATACATTGTTACACTCTTCCTATCGAGCATAATTTCAACACCCAATGCGTACTGAATGAATATTTCTCTCACCATTTGGAGTATTTTAGAAGGGGGACAATAGTTGAGGAAATAATTTGATTTGGAAGAGTTGGGAAGCACCCCAATTCCTGAAACTGTAGAGAAAAGTGGGTGGTAGAGCTTTGTTAGCACCCTTGTTGGATATTGCAAGAGAAAAGTAGAAGAATTATTATATATCAGAATAGTGTCTGATAACTTCTAGAGAGTTACCCTAGTGATGGTTCGAGGATTGGAGGTTCAGATGAACATTAACAATGTCAATAGGTACTTTAGGACCGAGCTTCCAAATGATCAGGAATTGTTAGATGGAATCGGAGAAGGTGTCACAAGGAATGATATCTTTTTCAAGCAAAACATGGACTTTGCTAAAAAAATTAGTGACACTCCTATAGAGTTCTGGGTGGCCCCTGTATATCATATCAAGCACACTAACCTGAAGATTGAACTCGGCCTACGGAATGTATTAATCTCTCACTCACTTAGGCCATGGTTAAACAGAACCATAATTTCTTTTGAAGTGGCCACCGTTCTGCATTACATCTAGAATGATCATGTCATTAAAGTTGGTCTCCTATTAAAGTGGGATATCCTTGCTATGGGATGCATGAGGATTGACAAGCATCATCTCATATTCCTTTGCTTATGAATAGAATTTTATAGACGGACATGTGTTGATTTTGGGAATGATCCGTTTAAGTGGCTTTTGATATATATTGGAAGTTATACCTAGTCTAACTTGGTAATTGACTTAGACCTTACCAGTAGAAAGAGGAAAATGGGAAAGAAAATAGGAAAGAAAACGGATAGAGCAAGGCAAGTTCAGGCAGGCCATAACAGGAGGATCCTAAGGACATGGATTTTGAGTCAGAGTATGGGGTTTCTGTGCATGAGGTCCCAGTTCCAGTTGCTACTGATTAATTTGCAATGCCATAGCAGACATTTATTTCAAGAATGACAAGCCTTCATACATCCATGAACACTATGAGCTCAACCTTCATCAATTTTTGTATAGGTACCTTAGACAACATTGAGAACCTCCAGACTAATATCATTGGCGTGCGCGAGGATCTCAGACTAGCCCCATATGTGAGGAAAAAGAAGAGGATTGCACCATTATCATTCCCTACCGCAGGACCAATGTTTGATCAATATGTAGCAAAGCTTCGGGAAACAAAAGAGATATCAAGGAAGGAAGTTGAAGCGAGAGCAAGAGTCGAGATTAAAGTCATTGGAAAGGCCCAAGCTAAGGATGACGAAACTGAGTCTTCAGATAAGGAGTGATCTTTACCATTCATCACCTTTATTCTTGCCATATTTGTGGAAATATTTTTATCCTAGTAGTATTTTGCGAGTTATTTTACTTTCGGTACTTCATTCTTGCTTTAGCCTATTCTTTATAGATTTGCTAGTTTGGTGGAGTTGGTTGGTTTTAGATTATTGGACTTAACTTGGTTGATTTCATTGTTAATATCTTTTTATTTGTGGTAGATGAAATTTTGGTAGATGTTGTGCTTAAAGAAGGCTCTTCATCTTTTGGGAAGAAATACCAACAACTTGCAAGTCTTGGAGGGACAAACAAACCAATAGTGCTCATAAAAAGAGCAAATGGCCTTATCTTCATAGAGGGAATTTCTACCATTTTGTCTTAGTGTTTAATTGAGTAATGTTGATGAATGCTATTGTTCATAGTTTTATGAATGATTAGCAATTTTGTTGAGGAACAAATTTATTTGTTGATATCTTTTGTGGATGGGTTTTCTAGTTATTATTGGTGCATATTGATAACATTTTTTATTAAAACTTTGAATTGTATTGGTTTATTATTTCTAGAATGTGAGTGTACACTTTTAATGTGAGTGTGAATGTATACTTTTAATTGCATGTATATAGCCCTGTTCGGTTTGAGGATTTTTCCTCACTGTTGGGATAGTTGTACCCATGCATATAGCTAGATTTAGTTTGGGGGTTTTTTTTCCCCCATTTCGTCAATTTTGTTTGAATGAATGCATGATGTTGGTTTTGAGAATCAATATAGGTGCTTGTGCTATAAGTCATTATTGCATCGTATTGCCTATTTATGTTAAGCCTAGTTTTGAGCCTTCTATTTTTATGGGCAATGATTGTGCATAACTAGTGCCTAGGCTGGTTTTGTGTCTTGTTAGGTGTACAGCGCTAGGTTGAGCTCTCCTATTTTCAATATCGAGAACAATGTTGAGTTTTGGTTTTGGGGTGTATATGCCATATTGAGTCGTCTTTTTGTTTTTGCATCAGTTTTTGCCTTTTTGAATAGCTTTTGGTCCAAAATTTTAAGATTTGTTGCATTAGCCAGAAATTTTAAGTTTCAACTAGCTTGGGTGTGACGCCTTGAGTGTATGCTTTTGACGAGTATGTGTTTGTACTTTGAGCTTGTGTAGCAGCTAGTTGTCACTCTTGGATCTCACTTGCTGGTCATGGGCTAGTCCCATCCCTTTTGTGCTTAAGTTGAGGGGACTTGGTGTTCTTGCACCTTCTTCTAATAGTGGAGAATACCCGTGAGTTCATAAACACAAATCTATTAAAAAGCGCATTTGAGTTACAATTTTTTCTATTCTTGAAACAATTTTCTCGTCATATTCATCACATGCCATATGACATTAAATGCATCATACATATATAGTGGATTGCTAGTTATATGCATTCGTTCCCTTGGTAGACAAATGGTTGAAATGATCTTAGTCAATGTGTGAAATTAGCTACTTATACAACCTAAACACATTCATAATTCCTTATGTGCGCTCCAAAGCTAAGTTTTAGGCCAAACACTTACCCTTCACTTGGAAACACAATGAACCAACACAAACCAAACCTTTTATTTGCCTATCACGTAAGTTGTGTCTATTGTGTTGTGTTGTGTTGTTGGAAGGTGTGAGATCTCATGTTATATAGAGTGTACTTAGGCAATTATGTAAATGTGCTAATATGGGCTCAAAATGTAAAAGTTTTAAAATTTGCACTTAGAGTTGAATTGTCAATTTGTCGATTGTAATTGTGCAAAAAAAAAAAGCAGAAGATAAAGAAAATGCAAAGAAGGAAAAATCAATGCAAAAAGAAAAGGCAAATGCAAAGTAAAAAAAAAAAAGAGGGGAGAAAGTAAAGGGCTTAGAAATGTTAATGTAAAGTACTCACAAAATAGAGTACAATTGTGAAGCACAAGTGTGTGTTAAAGTGATGCCTATACGCTAGTGTGTACATTGTTATTTAGTAGAGCCTATTATAGGGTGGTTGAGTATGTTTGAGCATGATTGGTGATCTTTGAACTCAAATTTCCCTATTTCTTTTGTTTACCACATCTAAACCCAAGACCATGTTACAACAAAAGAGAAAAGAAATTTTTGATCCCTGATGAGTATTGAATGGAAATTTTTATGGAAGCTTGATCTTCAACGTTCATGGCATAGTGGTTCGTTCTTAGGCTATTCCATAGACATTGGCAGTCTTTCAATAGTCATTGTATGCAATACATTAGACTGACTGTTATGCATAAATTCTATCCTTGTATACCTTGCATGAGTGTGAACTTAGGATTCAGAGCGGAATGAAGAGAGTGACTCCACGTGAGATCAAAGTTGAACCAAATTATGCTTAAGGTGTGGGATTGAATAGTTCGCGATATAAGGGCATTTTAAGTGTGGGATTCGTGACTATACGAGTTTCCTTTTAGTGGCTTTGAGTGGAATTCGTGACTGTAAATTCTAGAAACTAGGAAGCTGATTGCTGAAGAGTCACTGAGCAGATACCTTACCCGCACTATAGCAACACACTACATTTGTTAGAACTTTCCACATCAACAAATCAGACCTATTTTGGGAATCCTGTTTAAGGACTTGTGTGTGAGAACATCCTCTCTCACAAATCCAAATCTTTCATAGATCTAAGAACATCCTCTCCCACAAATCCAAATCATTCCATTAAATTTTCCCTCTCCAGATCTAAGAACATCCTCTCCCACAAATCCAAATCATTCCTCCACCAAACCTTCACCAAATCACTTCATTTGTCATTCATTTCCACCAAACTCTCAACCTAGAACCCAATAACACTCAAGGAACTTAACCTTTGCACAATTTGGAGTAAAATAAGAGCTAGGTGGTTAGAGAGATCATCAATGCTTCGTGGGTTTAATCTCTATCTTGTCTCTTTTATCTTTTAATTGTAATTTTATGATGGGTAACAAATCCCCTAGTGGGAGTAGTTTATGAACTTATGAACTATGGGTAATTCACTATATTCTTATTATTTGATTATTAAGTTTCATTCACTGTTTTTAACTCAATTGATTACTTCTTGAATTTAGTAGATATATCTTATCTTGGTTCTTGATTAAATCAGTTTCTTTTGAGTTTTTAAAATATCTTTATACACCTTCTTGGATTGAGTAAATATGCCATCTCTCAAGTCAAGTTAGATACCCACTTTTAAGGTGTTAAACTAGCTAAATTGAATGGAATGGATGTGTAGTGAATATACCATTCCAATGCATTTCGGTTCCAATAGAAAGGGATCGATTGTGAATATGTCCTTCCAAGCCATCCCTAACCATTAGAAACAAACTAAGCTTAAAGAGTGATTCTCTCATAGATCAACCAAGTAGTTGTGTTGTAGAGAGTTGATGTGATAAGAGTCTCCAAATCTCCAAAACTAACCTGGTAGTCACGAGTGAGCATTGTTGACTAAATTCACCCCTAACGGTAGATTAGCCCTTAATAATCGGATAGCTTTGTAAAGGTTAAATGGATTATCGTTTGTGTACTGATTGCATCATTTCCCATCCCATTGCCACATCTTATCAAATCATTCCATATTGTCAATAGCATTAGTTTTATTAGATTATTTTTGTTGTTAGTTGCATGTCTAGCTTT
The DNA here is from genome assembly GCA_032871835.1 of Dipteronia dyeriana. Classification (NCBI taxonomy): domain Eukaryota; kingdom Viridiplantae; phylum Streptophyta; class Magnoliopsida; order Sapindales; family Sapindaceae; genus Dipteronia; species Dipteronia dyeriana. The sequence continues at coordinate 91,268,719 of CM065297.1, read as the reverse complement.
TAATTTCCCAAACAAATAATTACTTTTATTTTATTGCTTTTTAGTACTAGAGTTTAATTTAGCCATAGCTATCTACTCGATCCATGTGGGCGATACCCGACTTACAGTTATATTGTTTTTACAAAGCAATTTTGAAAGCATTTTGGGATTTATAAATTTTATTTGACAAGCTCTTTTACATATACAAAATGACACTTGTCAACTATCGTTTAAGATAGATATAACCTTCTCTTTTAAAAAGAACAAGCATTTCAACTTCTTCAAGCTTCTTCATGAGATCATTCTTCTCACACATGAGCCTATGTAAAGTTTTAATAAACCCATCCACTTGAGTTTTGATCAAATCATATTTCTCCTTAACTTCTCTCAAAGCTTCATCCTTTTGTTTCTCAAAGCTCTTCAATTTAGCCATTAGCTTAAGATCAGTTGTACTAGAACTATAGCTTTATTATGATTTTGATCAATATCCTTTTCCACAGATACTTGATAATTATCTTCTAGCTTTGAGTAAAAATTCGTTAAAGCAACAAAGTTGCTAACGTGTTTTTCTTCACAAGTTCACTCATCACTAGTGGCTTCCTCGTCGTTAGAGTTTCCATCACTCCAAGTGGCCGCCATAGCATTGCCTTTATTGTCCTTTTTAATCTTTCCATTAGGACATCCGGAAGTAAAGTGTCTGAAGCCTTGACACTTATAACATTACACCTTGCTTTTGCTCTTGGCTTGACTATCAACATCATTCCTTGGAATGAATAACTTCTTTACTTCCCATTCTTTAGAGAAATTTCCACATGGCTTGGCACCTCTCATTAAGAACTTCTTGAATTTTCGAACCAATAGAGCCATCTCCTCGACATCACCTTCACTTTCCTCTTCAATGGCTTTAAGAGTTATACCTTTACTTATGACTTTCGGTTTCAAGCTCATTTCATAGGTTTGAAGTGTTCCAAGCGATTCGTCGATGCTAATGTCATCAACATTTTTGCTTTCTTCAATTGTCATCACCTTAGCTTGAAAATTCTGTGTAATAACCTTAGGATCATCCAATTATGGCACTATGGGGATATTGACACACCAAGTGCTTGAAATTGGTTAGCAATGTTTAAAAGTTTGAATTGGAAGTCTTCAAAATTATCCTCTTCACTCATTTGTGAATTTTCAAATTGTAATGTGAGCATTTGAAGCCTTGATTTCTTAACCACCAAAGTTCCTTCATTGGTAACTTAGTGAGCACCTCATGCTTCCATAGCTGACTATAGGTTTTGAACAAATGAGAGTTGGTGATAGTCAACTCCTCCAAAAATGGCATTCACGGCTTGGTGATGTCACTTGGCCAATTCAAATTCATTCATTTCTTGGTTTGGAAACTATGGAGCCATCTTTTATTAATTTGTTTGGAGGTGTGTATCCTTATTCTACCACCATCCACGCCCTTTATATAGGTTTTCATCCTTAATTTCTAAAATACCATAGTAGAGTGGATGTAGGCTTTCATCCTTAATTTCCAAAAGGCTATAGTAATGACCTTTAAGTAATGGAAGTCTCGAATATGAAACTCCTTCGACAATTATCTCTTATTTTACTAGCATGACTTCCAAGCTTTGTACTTAACCTTGAATGTATCTCTGTCCGCTCTGATACGATAAGAAAATACAAACACAGTTAAACTGCCTAAGCTAACCTAGAGAGGGGTGAATAGGTTTTTACACTTCTTTTCAATCCCTTGAAACAAACAAAAGTTTGTCCCTCTAGATAGCTTGTATCATAACACATTAGCATAAACAAGCATACTTAGACTATTGAAAATTATGTCAAATAGTATAGTCAATTATAGACTACAATTTGCAAGTGTAGAGTTCATACTAAAACGTAAATCAACAAGCACTTGTATTTATGTATACATGTCTTACATAAACAAGTGCTAATCAAAGAATAACTATATATAAATAAATCAAGTTACAAGGATAAATGATTTATACTACTTTGATCAAGTATGTTTTTGCATGTCACTTAAATCCAAAGAACTTGTTTTGCAAAGATATCATTCAATAATGACCCAAACAAGAATTAACCAAACACATATACAAATATGAAACAGATAAGGATAGAGGCATTTGACACAACATTTTTTTTACATGGTAAAACCTCTGAAGAGAAAACATCCACGGGTTAATTCCACAACCATCGGCAAAACATGTTAGGATTATGCTCAATAGCAAGTGTGTAATAATGTATTTAACAATTATTTAGATTAATAAAATGATTTCTAGTTTAACACATCTTATAGCATTTATAGTTTAATTATTATAAAAGTGAATAATCATAAGGTAAAAAGAGTATGAGAAATGAAGAATTGTTCGTACATCTGGATATGTATGAGGTAGACACAATTCTTTAGTTAGTCTTGAACAGTATTCACAACTTAAGATAAGGGTTGGGCGCCTTTACCTTGTTAAAGTAATAGATTCTTTTGCTAACATTTGGGTGGCATCAAATGACTTATGATGAGTAAAATCATCAAAGTGTAATATCTTTGGGCAAGAGAATCTAGTGCAATAGGTGTATTGAATAAGATCACAATGAATACTTTATCTAGAACCATCAATGGATAAAATTTTTCACTCAAGGACAATCAGATAGTCTATCTCAATCCTGAGATAAATGATGGACTTATGGTTACAAGTGTTATCATTTGAGCCGCCAATGAGTACGATTATAAAGCATAATTTATCCTCGATGGTATGGTGGTATTCATTTGTTAATCGATAGAGGACTTCATTTATAGATATGGACATCGTGACTCCATTTATTAAATGTGAATAGAATATCATCGTATGGATATTTTGAGGTATTAGATATTTAATCTTAACCTTAAGTTTTAAATAGTGTCTTTTAAAACATGACTTCTACACAAGTCAAAATATTCAAGTTCAAAACATGGTCATATGAGTAATTATGGTAACTAAGAGAGCTATGGGCGGTCTATGAGCTCTTGGCGATTATTGGTAGTTTTCACGAGGATACACTATCTCCAATAAGGTTATATTGGGTGTGAATGAGAAGCTTTACTTATTCTATCTTTATTTAAGAGTTCAATTTTAGTTCTTTGGTGGAATGAGCCAAAAATAATAGATCGAACATAAGTGAACCATTTGTTGATTGTGATTAGGTTATAGCTACTGAAGCTTAAATTTAGATAGCCTGCCAAGATCTTTAATCCACAGGAACTTGTATGGATCAATTGATATATTCTACTAGACTATATTCAGGGTCCATCTAGAATTGGTTTTGGATTTCAGAATCCAAAAGTTTTGGAGAGGTGTGGTCATGTGTGATCAAGAGACGTAGGAACTCTTCAAATATCTGGAATGGGAGCCAAGGATGTAGGAATCCTTAGGTGGCTCTAATAGAGTGCAACTGGCATTCCATTAATACATTAAGAATATAATTTACACAATTTAATTAAATGGGTTGTTAAATTATTTTATTGTATAGATTTAAGGCTTGTGGACTTGCTTCTTTTTAGTAAGAATGAGTCTAGTTCACATGTGGACTTTTTATTAAAGTCCAACGGATTTAATTAAATAGAAAAACAATATATTGCACATATTTTATACTTGGGCAGCAAGGCTAAGAATATTAGCCTAGTATATTGTTTTTTTATTATTTAATTAAATATAAATTATTTAATTATTTGATTAAAAGTCAAAATCTTTTTTGTACTAGGAGAAGGTCTCTTACTCTCATACTATTATTGGTAGTACGAAAACTATCAAGACTTTATTTAATAAGTAGATAAATAAAAAGGAATTTATTTATTTAGTCAAATTAGGAAGTTTTTAATATCTATGAAAACTTTAATTGACAATTGGCCAAATTAGGAAGTTTTTGATTAAGTCACAATTTAATTTATATTCAATAATTTATTATTGGATAATACATTGATGAGTTCGAATAGGGTTGAATTCAAAAGGTTGATAAGAGATTTGATGAAACACAATTCCTCTTTGTTTGAGGTTTCAGCCACAAGACATGAATCCTCCTTGTGTAAGGATTCGACAACCATCTAAAAATACTTATCAAGAGAATTTGGCTAAGGCTAATGCTTTGAGAGAGAATTTTATATTTGCTTAAAAATTCTTCCAACTCATAGAAAAGGGTGTGAGAATTCGACCAAGCGAAAAAATAAAGAATGAGTGTTTTATTTTCGATAGTGCACTAGCAGCTTTTACATCAAAAGACTTTATGCACAACATCAGATTTGGTTCACGCTAGTTTCGATCAAAAGATTGAGAATTCACAATTGACCAAATGTTCTTTGTTTTCTCTAAGGGGAGTATTGTGACTAACAATTGTTTTCCATCGTCAGGTACACAATTAAATGAAAGGGAGCTCACACTCCTAGGTGATTTACATTCATGACTGGATTGGAAGATCTTATGGTTTCAATTCGACGCAACATCAATCGTCACGTGAAAAAGGTACAGTACCTTCTATTTCTATGTTAATTAATCAAAATTTAAGGTTCTTTCTTTTAAAAGATTTTTTTTAAATATACCAATCGTATTTTTCCACTTTAGTCGCATGTTTTTTCCTAAAATTGATATCAGAGCCAGGCTGTACCCTTGTTTAATTTATGTATATATATGTGGATCTATTTATTTTTATTGTAAATTTGTTTGCTTTAGAAAGAGATGTCACTCTAGGTATTCACATATATAATTACACTAGAAAGTATGGACATATATATACTTATAATATGATTTGTAATTGCTAGATTTTGGTTCTAGAATTTCAATGCATTTTTTGTTTTGGAATTGTAACAAAAAGAGCTGCATATCATCGCTATAATTTTCTTCTTAGTAGTTGCTAAGTTTTGTTTTTATTTTATTATTTCAATAAAAAAAGGATCTGATGTAATATATTCAAGTTTCAAGGAATCAGAAGCAGAAAAAGTTACAACGGAACAACCTGAGGTAGCCCGTGCGCACCAAGGCAACAAGTGGATGAGTGGCCAAACGCGCAGCTAAGCTTGTTGCAGTGCGGCAACGTGCGGTCCTTCCAAGGGTTTGGGCGCATGCACATTCCTATGTTGTGACAGCAAAGGTCCTATGCATGGGGCAATCGTACAAGGCTTCGGGCGCGCAAATGCCAAGTCACGCGACATTTGGACGAACGGCTGCTTGATGACTTTATCGCCAAGTTAGGTTTTGGGTTTTGTATTTCAAACAAATGTAATTTACTTACTTTTCAAGGATGGACCAAATTATGGCTACTTTTTTTTCCGTAAATATTGCAATGTTTTTCATTGTTTGATAGCATGTCATATAGAATAGGAGTGCCACTCATATATCTCCTTTTGTATGAACATGCATTGAATGACAGGTTTCTAATTGGCATATAGATAACTTGATAAATCATTCTATGGAATTCTATCAAACGCCTTAAACAATTGAGTGGGAGAAGGTGTTTGAAAAACCTATGGCCTCCAAGTTTAGTTGAGCTTTATGTTTCGTGTGATAACCCTTTCAAGGGGGTATTCGTGAATGGAATTTAGCAAGATAATTCCTTACAAGGAGAGACTAGACAATTGACTCAAACGTTATCTACTCTCAAAGGAGGGGTTTTCATGATGGAATATATTGAAGGTCGATAACTTGGTAACACACTCAATGTGATTTAATTGATATCCTACCAAGAGTTGTTGTCAATAAAATCAGAAAGCTAAATTGAAAACGCTGGTTGTTATCTTAACAATCAACTAGTTGATGGTGCGAACTCCCAGAGAATGCGTGACATTATGGGTGTTGGATCACCGTTGAAATTTGTGATTGAATTATTTTATTTAATTCAAGATAAATATTTATAAGTGCTTTACCATGATTGTTTACTTATATAATTTTTGTTTTATTCATAAATCATTGCCCAATCCCTAATTAACATACTAAAAGGTAATACTTTAACTAGTGATAATTATGTCAGATGGAAAAGGAAAATCGGGTTATTGTTGCAATCTAAAACACATAAGTTTGTTCTGTGTACCCCTAAACCACCTAATCCTACTGATGAATCTACTAAGGTGCAAAGAGATAAGTATGAGCAGTGGAATGCATCAGATGAGATGGCCAAATGCTACATTATGGCCACTATCACCGGCGTGTTGCAACAACACATGAAAGAATAGAGACCGCTGCTAATATAATTGAAAGTTCCCTTTAAAACGTGTTTCTAATTACCTAAGAGGAGGGGGGTGAATATGTTTTATTCAAGTTAATTACCAATTTTTCTAGATTAGTCAATATTCATTATTCACCCAATAAACAAACATACAAAATCAAGTGTAAAGTGCAGAATAATAAAGAACACTTGAGTTTTACATGGAAACCCTCTAAATGGGAAAAACCACGGGTTGTTTAATGCGCCACACTCGAACAACGAATACACTGATGGTAGAGGTGTTACAACCTACTCCTGGTATATAACCCACAACCACTACCTACTCCCGGTATTAAGTGGACCTAGTCCAATTGCTTGTCTTTTATGCAACCTAATCCCAGAAGCAACACAAGACTTTCTTTTCAATGAAGAGATCAACAACCTATGTGAATATGTAATAATATTCTAAATGCAAATAATACCAGGCAAAACACTAAATGCATATCTAGGAATTTAAGAATGTCATTAAGTACAAATCCTAGATATCAATGTCTAAATGAATGCTCATAAAGACTTAATTAGAAATAGTTATGCAACATTATATCCTAGTTATCAAACAAAGCCATTTCAACATATGCTGTCATTAAGCATGGCATGGTCATTAATGCAGTCATCAAAATACAATTAATATGACATAATTAGCTAGAGGCAAATATGACCTATATGCTAGCTATCACAATATAACAACCCAAACATCAACAATAATCTCTACTTGTAATAAAAATCCTAATCTAGAGGCATACCAGTCATAAAATAGATATCTTGCTAAGCTAGAACACAAGAATGATGAAAATCGTGTTCTACTTACCAAGTTACATGTTTTGGTGAAGAACCATGGAATAAAACATCCTAGATGAAGCTAGATGATGTTTGTTTCGTGAATAAATGATGGGTATTTGGGTTTTGGAAAGTTAATGAAGCTTGAACATGCTTTCTCTCTCTAGGGTTTCTTTAGGTTCAGGAGAGGTGATAAAGAAGAGAAGAAATAGGGGTTCGTATAAGGGGTTTCACAAGCTACGTGAAAAGATGAAAATGCCACCAAAAGTTACACCGTTTATAGGTAGTGACCCATGCACTCACCATTGCACCTACTTGTGCAGTCTTGAAGACCCACGCATGGTCGCGCAAGTGACTGCGTATTGAACTAATGTCGAGACTTGAAACTCACCCACAAAGCCAGTGCATGGGTACTGCGCATGTACCATGCCCGTGTATTGACCCACACAGTAGAGACTACAAAGGTTTCTCTTCATGATACAAAAAGCACAACATCATGCACACGCGGACGTATCCGACCAAGCAACGGAATTTGAATTAAAATCACACCAAAAACACTTAAAACTAAGAATGAAATGCATGACAACACGCAACAACTCAAATACATGTAATTGTGTGTGTGTTTAAAAACAAATGCATATTAATGTAAATGCATATAAATTAATGTGAATGTATGCAACTAAATCTCTTCAATAAGAGTCAAGCACAAGTGAACTACCTCTTGAAGCTCACCGGGATCTTGGACGTTTGCCATTGAAAGCCTAAGCTACTCATTACACTTTGAATCCCAAATATGATTTGTCATAAAGTAAGGCAATCATAAAATTGAGGTTCTTACAATCTCCCCCTTTGGCTATTTTATGATAAAATCACCACTCACAGAGCAATTCTCACAATACAATAAAAAATCTAGCTATTGTTCATCAAAGTCCATTCTACGTTACAAAAATAGATATACCTAGTATTCTAAGTCTTCAAGGTCTTCAATCTCTTCGTAGATCATCATACTTACACACAATAGCCAGAAAACATCTTCCAAGAGCAAGTGCATGTGAGGTGAACAAAAGCAAAAAGCAATTGCATTCAATAAAACAATATAACAAATGCATGTGCAATGCTCCCCTAAATGAGTTACTCTCACTCAAAGTAGCTACCCCCCTAAAATCAACATGGCTTATCAATAAAAAAGCTTTCCTTATATCTATAATAATCCCCCTTTTTATCATGATATCGATAAAGGTATTTCCCCACAACGGGTTGCCAGGACAAAGAAAGCTACAAGCAATCATCACATTGTATAATGATATAAACCAAATTTATGCTATAAATATGATTGAGAGAGATTCAAGAGTTTTAAAAACAAAAAAGTGTGTGTGAAAAGGTTACTTAGCATGTAATACAAAACTCTATTGATCTCATGCATGAAAATCAATCAAAGTAACACTCAACAGGATTTCCAAATGAAGTCAAACCAATTGAAGCTTTGTTGTTATGATAATAAGATATATTTCCGAGCATTTGTTTGGAAGTGTACTAAACACATCAAAAGTATATCATGTTATTTACATTACAAGACATGTCATCAATTAGCCATTTTTATGTCTAAAATAAGCAATGTATCAACACACATCATCAACAAATTTTCAACATTTCTATTTTTCTCCAATTTCCTATAAAGCATGTATTTCTTTTTATCATGCAAAGGTAACTCTCTTGATGGCTTTCACTCGGTTTCAAATGAGTAGCCTTTTCCATCATTGGACGGCTTCACATCATATTGTCAGTAGCCCTTTTGAAGAGAGAGCTTAAGAATGCATATCATATGAATCATGAACATGGAAAATAATTTGAGGTCAATCAAATGTACTAGCAAGTAGAACATTCCTCTAAACGTGAAGCATGTTAAAGCAAAAATAGAAATCATGCATTATCATCAAAAGCAATCGTGCATTATGTTATTAAAAACATTATATAATCATTAATCAATGGTATTCACCAAGCACACTCAAGCAATCATAAAAAGAGCAAAAAATAAGTCAACTTCTTGCAAATAAAAATTCATGCAAGTTTGCTCTTTTTGCTTAAGCTCCCCATATGGGGTCATAAACCGAACCGTATCAAGGCAAAGGGTAAGTTCCACTAGACATACCAAGTCCATTTGACCTAGTATAATCTAAGGGAGAAATTTTAGCACAAGCGATAGGATGCATATTTTCCTTATTCAAACTAGGTTCCACTACATCATTTTTAGTGGTCAAGATTTTATCCTTACTAGGATTCCTAGGATTATTCAATTTAGCCCTACGGTTTATTTTCTTTTCTCTCATGCTTTTAATTCTACATGACTTGATGTAGTTAACACAATTTGGTCAAATATGACCAATCATACCACAATAATGGCAAGTAGGTGTAAAAGAAGAATTTCTACAATTGCTCTCATCGAGGCATGACCATGTTGATGAGGTTGTCTTTAAAGCACCAACTGACTTTTCTTAGGAGCATTAGCCGGATGTTGGTGCCTATGTGGTTGAGCATGAGTAACTTGCCTCAAAGGTTGATTAAGCTTTGATTGAGGCACCCTTAAGGGTTGAGGATGAGCTTGTTTCCTTGGAAGCATCTTTAAGGTTGAGCTCTTAGAGGATTCACCCGCAACAAGAATATTCTTGAGGTGTTAAGACCTTGGTGGAAAAATAGGAACAATCTCCTTCGCAAATGTAGGCTTGTCCAAGGATGGTGCGGTCTCATCTTTTACAAAACCCAGGCCTCGCTTGTCATTTGGCTTATTGCCAAAGCTTAACATGTGGTCAAGCATCTTTGATCCCGAGGACATCTTGGTAAGTGCACTTCTTGCTTCATCAAGGTCATTCTTTAACTTGACTTCATTTTCCTATGCACATCTTACTTCTTCATCCAAGTGAGTCACTTTATCTCCTAGTTGAAGATTATCCTTTTCCAATCTAAGGATATCATTATCTTTCTCCTTCAAAGACTTTTGAAAGGGAATCAACCAACTCTTGATAATCCATCATATTATCACAAGAATTTCTAGAGCATGGGTCATCATAAACGAGGCTTCTCCCACTTGTACATGCTCCACTTCAGTTTCCAAACACCAAGTCACCTATCTTGAACTCTTCAATTGATATAAAATTGGTTGTGGCTTGTGTTTCTTCATGGTAGGAAACCAAAAATGTTAAGTAGTTGAACTCACTATCCACCGAGCTTGTAGAGCAGTCATCAACTACGTGAACTTCTTTATGACACCAAGTAGCGATCAAATCAACTCCTCTATTCTTGTACTTTAAGTTAATACACTTGGAGGCGATGTGGCCAATCCACCACATTAAAGGCAAGGGTCAAGTTTCCTTGGCCTTTTCTTTTCCTCCTTCACCTTGGAGGTCATGCCTTTCTTCAGAGATTTTGTAAATCTCCTAAATCTCCCAACCATGAGATTCATTTCCTCATCGGTGTCATATTCCTCCCTCTTAACTTTAGAGGTCATTTAACCAATACCCGCTCTAAGTGTTTCACGCTCACTCATGATGTATGGTGAAGTGAATGAATGCAAATGTAATGCAACAAATAAGTCCAAGCAAATGCAAGACACACAAAAGAAGCACGGACCACCTAAGTATGTCTAGGCACCGGCTTTTATACCAATATATAGTTCCTATAAAACACAGCTCTTATTACCTAGAGGGGGGTGAATAGGTCTTAATCAAGTTAATTATCAATTTTTCTTGATTAGTCAATATTCAATATTCACCCAATAAACAAACATACAAAATCAAGTGTAAAGTACAGAATAATAAAGAATATTTGAGTTTTACGTGGAAACCCTCCAAATGGGAAAAACCACGGACTGTTAAGTGTGCCATACACGAACAAAGAATCCATTGATGGTAAAGGCATTACAACCTACTCCCAGTATATTACCCATAACAAATACCTACTCTCGGGATAAGGTAGACCTAGTCCAATTGCTTGTGATTTATACAACCTAATCCCAGAACCAACAAAAGACTTTCTTCTCAATGAAGAGATCGACAACCTATGTGAATATGTAATAATATTCTAAATGCAAATAATGCTAGGCAAAACACTAAATGCTTATCTAAGAATTTAAGAATGTCACTGAGTACAATTCCTAGATATCAATATCTAAATGAATGCTCATAAAGACTTAACTAGATATTGTTATGCAACATTAAATCCTAGTTATCAAACAAAGCCATTTCAACTTATGTTGTCATTAAGAATGGCATGGTCATTAATGCAATCATCAAAATGCAATTAATATGACCTAATTAGCTAGAGGAAAATATGACTTATATGCTAGCTATCACAATACAACAACCCAAACATCAACAATAATCTATACTTGTAACAGAAGTCCTAATCTAGAGGCATACAAGTCATAAAAGAGATATCTTTCTAAGCTAAAACATAAGAATGATACAAATGGTGTTCTACTTACCAAGTTACATGTGTTGATGAAGACCCGTGTAAACAAACATCCTAGATGAAGCTAGATGACGTTTGTTTCATGAATAAATGATGGGTATTTAAGTTTTGGAGAGTTAATGAAGCTTGAACAATTTTTTTTCTTACAAGACTCTCTCTTTCTCTCTCTAGGGTTTCTTTTGGTTCAGAATAGGTGATAAAGAAGAGGAGAAATAGGAGTTCTTATAGGGGGTTTCACGAGCTACGTGAAAAGATGAAAATGCCCTTAAAAGTTGCACCGTGTGCAGGTAAAGACCCGTGCACCTACCCGTACAGTCTTAAAGACCCACTCATTAACCTGATGTTGATACTTGAAACTCACCCACCAAGCCAGTGCGTTGGTACTGCGTGGGTACCATACCCGTGCACTGACCTGCACAGTAGAGACTATAAAGGTCTCTCTTCGCGCTACAAAGAGTACACCATCATCCACGCGCAGACGTATCCGACCAGGCATTGGAATACAAATTAAATACACACCAAACACACTTAAAACTAAGAATGAAATGCATGATAACACATGCAACAACTCAAATACATGTAAGTGTGTGAGTGTGTTCAATAACAAATGCATGTCAAAGTAAATGCATATAAATGAAAAGTGAGTGTGCGCAACTAAATCTCTTCAGTAAAAATCAAGCACAAGTGAATTACCTCTTGAAATGCACCAGGATCTTAGACGCTTACCATTGAAAGCCTAAGCTACCCATTACACATTGAATCCTAAATTTGATTTGTCATGAAATAAGCCAATCATAAAATTGAGGTTCTTACAATAATTATGTCTCTGGATGGGATGTTTTCTATGAAGTCCAGGATGACTAAGAGAGAGGTAGTGACTACTTTCATGAATCTTAGGATTTAACCTGGATAGGATATGAAATATCACATGATGAAAGTCATAGCACATCTCAACACTGTTGAACACAATGGTGCTGAGATAGATAGTGAGATGAAAATTGACATGTTTGTCAATTCACTGTCAAATTCCTTTCATCAGTTCAGGTTGGACTACACCTTGAACAATAAGAAATACACCTTGTAGGGTTGATACAAGATGTTCAAAGCACTGAGAAGATTCTTATGAAAGGCAAGGGTAAGAAGATTCATTCGGTTGTTAAAGTGGCTACTATTAAGACCCCGTAAAAAGGTTAAAAAACAACAGATGAAAAAATTACGTGGACCTACCAAGAAGAAGACCAAGAAAGTAACCAAGTTCAAAAGGGAAGTGTTTCCTTTATGGTGAAAAGGGGCATTGGAAATGAAATTGCCTAAAGTCTCAGAACAATAATGAATAAGGTAATATTAATTATCTTGAAACATGTTTTCTGGTAGATTCTATAGATTCTTTAATCAAAGAATCTGGAGCCACTAATCACGTTTGCTATTCCTTTCAGGGGTTCCAGGAAAGTAAAAGACTGAATGAGAATGAATTCAACATGCGTTTAGGCAACAAAGTATTGGTGTCTGCCAGTGTAGTGATAAATATTAGATTTATTCTAGATTCTAGTAGGCATTTAGATTTCATAGACATTTATTATGTACCTCAATTCAAGAGGAATTTAATTTTAGTTTCTTGTTCAAATAATTTTGGATATTTGGTTACTTTTAATAAAAGTTTTATTATTAGTAGGAATAACAAGTTTGTTTACAAAGGTAAACTGGAAAACAGTTTATTTTATTTGCATATAAATATCTTTCACTTGTTAGATACGAAATCAACAAAACCTAGTCATAAAAGAATGAAATTATCAAAAGATGAAACCTACCTATGACATTTGCACCTAGGTCATATTATCCTTGATAGCATCAAAAGGCTGGTTTGTGATGGACCTTTAAGTGACTTAAACGTTGATGATCAACCAACTTGTGAATCTTATTTGTAAGGTAAGATGACCAAAAGATTGTTCACGACCAAAGGCACAAGAGTCAATGAATGTTTAGGATTAATACACACTGATGTGTGTGGTCCTATGATTATTCAAGCTAGAGGTGGCTATGAGTACTTTATCACTTTCACATATGATTACTTGAGATTTGGCTATGTGTATCTCATGAGACATAAGTCGGATGCTTTTGATATGTTCAAAGCAATAAAGCTGAAGTAGAAAATCAGCTAGAGAAACAAACAAAAATCTTGAGGTCTGAGCATGGTGGGGTGAGTTTACATAGCCCGCCAAGATCCCCAATCCACATGAACTTGCATGGATCACTTGATATATTCTACTAGATTAAATTATGGGTCCATCAAGAATTTCTTTTAGAATTCAAAATTCAAAATTTTTGGAGAGGTGCAGTCATGTGTGATTAAGATACATGGGAACTCTTCAATTGTCTGGAATAGGCGGCCAAGGATGTGAGAATCTTTGGGCAGCTCTAATGGAGAGCAATTAGCATTCCATTAACACATTAATAATATAATTTACACTTTTTAACTAATAAAGCTGTTAAATTATATTAGTGTATTGATTTAAGGCATGTGAACTTATTTCTTTTTAGTAAGAATGAGTCTAGTTCACATGTGGACTTTTTATTAAAGTCCAATTGATTTAATGAAATAGAAAAACAATATATAGCACATGTTTGATACTTGGGCTGCAAGGCTAAGAATATTAGCCTAGTATATTATTTATTTTACTATTTAATTAAATGGAAATTAATTAATTAATTAATTATTTGATTAAAAGTAAAAATATATTCTTACTAGGAGAAGGTCTCTTAGTGTCGTACTATTGTTGGTAGTATGATAAGTATCAAATATTTTAATTGATATGTAGATAAATAAAGGGAATTTAGTTATCTGGTCAAATTAGAAAGTTTTTGATATCTATTAAAACTCTAATTGACAAGTGGTTAAATTAGGTAGTTTTTGATAAAGTGACAATTTAATTTATATTCAATAATATATGATTGGTAGATACACTGATGAGTTCGAATGGGATTGAATTCAAAAGGTTGATAGGAGTTTTGGTGAAATACAATTCCTCTTTGTATGAGGATTCGGCCACAGGCCATAATCCTCTTTATGTGAGGATTCAGCCACCACCTCTATATACCTATCAAGAGAATTCGGCCAAGGCTAATGCTTTGAGAGAGAATTTTTTATTTGCTTCAAAAATTCATCCAACTCATAAAAATGGGTGTAGAATTCAGCCAAGAGGAAAAGAAAGAAGGAGTGTTTTATTTTCGTTAGTGCACTAGTAGCTTTTACATCAAAAGGCTTTGTACACAATATCGGATTTGGTTCACGCAAGTTTCGATCCAAATATTGAGAACACACAAGTGACAAAACATTCTTTGTTTTCTCTAAGGGGATTATTGTGACTAACAAAAGAAAAAGCTTTTGTTTTCCATCCTCAAGTACATAATTAAAAGGAAGGGAGCCCACACTCCAAGGTAATTAGCGTTCGTGATTGGATTGGACGATCTTGCAGTTTCAATTCAATTCAACATCAATCGTCACGTGAAAAAGGTACAGTACCTGCTTTTTATATGTTAATTAATCAAGGGGTAAAGTTTTTTCTTTTTTAGGATTTTTTTTTAAATATACCAATCATATTTTCTGCTTACGCTACGTATTTTTTCCTGCAAAACCATTTTTCACTAGTTGGGTAAAAGTACGCCCTCAAAAGTGACCACTTCACATGATACACTCTCTCTTGGATATCCTTCATATCCTACCCTTGGGCCATTGACTATTGAAATAATTGCCTACTTTCTATCCAAGACACTTCATTTGTCTCTACAAAGTTTACTTGCTTGAATATCTGGATCTTCACATTCTTAACCAAGACTGTCTTGCTCAATTATCTGAAACTTCACATTCCTACCCAAGACTCCCTTGCTCAACTATCTGGAAATACACATTCCTAGTTAAGACTACTTGCTCAAATTGAAGCTTCATATTCCAACAAGAGACTTCAACCTTTTATAAGGAAAAATGATCTAAGTAAAGTGCAAATGATGCAACCACATGCAATATAGAATATGTGATCAATATATCCTATGAAAACTAGAAATGATCAATGAGCACACAATGTAAATTTTTCTAGTTTACAATCCAAATAAAAATGACATCATACAAATTATCCATGTACATATGAAATGTATTGATTAGGTACAATTCAAGAAGAACTAGACTTAGGCAATTAAGTGCATAGAATAAGATTGCCTTGTTCTTACACATGAACAAAATCATAGAGCATGAAAAACACCAAAAACATGCCACATACTAGATTTTATTCATGTTACTAAAGCTTGAAAACACAGCATATTCATAAATCACATATTTCAGACTTTAAAACTAGAACCAAAAATACTACAATCATAAGATATGATCAGCAAGATTCTTTAGCAATCGTTTAGAGCACATATTCACAAAATAATCAATTAAAATCTAATAGGCAGTAAATACCAATTAATTGTGTTAATCTTAAATACGTTAAACTAAAGAGTCTTAGCACAGGTAGAGGTTATAATTTACCAAAATACAATCAATTAAAGCACAAATAGCCATAGATTTTAAGCTAGTCACAATACAACTTACAAGCATGTGAAACCACAGATTTTAGAAAACCTAACTCACATACAAGTCTCTAATTAAGCACACTTATCTTAAAACTAAAGCTCTATCTTTTAATAGCAATTTCAAGTAACATACATCTAAAGAAGTTGAAAACCCAAGGTAATTAAGGATCATAAAGCTCAAAATAAAAAGAATAAATCAATTGCCTTGATAAAATGTGCAGCAACGAAATACGATGTAGAACCACCACAAAGATTGATTAAATGACTTCAAAGTTGCTTAGATATGATAGAGAACTTCAATACAAAGTTTCTTCAACTTAAATCACTCAAATTGGAAAAGAAATGAGTGAGTCATGGTGTTTGGAGTTTGAGAGAAATTGTGAGAAAAGTTTTGCACTTTTTCTTCTTTATATGAAAAATGAGAGGGATATAGTATTCAAAATAGAGAAGGGAGGGAAAGTGAGGTGGAGAGAAAGGAATCTCATTTGGCTAGTTGCACTATGAAACCTTAGCCTCTCAAGGAGGCGTGTGGCCGCCACAGGGGGCAGAGGAGTCACCTTCCCGTGGAGACCAAGCACCTTTACAGGGAAGGGATGTAAATTGCAATTTTGACATCTACTCTTTCATCGCACACTTCTCGTGTTCTTTGACCATATGTCGGCCTACGAACTCTAATTTTGAATTCATTTTTGGATTGTGAACTAGGAATTTCTCATGAAAAAGGATGTTAAAAAAATTTCACAAAAGATATGGAAATCAACTTGATATACAAAGACAAAAAACCATGCACGTTAAAGACATGGAAAGTTTCATAACTTCCAACTCGGAATTCAAAAACTAATGAGTAACTGAAATGTTCGGAACTCAATAAGGAACCATATAAGAACATGGTCAAGTTTGATATCATAAAAATACAAACAAACAAATACAAGAACCCAAATATGCCATTTCTTAGACATAATCCTGGAGTATTCAATCTTACACAATTTGTCAATTTAAGTTTAATGTATGTGCATACATTAATATATGTGTGTATGTAATATACCAATTTAGCACAACGATACATGGACACATATGGTTGCATTATATAATTATGTATCTACAAAGTCGTGCTTGAGGAATGTGGTCTTAATATAGCATTTGATGTGCAATAAAGCTTACTTCGCTTGAAGACATTCCTTTGCTTGATATGTTGCCAAATTTTCCTTAAAGATTGAATCATAATAGACCTATACAACTAATTGATTACAAATGAAGTAGTGTTTTGATATGGAATCATACAGCTCTGTAGGGAACAACTTCCCTTGAGGAATTTCTAGTACTACTTGAAGGATAGATCTAAGCAGTGGTTGATGGCACTAAGGCCAGGATCGTTGACAAGTTAAGGGCAAGTGTGCGTAGTTTTCTTTAATAGGTTTTTCCTAGCGAAAAAGGTAAAGGAGTTGAAAGTGAAGATTGTTCATTTTTCTAAAGAAGAAGATGAGCTATTTCATGAGACATGGGAGAGATATTGGCTGCTTTTGGCATAATGCTACCATCATATGTTCTTAGAAGAGTACAAGGTCTCATGTTTTCAGAGTGGTCTCACTAGATTCTCTTATATTTTGGTAGATTATGTAAATAGAGGTTCATATGATTCAAAAACCATAATAGAGATCTATGAGATTTATGAGATGTTGTCATAAAAATTAAAACAAACGAGTGCCAATCTTGTTAGAGGGGAAAGATTTGAAGTCAATGCAAGTAATGAAACTGCTAACAACCAAAAGTAAAATATACATGCCTAAATTGAGAGTTTGGAGGTACCAAAAGGTTGGTGTCAAGCAAGTTGGTTGATAAGATGCTTGTGGTAGTGAAGTTTTAAATGGTAAGAGAATTTCTGATGAGATGTAAGAGGGATAAGATTAAGAAGAAGTTCAAGCAATGGGTTTCCAAGGCCAAATGAGTAATCCATCCTGAAACACTTATAATCTAGGGTGGATAACCATTCGAACTTCTCTTAATCAAACAACAACACATTCCATATCCAAACACTTAGCGAGAAGCCCATGGAGGAAACCGGTGGGGAGCCAATCAATGAACGTCAGCAACAATGCTAAGTCTGGTGCCTATCAACCCTATAACAAGAGCCTTGATGACGAAATGAGAAGGATGATGCAATCATTCAAATAGGCTGAACAAACTTTAACAAACCTCATGAAAGCAAGTGGCCAATGGTTGACAAATTGGAGACTCAAGTTGGGCAAATTGTCGAAGCTCTCCTAAAGCAAGAGAAGGGAAAGATTCCAAGCCACACTGAGCAAACAAAGGTAATAGATATTGCAAGAGTTGATAAATCTAGAGAAGAGGCTAAGAACATGGAAGAAGAATTTTTGATGAATGTTGAAGATCCGGGAAGTTTGGTGATTCCCATATTTATTGGAGAAAGTGATGTGTGATCGTGCCAAAATTGTCATATATTTTGGTCCTCAATTCCATATCCTTTGCCTCGTTTTCACGTGTTTTTATTTATCTTATGGCTCGTTTGTTTTGTTTGTAGTCAATTAGGTATATTTTGGAAGAATGGATGGAAAATGCAGAATAATGCAGAAAACAGGCCAAAATAGATGAAGTGCAGAAATGTCAGTGCGTTGGTCACTGGGTAAGTCCTTACCTGTGCAAAACCTGTGCACCAAGATGATTGGCAACTACGTGGGTCTCAACCCACGCACCAATAACACATAACCCGGGCATCTGAGCAAACCAAGGAGCAGACCAAAGAGCAAAACAAGTGCATCAGGTACATGCACTTGTCACTGAGCGGGTCCCTACATATGCATAACCCGTGAATTTCACTAAACCCATGAGAAGAAAATCAACTTATTAGGGCATTGTACGGGTCACTACGCAAGTCCCTACCCATGCATAACCCATGCATTTCACCCGTTAGGATGCCAAATCAACGAAACTAGGCCATTTCAAAGACACCTTTATATAGGAATGATTCTGTTATGACACATACGCCCAAACACCCATTGATAACCAATTTCTCTCTCTCTAAACCCCATTCAATTCTCACTTCAACTTCATCATCTAGGAAACAAATTATGGTGTGTTTAATATTAATCTATATGGGGTGAATAGATTTTAATCAATTTTACCCAATTTTCGTTAATGGCTAAGTAGATGAAAATACCCCTAACTAGTCACAATTGTATAACAAGTGTAATATATGTGGAATTTAAATGACAATTGAAATATACATGGAAACCCTCTAAAATGGGAAAAACCACGGGCTGTTAAGTGTGCTACGCTCGAACCTCGAATCCACTAATTGTAAATGAATTACAATTTAATCCCGGTATATAATCCACCACCACTACCTAATCCCGGTATGAGTGAACCTAGTCCAACTTGCTTACGATTTAAGCTAGCTAATCCCAGAAGCAACACAAGTCTTACTTCTCAATGAAAAGATAAAATGGCCTACGTGAATATATGATAATATTCAAAGAACAAACAAGGCTAAGAATCCTTAGATGCTTACCGAGGATGATAAAATGGCAGTTAATGCATTCCTAGATATCAAGAGCTAACTAACATAACATAAAGCTTAGCTAAACAAAGATCAAACAATCATATGAAGCTATCACAATACAACACTCAATCATGTCGTGGCAAACAATCTCTATTTTCTATCTACAATATATTCTAAGAGCATACAAATAATAAAAGAGATGGCATGAAAAGAAAAACACTAAACTTAGATGAAGATAGTGAGAGACTTTCCAGACAAGATGTGATTATGCAAAACCATACATGGATGCACTCATATGACCATATATGATGCAAGATGATGTTTTATGCACAAGGAGATGCTTTGAGTGTATAAAGGTGAGTTCTTGTGTGATTTTTCCTTTAGAAATATGTTCTAAGGAAAAGATGTGATTTTTGGAACTCTTGAATGACCTGAATACAAAGAGTCATATATATATATATATATATATATATATATGTATATATATTTATATATAAGTCCTAAGCAAAGTGAGGTCGTTTTGAAAGAAATGCAACCAAATCTCATCATGACCGCTGGCTGGACCGCGGTATGGGTAAGGTGCCCAGATAACTATAGGTCATTCAACATGTACTTCCTATGTAGATCTCCTTGTTCAAAAATGCAAGTTTGAACATAAATAAGACATGGATTGTAATCAAAGCAAGGATCGCACTTATTAATGAAAATATCATATAATATAGATGCAACCGAGTTACTCAAGCAAATTAATAAAGCAGCATAAAAAATTTCAAATTTTTGCACATGGCAAGTATACAATAGCTCTCTCTGCTTGAGTTCCCTAAATGGGTCAAATCCAAAATTCATCACTCCATAAGGCAAATCCCAATAGATTTTCCAAGTGTTTTAAATCGAGTAGCATCTAAGGGTTTAGTAAATAAGTCCACTAGTTGATCAATAGTACCTACATGTTTAAGTACTATGCATTTATTCTCAACTAGTTCTCTAATGAAATGATGGCTGATGTCAATATGCTTAGTTCAAGAATGTTGAACCTGAATCTTGGAAATTTTAATAGCACTCATGTTATCACAAAAGAGAGTGAGAGTACATTGGTTGGATTCGTAGTCCATTAACATTTGCTTCATCCAAAGGAGTTGTGTGCATCCACTCCCCGCGGCTATGTACTCTGCCTCCGCCATAGACAAGTAAATTGAGTTTTGCATCTTGCAAAACCAAGAGACTAGATTGTTCCCAAGTAAGAAAAAATTGCCCGATGTGCTTTTCCTATCACAATTTCCTCCCCAATCTGCATCACTAAAGCCTACAAGACTAGCATTAGTGTTAAAAGAGTACCAAATCCCATAGTTAGATGTTTCATTCACATAGCGAATTATTCTATAAACGGAAAAGATGGGACTCCTTAGGATCTGACTGGTACCTAACACACACACCCATACTAAAAGAGAAATAGGGCCTGCTAAAGGTCATATAAAGCATGATACCAATCATGCTCTGATATAATGTTTGTTCCACACTTTACCACTAGCATCCTTGTTTAGCTTTAAAGTGGTACTCATGGGTGTATCACAATGTTTGGCATTTTCAAGACCAAATTCCTTCATTAGGTTTTTGGCATATTTAGCTTGGGATATGAAGATCCCACCATCCATTTGCTTAATTTGCAACCCTAGGAAGTAACTTAGCTCACCAACAAGACTCATCTCAAATTCATAAGACATGACATCAAATTTTTTTTGGACTTTAGTGTTATTGGTGGAGCTAAAAACTATATCATCAATATAGATTTGAGCTATAAAGAGCTCATCATTGTCTTTCTTGATGATTAGAGTCTTGTCAACACTACCTCTTGAGTAGCCATTGTCAACAAGATATAGAGTAAAGTGTTCATACCAAGCCCTCGGTGCTTGTTTCAACCCATATAAAGCCTTCTTGAGGCGATAGACATAATTGGGATGGTGTAGATCCATAAACCCTTTGGGTTGCTCAACAAACACTTCCTCTTCCCATGCCTCCGTAGCTATCCTAGTATTTTGAACCAACTTATATTGATTCTCATCCATTGCACATAGGATGGCATGCATTGCCTTCCTATTCTATTTCGATTCCTCAAACTCTTGCGTGTTCTATTGTGCTTTTAGCTTGAGTACATCCTTTTCTCAATCGTTGGAGTCATCATCGGTGGTGTGTCGCCGTCTTCAACTGCCATGCATGATTTATCATGGATGTGACAAATGTACGACTTCATCTTGCCTTTCTAAGAAGCATAATTTAATCCGGTTAGTAAGGGAGGTATAGTGCTAGAAGCGCCCTTGTTGCTACCGTTTCCACTCATAGTGTTTATGAATGAATGGAAATGTATGAATGATAAACAAATCACACAAAATGCAAAACACACCAAAATGAGCTAGGATCACCTAAGTATATCTAGGAACCAGCTCTGATACCAATTGAAACAAATTATGGTGAGTTTAATATTAATCTAGAGGGCGGTTAAATAGATTTTAATCAATTTTACCTTGTTTTTGTTAATGGACAAGTAGACGAAAATACCCTTAACTAGATACAGTTATATAATAAGTGTAATATGTACGAAATTTAAATGACACTTAAATTATACGTGGAAACACTCCAAATGGGAAAAACCATGAGTTGTTAAGTGCGTCACACTTGCACCTTGAATCCACTAATGCTAAAGGAATCACAACCTAATCCCGGTATATAAGCCAACACCACTACCAAATCCCGGAAGCAACACAAGTCTTACTTCTCAATGATGATATAAAATGACCTATGTGAATATATGATGATATTCAAAGAACAAACAAGGCTAGGAAACCTTAGATGATTATCTAGGATGATAAAATGGCAATTAATGCATTCCTAGATATCAAGAGCTAAATGACATAACATAAAGCTTAGCTAAACAGAGATCAAACAATCCTATGAAGCTATCACAATACAACACTCAATTATGTCATCGCAAACAATCTGTATTTTGTATCTGGAATATATTCTAAGAGCATACAAATAATAAAAGAGATGGCTTGATAAGAAAAACACTAAACTTAGATGAATATAGTGAGAGACTTACCAAACAAGATGTGATGATGCAAAACCATACATGGATGCACTCTATATGACCATAGATGATGCAAGGTGATGTTATTATAGATAAGGAGATGCTTTGAGTGTATAAAGGTGAGTTCTTGTGAGATTTTTCCTTTTGAAATATGTTCTAAGGAAAATATGTGATTTTTGGAACTCTTGAATGACTTGAAAACAAAGAGTAATATATATATATATATAAGTCATAATCAAAGTGAGGTCGTTTTGAAAAAAATGCAACCAAATCCTGTTAGGGCCGCTGGCTGGACCGTTGTACAGGTAAGGTGCCCACACTATGGTACGAGCAACGATGTCTCTCCTGGACAACATCGCTCTGGAGACTACTGTGTATGCAAGTGCATAGGCCGTGGTAGGAGCGATAGGCAACACTTGGGAAACTCCACTCTGAAAATCGTTGTGCATGCACGAGCACAAGCCATGGAATAAACAACGATCAGCCTCTAGAGAACACCACCGTGTAGACCGCGGTATAGGTATGTGCATGTAAAGTGGTCTAAACTGCGAAATAGAGGAAGATTCTCTTTTCAAGGTAATTTAGATGCACAATACAAGTAAGCAAGAGAAATGACAAATAATGCACACATGAAGGCAATTAAGCATGAATGCAAGGTGATCAAAACATGCATATGAGTGAGTGTGTGCACTATATCTCATCAATAAAAGTTAAATTAAGCAAGTGAAATACCTTTGAAGCTTCTTCTCTTGAGATCTTGAGAGCCTAATCTACCCATACATCAAATCCAAAATTTGGTTTGTTCACGAAATAAGCCAATCAATAAATGAGGACTTTATAATCTACTCAACAAAGGAAGAAACGAGATCAATTTGGATCTTAAAGAATAAGGATTCTTCTGTGGGTTTTCTTATACTCTCTTCTCTTTGCTTATTTCTTATAATAGACATGAGTAGTTAATCATCCCACATGGTGATTGATGTGATTCTATTGTGGACATTTGGTATTATAATGAATTCTATATTTTTCTAATTAATTTGTCATGTATATTTCATTCGTTATTTCTAATGATTTAAAGGATAATTTGTATTTGATTGTACCCTCTTATCCTTGCAAATTGTTTGAGAAATTACTTGAGGCGAGAATTGGGTATACCCTCTATTCAATTTTGCTAAGCTCATTTGAATGGAAGGATTGAACAAGAGTACCCTCCTCAAGTGAAATCCGAACAATTAATCTCAATATTGATCTAATCTCAAATGGATGACCAATTCTCTACCATCTAGGTTGGTTGCTTGTGAGAGATTAAGTACCAATTATATACCCTATAGATTGGTGAATTTATAAAGAGATTAGTCCTTTAGTTTGATAGATGCACTTTAATGAACAATCACTTGTGGGTGGCCAATACTATACTCTTTAAATTGGAGACCCACAAGGGATATACAACCATTATATACCCTCTAAATTGGTTACATTAGTTTTATGGACATTTGAGAGAATTCTTAAGTACCCTTTGTTTGCATATTGAATCCATCTTTCCCTTAGTCCATTTGTCATATATTTTTAATTTACTAACATTTTGTAATTCAATTAGTTTAAACTTAGTTTGCAACTTAGTTAGATTCTTCATAACAATCATTACAATTTACATTTCCTGCATTTAGTCTAGAGCACAATTTGATCACATATTTATAACACGATACCCATACTTGCTGTAATATTATATATCAAATTTGAGTGCAAATCAGGTTTATAAATTTTGTTTCACAAGCTATTTTCATATACGAAATGACACTTACCAAAATGGTGCCGTTGTTAGGGATCGACGTATACTTGTGATTAAATTTAGCTTTGTAAAGTCCTCATTTGTTGATTGCCTTTTTTCGTGAACAAACCACATTTTTAGGGTTTTATGTAAGGGTAGCTTAGGCTCTCAGGACCTCATGAGGAGAAGCACCAAAGGTAAAATTTGTGTGCTTACTTGCTTTAAAGAGATAGTTGCACACACTCACAAATCCATGCATAACTCTTATTCATATATGTTGTGTGTTTATTCTTGTGTGCATTTTGGTTTAAATGACTCTTGTTGGTGTATTTGCATCTTGTAATTAAATGTTTTATGTCATGTTTGGCATTAGAATAGGATGCATTTATCATCACTCTTGAACTTATTGATTTTGTGTGTTTGAGTGTTGAAAATAGGCATCGTGCTAGTTGTGTGCTACTTGACCAGCGCAACATTCCAGCGAATTATCGCATGTGTTGCGCCACTGAGTTGCGCTACTACACCAGTGCAAAGATGCAAAAATGGGCAGTGCGCTGGTTGTACACTACTCGACTAGCGCAGCCTCACCAGCTTAACATTCCAATGGATCATGGCATGTGTTGCGCCACTGAGCTGTGCCAGTCGACCAGCGCCTATTGAAAAAATTAGAATGTGCGCTGGTGGTGTGCTACTCGACCAGCGAACGTCACCAGCGCACATAGAGGAAGCTGGAACATTTTTTCCAAAACGACCTCACTTTGTTTGGATCTCATATATATATAACTCTTTGCTTTAAGGTCGTGTAAGAGTTCAGAACATCATATATTTTCCTTAGAACACATTTCAAAGGAAAAACTCTTCCAATAACTCATCTTTAAACACTCAAAGCATTCCCATGTGCATAAAAACTTCATCTTGCATCATCTAAAGCCATTTAGTATGCATCTATAGATAGGGTTGCTTCATCACATCTTGTTTGGTAAGTTCTTCACTATCTTCTTACAAGTTAAGTGTTTTTCTTGCTAAGCCATCTCTTTATTTATTTGTATGCTCTTAGAACATATTTTAGATACAAATTAGAGATTGTTGTGATGGCTTGATTGAGTGTTGTATTGTGATAGCTTCATAGGATTGTTTGATCTATGTTTAGCTAAGCTTTTTGAACTTGTCATTTAGCATTTGATATCTAGGATTGCATTAATTGTCATCTCATTATCCTAGATAAGCATATAGGGTTTCCTAGCCTTGTTTGTTCATTGAATGTCATCACATATTATCTTAGGATATTTTATCTCTTCATGTAAGACTTGTGTTGCTTCCGGGAGTAGGTAGCTTTAATCGCAAGCAAGATGGATAGGTTCACTTATACCGGGATTAGGTAGTGGTGGTGGATTTAAATCGGGATTAGGTTGTAATTCCTTTGCCATTAGTGGATTCGAGGTTCGTGTGTGGCGTACATATCAGCCCGTGGTTTTTCCCGTTTGGAGGGTTTCGACGTATATCTCAAGTGTCATTTATATTTCCGTATTTTTACACTTGTGATTTTATTGTAACTAGCCAAGGGCATTCTTGTAAACTTGACCTTTAACAAAAATTGGGTAAAATTGTTTAAAATCTATTTACCCCCCTCTAGATTAATATTATACACACCATAATATTTGTTTCAATTGGTATCAGATGAGGTTCTTAGACATACATAGGTGATCCTTGCTCACTTTGGTGTGTGTTGCATTTTGTAAGTGTATTGATCATTCATACACATGCATTCATATCATTCATTCATTAAACACAATGAGTGGAAACGGTGGCAGTGAGGGATCTTCTGGCACTAGACCTCCACTTTTCACCGGAGTGAATTATGCCTCTTGGAAAGGCAAGATGGAGTCGTATATATGCCAAATTCATGACAGGGCATAGATGGTGGTTGAAGATGGCTACACTTCACCCATGATGACTCCTACAGATGGAAGAGATGATGTACTTAAGCCAAAGGCACAGTGGAACGCACAAGAGTTTGAGGCATCGAAGTGGAATAGGAAGGCAATGCATGCCATCTTATGTGCAATGAATGAGAACCAGTACAAGTTGGTTCAAAATACTATGATAGCTAAGGAGGCATGGGATATCCTAGAAGTTGCACATGAGGGAGCCGATGTGGTTAAGGAATCGAAGCTTCAAGTTCTCCAAACGCAATTTGAATTGCTCAAGATGGATGAGAACAGGTGCTTCAATGACTTTGAAGTGAGGTTGATGGATATTGTGAACCAAAGTCATCAACTTGGTGATCCTTATTCTGATAGAAAGATCAAGCAGAAGATTATGAGATCTCTTCCCGATAGATTTAAGTCTAAGGTGATGGCTTTGGAAGAGAATAGTGGTTACAAGGACATGAAGCCGAGTGAAATGATTGGGAGGCTTCTAGCCTATGAATCTAGGAAATGTCCTAACCCCAAACCACCAAAAAAGCAAAAGGATATTGCTTTGAAAGCCTCCAAAGTTGAGAAGGAGGAGAGTGATGACTCAAATGAAGAAATGGCCTTGCTAATGAGGAAGTTCAAGAAATTCTACAAGTCCGAGAGGAAAGGTTTTGGATCCAAAGGTCAAGACTTGAAGAAAAAGGCTCCCTTCGAAAAGTTTGAGCCTAGGCAAGAAAAGACCAAGAAGAAAGGAGTCCAATGCTATGAATGTGGTGGGATAGGTCATTTTGCCCTGGAAAGTGCAAATCACAAGGTCAATAAAAAGGGAAAAGTGATGGCTGCCACATGGAGTGAAAGTGATAACTCCAATGAAAGAGATGAGTCTTCGGATGATGAAGAACTCATGGCTAACTTCATAGCATTTACATCCTCTCTTAGGAGCAAAGATGCTAGTGAATAAGAGAATGAAATTCAAGAGGAAAACTACTCTAGTGATGATGGATCTTCATCACAATCAACAAATGAAAGTGTGGATAGGATGGATCTCAAGGACGACATGGCTAAGTTTGAGAGTTCAAGGTTAAAGAACAAGAATGAAATCAAGAGATTAAAAGAAGAAAACCTAGACCTCTCAACTCAAGTTGACCAACTAAATCAAGAGTTTGTGAGATCTAAGAGGAGTGAAGAAGGGTTGAATAAAGAGCTTGAATATGCTAGAGAGTTGTTAGCCAAGATGAACTCTAGTACCAAAAAACTTGAACACATACTAGATGTTGTAAATAGGCCAAGTGACAAGAAGGGACTTGGGTTTGAAGATGACAAGATGTCCTCCACTCCAAGCAAGACCATTTTTGTAAGAAGCATGAACTTCAATGGGTCCTTTCTCATCAATTACCTAGGAAGAAACTTAACCTAGGAGAGTGTTCAAGTAGTGCTCAAGTGAAGGTGGCACCAAGAAGCCTACCTCAAGCCCATCCTATAAGGGCTCCACAAGTTAACTTCCCTCAACCGAAAGCTCATAAAGGGAAGATACCTATCATGCAAGCTCAACCAAGGAAGCAATCAAGTCTTGCTCAACAACAAATAAGGAAAGCTCCCCAACAACAATCAAGACAACCACAAAGACATGGGTAGACTCCAATGCATCCTCAAGGTTATGGCATGATTCCTAACTTTATTCCTACATGTCATTTTTATGGTATTGATGGTCACATTAGACCAAATTGCTTTAGATATATTAAATTGTGTAGAATAGAAAACATGATAACGAAGAAGAAGACTAAAGCCATGATGCATGTCACTAGGAAAAATGGAACAACTTTGCATGATCCTAGGACACTTAAAGCCCATGTACCATTGACCACTAGGAAGAAGAATATTACACCTAGGTGGATTAGAAAGGATGAACACTTTTGTCATGTTGCACAAATTGCTTTGAAAACTCATTCTTGTGATTTTTGGTATTTGGATAGTGGGTGCTCTAGGCACATGACTGGAAATAAGAGTTTCTTTGAGACTCTTGTGATGGATGAGGAAGGAAATGTCACCTTTGGTGATGGATCCAAAAAGAAGGTTAAAGGAAAGGGAACCATTTCCATTCCTAGATTACCTTCCTTGTCCAATGCTTTGTATGTTGATGGTTTAAAAGCTAATTTGATAAGCATTTCACATCTTAGTGATGAAGGACTTTTTGTCTTGTTTAGGAAGGATGATTGTTCTATCCTATTGCCACATGGACAAACCTTGTTAAAAGGTATGAGATCTAGCGACAATTGCTATTGTCTTGAGGCTAGAGGTGTCTCTTGCAATGTGTCCAAGGATGAACAAATTGAGTTGTGGTATGAAAGACTTGGTCACATGAACTTTAGGGATTTACGAATCTTAGATAAGTTCAATGTTGTGCGAGGCCTTCCCAAGCTTGAGAAAAAGGTTAATGGTGTTTGTAGACCTTGCCAACAAGGGAAGCAAACCAAAATTATGCACAAAAAGAGCAAGTATGTATCCACCAAGGAACCTCTAGAGCTTCTCCACATGGATCTTATGGGTCTCATGAAAATCGAGAGTTTAGGTGGAAAGAGATATATTTTTATGTGTGTAGATGACTTCTCTAGCTACACATGGACTTATTTTCTTAGAGAAAAATCTGAAACCTTTTTACAAGTTTCAAATGCTTTGTTCCAAAATTCAAAATGAAATGAACTCCAAGATTAAAAGCATTAAAAGAATTAGGCATGACCATGGGAAGGAATTTGAGAATGCTCATTTTGAAAACTATTGTAATAGTCTCGACATCTCTCATGAGTTTTCGGCTCCTAGGACACCTCAACAAAATGGAGTTATTGAGAGGAAAAATAGGGTTCTTCAAGAGATGACCCGTGTGATGTTGCTTAGCAACAATGTCCCTAGGAATCTTTGGGTCGAAGCCGTCAATATGGCGTGCTACATAGGAAATAGAGTCTTTCTAAGGCTCGACACTAGGCAAACCTTCTATGAGTTATGGAAAGGTAGAAAGCCAAATGTTAGCTATTTCCACACCTTTGGAAGCAAATGCTACATTTTGAATGACCGTGATCAACTTGGCAAATTTGATGCTAAGAGTGATGAGGTATCTTCATTGGCTATGCCTTGAATAGTAGAGCCTGCAGAGTTTTCAATCTAAAGACTAGGACCGTAATGGAATCATCTAATGTTGTCATTGATGATACTAAGCTCAAATCTAATGACCATGAGGAGGAGGTAGATCTAGTTGATGACTCCCATTTGGAAAAGGTTGTTGATGCTTCTAATGTTGAAAAGACTAACCTAGATGATGACATAACACAACCTATTGATAGGATTCCTCTCTTGAACCCAAAAGAACATGCTCCATGGGTTAGGAAACTCCATGACAAAGATGACATCATTGGAGAGGTTAGTGAGGGTGTTAGGACTAGGCATTAAATGGCTAATCTAATTATGTTAGGTTTTAGTTTGTGTTGGCATGAATTCCAAATCAAAATGATGTTTACTTGTAATGACTTAGTTGTTTAGGTTCACGATGATTCAAGCTTCAAGGAAGAAGAAACAACAAGTCAAAGCAAGTTCTAAGTCTTCAAAGAGAAATGAAGCAATATGGTTCTACAAAGGTATACTAAGACCTTATCTTTCTCTTACAAGGCTTAGGCACACACACATATATCATATATTTGTGTCCCTGGATCATTATGCACTAGAGGTATACACATACAATTCATTCATATGTGTCCCTGCATTGTTGTGCACCATGTATAACACATTCACACACTTGAAGATGAATGCTCATGCATCGGTTTGGAAATAACATGTTTTGGAAAATGCATGATTGGAAACTATCTCTATGTAGTTTTCATTCTAGTGTGAATTGGGTATTGGAAGTTAAGGATAAATGCCTACATCCGCTCTATTGATGAAAGGTCTTGGATGGTAGTTGAAGAAAGTTATAGTCCTCTTACCAAGGTTCAAGAGGATGGAACCATGATACTCAAGCCAATGAGTGAATGGACAACAAATGAGTTTGAGGTTGCTAAATGGCACCATCGTGCTATGAATGCCATCTTTGGAGGAGTTGATGGGCATCAATTCTCCTACATTCAAATTCATGAATCCGTAAAGGAAGCTTGGGATACTCTCCAAGTTACTAATGAAGGAACCTTAGCGGTGAAGAAATCGAGGCTTTAAATGTTGGCATCACAATTTGAAGGTTTAAGTATGGGTGATGAAGAAAAGTTTGAAGACTTCCAATTTCAACTTCTTAATATTGCTAACCAATGTCAAGCATTTGGAGTACCTATCTCAAAAGAGCGTTTTAATTGGAAAATCCTTAGGTCTCTCCCTAAGAGATTCAAATCAAAGGTGACGACCATTGAGGAAAGCAAGGATGTGGATAGTATGAACATCGATGAGTTGCTTGGGTCTCTCCAAACTTATGAGATGTGCTTGAAGCCAAAGATCAAGACTAAGGGAATTGCTCTTAATGTTATTAAGGAGGAGAGTGATGATAAAAATGAAGAAATGGCACTCTTGGTTAGAAGGTTCAAGAAGTTTCTAAAGAAGAATGCCAAGCCTAAAGGCAAGTCTTCTAAGGAAAAAGGAGTCAAGAGAACATCATCTCCAAGGATTGTGAAGAATAATCAAGCCATGAACAAGAAAGAGGTTCAATGCTATAATTGTTAAGGTTATGGTCACTTTACTAGTGAGTGCACCAAGAAGCCATCTAAGAAAGACAAGAAAGGCAAAGTGTTGGCGGCT
This sequence comes from Dipteronia dyeriana, assembly GCA_032871835.1. NCBI lineage: Eukaryota > Viridiplantae > Streptophyta > Magnoliopsida > Sapindales > Sapindaceae > Dipteronia > Dipteronia dyeriana. The sequence continues at coordinate 91,237,646 of CM065297.1, read as the reverse complement.
ACTTGGAGTGATGATAATTCTAGTGATAATGAGAGCTCTAGTAGTGAGTCTTCAAGTGATGAAGAGTTGGTGAGCAACTTTGTAGCTCTAACGGCTTCTCATTATTCACTAGGTGTTGGTAGTACAATATCTTTGAACAAGAACCTTGATGAAAATCATGATGAAAGCTTTAGTTCCATTCCTACTAATCTTGAGTTGTTGAAAAAGATGGAAAAGCTTGAAGAAGCTAGAGACAATGCTCAAAGAGAAGTAGTTGAGAAGGATGATTTGATCAAAAAGCAACTAGATGAGTTTGTGGTTGTTACTCGTAGACTTCTTTATGAGAAAGGTGATATTGTGAAGAAGTTTAAAGAACTTGAAAAGATAAACCTTGAGAAGGATAATGTGATATCTTCTTTGAAGAATAGAGGACAAGAATTGATGGAAGAGATAGACATGGCTAAGGAGGCTATTAAGGATTTAGTGAATGATTCGGTTAGTATGTCTAGTGTTAGGAACCTTGTTAACTTTCATAGTGGTGAAGACGACTTGGTAGTTGAAGAGGAGCTCTTAGAAGCATCACTTCCTACACACTTTGATGAAGTCGTGATTGATAAGAAACCACACAAGAAGGGAATATCAAAAGCCAAGAAGAAGATGGTGAACAAGGTATCTTTGCAAACTCCTAGTGAAGCTAGTTCAACTCCAAAAGGTACAATCTCATCTTTTATTCCAATTTGCCATTATTGCAACACAATAGGTCAAATTAAGCCTAGGTGTTATATATATTGAAAAATGCAAATTAGGAAATGAATCTTGGGATAAGGAGAATAAACTTCAACTTGAACATGCTAAGGCCTTGAAAGTTGAGAAACATGATAATTTTGCTAAGCATGAGAAGAAGTTGTGGAGTAGAAAGAATACTAATCTTGTTCAACTTGACAAAGTTTGTGTTGATAATGTTAAGGAAGAATGTGTTAATGATATTCTTGTTAATCAAGTCATTGAAAGACTTTACTCTAGATTTAACATTGTTGTCAAGGGTGAGTGCTCTTATCACTAAAATAAGAAGCACATGTGAGATAGCTTTGAGGCTATATATCAATTGTGTTGAGAATTTTGCTTGCTAGCTTTGAATACTCCATGTATTGATATGAACTTGGTTATCTCACATCATGATTGTTATGATGGTCAAAATTAGTTGATTGACTTTAAAGAAGTTCTTTTGTTATATGTGTTGATTGAGTTGAGATATTATGCTTTTTATACTCTTGTTGTGAACATTGTCAACTTGATGTCATGAGGACATTCAAGGCAAAAAGGTATCTCTATAATCTAATGCATATTCTCTTAGATATTCATCTTTTGACACAATTTTTGACATACATCTCATAGCATGTCATATTAGAGAATTTTGTATAGCTTACATATGATTCTCATTGACATTTGCTATTTTAGGATCTAATAGTGATATTGTTCACATTGATCTTAACTTTGATGATTGTTTGTGTATTGTATATTGAGTGACATTACTTTTAAAAATATGAGCTTCATATTCTTTGAAAGCTACTCATTAGAGAAGTAATGATCTTGATTAAGTCTCTACTTATTGCTCTTAGATCATGTGCTTATGAGCCATAAAATCTTGATTTTCTAAATTTTGCACTATGCTTCTCTTATATGTTTTGCTAGTAGGTTGAGTTTACTAATATGTAAACCTTGGATACACCTTGAATTTTTTGTGCTTAAGTACATTTAAAATGACCAATGGTTAGTATCCATTTTGCTTCGGCAGTTACATAGAACTTAACGAGCACCTTCATGAAAAGGGCTACAAACATTGGTTGTGAAAGCTACCCAATGTTGGAAAGAGCTACACCATTGTGATGAGTGAAAGCCGTCATGAAGAGACTTTTGTTTATGCAAAAAAAAAATGGAAAAATCAAAGAAGTGTTGAATGAAATTAAAAAAAAAATCTTTGATTCAAAGCCTAAAAAGAAAAGGAGGAAGGCTTGAAAAGGAGTTTAGTTGAAAATCAAATGAGCTCGGGTTGAAAAACAGAAATGGGATGACGAGCCACATGCACACACACGCTCATATGTTGAAATATATTCTCTTAATAGCAAAAATTCCGGATGATAATCGGTTTGACTTTTTATGGAAAAAGCTTAAGATGAATAGTTATTGGAAATTGTTTGCATGTTGATTATCAAACTACTTCTTTATATATTTTTGAAGCATATCTCTCACACACACACTTTTTTATGAGTATGATGATATTTTTACAATTGTTGAAGAATTATGAGAGAACTTGAAAAATATTTGTGTATCTCTCTTAGCATATGAAACTTATTTTGTTGATATTTCTTCAAATTGCTTGATGTGTGATTGTGTGAATATCTTTGTGAACTCTATGCTATCATTGATTTTAGTTATAGCATTTATCAAGGGGGAGCATTGTATGCTAGACATTGTTCTCTTTTATGATATGTTCATATGCTTCATTTTGTTACATGTTGGCATATTTTGACTAAATGATACTTGTAAGATATTACTCACTATCTTTGTCTTGCATGATGATTCATTCTTAAGTCATATGTCTTTGTGTTTATATATTTGTGACTAATATGCTTGTTTTGTCTTTCACTCACTTTTGTTGTATGTATATAGCATCTTATTTCACTGGAACAAATGGGAAGAACTAAAGTTACCTGAAGTGGAAATCAATCGAATCCCATTATGAAAGCCAAGTCTACCTCAAAGGGATCTAAAGCTTCAAGGTCAAAGGATTTAGGGATCTTTGGAACTAAGAAGATATTTCAAGAGAGAGGCTTTGACTTAGGTAAATGTAAAGATTCTTATGTTCTTAAATGCATTAAGGATAGGAATTGGGAATCTTGGGTGAGCATGCTAGGAATAGTGAATGATACTCTTGTTAGAGAGTTTTATCTTGAATATAGAGAGAGTGCCACCTTATTGGATGCTTTGATGGAGATTAGGGGTGTTGTGTTTAGAGTTAACCCGGTAAACATTAACAAGTTTCTTGGGCTATCTAGTGATATTGATTCAAAATTTCTAGATGTTGATATCATTGAGAATCTTAATATCATGGGTAGAACTCTATGTGATAATGATTATTTTGAGTGGAAAGGTAGAGCATATATTAGTCAACATGAGTTAACTAAGGCAAGTGCATTTTGGCATCTTTTTATTTGCACAAATATTATTGGATCTTCAAATTCAACCGAGTTGAATAAAGACAAGATCAAAATAGTATATGCCTTGGTGACTAATCAACCTATAAACCTGAGAGATTTGCTTATGTTTTACTTAGACAATGCGGCTTTCTCAACTAGAGGAGATAAGAAGCTTGCATTACCGGGGTTTATAACTTCTTTGTGTTTAGCTCGTGGTGTTAAAAGTAGTGGAGATGATATGTTGGTACAACCCTTGGAAAAATATAGTGATAAACGTGTGTCATACATGTCATATAAGGATAAGGGTAAGACATGTGATACTTTTGGACTATTTAGTAGTTCACAAGTTGATTGTCAACTGACTAGCATAAATATTCTTCCGGATTGGGCTTTACATTTGAAGAAGAAAGTTGATGAACTTAGTGCTATAGTTGAAAAACAAGATGCTAGAATAAAAAATTTGGAGGAGTGTATTGCATCAAGTTCAAGACCACCTCTCAAGAATTATGTTAGGTCAACTACACGCACATCTTTCTTTGGTGGATCTAGTAGCTAATATTTGAGTCTTATGGTATGTTTCTTACCTTTTGGCATCATTTACTCTCAAAAAGGGGGAGAAAGATTTTTATTCAATGGCTTGTAATTATTAGTTTTTAGATTTGGTTAAGAATCTTTGTATTTGACATGTATTTAGGGGGAGATACATGTATTTGTAGACTTAACAAATACATAATTGAATATTCTTATCCATATTATATGTTGCCATTTGTTGTCTTTCTCTTATATATGCATTGTGCTTTGAGATGATTTGTAGGTTGCTTCAAGAGAAGATCAAGATGAAGTTCAAGAGTTGATGAAGATTAGTTATAGGAATCTTACTCATTGTAATGTGAGGGAGTGATTTTGTGACCTACCTTAATTTTTATATTTGTATTAAATGTATAGGTGTTTTGACATGGAATTTGCCAAAGGGGGAGATTGTTAGGTTTTAGTTTGTGTTGGCATGAATTCCATATCAAAATGATGTTTACTTGTAATGACTTAGTTGTTTAGCTTCGTGATGGTTCAAGCTTCAAGGAAGAAGAAACAACAAGTCAAAGCAAGTTCTAAGTCTTCAAACAGAAAGGATGAAATATGGTTCTACAAAGCTATACTAAGACCTTATCTTTCTCTTACAAGGCTTAGCACACACACACATATCATACATTTGTGTGCCTGTATCGTTGTGCACCATTATAGGCACACACATACAATTCATTCATATGTGTCCCAGCATCGTTGTGCACCATGTATAACACATTCACACACTTGAAGATGAATGCTTATGCATTGGTTTGGAAATAACATGTTTTGGAAAATGCATGATTGGAAACTATCTCTATGTAGTTTGCATTCTAGTGTGAATTGTGTTTGTGTGTGTATATGTTTGTATAACATGGATATTGAACTTGAATTTAGTCTTAAATCATTCTTGATTGAGTTCCGGTCATTTCGGTTACTCATACTATTGATTTCAAGTTCTAAGTCAAAAGATACTACACTTTCAACTCATGTTTCATACATTGTCTTCGTCTTTGTATATCGAGTCAAATTATTATTTTATTGGTTGAGTATCTTATATGTCCATGTCCATGAGAGAGTTATGGTTCGTAATCTGTAAACGGATTCGAATTCCGAGTTTGGAGGCTAGAGAACGGTTGAAGAACGTGAGAGAAGGGAGAGTGGAATGAACCATGGCCAAAAGGCCATGAAGGTGTGCATGCCCGAGATGGCGTGTGGACATCTCGGCCGCACAACCTTGCTGCCCCAAGATGCCCACGCGCCATCTCGGGAGAGGACTAACAAGTGAGGGCAAAGTGGTCTTTCTTGCTTTAATCTTTCCCACTTTTTTATAATCTCTTTCCCTCTCACATTTCATTCTAAGAAGAAATTCAAATCAAGTGTGCATAAATTTTCTCTCTAAATTTTCTCACCTTCCAGACACCATGACTTATTCATTTAAACTCTGATTTGAGTGATTTCAAATTGAGAGTGTTCATCTATTCATCCTCCATCTTTTCTCTGAAGGTTTGAGTTAATTTTGCTGCTGTTTTTGGTGTCTAATCATACAAAAACGGGACTGCACCTAAATCAACTAAGGTATTGATTTTCTCTCAAAGTTTTCTATTAAAACTTGGTCAATTGCCTTGGGTTTTCTTCTTCTACATATATTTGTATATTGTGAGTGTTTTGATTTGTGTTTTGAACACTTTCAAAGATAGGTTGAGTTTCAATTGAAATCATACATGTTGAGTTAGGTTTTGATTTTGCCTATGTTATCACATGATTGGGATTGTATTGTGCTAGCTTTGATTCTAGGACTATTTTATGATCTTTAATTGATTGATTTTGAGAAAAATAGTTTCTCACATGTATTAGACTCTCTTGGCCGAAATTCTCACATAATACATGTGCTTATGTTCTTTTGAGCTATTCATGTGATTTGTTGAATCTACGATTAGGAATTGACTTTGTCATATGATTTTAGCATGTTTTAGATTTATGTGATTTAAACTTGATCTTGTGATTTATTGATCATATCTTGTGATTCAAGATTAAATATATACATGTATCTAGGTTGTGATTAATGTTGAACATATCTTACATAATCTAGATTGATTACACATGCATTATTAACTAGACTATATGTGATTTGTTCATTCATGCTCATGTCTAGTATTCTCCATAGAATGTGTTGATCATAGCATTCTATGTTGCATGCTTGTTTACGTTTTGCATTCATGATCACCTTGCCTTGTGAAAAGGAAGTCTTGACAATAGGTGTGAGACCTATGGTGTTGAGCAAGAAGTCTTGGCAAGAGGTGTGAAGCCTTGGATTGTCGAGCAAGGAAGTCTTGGCTAGAGGTGTGAAGCCTTGGATAGTCGAGCAAAAAGTCTTGCTTAGAGTTTGGGAGAACTCTGATAGATGAGCAAGAAAGTCTTGACTAGAGTCGTGAGGACTTAGTTGAGCAAGAAGTCTTGCCTTGGATCGTGAGGATCCAGATAAGGTGAGCAAGGAAGTCTTGACAAGAGGTGTGAAGCCTCGGATTGTTGAGCATAGGGCGACAACTTCTAGAGTAGGATAGGAGGGTAGTTTCTAGGTGAAGAGGTCACTTGAGAGATTGTACTTGTCTTATCTACTAGTGGATTTTGTTTGCTGATGGCTACTAGCCCATGGATGTTTCCTCTTCGGAGGTTTACCACGTTATATCTTGTGTCAACTTTTCTCTGTCCCTATCTCTTTAATATTTGTATTGTGGATAGAACTTTTTATATATGTTGACTTTCTTTCTATAATATAGATTGTGTATATGTTATAATTACTTGTTTGTATCACACTTTACTTGTGTTTATATATTGATTAATTGTCTTTAATTAATATATATATATATATATATATATATATATATATATTGTGATACAAGCAATCTAGAGGGACAAACTTTTGTTTGTTTCTAAGGGAGTCGAAAAAAGTGTCTAACATATTGACCCCCTTTCTAGATTAGCCTTGAGCATTTAATCGTGATTGTTTTTTCAAATTAGCTACACTTGTTACAACTCTCAAATAGAACCCAAGAAGGTTGATAAAGCCTTAAAGGATGAATTTTGGGTTCTTGCCATGCAAGAAAAGCTTAATCAATTTGAAAGGAATGAGGTTTGGACTCTAGTTTCTATGCCTAAGAACACCAATGTGATAGGCACCAAGTGGGTATATAGGAACAAATCCGATGAGGATGGCAACATTGTGCCAAACAAGGCTAGGCTTGTAGCACAAGGGTACTCTCAAATTGAGGGTATTGACTTTGAGGAGACATTTGCTCCCGTTGCTAGGATTGAGTCCATTAGGCTTCTTTTATCCATTTCTTGTTTGTAAAATTTCAAATTATATCAAACGGATGTTAAGAGTGCCTTCCTCAATGGTTTCTTGCAAGAGGAAGTGTTTGTTGAGCAACCCAAAGGGTTTGTAGATCCTCACTACCCTAATCATGTCTATCATCTCAAGAAAGCTGTATATGGGTTGAAACAAGCACCAAGGGCTTGGTATGAGCGTCTTACCCAATATCATATAGACAATTGGTACACTAGGGCTTGTGTTGACAAGACTTTATTCATCAAGAAAGACAAAGATGAGCTCTTTATAGCTCAAATCTATGTTGATGATATTGTCTTTAGCTCCACCAATGACACCAAAGGCCTACAATTTGTTGATGTCATGTCTCATGAATTTGAGATGAGTCTTGTTGGTGAGCTAATTTACTTTCTAGGTTTACAAATTAAGCAAATGAATGATGGGATTTTCATATCCCAAGCTAAGTATGCCAAAAACCTAGTGAAGAAATTTGGCCTTGAAAGTGCCAAACATTGTGATTCACCCATGAGCACAACTTTGAAGCTAAGCAAGGATGCTAGTGATAAAAGTGTGGACCAAACCTTATATCGTGGCATGATTTGTAGCTTGCTCTATTTGACCGCAAGTAGGCCCGATATCTCTTTTAGTGTGGGTGTGTGTGCTAGGTACCAATCAAATCCTAAGGAGTCCCATCGCTCTTCCGTTAAGAGAATCATTCGTTATGTGAATGGGACATCTAACTATGGATTTTGGTACTCTTTTGTCGATAATGCTAGTCTTGTACGCTTTAGTGATGCAGATTGGACAGGAAATTGTGATGATAGGAAAAGTACATCGGGCGGTTGCTTTTTCCTTGGGAACAACCTTGTCTCTTGGTTTTGCAAGAAGAAAAATTTGATTTCTTTGTCCAAGGCTGGGGCCGAATACATAGCTGCTGGAAGTGGATGCACACAACTCTTTTGGATGAAGCAAATGCTAGTCGACTATGGATTCAATCAAGGTACTCTTACTATTTTTTATGATAACATGAGTTCAATTAATATTTCCAAGAATCCGGTTCAACATTCTAGAACTAAGCATATTGACATCCGTCATCATTTCATTAGAGAACTAGTTGAGAGCAAATGCATTGTACTTGAGCATATAGGTACTAATGATCAACTAGCGGATCTATTTACTAAACCCTTAGATGCTACTCGATTCAAGACTCTTAGTAGATCTATTGGGATTTGTTTCATGGAGTGATGAGTTGTGGCCTTTGACCCATAAGGGGAACTCAAGAAAAGAGAGCTATTGTATACTTGTTGCATCCATTTTTTTTAAATGTTTATGCTTCTTTATTGATTGCTTGAGTAACTTGGTTGCACTTATTATAGTATATTGTATTTTCTTCAATAAGTGTGAACTTTTCTTTGATTACAATCCATGTCATATTTATGTTCAAACATGCATTTTTGGACTAGGAGATCTACATAGGAAGTACATATTGAATGACCTATAATTATCTCCTTGACATGATGATTCTTTAATGACATGCTAATAAAAAATGATAAAGCATGAATTGTTGATTGCAATTGTTGAATGCAAAATATTGTGTGAAAAAGGCTAGTGAGACTAAAATGTTGCATCAATGTCTTTTTTTCTTTATTAGTTGAACATGGCTACTATCATACGGATATCCTCTCGGAAAAATCAAATAGGGTGCAAAGTTGTTCATGCCATGTTTAGCTTATAAAGTTGGATATAGTGCCATTAAAATTTTATATCAATAAAAATTCTATATCCTTGCTTCTCTAATGACAAATGGTTAAATTGGTTTGAATTATATTGGAAACCTTTGTCATTTGCTTTGCCAAATACCATTGTTTTTGGACTTGAATGCAATATGTCTTATATGCAAAGCACTTTTGATCACATATTTTCTTCAAATAAATCTCCTTGTTTCTCTCCTATTAATTGAGTTGCATAAATGTGGTTTATATAATTATGCAACAATCTTGTATGCTCCTTTCTTTCTTTGCCTTCAATGACCCGGTTGGGGACTTCTCCTTTGCCTATATCATGACAAAAAAAGGGAGTAGCATTGACCTAGCATTGTGGTGTTTGGGGAGTAGTACTTCTTCTTGGGAAGATTACATGTAGGGGGAGTAACTCGTTGAGGGGGAGCATTGCATGAGCATTTCACGATGTCATACTCATATTATTGAATGCAATTGTTTTTGTTTTATATTCACTTGATCATCTCACATGCACTTGGTTGGAAAGTGTATTTGTGCTTGTTTTGTTTGTAGGGTTGGTTGATTATTCTACAAGAGATTGAAGAGTTGAAGTTTTTTTTTATGTTTATCTCTTAGTAATGTAGAATATCTTCCCGATGTTTTATTTTGTTTTGTGAGGATCAATGTAAGTGGTGGTTTTGTCACGAAATAGCCAAAGGGGGAGATTGTAAAGTCCTCATTTGTTGATTGGCTTATTTTATGAACAAACCACATTTTTGGGGTTTTATGTAAGGGTAGCTTAGGCTCTCAAGACCTCATGAGGAGAAGCACCAAAGGTAAAATTCTTGTGCTTACCTGTTATGAAGAGATAATTGCACACACTCACAAATTCATGCATAACTCTTATTCATATATGTTGTGTGTTTATTCTTGTGTGCATTTTGGTTTAAATGACTCTTGTTGATTTATTTGCATCTTGTAATTAAATGTTTTATGTCATGTTTGGGATTAGAATAGGATGCATTTTTCATCACTCTTGAACTTATTGATTTTGTGTGTTTGAGTGTTGAAAATAGGCATTTCACTGGGGGTGCGCTACTCGACCAGTGCACCTCACCAGCGCAACATTCTAGTGGATTGTCGCATGAGTTGCGCCACTGAGTTGCACTACTGCACCAGCGTAAAGATAAAAAAATGGGCAGTGCGCTACTCGACTAGCGCAGCCTCACCAGCGTAACATTCTAGTGGCTCGTCGCATGTGTTGTGCCACTGAGCTGCGCCAGCAGACCAGTGCCTACTAAAAAATTAGGTTGTGCACTGGTGGTGCGCTACTCGACCAGCGCATGTCACCAGCGCACATAGAGGAAGCTGGAACATTTTTTTCAAAACGACCTCACTTTGTTTGGATCTCATATATATATAACTCTTTGCTTTAAATCGTGTAAGAGTTTAGAACATCATATATTTTTCTTAGAACACATTTCAAAGGAAAAACTCTTCCAATAACTCATCTTTAAACACTCAAAGCATTCCCATGTGCATAAAAACTTCATCTTACACCATCTAAAGCCATTTAGTGTGCATCTATGGATAGGGTTGCTTTATCACATCTTGTTTGGTAAGTTCTTCACTATCTTTTTACAAGTTAAGTGTTTTACTTGCTAAGCCATCTCTTTATTTATTTGTATGCTCTTAGAACATATTTTAGATACAAATTAGAGATTGTTGTGATGGAATGATTGAGTGTTGTATTGTGATAGCTTCATAGGATTGTTTGATATATGTTTAGCTAAGCTTTTTGAACATGTCATTTAGCATTTGATATCTAGGATTGCATTAATTGTCATCTCGTTATCCTAGATAAGCATATAGGGTTTCCTAGCTTTGTTTGTTCATTGAATATCATCATATATTCACTTAGGACATTTTATCTCTTCATTGAGAAATAAGACTTGTGTTGCTTCTGGGAGTAGGTAGCTTAAATCTCAAGCAAGATGGACTAGGTTCACTTATACCGGGATTAGGTAGTGGTGGTGGATTTAAACCGGGATTATGTTGTAATTCCTTTGCCATTAGTAGATTCGATGTTCATGTGTGGCGCACATATCAGCCCGTGGTTTTTCCCATTTGGAGGGTTTCCACGTATATCTTAAGTGTCGTTTATATTTCTGCATTTTTACACTTGTGATTTTATTGTAACTAGCGAGGGGCATTTTCCTAAACTTGACCTTTAACGAAAATTGGGTAAAATTGATTAAAATCTATTCACCCCCCTCTAGATTAATATTATACACTCCATAATATTTTTTCAAGCTTTAGTAGTTAGTTTTGTATTGTTTTAATTTTTTAATTAGTTACTTTTTGTTTTCTTTGTTTCCTTTTACTTCTCTTGGTATTTGTGTTTCTGGTGTTTAGGACTCGTGGACTATTATTGGCAAGATTTAAGGCCAAGTTATGGGATGTATGATCACCAATACTATCATGAGTGGGGGAGTGAACCAGATTATCAAGGGAATAAATGTGAGATTGGGGCCATTTCATTTGAAGACATGGTGAAAAACTTTGGGGAATTCAACAATAGAATTGGTGAAGAGCATTTGGCCTCCAATGAAGGAATCAAGCAAACATGGCAAGCACCACAACAACCTCATGAAAAATGTTTTCACTATCAAGAGTGGGACAATGCCGATCAGATAGATGTTGATTCTTTTGAGGAACAAATGATAAGTTTCACACAAATAACCAAGCAAACATCATGAGAACTTTGTGAGTCTGAAAGAAGGTCACAAGACAAGTTGGATAGGTATAATATAGAAAATGAAAGAAGAGTGAATGAGGTAGATCCTTATATTCGAAGGATTGAGGGACATACTGGGCAAGTGGTAGAGATTAGGAAAAAAGGAGAAAAGCAGGTTCCCAAGCCAACCCGAATAAGCAAGGGTAGTTCTTAGAATCGGACGTACATTAGGTGATGGAAACAAAGAGAGCACAGTTGAAGATGGGGAAGGTACTTAGGAAAAAGACAATGGTGAAGAAAGGGTAGGAAATGAAGAAAAGAATGAAATGGCCTAACTAGAACTGAAACCAAAACTACACAAATCACCTAACCCTTACATACCACCTATACCTTTTCCTGGGAGATTGAAGAATTACAAGATAGAGAAATCTTTTCAAGACATCTATGACATTCTATCCAAGGTGAATGTCAATTTTCCTTTGTTAGACACTATTCGGAGAATGTCGGCTTATGGAAAATTCTTCAAAGAACTAAGCAAAGACAAAGAAAGGTTTAAGCCTTAGCAGCATGAACGATTGAATGAGAACATTAATGCAGTTATTCAAAGACTTTACCTCAGAAAATGAAGGTTCTAGGGAGTTTAATAATCGATATCACCATAGGAGGGGTTAATCTTGAGAGGGATATGCTAGGTTCTGGGGCAAGCATTAATCTCATGCCATTATTTATCTACTGAAAGTTGGGACTCATGGATCTCAAGCGTACTACCATGTCACTGGTGTTAGCAAGTTCATCTTTAAAAAGTTTGAGGGATATGGCAGAAGATGTTCTGATTCAGGTCAAGAAGATAATAATCCCTGCAGACTTAGTAGTGACCGACATGGATGAAGAAAGAGAGGAAAAATATATGAGACTTCTTCTATGGCGTTCATTCATGGCTACAACAAGGGTTGTGATAGATATGCACAAAGGAAAGCTTACCATGAATGTTTTGGACGAAACAGTAGAGGTAAACATCTTTCATTGTATGACCTATCTGATTGGATCAGATGACTGCCATAAGGTGAACATGTTAGAATATGGGTTAGACAAGGCAGTGGAAGAAAGTGTTAGGGAATCTTAGAGTGATGAAGACATGGGCTTAGAAAGCAAGGTTGAAGAATCAGAGAAAGATGCAGATGATGTGAAAACTAATTTAGATAATTTGAGAAGAGAAGCCAGAGAGGCATAATGAGAAATCCCTAAGAGTTAGAACTGAAGCCACTTATAGCAGAGCTGAAATATATTTATCTTAATGGAGGAAAAAGGAATCATGTGATCATTTATGCAAGTTTAGATAAGTCTCAAGAGGAAAGAGTACTAGAGGTGTTGAGAGAGCATAAGGAAGCAATAGGATGGAATATTGAAGCCATCAGGGGATTAGTCCTACTGTCTGCAAGCATAGAATCCTATTGGACAAAGACACTAAGCCAACTAGGAAAACACAGAGACGACTCGATCCCATTATGAAAGAGGTTATCAAAAAATAAGTTTTAAAGCTATGGAATATCGGGATCATATATCTAATCACAGATAGCTGGTGGGTGAGCCCAATCCATGTTGTGCTAATGAAGTAGAGGATTATAGCGGTGGAAAATGAAAATAAGGAGCTTGTAGCTCAAAGACTTCAGATAAGGTGGCGTGTGTGCATAGATTATAGGAAATTGTATACAACAACCAATAAAAACCACTTCCCATTGTCGTTCATTAATCAGATGTTAGAGCGGTTAGTAGGACAAAGCTTTTACTGTTTCCTAGATGGGTACTAAGGTTATAATCAAATAGCAATAGCTCCAGAAGATCGGGAGAAGATAACCTTCACTTGTCCATTTGTCACTTTTGCTTATAAAAAATGCTTTACGGGCTTTGTAACGCTCTAGGGATCTTTCAGAGGTGCATGAGTCAATTTTTTTCAGATATGATAGGGGAGACCGTAGAAGTCTTTATGGATGATTTTTCAGTTTTTAGAGATTCTTTCTGTCTATGCTTAGATAACTTGTCTTCGGTTCTAAGAAGGTGTGAAGAGAGCAATCTGGTTTTAAATCGAGAGAAATGCCTCTTTATGGTACAACAGTAGAATGTTTTGGGGCACATCATCTCTAGTAGAGGAATTGAGGTGATAAAGCCAAGGTTAGAGTTATTAAGAGTCTACATATACTATTCATCACGGACCTTGAATGATGCCCAACTAAATTATACAACAACAGAAAAGGAGTTTTTAGCTGTTATTTTCGCATTGGAAAAGTTTAGGTAGTATTTAGTTGGTGCAAAGGTTATAGTGTATTCAGATCATACAGCTCTCAGATATTTGCTACAAAAGAAGGATGCTAAACCCAACTTGATCAGGTGGGTCTTGTTGTTACAAGAGTTTGATTTAGAAATCAGAGACAAAAAAGGGTGTGAGAATGTGGTAGCAGACCATCTTAGCAGATTGGTTCGTGAAGATACATTAAGAGTGGAGGAGACGGTTCATGGCAAGGGCTAGGCAGTTTTTCTAAGATGAACCATAGTTGTTTAAACATGGCCCAGATTAAGTAATCTGAAGTTGTGTACCAGAATTAGAACATGGGGATATTCTCAATTTCTGCCATGGGATGCATTATGGGGGTCACATTGGTGTAAGGAAGAATGCAGTTAAGGTACTCAAGTCAGTGTTCTATTGGGAGTCTCTATTTCGAGATGCTTTCAAATTTTGTGCAGCAAGTGATAGGTGCTAGCATATAGGGAATATTGGTAAACGAAATGAGATGCCTCGGTCAGGAATCTTGGTGGTGGAAATATTTGACACACGGGGGATTGATTTCGTGGGACCTTTTCCCCTATCTGAATGGAATAGCTATATCCTAGTAGAGGTATACTACGTTTTAAAGTGGGTTGAAGCAGTTGCAACAATGACAAATGATAGTAGAGTGGTAGTCATATTTATTGAAGAAAATACTCTGGCAAGGTTTAGAACTCCCAAGGTGATAATTATGTAATTGCACAAACGCGGTAAAATTGCCTCAATCTAACCTAGAGTGGGGTGAATAGGTTATTGCACCTTTTTTAATCCCTTGAAAACAAACTTATGTTTGTCCTTCTAGATAGTTTGAGTAACAATACTTTTGAGATAATAAAGCTTTTATGAGTAAACAATTTGAATTATCAAACCAAGTATTGTCAAACAAGCTTACAAGTTGCTAGTGAAAGAGATTAACAAATAAAACGAAAACTAACAACACTTGCATTCTAAATTTTGTTTCATATATACAAGTATCTATACAAGAATAATCATATACAACTATACACAAATACATATACAAAAGATATTTATAACTTTGATCAATTGAAGTGCTTGTGAATCACATGTTACAACAATCTTGTTTTTAAAGGTATATAAACATGAAGATTGTAAACAAGATACAAACATACATATACAAATATATGAGAGAGATAGGAAGAATTGACACATTATTTTTTTATTTGATAAACCCTCCATAGAGAAAATATCAACGGGTTGAATACAACCATCATGTACTTTTATTTTTGGAAAGTAGATAAAAAATTCTTCAAATGTGACGATAACAAATGACACACTCTCTATTGGACTCTACATCTACATAATCCCTATTGGTAGATTGGAAATTCCGTAAAAGCGATCAACAAATGACTCACTTTCTGTTGGAGTCCACTCTAATCAACACCATTAAGAAGTTGAAAATTCCTCAAGAATGATCAACAAATGACTCACCCTCTATTGGACTCTATTACATCTTAATATCCCAGGTCTACCAAAAATAAAGTATACTTTCTATCTAAGGCACCCATACCTCTAGAAAGTCTCCCATTCTTGATTATCAGGACCACATATCCTAATCAAGACTTTTTATTTAGCTATCTAGACCACATGTCCTAGCCAACACTTTATCCATTTTACAAGGACTTTCTAAATGTGATCAATGAATGCAAAAATGCAAACAAGCACTCAGCATAGAATATGATGGTCAAGCATATCCTATGCAAACTAGACATATGCATAGAAGATTCAAAAACAAATGTTGTCTAGTTACTAAGCATGAATAATATTCTAGAATCATATGAAACACCACAACCACATTATATTTCTAGAACTATTCACGTGACTAAAACTTGAATCAAAGCATATATATTAAGCATATATTCAAATTTTTAGTAACATACAAAAAAAAAACAGGCTAGAATCATGCAATAACATTATTCAAAGTTCTAGCTTCAACCTACTGCATATTTCTGTTACAAAATTCAGTTAAAAGCAAAAATAGCTTTAAGCACTCAATTTACATGAGTTATTCCAAAATATATTCAACAAGTGAAACCTAACACATTTAAAGACTATTTCTTATCAAAATCAATCAATCAAAGTTCAAATAGTCCTAGATGAAAAGCTAGCACAATACAAAACACAGACATGCGAAAACATAGGCTAAATCAAAAACCTAACTCAACATGTGAGATTCTAATCATTCTCAATCTAGCTTTTCTAGAGTTCAAATCTCTAATCAAAGTATACACATTAAACATACATATATAGAAGAAGAAAACCCAAAGTGATTAAAAAAACTTCGAAGATCAAAACATGAGAAAATTTCAATACCTTTGGAAGAAAAGTGCAATCCCATTTTTGATGGCACTAGAAAAACTTGAATAAATGACCTCAAAATCCTTGAAAATGATAGGGAATCGAAATATGGACAATCTCCAACTTGAATCGGAATTTAAACAAAAAATATATGGTGTTTGAGAGATGAGAAAGATGAGAGAAATTTTTATACACTCTAAGTTTTGAAGTTTTCTTTGTATTTAAAATGAGAGAAAGGAAGTGTACTTAAATGAGAGGGAAAAAGAGAGGAGAAAGACCATTCTTCCCCCATTCCTTTTCCCAGCTTAAGATGGTTCATGGCTATCACCATCTCGGGGTCAAGGAGGCTTCCTCCTCGAGATGGCCACGTGCCATATCGGGAATGAGTGGCATTGTGGCCATTTGGCCACTAGCTCCCTCCTTCGTGCACCTCTGCGTTCCTCGACTATTCTCTAACCTCTGAACTCTAAATTTGAATCCATTTGTTGTTTATGAACCAGGACTCTCTTATGCACACGGACGTCAATGAAGCTTCGACCAGAAATATGAAGTCGACTCAATAATTGAAGACGAAGACAATGCATTCACGTGATCAGAAAGTTTTGTAACTCTTGACTTGGAACTCAAAATCAAATGTATTAGTAACCAAAATGACCGAAATTAAATAAGGAACAATATAATACCAAATTAAAGTCCAAGGTCCATGTTATACAAACATATAAACAAACAAACACATATCACACAAGAATGCTATTTATTAGACATAGTCCAAATTCATTAAATTTCCAGTGCTAGTCAATTTAGCACCAATGCATGAGCATTCAATATCAAGTGTTGTGAGTTAGTTATACAAAATGAGTACAGTGATGCAGGGGCACAAATTGATGCAATGTGCATGTGTGCCTAAGCCTTGTAAGAGAAATAAGGTCTTAAGTATACCTTTGTCAAACAATGAAGCGCATTTCTCGTTGAAGACTTGATCTTGCTTGATAAGTTGCCATATCTTCTTTAAAGCTTGAACCATCATCAATCTAAGACATCTAATCAATATAAGTGAAACATTATTTTGATATGGAATTAGTGCCAACACAAACCAAAAACCTAAAAATCTCCCCCTTTGGTAAATTCCATGTCTACATACACTAAAAACAATTACAACGAAGATTTGTTACTATGAGTTACAATGATTTACAATGACTTACACACTCCTAGACTAATCTTTAACAAGTCTTGAACTTCTTCTTGATCTCCTCTTATAGCCACCTAAAATCAACTTAAAGCACCATGTGTTAGGATTATGCGTAATAGCAAGAGTGTAATAATATATTTGACAATCTTTTTACATTAATCATAAGGCCAAAAGGCTAAAAGAAATGAAGAAATGTTCATACATCTAGATATGTATGAGTTAGACACAATTCTTTAGTTAGTCTTGAACAATATTCACAACTTAAGATAAAGGTCGGTCTTATTTACCTCATTAAAGTTGTAGATTCTTTTGTTAGCATTTGATGAGTCTAAAATCATCAAAGTGTAGTGTCTTTGGGCAAAAAAAATCTAGAGCACTAGGATAATTAAATAGGATCACAATGAAATACTTTATCCAAAACAGTCAGTGGATAAAAGTTTTCACTTAAGGATAATCGAAGAGTCTATCTCAATCCTGAGATAAATGATGGACTTACGGTTACAAGTGTTATCATATGAGTTGTCAAGGAGTATAATTATATAGCATAGTCTATCCTTGATGATTTGGTGGTATTCCTTTGTTAATCGATAGATGACTTCATTTATAGATATGGACATCGTGGCTCCATTAATTAAATGTGAGTACAATATCATCATATTAATATTTTGAGGTATTATATATTAAATAAACTCTTCAAGTTAAATTTTTAATAGTGTTTATTCGAACATGGCTTCTAGACAAGTCAAAATATCCAAGTTCAAAATATGGTCATATGAGTAAATAAGGTAACTAAGAGAGCTCTAGGCGATTACTGGTATTTTTCTTGAGGATACACTATCTCCCACAAGGTTTTCTAGGGTAAGAGAGAGAAACATTAACTTATTATATCTTTACTTAGGAGTTCAATTTTAGTTCTTTAGTGAAATGATCTAAAATTAATAGATCGAACCAAGATCCCCAATCCACATGAACTTGTATGGATCACTTGATATATTCTACAAGACTTATTTTTGGGTCCATCTAGAATTGTTATTTTTATTTTTTTTTATTTCAGAATCCAAAACTTTTGGAGAAGTACGGTTTTGTGTGTTCAAGACACGCGGTAACACTTGAAATACTTGAAATTGGTGGCCAAGGATGTGGGAATCCTTGGGTTGCCCTAATGGGGTGCGATTAGCATTCCATTAATACATTAAAAATATAATTTACACATTTTAATTAAATGAGCTGTTAAAATTATATTAATATATTAATTTAAGGCATGTGGACTTGTTTTTTTTTTTGTAAGAATGAGTCTAGCTCACATGTGGACTTTTATTAAAGTCCAATGGATTTAATAAAATGCAAAACAAAATATAGCCCATGATTTAGGCTTGGGTGGCAAGGGGTAAAACTATTAGCTTAATATATTGTTTAATTACATGGAAGTTAATTAATTTATTAATTAATTAATTGTTTGATTAAAAGTCAAAATCTTTTTCTAAATAGAAGAAGGTCTTTTAGTGTCATACTATTTTTGGTAGTATGATAAGTATCAAAAACTTTATTTGACAAGAAGATAAATAAGAGGAATTTATTTATCTAGTCAAATTAGAAAGTTTTTGGTATCTATCAAAACTCTATTTGACAATTGGTCAAACTAAGAAGTTTTTGATAAAGTCACAATTTAATTGATATTCAATAACTTATTATTGGATAATACACTATTTAGTTGAGATAGAGTTAAAACTAAAATTTGGTAGGAGTTTTGGTTAAATAGAAATCCTCTTTGTGTGAGGATCTTTAGCCACCAATATAATCCCATCAAGAGAGTTTGGCTAGCCCTAGTTTAAAAAAGGAAGTTTTATTTTTCAAGAAAATTCATCCAACACAAAGAAAAAGGTGTGTGAGAATTCAGCCAAGAGAAGAAGAAGAAGCAAGGGAGCGTTTGGTTTTCAACAGTGCACTAGTAGCTTTTATATCAAAAGGCTTTGAGAACAACATTGAATCGGGTTCACGCGAGTTTCGTTCAAGAGAATGAGAATTCACAAGTGACCAAACATTCTTCGTTTTGTCTAGGAGGGTTATTGTGACTAACAAAAAGAAAACATTTTTGTTTTCCATCCTCAGGTACACAATTCAAAGAAAGAGAGCCCACACTCATAGGTGATTCACGTTCGTGATTGGATTGTAAGATCTTGCAGTTTTCTTTTTGACGCAACATTAATCATCACATTAAAAAGGTAAGATACTTTTTATTATATGGTAATTAATCAATGGTTAAGGTTCTCTATTTCAAAGGAAATATTTTGAGATATACCAATCAAAATTTTCACTTTTGCCGCATGGTTTTCCTACAATCGGTATAGAGGCAGGTTGTACGCTATATTGATTGAAGTATATATATATGTGGATCTATTTCTTTTTATTGTAAATATGTATATTTTAGAAAGAGATGACACTCAAGGTATTCACATATATAATTACATTGGAATGTATGAATATATGTGTTTTTATAATATGATTTGTTATTGCTCGATTTTGGTCCTAGAATTTCAATGTATTTTGTTTTGGAATTGTAACAAGAAGGGTGGCCTATCATCGCCATAATTTTCTTCTTGGTAGTTGCTAAGTTTTTTTATTGTAAAATAAAGATCTTTTGTAAATTATATAAGTTTTGAAGATTTGAAGTATTGAAGAATTAGAAGAAAAAAGAAGAAAGAAGCAACGATACTAATATTGGAAACCCATGCACACCAAGGCAACAAGCATGCACATAACCAAGCATCCAGTTGCGCTTGTTGCAGTGTGGCAGTGCACGACCTTCCATAGGGCTGGGCATTTTTTACATGCCTATCAGTGGCAGCCAAGGTGTTGTGTACGGGGTAGCCGTACAAGTGCCCTATCACGAGACCTTTGGACGGATGGTCGCTTAATGACTGGTTAACCAAGTTCGGATTAGGGTTTTTGTTTTCCAAAATAAATGTAATTTAATTGCTTTTCTAGGATAGACCAAAATTGTGGCTATTTAATTTTTCGTAAATATTGCAATGTTTGTCATTGTCTGATAACATTCCAAATAAAATATGAGTGCCACTCATATATCTCTTTTGGTATGAACAAGCGTTGAACGATTTAGGTATCAGATTGGCTTCTAGATAACTTGGTATATCATTATATGGAATTCTGTCACACGCCTTAAACAATTAAATGGGAGAAGGTGTTTGGAACACCTATGGCCTCTAAGGTTAGTTGAGCTTTATGTTTCGTGTGATAACCCCTTGAGGGGTATCTGTGAATGGAATTTAGCAATATACTTCCTTACAATGATAGACTAGACAATTGACTCAAACGATATCTACTGTCAAAGAAGGAATTTTCGTGATGGAATATATTGAAGATCGATAACTTGGTAACACACTTAATGTGGTTTTATTGATATCCACCCAAGAGTTCTTTTCTATAAAATCGCAAAGCTAAATTGAAAACGTTAAAGGGTGAAACCTAGTCCAACTAGTAGATGGTACAAACTCCCAAATGAGGTGTTACATTTATAGGTGTTGGATCACCATTGAATTTACGATTGAATTATTTTATTTAATTCAAGATAAGTATTTGAAAGCGCTTTATCATGATTGTAACTTATATATAATTTTTGGTTTATTCAGAAATCATGACCCCATCCCTAATAAACTTCATGAAAGATAATACTTTAACTAGTGATAATTATGTCACATGGAAAATGAAAATTGGGTTGTTGTGGCAAGCTACAAAACATAAGTTTGTTTTGTGTACCCCTAAACCGCTTGCTTCTACTGATGAATCTATTGAGGTGCAAAGAGACGAGTATGAGTAGTGAAAGCCTCGGATGAGATGGCAAAATGTTACATTATAGCCATAATCTCCGATGTGTTGCAACAACAACATAAAGGAATAGAGACTGCTGCTGATATAATGATGTAACTTGAGAAGATGTTTATGAAGTCCAGGATGACTAAAAGAGAGGCAGTGACTGCTTACATGAATCTTAGGATAAAACTTGGATAGGTTGTGAAAGATCACATGAAGAAGTAACAGGACATCTTAACATTACTTAACGCAATGGTGCTGAGATAGATGGTGAGATGAACATTGACATGAGTGTCAACTCACTATTAGATTCCTTTTATCAGTTCAATTTGGAATACACCTTGAACAATAAGGAATACACATTACAGGACCTAGTGCAAGAAGTTCAAAGCACTAAGAAGATCCTTGTGAAATGCAAGGGTCAAGTTATTCAAAGTTGGTAAAGTTTCTACTGTTAAGACCCGTAAGAAGGTAAAGAAATAACAGATGAAAAAGCAACTTAGGCCTACCAAAAAGAAGATCAAGAAAGTAATGAAGAACAAAGGAAAATGTTTCCATTGTGGTGAAAAAGGACATTGGAAAAGAAATTGCCCAAAGTCATAGAGTAAGAAGGAAAAAGGTAATATTAATTATCTTGTAACATGCTTTCTGGCATATTCTATAGATTCCTAGATTATAGACTCTGGAGCCACTAATCCTGTTTGCTATTCCTTTTAGGGGTTCTAGGAAACGAAAAGACTAAACGAGAATGAATTCAACTTGCGATTAGGAAACGGGGTGTTGGTGTCTGCTAGTGCAGTGGAAGATATTAGAGTTAATCTAGATTCTATTAGGCATTTAGATTTGATATACGTTTATTATGTACCTCAATTCAAGAGGAATTCAATTTTTCTATTTAAATAAATTTAGATATTCGGTTACTTTTAATAAAGGTTTATTATTCGTAGGTATAACAAATTTGTTTGAAAAGATACAATGGAAAACAATATATTTTATTTGTAGAGAAATATCTCTCACTTTTTAGACACAGAATCAATGGAACATACTCATAAAAGAGTGAAATTATCAAAAGATGAAACTTGCCTATGACATTTGCGCTTGTGTCATATTAAGCTTGATAGGATCAAAAGATTGGTTAGTGATAGACCTTTAAGTAACTTAAAGGTTAACGATCTACCAACTTGAGAATTTTCTTTAGAAGGTAAGATGACCAAAAGATCGTTCATGACCATAGGCACAAGCGCCACTGAATGTTTGGAATAATACAAACTGATGTATGTGGTGTTGGGAAAAGTGCCGTAAGAACAAATGTTAATTTTTTGGCTGAAATAATAATCTGATTGACATTTCAATTTATATTTATGTACATTTAATGTTATTAATATTATATTAATAACGTAAAATTCCATGATTATTAAATGTAATGTTAAACATAGTATATAAGTTGTTATATACATGATGATTATGTTTAATATAATAATCTTAATTGTCTGTAATTGATAATTAAAGTTGGGATCTTAATTGATTAAAATTACTAGTACGGTTCATTCCTATTAAGAATGGAATAATTTTATCCAAACTGTTGATGTGGTGACATTAGAATGAAGGTACTTTGTATAATAAGATTATACAAGACATGGACATGATAAATTGGAATTTTTAATAATCTCCATCTTAAAACAAAGTATTCCCATTTATCAAACATATGGTCATTTATGTAACGATCTTAATCCTGAGTATTTAATAGACTCATACTTATTGACTTGTGTCTTTTGACTTACTCGGTGTGGTTTGCTCAAGATGCTAAACCTAAAACCTTGTATCTTGGAGACATAATGATATACTTAGCTGGGAATGATAATATACAAGATGGAATCCATTCCTTCTTAATTGAAGTACACAAACATTTATCTTGAGTAAATGATTCGGGTCTTGAACAATGGAGCGCTCAACTTAAGATAAGATCAGAAATAATTGTTCATTAGAGAATCACATGCACTCAAGGATAAAGATGTAATTGAGAAATCAACGGACTTGAACCTAGCTCATATTACAAATTGTTTATGGATGATTGATCTATATGTAATGATTATATCAATGGACTGTTCGATTCCTATTCGAGTAATTAATTCTATAATGAAAAGATTGCAGTTCCAGTTTTTTTTTGGAATAAATCTGGAATTAATAAATCTAATATTTAATTAAAGAGTTTGATTAAATATTAAAGATTTATTGGAGCTTGAAATTATAGGTCCATGTGTCCCCATGCCATCTCCATAACATTGTATTGAATATTAAAGTATAATGACTAATGAGGCTCAGTGATTAATTTAGAATTAATTGTCTATACATAAATGAGTTTATGTATTGTTTATTGATTGAATAATATTTGATCATTTGATTATATATATATATATATATATATATATATAATATAATAATTAGATTATTTATTATATATAATAATAATAAATTAATTATTTAATATATGTATTTACTTTGTTTTATTTGGGTCGTGGTAACTTTGTGCACTGCCCACCACAAATGTTTTTTTTTTAATTATTTGTTATATAAAGAGCTTGGCTCTTGTCAAATGCAGTAAAGAAAAACAACAAAATTCAAAGCAATGCAAAATTGCTTTAGTTCGTGTTTCATAACAATATCGAGAAGTCTTCATGCTTTGACATTGTAAATAATTTTTATATTGTTTTCTTTACACATTAAAACCAATGTTTAATTGAAGCTTCTACTATATGATTCATTATGTCAACCAATCTAGCTCTCTCTCGTTATATAAAATCCACAATGAATAAAGAACAAGGTAAGTGATGTTGTTTTTTTTTTTGTGTGGGAAAGAGGAACAAAGAAGAGTTCTTGGTTCTTTCTAGATATATATATATAAAGAAAATAAAATTTTTAAATACTAGCCTCTATAGAATATTGTGAGAGAGTCTCTCGATATTTTTCTTATTGTCTTAAGAGTTGAGTACACAACTTGAATAGAAAATCGAGAGTCGAAATTTCTGTTGAATACCGAGACGCCCACTCATCGGTTCTTTTAAGTTAGAGATTCGGTGGGGAAGAACTTGGTTCGAGGAAATCACGAAGATCTTGAAGTGGAAGAACTCGGATCAAGGGAATTACAAAAAGTCTTCAAGGGTAACTAGTTCTTTCCTTACTATTTCCAATTTGATATTAGAATCAATATAATCACAACGATCCAGCTAAAACTGTTTTGATTTTATGAAAATTTTTGAAACCAAACCCACCGCCCTTTCGCTGCATGGGTGCCGGTTTCCAGTTCCCGGAATCAACAACTGGTATCGGAGTTAAGTTGTAGTTCATATTAATTCTAATATTAGAATTGATTCTGGTAGTAGGCACTTTGCATTAGATGTGATTAATGATTATTTTTATTCATGTGATGAATGGTAAATAAAATGATTTTGGTCTTTAATTAAGTGGTTCCTTTGGATTTATTATTAATTTAATTGTATATCATTTTTTTTCAATTTTTAGATAAAAGTTTGTAAACCCAATGTGGTATAGGATTTTTCTTTAGTAAAATGTAAAATTGAAGAAGACGGTGTTATCAATAAACCAATGAGATTGGATCACATCAAGGACGAATATTACAACAAGACCAAACTTGTAATTTGATTAATTTTTGGGTTGTAATTTAAATATCCAAAGGAACTCGGCCAAAATTCATTTAGTTCTTATTTGTTTTTTCATATTATATTATATGTGATAATTATAAAATATGTTCATGCATATAATATGTCATCTATATTAATTAGTGCCTACCAGAATCGTTATGACATGTCATGCATACATATTCTATTCTAAAATTGTTTTAGATTAGAAATAGATTTGTATTTGTTAAAATTGTTACTATTACATAATATTAGATTTTTTGTAATTAAAATATAACAATTTAAAATATTGAGTGGGAGAGGGTAATATTGTAGGGAAAATACGCGCAGAGGAAACGTGAAAAATTTAAAATTAAATATTTTCCCTTTTAATAACAAAAACCTTAACCCTAGATTAATTGATAAATATAAAAAAAGTTGTACCTTTTTCTCGTGACGATTGAACTAGCACCGAATTGAATCCGTAAGATTGTCCAATCCAATCACAAACGTGAATCACCTAGGAGTGTGGGCTCCCTCTCTTTAAATTGTATACCTGAGGATGGAAACAAACAATTTTTTTTTCTTTGTTAGTTACAATAATCATCCAAGAGAAAAATCCAAGAACGTCCAATCACTTGTGAATTATCAATCTACTTGATTGAAACATGAGTGAACCCGATTTGATTTTCTACATAAAACCCTTTTGATGTAAAGGATACTAGTATACTATCAAAAACAAAAACGTTCCTTTCTTCTCTTCTCCTTGGCCGTATTCTACACCCTTTATTTATGAGTTGATCGAATTTTGTTTAGAGAAAAAAACTTAATTTTTCTTCCTTAAAATTCTCTCTTGCTAGGCTAAACACTCTCTTAGAAAATCACCTTGCTTGGCCGAAATTTTGCTCATAAAATCATAGGGCTGGCCGAAAATTATGAGGTTTTATATATAGGATCATAAATCCTCTCCTATGAAGGATTTACTTGGTTGGCAAGAATCCTTTCCTTAGGTGGATTTACTTGGTAGTTAAGTATCCTTTTCAAAGAAGAATTATACTCTACACTGAGACTCCTAATCCAACTCATTAGAGTATTTGTAACCATATTAAAGATTTCCTAATTTGACTAGACAAATAATTCCTAATAATTATCTATTTATCAAATATAATCTCTAATATTAATTATTCTACCAACAATAGTATAATATTAGGAGACCATCACCTACTAGGAAAAAAAATTTGACTTTTAATTAATAATTAATTAGTTACCAAATTAATTCATTTCCATTTAATTAAATAATAAAATAAAAATAATATAATTAAGCAAAATTATATAGCTTTGCCCCCCCCCCCCCCCCCCCCCCCCCCCCCCTACAACACCATTATATAGGCATATATATTGTTTTTCTTATTTTATTGAATCCATTGGATCCAAACAAAAAGTCTACATGTGAACTAGACTCATTCTTACAAAACAAACAAGTCCACGTGCCTTAATACAATTCTAGATGGACCCTTAAATTGGTCCGGTAGAATATATCAAGTGATCCATGCAAGTTCGTGTGGATTAGGGATCTTGACGGGCTATCTAAATTTAAGCTCCAATAGACACAACCCAATCACAATCAATAAATAATTCACTTAGGTCCGATCTATTAATTTTAGTTCATTCTACTAAAGCACTAAAATTGCACTCTTAAATAAAGATAAGATAAGTTAATATTCCTCATTCGTACCCTAGACAACCTTAATGGAGAAAATGTATCCTCGCGAAGAATATCAGTAATCACCAAGAGCTCATAAATCGCCTATAGCTCTCCAAGTTACCATATTTACTCATATGACCACA
The DNA here is from genome assembly GCA_032871835.1 of Dipteronia dyeriana. Taxonomy (NCBI): domain Eukaryota; kingdom Viridiplantae; phylum Streptophyta; class Magnoliopsida; order Sapindales; family Sapindaceae; genus Dipteronia; species Dipteronia dyeriana. The sequence goes on along the minus strand of CM065297.1, from coordinate 91,210,990 downwards.
TTTTGAACTTGGATATTTTGACTTGTCTAGAAGCCATGTTTCAATAGACACTATTAAAAACTTAACGTTAAGATTTAATATTCAATACCTCAAAACATCCATATGATGATATTTTACTCTCATTTAAAAAATGAGGCCATGATTACCATATTTATAAATGAAATCCTCTATCGATTCACAAATGAATGCCACTAAACAATCAAGGATAGACTATGCTATATAATCGTACTCATTGATAGCTCAAATGATAACACTTGTAACCATAAGTCCATCATTTATCTTAGGATTGAGATAGACTCTCCAATTGTCTTCAAATGAAAACTTTTATCCATTGACGATTCTAGATAAACTATTTCATTATGATCAATTCAGTGTACCCCAATGCACTAGATTCTTTTGCCTAAAGACACCACACTTTGATGATTTTAGATTCATTATAACACATTTGATCCAACTCAAATGCTAGCAAAAGAATCTACAACTTTAACAAGATAAAGGTGCCCAACCTTTATCTTAAGTTGTGAATATTATTCAAGACTAACTAAAGAATTGTGTCTACCTCATACATATCTAGATGTATGAACAATTCTTCTTTTCTCGTAGTCTTTTGACCTTATGATTATTTATTTTTGACAATTATAATAATTAAACTATAAATGCTATAAGATTTGTTAAATTAGAAATCACTTTATTAATATGAAAAGATTGTCAAATACATTATTATACTTTTGCTTTCAAGTATAATCCCAACAATCTACCACTTGCTCTATAGCAAATGTGTCATATCTCTCATCCCCAATGTTCTCTAGATGCCCATCAAAACTCTTTTGTGGAAGAGCCTTTGTAAAGGGATCCGCTTGATTATTTGCTGACGCGATCTTGGTAATCATCACGTAACCCCTATGCACAATTTCCCTTAGAAGGTGATACTTTCTTTCAATGTGTTTCCCTCTCTTTAGACATCTTGGTTCTCTCGAATTAGTCACTGCTCCACTATTGTCACAATAAATAGTGATATGCTTATTCATATCAGGAACCACTTCCAAGTCAATCAAGAATTGGCAGAGCCAGACAGACTCTTTAGCAGCCTCGCATGAGGCAACATACTCGGCTTCCATGGTGAATCGGCAATACAAGATTGATTAATACTCCTCCATATGACTGTCCATCCTCCAATAGTAAACACAGATCCTGATGTTGATCTCCTGGAGTTAAAATCTGACTGAAAATCAGAATCTGTATACCCAATAGGAATTAAATCCCCTCCAGAGTATACAAGCATATAATCTCTCGTTCTCTTAAGATACTTGAAAATATGCTTGACTGTCATCCAGTGATCAGGACCAGTTTCGATTGAAACCTGCTAACTATATCCACAGTAAAATAAATATCTTCTCTAGTACAAAGCATTGTATACATGAGACTTCCAACTGTTGATGCATATGGAACCCTACTTATGAATTACTCTTCATGCTCATTCTTAGGAATTTATTCCCTAGAAAGTTTGATTCCATGTTTGAAAGGTAACATATCGTTCTTAGTATCTTGTATGGAAAACCTAGACAAGATTTTATCTATGTATGAAGCTTGGGATAATGCAATCGTTCTATTCTTTCTATCACTTATGACTTGGATACCAAGAATATAACTTACCTTTTGCCAATGGCGACAATCAACATCTTCTGTTGCTTCCTTATACGTATAGGGATAATCATCATCCGAAAGATTCTCTACAGATTCTCCCAGACCGATGTATCTCACAGGTTGCCTAACAACTCTCCCACTACGACGAGGTATGGTAGATTGTTGATCTTGTGTTGGTACGGAACTTACAATTGGGCTAGGTTGCAAAACCTCTTGTGGAATTGTATCTACTAAAAATATCTCCTAAAAGCTCATTCAGGACAATTCTTTCCAGAAATTTAGCATTTGTCGAAACAAATACTTTAAGATCTGAAGAACTATAAAAATAATATCCTTTTGTTCCTTTTGGATACCCTACAAATGTGCATGTTTCTGAACGGGACTCCATCTTTTATGTCTTTCCTTTTAACACTTGCGCAGGACATCCAAATATCCTTAAGTGTTGTAAACTAGGCTTTCGCCCGGTCCACAACTCATGCGGTGTTTTAGGAACCGACTTAGATGGTACATCGTTTAGAATGTACATAGCGGTTTGTAAAGCATATCCCCAAAAAGAATTAGGGAGCGTTGAATAACTCAACATAGACCTAACCATGTCTAAAAGAGTTCTATTTCTCTTTTCTGCCACCCCATTTTGTTGAGGTGTGCATGGTGCAGAAAACTGAGAAATTATCCCATTATCAATAAGATATTGCTGAAACTCACCAGATAGATATTCTCCACCACGATCAGACATCAAGATTCTTATATATTTCTCAAGTTGATTTTCAACTTCATCTTTAAATGCTTTGAACATGTCAAAAGCATCCGACTTATGTCTCATAAGATACATATAGCCAAATCTTGAGTGATCATCAGTGAAAGTGATGAAGTACTCATATCCACTTCTAGCTTAAATGCTCATAGGTCCACACACATCAGTGTGTATCAATCCTAAACATTCGATGGCTCTTGTGCCTTTGGTCATAAATGACCATTTGATCATTTTACCTTCCAAACAAGATTCACAAGTTGGTAGATCATCGACCTTTAAGTCAATTAGAGGTCCGTCACTTACCAGTATTTTAATCCTATTAAGGTTAATATGACCTAGGCGCAAATGCCATAAGTAGGTTTCATCTTTTGATAATTTTACTCTTTTATGATTATATTCCGTTGATTCTGTGTCTAACAAGTGAGAGATATTTCCATGCAAATAGAATAAACCGTTTTCCAATGTACCTTTGCAAATAATTTTTTCATTCTTACTAAAAATAAAACCTTTATTAAAAGTAACCGAATATCCAAATTTATTTAGACAAGAGACCGAAATTAAATTCCTCTTGAATTGTGGTACATAATAAACGTTTATTAAAACAAAATGCCTATAAGAATCTAAATTGATTCTAATATCTCCCACTACACTAGTAGACACCAACGCTCCATTGCCTAAATGCAAGTTGAATTCATTCTTATTCAGTCTATTCCTTTGACTCTTTTTACCATAGAGGAAACACTTCCCTTTGATCTTGTTTACTTTCTTGGTCTCCTTCTAAGAAGACCCAAATTGATTTTTCTTCTGTTGTCTCTTGACCTTCTTACGGGTCTTTAACAGTAGCAACACCAAGCATATAAATCTCTTGACCCTTGCCTTTCACAAGGATTTTCTTGGTGCTTTGAACATCTTGCATCAGGCCATGTAAGGTGTATTCCTTATTGTTCAAGGTGTAGTCCAACTTAAACTAGTCAAAGGAATCTGACTGTGAGTTGACGATCATGTAAATTTTTGTCTCATCATCTATCTCAATTCCATTCAGTTCAGCAATGTTAAGATGTGCTATGAATTTCATCATGTGATCTTTCACACCCTATCCAGGTTTCATCCTAAGATTCATAAAAGCAGTCACTGCCTCTCTCTTAGTCGTCATAGACCTCATAGAAAACATCTCCTCTAGAGACATCATTATATCGGCATCAGTCTCCATTCCTTCATTTTGCTGTTGCAACACGTTAGAGATGATGGCCATAATGTAACATACATTTAGCCATCTCATCTGAAGACTTCCACTACTAATACTCATCTCTTTGCTCCTGAGTAGATTCATTAGTTTGGTGGTTAAGGAATAGACATAACAAATTTATGTTTTTCAGCTTGCAATAACAACTCAATTTTCCTTTTCCATGTGACATAATTATCATCAATTAAAGTATTATCTTTTAGGATGTCGATTAGGGATGGGGTCATGATTTCTTTATATTAACAAAAATTATATAAGTAAATAATCACGATAAATAATTCAATCATAAAAATTCAACGGTGATCCAACATCCATAAATGTCAAGCCTCTTTTGGGAGTTCGCAACATTTACTAGTTGGACTAGGTCCCACATAATTGTTAACATAACAACCAACATTTTAAATTTTATCCTTGCAATTTTATTAACAAGAACTCTTGGGAGGATATTAACAAAATTACATTGAGTGTGTTACCAAGTTATCGACCTTCAATATAAACCCTCACGAATATCCCTCATTTGGGAGTAGATATCGTTTGGGCTAATTGTTTATTTTATCCTTGTAAGGAAGTATCTTGCTAAAAACCATTCATGAATACCTCTTGGGAGGTTATTACACAAAACATAAAGCTTAACTAAACTTGGAGGCCGTAGGTGTTCCAAAACACCTTCTCCCACTCAATTATTTAAGACGTGTGATCGAATTCCAAAGAATGATTTACCAAGTTATCTAGATGCCAATTTAGATACCTAAACAATTCTATGCATGTTCATACCAAAAGAGATATATGAATGGCACTCCTATTCTATATGACATGTTATCAAACAATGATAAACATTGCAATATTTACAAAATATAAATAGCTACAATTTTGGTCCATCCTAGAAAAGCAAGTAAATTACCTGTCTTGGAATACAAAAAACTCCTTTCTTGGTGAACAAGTCTTCATGCAACTTTCGTCGTTTGGACTCCCTCGGCTGCCTCCCATTGGCGTGCGCACCCTTGGCCCCTACCCATGGGCGTATGCATGCCACAACCCCATAAAAGGCTGCCATGCCCAGCCCATGGCTTCCATAGGGTTGCCGTGCGCAGCTCATGCCACAACAAACGTGACAGCGTGTTCTTCGCACGCACGTTTGCTGTTGTGGCTCGCACGGTCCCAAATTTGTTATGGTTTCTTCCAATCTTTCAAACCTTCGAGTCTTCGATACTTGAATGTATTACAGAAGGATTTAAAATAAAAAAAAATACTGTATTTTTTTTTATTACAATATAGTGCAGTATTTTTAATACAATAGCAAAATGAATAAAAATTTAGCAACTACCAAGAATGAAATTATGACGATGATAGGTCACCCTTCTTGTTACAATTGGAAAACAAAATACATTGAAATTCTAGGACTAAAATTGAGCAATAACAAACCACATACAAAACATATATATATCCATACATTCCATTGTAAATATATATATATATATATATATATATATATATATATGTGTGTGAATACCTATAGTGTCATCTCTTTCTTTAACAGACATATATACAATAAAAGAAAAAGATTCACGTACAAATACATCAATTAATCAAGGGTACAACCAGACTCTAATACCAATTGTAGGGAAAATACATGAAGTGGAAGCGTGAAAATTTTAAAATTAGGGTTTGGTATAAATAAAAATTTTCCCTTTTTAATAACAAGAACCTTAACCCTAGATTAATTGATGTATATAAAAAGAGTCATACATTTTTCTCGTGACGATTGAACTAGTACCGAATTGAATCCGCAAGATCTTTCAATACTATCACGAACGTGAATCACCTAGGAATGGGGGCTTCCTCTCTTTAAATTGTATACCTGATGATGGAAACAAACAAAATCTTTTTCTTTGTTAGTTACAAAAATCCTCCAAGAGAAAAATCCAAGAACGTCCGGTCATTTGTGAATTATCAATCTACTTGATTGAAACTCGCGTGAGCCCGATTTGATTCGTACACAAAACCCTTTTGATGTAAAGGATATTAGTGTACTATCAAAAACAAAAACGTTCCTTTTTTCTCTTCTCCTTGGCTAAATTCTACACCCTTTATTTATGAGTTGATCGAATTTTATCTAGAGCAAAACAATAAATTTTTCTCACTCAAAATTCTCTCTTGCTAGGCCGAATTCTCTCTTAGAAAATCACATTGTGTATCCGAAATTGTGCTCATAAAATCATAGGGTGGACTGAAAATTATGAGGTGGTATATATAGGATCATAAATCATCTCATAAGAAGGATTTACTTGGTTGGCAAAAATCCTTTCCTTAGGTGGATTTACTTGGTAGTTAAAAATCACTTTCAAAGAAGAACTCTACTCTACACCAAAACTCTTAATCCAACTCTTTAGAGTATTTGTAACCATATTACAGATTTTCTATTTTGACTAGATAAATAATTCCTATTATTTATATACTTATCAAATATAATATTTAATATTAATTATACTACCAACAATAGTATAATATTAGGAGACCATCTCCTACTAGGAAAAAGATTTTGACTTTTAATTAATAATTAATTAGTTACCAAATTAATTCATTTCCATTTAATTTAATAATAAAATAAAATAATATAATTAAGCTAAATTATATAGCTTTGCCCCCCCCCCCCCAACACCATTATGTAGGCATATATATTGTTTATCTTATTTTATTGAATCCATTGGATCCAAACAAAAAGTCCACATATGAATTAGACTCATTCTGACAAAAGAAACAAGTCCACATGCCTTAATACAATTTTAGATGGACCCCTAAATTGGTCCAGTAAAATATATCAAGTGATCCATGCAAGTTCGTGTGAATTGGGGATTTTGGCGGGCTATCTAAATTTAAGCTCTTATAGACACAACCCAATCACAATCAACAAATGATTTACTTATGTCCGATCTATTAATTTTAGTTCATTCCACTAAAGAACTAAAATTGCACTCTTAAATAAAGATAGAATAAGTTAATATTCCTCATTCATACCCTAGACAACCTTATTGGAGAAAGTGTATCCTCGTGAAGAATATCAGTAATCGCTAAGAGCTTTTAGACCACCTATAGCTCTCAAAGTTACCATATTTACTCATATGAGCACATTTTGAACTTGGATATTTTGACTTGTCCAGAAGCCATGTTTCAATAGACACTATTGAAAACTTAACGTTAAGATTTAAAATCCAATACCTCAAAACATCCATATGATGATATTCTACTCTCATTTAATAAATGGAGTCACGATGTTCGTATCTGTAAATGAAGTCCTCTATCGATTAATAAATGAATACCACCAAACTATCGAGGATAGACTATGTTATATAATCGTACTCATTGATAGCTCAATTGATAACGCTTGCAACCATAAGTCCATCATTTATCTCAGGATTGAGATAGACTCTTCGATTGTCTTCAAATGAAAACTTTTATCCATTGACGTTTCTAGATAAAGTATTTCATTGTGGTCCAATTCAATGCACCCAGTGCACTAGATTTTTTTGCCCAAAGACACCTCACTTTGATGATTTTAGACTGATCATAACACATTTGATCCCATTCATATGCTGGCAAAAGAATCTAATACTTTAACAAGATAAAGGCGACCAACCTTTATCTTAAGTTGTGAATATTATTTAAGACTAACTAAAGAATTGTGTCTACCTTATACATATCTAGATGTATGAAAAACTCTTCTTTTCTCATAGTCTTTTGACCTTATGATTATTTACTTTTGACAATTTTAATAATTAAACTATAAATGCTATAAGATTTGTTAAACTAAAAATCACTTTATTAATATGAAAAGATTGTCAAATATATTATTATAATCTTGCTATCGAACATAATCCCAACAAATATGACCTTATATTACCCATAGTCTCTACTATTAGTACAACACTGTGAGATTTAAATGGTGCCTTGAGATGCTTTGATTTCGTCCTCCCTACAGAGGGTGTTCATTTGAGTCAATAGCAAGGTTGTCTTCCATGCGATAGGATTTTTAGATGTATTTCAAAATTGACCAACCTACGATGGTAATTTTTGAGTTAAGTCTGAAAAATCTGAAATGGTAGGCTACACTCAAAAGATGTAATTAAGCTAGTTAATTACAATTCTTGACCAAATTTAACGGTGGTTAATGCAAGTTGAAAATATGAGATATTTTTATTTAACTTTTATTAACTGAGAAAGTCTCAATTCAGTTGTCAAATACGTGACCTATCCAATGATGACACGTTATTTGTGAAAATTTAATTATCGTGGTAATTGAGTAAATATTTTTTCTGTATACATCATGCATCATTTTTACATTACCAAAGTTTATAAATTTGATATATACATATACTGTGGACACAAATTAAATGTGAATGAATGTTATTTAATTTTAGCAGACCAAACATGTCCAATCCAATAATCAAGATATTAGCTACTAAAACACCGACCGGTGAAAATTTTGTCAAATGGAAAGGTAACATGAACATTATGATTGTATGTGAAAACTTCAAGTTTGTCCTAACGTAGGAATGTCCACCACGCCATCATGCCAAGTCATCAGCAACTATTGCAGGAGCATATGACCGTTGGTAAAATGCCAACAACAAAGCCCGCTGCTACTTGTTAGCAGGCATGTCTGATGTGCTTGGTGTAAGCATGAATCAGTTGAAACCGTAAAAGGGATTATGGAGTCCCTACAGGCAATGTTTGTGCACCCTTTTGAACAATCTCGTCATGAGGCTGTTAAGACGCTTATGAACACCAGAATGAAAATGGGTACTTCAGTCCGTGAGCAAACACTCAAAATGATTGAACACATAAATGAGGCTGAAATTCATGGCACTGAAATTGATGAAGCCACACAAGTGGGTATGATTTTAGAAACACTATCTCCTAACTTCCTTCAATTTAAAAACAACTATTTCTGTTAGGTTTTAGTTTGTGTTGGCATGAATTCCATATCAAAATGATGCTTACTTGTAATGACTTAGTTGTTTAGGTTCATGATAATTCAAGCTTCAAGGAAGAAGAAACAACAAGTCAAAGTAAGTTCTAAGTCTTCAAAGAGAAAGGATGCAATATGGTTCTACAAAGTTATATTAAGACATAATCTTTCTCTTACAAGACTTAGGCACACACACACACATATCATACATTTGTGTCCCTGCATCGTTGTGCACCATTATAGGCACACACGCACACATATCATACATTTGTGTTCCTACATCGTTGTGCACCATTATAGGCACACAGACATATTCATTCATATGTGTCCCTACATCATTATGCACTATGTGTAACACATTAACACACTTGAAGATGAATGCTCATGCATTGATTTGGAAATAACATGTTTTGGAATATGCATGATTGTAAACTATCTCTATGTTGTTTGCATTCTAGTGTGAATTGTGTTTGTATATGTATATGTTTGTATAACATGGATATTGAACTTGAATTTAGTCTTAAATCATTCTTGATTGAGTTCCAGTCATTTCGGTTACTCGTACTATTGATTTCAAGTTCTAAGTCAAAAGATACTACACTTTCAACTTATGTTTCATACATTGTCTTCGTCTTCATATATCAAGTCGAATTATTATTTTTTGGGTTGAGTATCTTATATTTCCATGTCCGCGTGAGATTTATGGTTTGTAATCCACAAACGGATTTGAATTCTGAGTTCGGAGACAGGAGAACAGTCGAAGAACGTGAAGGGAGCGCGAGAGGAAAATATATGCATCCAAGCAATCTTTCCCGAGATGGCGCGTGGCCATCTCGGGACAGAATGCTTGCTGCCCCGAGATGCCCACATGCCATATCGGGAAGCATGCATGCTTGGGCACTTAAGTGTAGTTTGGTCTTTCCATCTTTCATTCTTATCCCTCTCCTTTATAATCTCTTTCCCTCTAACATTTCATTCTAAAAAGAAGTTCAAATCAAGTGTGCAGAAATTTTCTGTCTAAATTTTCTCATCTTCCAAACACCATAACTTCTTCATTTGAACTCTGATTTGAGTGATTTGAAGTTTAGAGTGTTAATTTATTCATCCTCCATCTTTTCTTTGAAGGTTTGAGTTAATTTTACTGCTTTTTTCAGTGTCTAATCGTACAAAAACGGGACTGCACCTAATTCAACTAACGTATTGATTTTCTCTCAAAATTTTCTTTTAAGCCTTGGTCAATTCCCTTGGGTTTTATTCTTCTACATATATTTATTTATTGTGAGTGTTTTGATTTGTGTTTTGAACACTTTCAAAGATAGGTTGAGTTTCAATTGAAATCATACATGTTGAGTTAGGTTTTGATTTTGCCTATGTTCTCACATGTTTGGGATTGTATTGTGCTAGCTTTGATTCTAGGACTATTTTATGATCTTTGATCGTTTGATTTTGTGAAAAATAGTTCGTCACATGTATTAGGCTCTCTTGGCCAAAATTCTCACATAATACATGTGCTTATGTTCTTTTGAGCTACTCATGTGATTTGTTGAATCTATGATTAGGAATATGCTCTAGAACTTTTACTTAAATCTATTTGACTTTGTCATATATTTTTAGCATGTTTTAGGTTTATGTGATTTAAACTTGATCTTGTGATTTATTGATCATATCTTGTGATTCAAGTTTAAATATATGCATGTATTTAGGTTGTGATTAATATTGAACATATCTTACATAATCTAGATTTGATTACACATGCATGACAAACTAGACTATATGTGATTGTGCATTCATGCTCATGTCTAGTATTTTCCATAGGATGTGTTGATCATAGCATTCTATGTTGTGTGCTTGTTTGCATTTTGCATTCGTGATCACCTAGATGCCTTGTGAGAAGGAAGTCTTGACAATAGGTGTGAGACCTATGGTGTTGAGCAAGAAGTCTTGGCAATAGGTGTGAAGCCTTGGATTGTCGAGCAAGGAAGTCTTGGCTAGAGGTGTGAAGCCTTGGATAGTTGAGCAAGAAGTCTTGCCTAGAGTTGGAAGAACTCGGATAGATGAGCAAGGAAGGCTTGACTAGAGTCGTGAGGACTTAGTTGAGCAAGAAGTCTTGCCTTGGGTCGTGAGGATCCGGATAAGGTGAGCAAGGAAGTCTTGACAAGAGGTGTGAAGCCTCGGATTGTTGAGCATAGGGCGACAACTTCTAGAGTAGGATAAGAGGGTTTTCTAGGTGAAGAGGTCACTTGAGAGATTGTACTTGTCTTATATACTAGTGAATTTTGTTTGCCGGTGGCTGCTAACCCGTGGATGTTTCCTCTTCGGAGGTTTACCACGTTATATCTTGTGTCAACTTTTCTCTATCCCTATCCCTCTAATATTTATATTGTGGATAGAACTCTCTATGTATGTTAACTTCCTTTCTATAATATAGATTGTGTATGTGTTATAATTACTTGTTTGTATCACACTTTACTTGTGTTTATATATTGATTAATTGTCTTTGATTAATATATATATATATATATATATTGTGATACAAGCAATCTAAAGTGACAAACTTTTGTTTGTTTCTAAGGGAGTCAAAAAAGGTGTCTAACCTATTCACTCCCCCCCCTCTAGGTTAGCCTTGAGCATTTAACCGTGATTATATATTCAATTTCATGAATAAATTGAAATACAACATGACTCAGTTGCTTAACAAGCTTCAGACCATCGAATAAATTTTGAGTGAAAAAAGAGGTGAGGCAAATGTTGTAGAAGCTACAACTTCCTTTCTGGAAAGTCCAAAAAGAGGAAGAATAAGAATGAAGGAGGTGGCAAGTTGAAAAATAGAAAGGGCAATTTCAAAGCTAAGAAAAACAACAACAACATCAACAATAACAAGGAAAAGATCTCTGACAAAAAGGCCAAAGGAAAATGTTTCCATTGTGGCATAGATGGTCACTAGAAGAGGAACTATAAAAAGTACCTCGAAGAGCTCAAGATTAAAAAGAAAGGTAAATCATATTTACTTGTTCTAGAAGCTTGTTTAGTTGAAGATGATATGTCTTCTTGGATAGTTGATTCAGAAGCGACTAACCTTGTTTGTTGTTCTATGTAGACTCTTAATTCTGCAACAGAGTTAGCCAATTGGGACTACACGATGAGAGTGGGTAATGGGGCTAAGGTGTCGGCTAAAACAGTGGGAGAAGTGCGACTTCTCTTTAACAATAAATTTCTTGTTTTGAACAATGTTTATTATATTCCTGGTTTTAGTAGAAATTTGATTTATGTTTCAAGACTATATGAACAATTATTTTAGTTTCTTTTAGTAATAAAGTTGTTATTATTTCAAGAAAGGGTTTAAATATTTGTTCTGGAACTTCAGACAATGGTCTTTATTATTTAAGACCAACTTCTAATACACTGCTTAACACTGAAATGTTCAAAGTCGAACAACCAAAGTCTAAAAAGAAAAAGATTTCTCTTATTGATAACACATACCTATGGCATCTTAGACTGGGTCGTATAAACCTAAATAAGATTGAAAGACTGGTAAAGGAAGGCCCTTTACGAGAGCTAAAAGTTGGCACTCTTCCAGTCTGTGAATCTTGTCTGGAAGGTAAAATGACAAAGCGATCTTTTTCGGTAAAAGGTCAAAGAGCCAAAAAACCTCTTGAATTGATACATTCTGACGTGTGCGGTCCGATTAATGTACAAGCAAGAGGGGTTTATGAATATTTCATCACTTTCATTGACGATTATTCTAGGTATGGAAATCTGAAACTTTTGGAAAGTTTAAAGAATTCCAAGCCGAGGTTGAAAAGCAATTAAATATGTCGATTAAAACTCTTTGATCAGATCGAGAAGGTGAATACCTTGATACAGAATTCTTGGATTATGTAATCAAACATGGGATTTTGTCCCAATTGACTACACTTGGGACACCACATCAAAATGGTGTCACAAAAAGAAGAAATAGAACTTTGTTTGATATGGTGAGATCCATGTTGAGTTACTCATCATTGCTCATGTCGTTCTAGGGATATGCATTACAGACTTCTGTATACATACTTAATTTAGTTCCATATAAGTTTATACCTAAGACACCCTTAGAGTTGTGGAATGGTAGCAAAGTTAGTCTACGACACATTCGTATATGGGGTGTCTTGCACATGTACTTAAGGGTAAGACTGGGAGGTTGAAACCTCGATCAGAAGTATATATATTTGTAGGATATACAAACGGAATGAGAGGAGGTTTGTTTTATAGTCCTTAAGATAATAAAGTATTTGTATCGACAAATGCAACTTTTCTTAAAAACAACTATATGATAGACTTCAAACCTCATAGTAAAGTTATACTTGAGAAGTTACTTTCTGATGAGCTCGGACAAACAATGACAACTGTTGTCGAACGATAAAGTGAAAAGACCACAACTCAAAATCAGAATGATTTACCACCTCATTGTAGTGGGAGGGTTGTGAGACAACCTATTTGCTATGAACAAATCGAGGAAGTAGAAGTTACAATTTCGGTAAAGATGATCCATTGACATATCGATGTTTAAAGGAAGATTCTGACAATGAGAATTGGCAACAAGCAATGAATCTCGAGATGTAGTCAATGTACTCCTACTCAGTCTGGAAACTTGTAGACTTACTCGAAGGGGTTAAACGTATTGGTTGTAAATGGATCTATAAGAGAAAGAAAGGAGGAGACGGGAAAGTGGAAACTTTCAGAGCTAGGCTAGTGGAAAAGGGTTTTACCCAAAAAGAGGGAGTTGACTATGAAGAGATTTTATCGCTAGTAGCTATTCTTAAATCCATTCGCATACTCTTGTCCATTGCCTCATATTATGACTACAAAATATGGTAAATAGACGTCAAGACGGCATTTCTGAATGGCCATCTTGATGAAAGCATCTATATGGTGCAACCAGAAGGGTTCATAGCTAAAGGACAAAAGCAAAAAGTTTGCCAGGTGTAAAGGTCCATATATGGACTTAAGCAAGCTTCTCGATCTTGGAATATTAGATTTGATGAAACAGTTAAATTATATGGATTTAACCAAAATATTGATGAACCTTGTGTCTACAATTAAAGAAAAGAAGGTGATCATCTTAGTTCTTTACGTTGATGACATTCTTCTCGTTGGGAATGATGTAGAATCTTTATCAAGTGTAAAGAAATGGCTAGCTAACCAATTCCAAATGAAAGATTTGGGAGAAGCAAGCTATGTTCTTGGGATCCAACTTATACGAGATCGTAAGAATAAGCTGTTAGGGTTGTCTCAAGCATTGTAGTTTGATAAAATGTTAATCAAGTTTGCGATTCATAACTCCAAGAAAGGTAATCTGCCTTCTCGTCATGGAGTTACTCTTTCTAAAGATTTGTGTCCCAAAACACCTCAAGAGGAAGAAAATATGAGACACATTCCTTATGCCTTTACAGTAGGTAGTCTTATGTATATTATGTCATGTACTAGACCTGATATATGCAATGCAGTAGGAGTAGTTAGCCTGTATCAGTCTAACCTAGGATTAGATCATTGGGTAGTAGTTAAATACATTCCCAAGTATCTTAGGAGAACGATAAACATATTCTGGTAGGGATTTGATTCCTATTGGCTACACTGATTTTGATTATCATTTAGATAAAGATAGTAGAAAGACGACGTCTGGATCAACGTTTACCATTGGTGGTGGAGCCGTAGTTTGGAGAAGCATCAAAAAATTCTGTATTGTTGATTCTACTATGGATGCTGAATACATGGCTGCACGTGATATAGCTAAAGAAGCAATCTGGCTTCAAAAGTTTTTATTTGATCTGGAAGTTGTTCTGGACATGAAGAAACCCATGACACTTTATTGCAACAATAATGAGGCAGCGACAAATTCGAAAGAACCTAGAAGCCATAAACGTGGAAATCATATATAGCGAAAGTATCATCTAATTAGGGAGATTGTCCATCATGACAATTTATTTGTTCTGAAGAATAGATCTAATGACAACCTCACAGATCCCTCACAAAGACTCTTTTTGTAAAGAGTTTTGAAGGTCATCTAGAAGGACTAGGGTTGAGAGACATGTCTCATTTGCTTTAGGGCAAGTATGAGATTGTTAGGAAAAGTGCCCTAAGAACACATGTTGTTTTTTTGGCTGAAATAATAATTGGATTGACATTTCATTTTATATTTGTGTACATTTAATGTTATTAATATTGTATTAATAACATAAAATTCCATGATTATTAAATTTAATGTTAAACATAGTATATAAGTTGTTATAGACATGAGGATTATGTTTAATATAATAATCTTAGTTGTCTATAATTGATAATTAAAATTGAGATCTTTAATTAATTAAAATTACTAGTACAATTCATTCCCATTAAGAATGGAACAATTTTATCCGAACTATTGATGTTGTGACTTTAGAATGAAGGTACTTTGTATAATAAGATTTTACAAGACATGGACACGATAAATTGGAATCTTTAATAATCTCCGTCTTTAAATAAAGTATTCCCATTTATCAAATAGATGGTCATTTATGGAACGATCTTAATCCTAAGTATTTAACAGACTCCTACTTATTGACTTATGTCTTTTGACTTACTCGGTGTGGTTTGCTCAAGATGCCAAACCTAAAACCTTGTATCTTAAAGACATGATGATATACATAGCTGAGAATGATAATATACAAGATGGAATCCATTCCTTCTTAATTGAAGTACACAAACGGTTGTCTTGAGTAAATGATTCGGGTCTTGAACAATAGAGCCCTCAATTTAAGATATGATCATAAATAACTGTTCATTAGAGAATCACAGACACTCAAGGACAAAGATATAATTGAGAGGTCAACGGACTTGAACCTAGCTCATATTATGATATGATTATGGAGGATTGATCTGTATGCAATGATTATATCAATGGACTGTTCGATTCCTATTCGAGTAATTAATTCTGTAAAGACAAGAGTGCAGTTCTAGTTTTTTTATGGAATAAATCTGGAATTAATAAATCTAATATTTAATTAAAGAGTTTGATTAAATATTAAAGATTTATTAGAGCTTGAAACTATAGGTCCATGTGTCCCCATGTCATCTCCATAACACTGTATTGAATATTAAGGTATAATGACTAATAAGACTCAATGATTAATTTAGAATTAATTATTTATCCATAAATTAGTTTATTTATTGTTTTATTGAATAAATAATATTTGATTATATAATTATATATATATAAGATAATAATGAGATTATTTATTTTATATATAAAATAATAATTTAATTATTTAATATATGTATTTTCTTTGTTTTAGGTGGGTGGTTGTGACTTTGTGCACCACACACCGCAAACGTTTTTTAAAATTATTTGTTATAAAAAGAGCTTGGCTCTTATCAAATGTAGTGAAGAAAAACAACAAAATTCAAAGCAATGCATAATTGCTTTAGTTCATGTTTCATAACACTAACGACAGTCTTCTTGCTTTGAAATTGTAAATACTTTTTATATTATTTTCTTCACACATTAAAACCAATGTTGAATTGAAGCTCCTGCTCTATGCTTTATTATGCAAACCAATCTAGCTTTCTCTCATTATATAAAATCAACAATGAAGAAAGAAGAAGGTAAGTGTTCTTTTTTATTTTGTGAGAAAGAGGAACAAATAAGAGTTCTTGGTTCATTCTAGAGAGATATATATAGAAAGAAAATAAAGTTTTTAAAATAATAGCCTCTAAAGAATATTGTGAGAGAGTCTCTCAATATTTTTCTTGTTGTCTCAAGAGTTGAGTACACAACTCGAACAGAAAATCGAGAGTCAAAATTTTTGTTGAACACTGAGACACCCACTCATCAGTTCTTTTGCGTTAGAGATTTGGTGTGGAAGAACTTGGTTCGAGGAAATCACTAAGATCCTGAAGTGGAAGAACTTGGATCAAGGGAATCACGAAAAGTCTACAAGGGTAACTAATTTTTTACTTACTATTTCCAATTTGATATTAGAATCAATATAATCACAACGATCCGGCTAAAGCTGTTTTGATTTTATGAAACTTTTTGAAATCGAACCCACCGCCTTTCCGCTGCACGAATGTCGGTTTCCAGTTCCCGGAACCAACATGTGGTCATATGGGCATTCAAGCTAGAGGCGGATATGAGTACTTTATCTCTTTCAAGGATGATTACTCAAGGTTTGGCTATGTGTATCTCATGAAACATAAGTCAGATGCTTTTGACATATTCAAAGCATTTAAAGCTAAAGTAGAAAATCAGCTTGAGAAACACATATAAATCTTGAGTTTCGATTGCAGTGGAGAATATCTATCCAGTAAGCCTCAACAATATCTTAATGATAATGGGATAATTTCTTTATTTTCTGCGCCAGGTACACCTTAACAAAATGGGGTGGCAGAAAGGAGAAATAGAATTCTTTTAGACAAGGTTAGGTCTATGTTGAGTTATTCAACGTTTCCTAATTCTTTTTGAATATATTCTTAAAAAATTGCAATGTACATTCTAAATGATGTACCATCTAAGTCGGTTATTCAAACACTGCATGAGTTGTGGACTGGGCGAAAGACTAATTTACAACACTTAAGGATATTTGGATGTCCTGCGCACGTGTTAGAAGGAAATATAGAAAAGATGGAGTCCCGTTCAAAAACATACATATTTGTAAGGTATCTAAAAGGAACTAAAGGATATTTTTTTCAATAGTCATTTAGATCTTAAAGTATTTGTTTCGACAAATGCTAAATTTCTAGAAATGGACTATATGAATGATTTTGTGCCTAAAATTAGAATTGTCGTGAATGAACTTTCAGGAGATACAATTTCACAAAAAGTTTCACAGCTTAGCCCAATTGTAAGTTTCGCACCATCACAAGATAAAAAACTTACCATTACTCATCGTAGTGGGAAGGTTAGTAGACAAGCCAGGAGATCGGTCCAGAAGAATCAGTGGAGAATCTCACAAACGATGACGATCCCTACACATAAAAGGAAGATGTGGAGGATGTTGATTGTCGTCATTGGCAAAAGGCAATGCAATCAAAAATTGAGTCTATGTTCAAAAATAAAGCCTGGCCTCTTGTAGACTTATTTAAAGAGATAAAATCCATTAGGTGTAAGTGGGTATACAATAGGAAAAAAAAGGTTTGAATGGAAAGGTGGAAACCATTAAAGCTAGATTGGTAGATAAAGAATACACACAGAAGGAATGTATCAATTACGAGGAAACCTTCTCTCTTGTGGCCATGCTTAAATCAATTAGGACACTTGTATCCATTGTAGCATCTCTAGACCTAGAGATTTGGTAAATGGTCGTCAAGGCAGCTTTCCTTAACGAAAGTCTTAACAAAAGCATCTATATGATGCAACCATTAGGATTCATTGAAAAAGACCAAGAGGAAAGGGTATGCAAGTTGTAAAGATTCATATATGGACTAAAGTAAGCATCCAGATCCTGTAACGTAAGGTTTGATCAAGCTATAAAGGTTTTAGATTTATTCAAAATTTTGATAGACCCTGTGTAAACAAAAGGATTGAAGGTGACAAGTTGGTTTTCCTAGTTCCTTACATTGATGATATACTACTCATAAAAAATGTTGTAGGTGTATTGACATCAGCAAAAGAATGGTTAGCAAAACAATTTGATATGAAAGACTTAGGAGAAGCAAGTTATATTTTTGGTTTCCAAGTAATAAGGGATAAAATGAATAGAACAATTGCTTTGTCCCAAGCTTTATACAAAAAAAAATCTTGTCTAAGTTCTCCATGCAAGATTCCAAGAAAGGTATGTTACCTTTCAGTTATGGAATCAAACTTTCTAAGGAACAAGTTCATAAGAATAAGCATGAAGAGCAATTCATAAGTAGGATTCCATATGCCTCGATAGTTGGAAGCCTCATGTATGTAAAACTCTGCACTAGACTAGATATTTATTTTACCAATGGCATAGTTAACAGGTCTCAATAGAAACCTTGTTCTCATCACTGGATAACAGTCAAGCATATTTTCAAGTATCTCAGGAGAACGATAGATCTTATGCTTGTATACTGTAGAGAGGATTTAATTCTAGTTAGGTATACAGATTCTGATTTCCAGTTGGATTCTGACTCTAAGAGATCCATATTAGGATCTTTGTTTACTCGTGGAGGAGGCACAGTCATATGGAGGAGTATTGAGAAATTCTGCATTGTTGATTCCACCATGGAAGCTGAGTATGTTGCCGCATGCGAACCTGCTAAAGAGGCTGTCTGGTTCCACCAAATTTTGATTGACTTGGAAGTGGTCCCTAATGCAAACAAGATTATCACTATCTACTGTGACAATAGTTTAGCAGTGGCTAATTCAAGAGAACCAAGAAGCCATAAGAGAGGTAAACAAATCGAAAGGAAGTATCATCTTATAAGAGAAATTAAGCATAAGGGTGACATGACGATTACCAAGATCGTGTCACTAGAAAATCTAGCAAATCCCTTCGTAAAGGCTCTACCACATATGAGTTTTGATGAGCACCTAGAGAACATGGGAATAAGAAATATGACACACTTCTTATAGCATAAATTGGAGATTATTAGGATTGTGCTCAATAGCAAGAGTGTATTAATGTAATTGACAATCTTTTCATATTAACAAAGTGATTTATAGTTTAACAAATCATATAGTGTTTATAGTTTAACTATTATGATTGTCGAAAGTAAATAATCAGAAGGTCAAAAAACTATGAGAAATGAAGAATTGTTCATGTATCTGGATATGTATGAGGTAGACACAATTCCTTAGTTGGTCTTAAACAATATTCACAACTTACGATAAAGGTTGGGCCCATTTACCTTGTTAAAGTTATAGATTATTTTGCTAACATTTGAGTGGGATCAAATGTGTTATAATGAGTCTAAAATCAACAAAGTGTAGTGTCTTTGAGAAAAAGAATCTAATGCACTAGGTGCATTGAATAGGATCATAGTGAAATACTTTATCCAAAACCGTCAGTGGATAAAAGTTTTCATTTAAGGACAATCGGAGAGTCTATCTCAATCCTGAGATAAATGATGGAATTATGGTTACAAGTGTTGTCATATTAGCTGCCAAAGAGTACGATTATATATTATAGTCTATCCTTGATGGTTTGGAAGTATTCATTTAATAATCACTAGAGGACTTCATTTATAGGTAAGGATATCGTGGTTGCATTTATTAAATGTGAGTAGAATATCATCATATGGATATTTTGAGGTATTGGATATTAAATCTTAACAATAAGTTTTCAATATTGTCGATTGAAATATGGATTATGGACAAGTCAAAATATCCAAGTTCAAAATGTGGTTATATGAGTAAATATTGTAACTAAGAAAGCTCTTAGCAATTACTGGTATTTTTCACGAGGATACATTATCTCCAATAAGGTTGTCTAGTGTGCGAATGAGAAACATTAACATATTCTATATTTATTTAAGTGTGCAAATTTAGTTATTTAATGGAATGAGCTAAAATTAATAGGTCGAACCAAAGTGAATTATTTGTTGATTGTGATTATGTTATATATATTAAAGCTTAAATTTTATAGCCCGCCATGATCCCTAATCCACACGAACTTGCATTGATCATTTGATATATTTTATCGACTTATTTTTTGCTCCATCGAGAATTGTTTTTTTTTTCAAAATCCAAAACATTTAGTGAGGTGCGGTCTTGTGTGATCAAGACACGCTATAACTCTTCAAATACTTGAAATGGGCGGCCAAGGATGTGGGAATCCTTGAGGGGCCCTAATGCGATTAGCATTCCATTAATACATTAAGAATATAATTTGCACATTTTAATTAAATGGGCTGTTAAAATTATATTAGTGTATTAATTTAAGGCATGTGGACTTATTTTTTTTTTATATATATAAGAATGTGTCTAGTTCACATGTGGGTCTCTTATAAAAGTCCAATGGATTTAATGAAATGGAAAAACAAAATATAGCCCATGATTTAGGCTTGGGTGGCAGTAGCTAAAATAATTCGCCTAATATATTGTTTTACTTTATTATTTAATTAAATGGTAGTTAATTAATTAATTTATTAATTAAATATTTGATTAAAATACAAAATCTTTTTCTAACTAAGAGAAGGTCTCTTAGTGTCATACTATTTTTGGTAGTACAATAAATATCAAAAACTTTATTTGATAAGAAGATAAGTAAAAGAAATTTATTTATCTAGTTAAAATAGAAAGTTTTTGATATCTGTCAAAACTCTAATTGACAATAAGTTAAATTAAGAAATTTTTAATAAAGTCACAATATAATTGATATTCGATAACTTATTATTGGATAATACACTAATGAGTTGAAATAGTGTTAAAACTAAAAGTTGGTCAGAGTTTAGGTTAAACAGACATCCTCCTTGTGTGAGGATTTTCGGCCACCAACATAATCCCATCAAGGGAGTTCGGCCAACCCTAGTTTTAAAAAGGAAGATTTTTTTTTTAAAGAAAATTCATCCAACTCAAAGAAAAGGTGTCTGAGAATTCGGCAAAATGAAGAAGAAGAAATGGGGTGTTTTGTTTTTGATAGTGCACCATTAACTTTTATATGAAAAGGTTTTGTGCACATCACCGAATCGGGTTCACGCGAGTTTCAGTCCAAAGATTGAGAATTCATAAATAACCAAACGTTCTTCATTTTCTCTATAAGAGTTATTGTGACTAACAAAAAGAAAAAGTTTTTGTTTTCTATATTTGGGTACACAATTCAAAGAAAGGGAGCTCACACTCTTAGGTGATTCATGTTCGTGATTGGATTGAAAGATCTTACAGTTTTCTTTTTGTCGCAACTTCAATCGTCACGTTAAAAGGTTCGAAACTTTTTATTATATGTTAATTAATCAAGGGTTAAGGTTCTCTCTTTTAAAGGAAATTTTTTGAAATATACCAATCAAATTTTCCGTTTCCGCTGCACGCTTTTCCTACAAATGCATATCCTTGAGAAACATACATACGGCAACATATAATTTGGCAAGAATTAAACATTTAAATCCCAAATGAATCATGTATCTCCTCCTTAATACATGCCATTTAAAAAATATTCTAACCAAAGTCAACACAATATTACATGCCATAAAATAAAAGTTCAAGATTCCACCTAAAACTAAAAAAGAAACCAACTAAATGAGAGACTAAACACATGAATCTCCCCAAGTACATATATAAGATAGAAAGAAACTAAGCAAACTAGCACACATCTAATTTATCCATCCAAGCACATATAATTTCTCCCCTATTTTGACATGAAATGAAGCCAAAAGGATAAGATAAGAAATGTACCTCATGATCATACCACTATCCACGTGTTTCATCAAATAACTTCTAGCAATTGGTAGATCTCATATATTGCTTTAGAGACGATCTATTGCTTATAGAAATATTGTCCTCCAACTCTTGAATTCTAGCATCTTATTGAGCTACCCTAGCCTTGAGTTCTTCAATCTTTAATTTTGACTCTGAAATAATATGTACAAGGTTATACTAAACAACATAGAAGAGGGGGGGGGGGGGTGATAGGTTGTCTCTCACTTTTGACAAATCTTTCGAGACTAGTGACAAAACCTTGTTAAGCATACAAATTAACATTCAACATGATTGTTATGAGAAAACAATATATTCAAGTATGCTCAAATCTCCACTCTTAGTCTACAAAACATACAACAAGAATCAATGTATCTTATGAACAAATATATTCAATGTAGACAAAATTCCGTAAGTTGTACTTAGAGTATTACAATGTGGTACTTTACAACTTGAATGGAATATCACAAGATACAAAGTTATATAAACATATAGAAACAATATTGTATGAAGAAGTCAACTTACATATAAAGTTCAATCCATATTGTTCAAATAACAATTACCAATATAAGAGAGATAGGGATAGAGAAAAGTTGACACAAGATATAACGTGGTAAACCTCCGAAGAGGAAACATCCACAGGTTAGCAACCACTGGCAAATAAAATCCACTAGTAGATAAGAAAAGTACAATCTCTCAAGTGACCCCTTCACCTAGAAACTACCCTCATATCCTACTCATGAAGATGACGCCCTCTTTCTTAACAATCTGAGGCCTTACACCTCTTGTCAAGACTTCCTCGCTCACACTTCTTGATCCTCACAACCCTAGGCAAGACTTTCTTGCTCACCCTTCCGAATCCTCACGACACTAGGCAAGACTTCCTCGCTCACCCTACCAAATCCTCAGGCAAGACTTCCTTGCTTGACAATTCGATGCCTCCCACCTCTTGCCAAGACTTCTTTGCTCAGCAACATAGGTCTCACACTTATTGTCAAGACTTCCTTTTCACAAGGCATCTAGGTGATCATGAATGCAAAACGCAAACAAGCACGCAACATAGAATAAGATGCTCAACAAATTCTATGGAAACTAGAATTAATCAATGAGCACACAAAGTATATTTTCAAGTTTATAATCCAAAAGTGACACCACACAAGATGATGCATGAGCATATGAAATGTATGGATTAGGTACACTCCATGAAGATCTAGACATAGACAATAAAGTTCATAAAACAAGATTGTCTAGATCTTATGCATGAATAAAATTCTAGAGCATGCCAAATTTCCAAGCGCACACTTTAAACCTAGATTTTATTCATGTTACTAAAGCTTGAAATAAACATGTTCATGAAGTACATATTCAAGACTTTAGTACTAACACAAAAATGCTAGAAACATAAGATATGATCAATCAAATCTCTAGCAATCATTTAGAGCATATATTCACAAGATAGTCAGTTAAACTCTAATAGACTGTAAATATAAAATCAAATGTGCTAATCCTAGATCTATTGAACAAATGAGTTCTAAGCACATGATAAAACTACTGATCATGAAAATAAAGTCAATAGAAGCACAAATAATCCTAGATAAGATGCTAGCAAAATACAACTCACAATCATGTGAAAACATAGGTTTGATTGAAACCTAACTCACAATCAAGTTTCTAAATAAACACAACTAGCATTTAATTGATGATCTATCGCTCATCAACATATATTCAAGTCAAATACACACAAGTAGGAAGAAGACCCAAGGTATTTGAACATTAGAATCAAGGATATCAAAAGATAAACAAATACCTTGACAATTTTGAGTACAGTCACAAAAATGGTGCGATCCACCAGAAAACTTGAACAAATGACTTCAAGGTTACTTGGAGATGATAGAGGACTTCAATACGAAAATTCTCCAACTTGAATCACTCAAATCGGATAAAAATGAGAGAGATATGGTGATTCAAAGTTGAGAGAAAAAACCTGGAAATTTTATGCACTACATTTTCTTTTTCCTTAGATTCAAATGAGAGAGAGAAGAGATATATAAAGGAGAGGGAACAAAAGAGCATGAAAGGACCAAACTACCCCCTTTGAGAATGCTTCCCCAAGATGGTGCATGGGCACCTTGGGGCAGCAAGGAATTATGGCCGAGATGGCGACGAGCCATCTCGGGCTTGCACCATGTGATGGCCTTTGGCCTTGGTGCTCCTCCCTTGCGCTCCTCTTGCGTTCTTCGACCGTTCTTTGGCCTCCGAACTCAGAATTTTTATCTGTTGATGGATTACAAACTGTAACTCTCTCACGGAAATGGAAATATAAGATACTCAACCCAGAAAATAAGAATTTGACTCGATATACAAAGAAGAAGACAATGTACGCAACATGAATAGAAAGTATCATAACTTTTGACTCGGAACTTGAAATCAATAGTATGAGTAGCCGAAATAACTGAAAATCAATCAAGAATGTTTTAAGACTAAAATCAAGTTCATTATCAATGATATACATGTTAGGATTATGCTCGATATCAAGAGTGTAATATTGTAATTAACAATCTTTTTCATATGATAAAGTGATTTCTAGTTTAACAAATCTTATAGCATTTATAGTTTAATTATTAAAATTGTCGAAAGTAAATAATCATAAGGTCAAAAGAATATGACAAAAGAAGAATTGTTCATACATCTAGATATGTATGAGGTAGACACAATTCCTTAGTTAGTCTTGAATAATATTCACAACTTAAGATAGAAGGTCGGGCGCCTTTATCTTGTCAAAGTTGTAGATTCTTTTGCTAGCATTTGAGTGGGATCAAATGTGTTATGATAAGTCTAAAATCATTAAAGTGTGGTGTCTTTAGGCAAAAGAATCTAGTGCACTGGGTGCATTGAATAGGATCAAAATGAAATACTTTATCTAGAACCGTCAATGGATAAAAGTTTTCATTTGAAGACAATCAGAGAGTCTATCTCAATCCTGAGATAAATGATGGACTTATGGTTGCAAGTGTTATCATTTGAGCTATCAATGAGTACAATTATATAGCATAGTCTATCCTCAATAGTTTGGTGGTATTCATTTGTTAATCGATAAATGACTTCATTTATATATATGGACATCGTGGCTCCATTTATTGAATGAGAGTAGAATACCATCATATGGATGTTTTGAGGTATTGGATATTAAATCTTAACGTTAAGTTTTCAATAGTGTCTATTGAAACATGGCTTCTGGACAAGTCAAAATATCCAAGTTCAAAATGTGGTCATATGAGTAAATATGGTAACTTGGAGAGCTATTGGCGGTCCATGAGCTCTTGGCTATTACTGGTATTCTTTACAAGGATTCACTTTTACCAATAAGGTTGTCTAGGGTATGAGTGAGTAACATCAACTTATTCTATCTTTATTTAAGAGTTCAATTTTAGTTCTTTAGTGGAATGAACTAAAATTAAATAGATCGGACCTAAGTGAATCATTTGTTGATTGTGATTGGGTTGTGTCTATTGGAGCTTAAATTTAGATAGCCCGCCAAGATCCCCAATCCACACGAACTTGCATGGATCACTTGATATATTCTATCGGACCAATTTTGGGGTCCATCTAGAATTGTAATAAGGCATGAGAACTTGTTTCTTTTTGTAAGAATAGGTCTAGTTTACATGTGGACTTTTTATTAAGGTCCAATGGATTTAATAAAATAATAAAAATAATATATGGCCCTTATATACGGTATGGGCGGCAAGGCTATTAAGAATAACTTAAATATATTATTTTATTTTATTATTTAATTAAATGGAAATTAATTAATTTGTTGATTAATTAATTATTTAATTAAAAGTCAAAAAAAAATTCCTAGTAGGAGATGATCTCCTAAAACTATACTATTGTTGGTAGTATAGTTAATGTTAAAGACTATATTTGATAAGTAGATAAATAAAAGGAATTATTTATCTAATCAAATTAGGAAGTCTTTAATATGGTTACAAATACAATTTTGAGCTGGATTAGGAGTCTTGGTGTTAGGATAAAATTCCTTTTTGAAAAGGATTCTTAACCACCAAGTAAATCTACCTAAGGAAAGGATTCTTAACTACCAAGTAATCTTTCATAGGAAAAGAATAAACTCTCATAATCTATATGAATGATAAATTCGGCCAGCCCATATAGATATAGGAGAAGTTAGATTTCCTTTTAGATAAGGATTCTTAACTACTAAATAAATCCACCTAAGAAAATGATTCTTATCAACCAAGTAAATCCTTCTTAGGAAAGGATTTATGATCCTATATATATATATATATATATATATATATGTGTGTGTGTGTGTGTGTGTGTGTGTGTGTGTGTGTTATTTTCGGCCAGCCCTAAGAATTCTATGATGAAAATTTCGGCCATGCTAGGTAATTTTCAAGAGAAAATTTGGCATAGCAAGAGAGAATTTTGAGGGAGAAATTAGTTTTTGCACTAAACAAAATTCAATCAACTCATAGAAAAAGGGTGTGGAATTCGACCAAGGAGAAAAGAGAAAAAGAGAACGTTTTTGTTTTCGATAGTACACTAGTATCCTTTAGATCAAAAGTTTTTTATGTACAACATCGAATCAAGGTTCACGCGAGTTTCAATCAAATTGATTGATAATTCACAAGTGGCCGGACGTTCTTGATTTTTCTCTTGGAGGATATTTGTAACTAACAACGAAATAGATTTTGTTTGTTTCCATCCTCAGGTATACAATTTAAAGAAAGGGAGCCCACACTCCTAGGTTATTCACGTTCGTGATTGGATTGAAAGAACTTACGGAATCAATTTGAAGCTTGTTCAATCGTCACGAGAAAAAGCTACAACACTTTTTATATACGTCAATTAATCTAGGGTTAAGGTTCTTATTGCATAAAAGGGAATTTTTTTTTTATACGCAAACCCTAATTTTCATTTTATCACGCTTCCGTTGCATTTTGAACCGTTCTTTTCCCTTCAATACAAATATATAATCATACAAACATAATTCCCACTAGAATGCAAACTACATAGAGATAGTCTCCAATCATGCATTTTCCAAAACATGTTATTTTCATACCAATGCATGAGCATTCATCTTCAAGTGTGTGAATGTGTTATACATGGTGCACAACGATGCAGGGACACATATGAATGAATTGTATGTGTGTGCCTAAGCCTTGAAAGAGAAAAGAAAGGTCTTAATATACCTTTGTAGAAACATGAAGCATTTTTCCCTTTAAAGAGTTGAACTTGCTTGAATAGTTGTCATTTCTTCTTTGAAGCTTGAATCATCATGAATCTTAGACAAATAAACAATACAAAGTAAATGTTGTTTTGATATAGAATATTGCCAACAAAACTCAGAAACCTAACGAAATCCTTAATGTCCTTCTTTAATTGAGTTGCCTAATTATGAAGATAATTTGTGCTAATGACATTGCTTGCATCTTGAGATCCACTAAAGAGTCCAAATGTATCTCAAGCCTTTCCCTTGTTCTTTTATGACATAAAAGTCACACGTTTATCATTAAACTTTTCTAAGGGATGTAAGAGCACATCTTCCTCTTGTGTCTTCACACCATGACCCATACATAAATGAGTGATAAACCCTGGCAGTGCCAACTTTTTATCCAATCTTCTTGTTAAAGCTGCTCTATCTAGATATGACATTAGAATCTCTCCAAAGTTTATGGGTCAATTTGTCACTAAGTCATGTACAATGCTGATTTTTTCTTTGTTTAGCTCGGTGGTGTTTGAAGAACCTACAAGATTAGTACATGTAAAAAGATGCCAAAAGGCACTCACCTTAGTCAACTCACATTGACTAATGTATGATTGATTCTTCCACTCAAAGGTATTGTCATCATAAAGATTTTGATCCATAATATTGACATTTTCTACTGCATCCACATCAAGAAAATCCGACTCAATATTATTGGTCAAGCCAAGGAACTTATTAATGTTCTCCAAGTTGACTCTAAAGACAATACCCCTAA
Source organism: Dipteronia dyeriana (assembly GCA_032871835.1). Lineage (NCBI taxonomy): Eukaryota > Viridiplantae > Streptophyta > Magnoliopsida > Sapindales > Sapindaceae > Dipteronia > Dipteronia dyeriana. The sequence continues at coordinate 91,183,051 of CM065297.1, read as the reverse complement.
TATCCATCTCAGTATCTAAATAGGTAGAACTTTCCTTATACTCATGTTAGAATTCCCTAACAATACTATCATTCACCATTCCAAGCATGCTAATCCAAGAGCCCTAATATCTATCAATTAAGCTTTGATGGACATAAGAACGTACTCACCTACTCAAATCAATACCTCTTTCTTGAAACAACTTCTTGGTTCCCATAACTCCTAAAGGATTCAACTTAGATGACTTGGATCCCTTATAGGATGACTTGGACTTGCTATGGGTTAGATGAATTTCCACCTCCGGTAGTCTTAGTTCATCCCATGACCTTTTGTAGAGAAATAATAAATACATAAAATAAACATGAATGGAAACAACCAAAGCAAGTTAGTCACATAAAAAGTTCAAAGACATATATAATGCAAAGAATCATCATGCAAATCAATAAGCATTTAAGAAGCATCATTAAGATTCATTATATCAAGAATATGCCAAAAAATACCAAATTGCAACATGTGAACATATCCTAAAAGAGAACAAAGTTTAGCATATAATGCTCCCCCTTAATAAATGCTCTATCTAGGATCAAGATAGCATAATGTTCACAATGAATTCACACAATCACACACTCAAGCAATTTTAAAGAAATCCAACAAAATAAGCTTTAAACTATGAGAGAAACTCCAAGATTTTCAATCTCTCTTATAACTTATCTAAAATTGATAGAAAATCAAATACTTATAAACAAAGTTTGTGTGTGTGAATTTTGCTTTAAATATATATAGAGGAGTAATTTGATAATCAACATGGAAATCACATCCACATCTACTCATCTTAAGCTTTTCCATAAAAGTTCAAACCGATTATAATCTGGAATCATGTGGCTCGTCAGCCCATGTCTATTTTTCAACCCAAGCATTTTTTATTTTCAATTAAACTTCTTTAAGCCTTCTTCCTTTTCTTTATAGGCTTTGAATCAAAGATTTTTCTTTTGATTTTGTTCAACACTTCTTTGACTCTATTTTTTCAACATAAACATATATTCTTCATAACGGCTTTCACTCATCACAATGGTGTAGCCTTTTTCTACATTGGATGACTTCACAACCAAAGTGTGTAGCTCTTTTAATGAAGGTGCTTGTCGAGTTCTATGTAGTTGCCGAAGCAAAATGGATACTAACCATAAGTCATCTTATATGTACTAGTCAAAAGACTTCAAGGTGTATCCATAACTTACATATTAGCAAACTCAACTTACTCAACAAGACATACAAGAGAAGCACAATTGCATTTTTAAAAACCAAGTTTTATGGGGTACAAGCACAAGATCTAGGAGCAATAAAAAGAGATTTACTAAAGATCATTACTTCTCAAGAGAGTAGCTTTCAAAGAATATGAAGCTTACATTTTATTTAAATATGTCATTCAACAATCAAACATACAATCATACATCATGATTATGATTAATGTAAACATCATCACTAAGGGATCTTAGAAGAGAAAATGTCAATGAGAACCATAATAATGCTATACTAGCTCTATAATATGACATGCTATATGATGTAATACAAACATAGAGTCGAGAGATGAAAAATTAGAAAGCAAACATTAGGATATAAAATTACCTTAGGTAGCTTTTTCATCAAATATATAGCCTTCACCCTTTTTATGAGCTCTTTTGATTTGTTTGTCTTCATGACAACAAGTTATTGGTGTGTTTTCCCAAGAGAATAAAGATTAAACACTTCAACTCAAACATATAAAATGACTTTCTCTAAAAGTCTTAACATAAACAAATAGCTTTCATTGATACAACTTCTCGAAAGTTAATCAACAAATTTCATCTATCATAACAAATCTTGTGAGATAGTCAATTTCATGTCATGTTATAACAAACCAAACAAACAAGCTCAAATTTATCACAACTTGATACTAATCTCAAATCATATCTCACACATGCAACTTACACTAATGGTAAGAGCACTCACCCTTGAACCACTTGGTCTTGGGTGAACCTACACAAACATCATCAACTTCTTTCGTGACCATAATATGGAAATGAGAGTAAAGACCTTCAATGACATGATCTATAATTATCTCATTGATACTCTTTTTTTTCAACATTTGCATTACATGTTTTGTTAGGCTTTACAAGGTTTGTTTTATTTTTAATCCAAACATTTTTACCATGCTTTGTAAACATATCATGCTTCTCAAACTGTAAAGTCTTAGCACGCTTGAATTGGAGTTCAATCTACTATCTTTAGATGCATTCCCTAATTTGTAATGTTCAATGTATTTTAAGCACTTGGGCCTAATGTGGCCTACAATATTGCAATAATGACAAATGGAAATAAAAGATGAGATTGTACCTTCTGGAGTAGAAGTAGCAATAGTATGAGTCTGTTGAGATACCTTGTACTTCAAACTCTTTTTGGCCTGAGATCTATTCTTCTTAGTTGGTTTCTGTCAACTTCACCATTCTCCTTGCTTGTAGGATGTGATGCTTCTATGAGCTTTTTCTCAACTATCAAGCCACTTGTACCCCCTTGAGAATTAACAAGATTCTTCAGTTTTGACATAATGATCAACTCATTGACTAATTCCTTAATGGCCTTCTTATCAATGTTAATTTTTTCAATGTATTTTTGTTTTTTCTTCTAAGTAGAAATGATCTTTTCCTTTTCAAGGACTAACTTTTCTACTTCTCTAAGCTTTTTAAAGATTTTATCTTTTTTTCCTATAAGATTTTGATAGCCATCACAAACTCACTACTTGTAATTTGATCAAATCATCCTTCTTTTCAATTTCACTCAAAGCTTGATTTCTCTACTTTTCAAGATTCTCCACTTTAGTCAATAGCTCAAGATTGGTAGGTTTGGAACTAGAACTCTCTTGATGATTTGAAGCAACTTCCTTGTTCAAAGATATTTGATAACCTTCCTCTAGCATGTTGTGAAAGGCTGTGAAAGCAACAAAGTTGCTAACTAACTCTTTCTCACTCAATGACTCTTTACTAGAGCTTTCGTCATTGCTAGAATCATCATCATTCCATGTGGCCATCATAGCCTTACCAATCTTGTCCTTATTTGTCATCTCATTTGGACACTCCAAGGGTAATGACCAAACTTCTTGCACTTAAAGCATTTAACTTTTTGATTGCTCTTGGCTTGACCACTATTCTCATTCTTTGTTGATGATGATTTCTTGACTTCCTTCTCCTTAGAAGATTTGCCAATTGGCTTGGCAGTTCTCTTCATAAACTTTCTAAACTTTCCAACTAATAACACCATCTCCTCATCGTCATCTTCACTATCCTTATTGATGACTTTAAGAGCTACTCCCTTGCTCTTAGCTTTAGGTTTCAAGCTTGCCTTATAGGTCTGAAGAGATCCTAGCAATTTGTTCACACTCATGCTATCAACACCCTTGCACTCATCAGTAGTTGTAACATTTGCCTTGAACCGTTTGAGCAAAGATCTTAAGATCTTCCAATTATGTCTCTCTCCGAAGATAGGTACACCAAGTGATTGACAATGATTGGCTAGTCTAAAAGCTTAAATTGGAAGTCATCAAACTTGTCTTCCACATTCATTTGCAACATTTCAAATTGAGATGTAAGCATTTGAAGCTGAGATTTCCTCACCGCCTTTGTTCCTTCGTTGATCACTTGAAGCATAACCCAAGCCTCTTTGGCAGTCTCTATATTTTGGATGTAGGAAAAGTACCTACTGTCCACTGCTCTAAATATGGCATTCACGGCTCTATAATGCCATTTAGCCGACTCAAAGTCATTTGTATTCCATTTGCTTCTTGGTTTAGGAACTATAGATTTGTCTTCAAGCATTTTGTTAGGAGGATGGGATAACCATGCTCATTCATCTAAAGATCAGATGTAAGCCTTCATCCTCAATTTCTAAAACCCGTAATTATATCCTTTGAGAATTGGAGGTTTAGAGTTCGATGCTCCTTCGGACATTTTCTCTTCATGGAGACCAATTGCTTTAAAAGCCTTTGGAATCAACCGAGTTTGAAACCTAGATCTCGTTAAGTTTCGTCTAACGACATGCGCTGATACCAATTGAAATTGTACAAACACGTGTAAATTGCCTTAAGCTAACCTATAAGGGGGTTGAATAAGTTAGTAAACCTTTTTCAGTCCCTTGAAAACAAACTTATGTTTGTCCCTCTAGCTAGCTTGAGTAACAATACTTCTAAGATAATAAAGCATATATGAGTTAACAATTTGAATTATTAAACCAAGTATTGTCAAACAAGCATACAAGTTGCTAGTGAAAGAGATTAACAAATAAAACGAAAAACTAACAACACTTGCATTCTCAATTTTGTTTGATTTACACAAGTATTTATGCAATAATTATCATATACAATTATACACAAATACTTGTATAAAGATATTTACAACTTTGATCAGTTGAAGTGCTTATAAATCACATATTACGACAATCTTGTTCTTAAAGGTGTCTAAACTTGAAGATTGTAAACAAGATACAAACATACATACACAAGTATATGTGAGGGATATGACGAATTGACACATTATGTTTTTACATGGTAAAACCTCCATAGAGGAAACATCCACGGGTTGAATACAACCATCTGGTACTTTTATTATTGGAAAGTAGATAAGAAATTCTTCAAAAGTGGCCAGCAAATGACACACTCTCTATTGGACTCTATATCTACCCAATCACTATTGGTAGATTGGAAATTCCTCAAAAGTGATCAACAAATGACTCACTTTCTATTGAAGTCCATTCTAACCAACACCATTAAGAAGTTGGAAATTCCTCAAGAATGATCAACAATTGACCCATCCTCTATTAGACTTCATCGCATCTTAATATCTACCAATAATAAAGCTTACTTTCTTTCCAAGGAATCCATGCCTCTAGAAAGTATCTCGTGCTCGATTATTAAGACCATATGACCTAATCAAGACTTCTTGCTTAGCTATCCGGACCACATGTCCAAGCCAAAACTTCAAGACTTTTATGAGGACTTTGTAAATGTGATCAATGAATTCAAAAATGTAAAAAAGCATTCAACATAGAATATGATGATCAAACATGTCTTATGGAAGCTAGACATATGCATGGAAGATTCATAAACAAATGTTGTCTAGTTACTAAGCATGATTGATGTTGACAGTGATTTTTGGATCGTAGAGAAGTCAACCGTCAAACATTAACATGTAGGTAGATTGAAGCTTAAACCAATTAAAACTTTATCTGTATTTGTGAATGATAATGTAGAAAATTAGAAAATGAAAGATAAATCAAGCATAACACAAGTTTTAAGTGGTAAAACCCCAAGACAGGGAAACATCCACGGTTGCCGGTGATGGCGAGAAGAAATCCACTATGAATAGAATGATTACACACATTGTTCCTCTCTTTTTCATCGAATCTCACTCTATTTTTCTGTGTCTATTTATGTGTCTTTTTTTATATCTCTTTTATAATGAGATTATGGGTCTATTTATATGTGTATAGAACCATAATCTTTGTTATACATATAAGGAAAGGTGGTAGTGTTTAATCAAGACTTGTTAATTGTTGAAGTCATCTTTGTCTTCTTTCCTATTTCAGGAAAGATTGTGCATTGAATTAGATTTGTAGTAGGATTCTAGCTGAGTAGTTCATTTAGGACTTATTTCTCGATTGGTGTGTAATCTTTTAGATGAGCTAAATTATTACTTGTTCTGAACTCTCTGATTTGTATGAGGAAATAGTAATATTTCCTTATTGGAATGTGGTTCTAGATTTCATGTTTGAGTAAGATCATTCTTCTTCGTATTTGAGTCATAGTTGAACTCATGTTACTCTCTTGAATGAGCATCTCTTGGCAAACCATTTATCATCCCGACTAGGTATCTTTCCCCGATCGGTTTTACTACATGATCGGGTTTAAACCTATCTAAGTCAACCGGTTTAGTCTGACCTCCCTGTCTAGTAACATCAACTATGATTAGGTCAAATGTTGACTAGTTTACTTTCCCGACCGTGCTTATTTTACCCAATCGGTTTATCCGACCGTTCATCAATCACTAGATATTGTTTTTCTTCTCTGATGATGTGGTCTGTCATATATTCCGGATTATCTGCTATCTTTACTGACATGTCATTATACCAAAAATTCTCTATAACAATACCCCCTCAAATCCATAAGATGAGTTCTTGGCGACTCGACGAATAGGATTTGAATAGTTTTCCTTTGATTTTTTTTTTTACACTTATAACTTTCCGCTCATCCGGGCGAATCTGAGACCCATTCTTAGCATTATTCAGCTTTACCTGATTCCATATTTGAGCGGATCTTACTTGCATTCAGTTTATCTTTCGTCATGGTTCGGCTTTGCTTGGATCCATCTGTGAGCAGATCTGACTACCTACTCGGATCCTTTCTAGGCTTGGTGTCTTAGCCTGATCTTGTCTTCTTTGCACTGCTTCTACCGAAAACATCTTTTCGTTCACCATACAATACTCCTCCACGTGACACTTTTATCGCCGTGTATAGGATATCCTTTAAAGGAACGTTCTAACGATCTTTCAAAGTTTTTGTGCTTGAGACAACTTGAAATTTCAAAGTTGGAGACCACGGGAGGAACTGATTAAGGTTTTCCTGAGTAGCGTCTTTCTTCACAAGAAAAGAAAAATGTACTAGACATCGTTTCTCTCCGAAATATAAGCTAGCGCTACATCAAGATGGTGCTTCTTAACATCCACCCCCTAAGGCCACTACCATATATATATATACACATATACATGTTCATGGTGAGTTGGAGGCTCTTGTTCTCTAGGTGTTCATGTTGTTTGAAATCTATCCCTTAGTTTCGTTTCTCATTTAGAAGTTGATGTCGATGTGCAGAGTAGGAACCAAACTTTAGGCAAAATTAGATGGTTTATTTTGTTGATGGTCTGAGTAAAGTTTCTTTTTTTTTAATGGGACATTTCAATCAATCAACCTGGATATTTATTTCCCCTTTAAGTATTTTTAAGACTGATTTTTTTTTTATAAATCAAAATCCGTCTTAAGCTGGATAGAAAGTCCAACCAACCAGATTCTATCTTTGGCCGTGTTGGATCCTCATTCACCGGTAATGCAGCGGAAGTGGGTTTTAAATTTTTTATACATATCGTAATTGATCTGGAACTAGTGAGCATGGGATCGTAATTATTTTCGGAACTCATACATATCAATTATTACAATTATAAATAAATATGTATACACGGAAATTGTTATCAATAATAAAAGAAAAAGAAAACGTTTGGAGGCTCATTCACTTTACGATATGCTCTTGTCTGAACCACTCGATCTTCCTTGCTATCTCCCGGGACTGGTAATTACGAGTGGGCACGTCACGGTTTCAAGAACTTAAATGGAGAATATAGAAAAAAAGATAAAGAAACTCTTTCTTCTATGTGTTTTAAAAACACAAAAGCATGAATAAAAGTAAATAACCTTTTCTCTTTGTGTTTACTCTGCACGATGCACATAAAAAAAATCTTAAAAAAATTGCTCTCTTTTCACTTTTTGTTTCACGCACACATACCAACATCCATTAACATCAACCAAGCCAATACTTATGCTTCACGCACACCCTTGCCTTTTTTTAATGATGCATATATATATATATATATATATATATATATATATAATATTTTTTAAATATTTTTAGTTTAATTGATATCTTGTTTTGGTCAATATTCAAATAATATATATATATATATCAGATATATATTTCCTCCTTTAAAAATCTCATGATATCTTTTTATTTAAAACAAAATCTTAATTTTAATTTTATTAAAAGATATCATCTAATTTAAATTTAAACTATTTTAAATTCAAAATTAATACTTAATTAAAACCAATCAATTAAGCCAATCAATTAAACCAATTACTCTAATCCCGTAAGATATCGTATATCTTTAAAGATATTGATTAATATTTCATTTATTTGATTTGATTTGAATTCAAACTATTTAAATTAAAAAAATTTATATTTAATTAGATAGAATAAAATAATCACATTATCTTATTTTATTCAAAAAATAAATATCATTAAACACCCTCCATTTAGTGATTAATAACATAATTAAATAATCTTATTATTTAATTTATTTAATCATGATTATTGAGTAATCAAATAATCTCATTATTTAAATAATTCCCGAATAAATACGTGTCACTTTCGTGATACAACTAATTGGACAATCTAATTAATTAACTGTGACCCTTGTTACCTAAATCAATCAGGCTAGTAAGGGGACCTGATGGACCCATAGTATTTTGAGCGTCAATAATCCTCGGAAATATTAATTAAACTCTTTAATTAATATTCATTGATCATTAACTCCGGTGTTATTCCACTAAAACCTCGAAACTGCACTCTCTCAACTGCAGACCCTTTTACACAGACCGACACAACTCGGTATCCATCGATATAGTTATTACACATAGTGTGATCCTCCACAATAGTTTATAATTAGAGCTTGGTCATAATATCCGTTACAACCCTCTAATTACATATACTACGGGGTGTCCACTGACCCTTTCCCTGCTTTGCTTTTCTTCATCCAATACCAGGGGGTCATTCTCTGGGTGATCACTGGGATCTGCATCTTCGAGGTTCATCTGGGTGCTTCCTAATCTTGGATTGTTACGACTTACGCGAATTGTTTCACCAGAGCTGTTGGGTTGGCAGACACTGCATAGCATTTTCGGGCTGCTTGTTGGTCCCTGCGTTATCGCCTGATAGGGAATCAACCATAGCAAAATCCGTCATGATGTTCTGCTAGAGGGGTGCGGTTCCTGTCCACTGGTATAATCGAGCCCCCAGTGAAACCGTACAGCGGGGTTGTGCAACTGTTGTAGCACCACTACTTCAAGTTAAGTTTCTCCAGGGTGTCTTTGAAGAGAATGTCTATGCTACTGCCCATGTCAACAAGCACACGGTGGATCATGAAGCTATCTGCACTGTGATCACCATAGGATCATCGTGAGGCGGTATAGTGTTGTAGACGTCTACCTCGGTAAAGATGATCTGGGTCGATTGAGATGTGCAAGCTGAGCTCTGGTCTACCTTGAAGACACCCCAACCTTTATCAACACGGGGAATTTTCCTTGCATGGTTTTTCCTAGAGTTTTTAGAGGTGACAACCATGGTGGATCCTCCACTAATGGTATGTATAACTTGGATTTGCTGCATTAAATTCTTTTATTCCCCTTTTCTCTTCTCGGTATAATCACGGATTTCTGCTTGCACCTCTTTCTCAATCTGGATATTATCCTTGACTTGCTGTAGGAACTCTATGAAGCAACCTCCCCTTACTAGCGCCTTAATCTGGTTACGCAAGCTATAACACTCCGATGTATTATGCCCTACGTCTTCATGGAAGTCACAGTATTTGTATTGGTTCATCTTGTCTGCCAGAGCTTTATGGATGCCAACTTTTAAAGTAGCTCTTTATCCCGAATGGCAAGGTAGATCGTATCGCAAGACGCATTTAAAGGGGTATAATAATCGTACTCTCTTTCCTCTCGTGTTACTGGGGCAACGGTCCTTAGAGGAGGTAAAGCTCGTGGAGGGGTTCGCCTTGCAAGATACTGCTCTTGCAGAGGTTGGGAAGGAAGGAAAAGATAAGTTGACCTATTGAGGGGTTTATTCTAGGTTTTCTGAACTGGCGAAAGTCTGGGCACCTCCTTCTTCTAGCGTTTCACCATTCTCATATCATCATGCTTCATCTTAACCTTGAGTTGTTCATCAATCTCGACATGTTCAAAATCCCAATCATAGGCTTACCCGCCCATAGGTTTTGACAGAAGTTGGCAGGGGTTTCCTTCTCGGTAAAGACCCCTATCAGATGACTTCCTTATGAAAACACTCCACATAAGATCGGAGAGGTTCTTCTCGCCCCTTGATCACAAATTGAAGGTATATTGGATTCTTCAGGTGTGGTTTGACACCCTAGAACTGTGAGCAAAAGTCGGTTGACAACTTTGTGAAAGAATCCAAGGTGCCAGCGGGCAGCTTTCTGAACCAAGTCTTTGCATAGTGGGTCAAGGTGGTAGGAAACATCCTGTACATGGCAGCCCTAGTAGTATTTTGGACTTCCATATACTGGACGAAGATCTCTAGATGACTCAAAAGGTCTTTTATACCGGAAAACTTGCTTACCGGTATCTTGAATTTTGACGGTAGCTTTCTTCCCTGATCCTTCTGGTGAATGGGGCATTCATCTCACTCAAAGGATCCTTCTTAGCTTCCGTCTATTCCCACTTCTTTATCTGGTGGATCTCTTTCTACAGCTTCACCAGCTGATCCCTCAAGCACTTATTCCCATGCTTTTTGGAATCGACCTCAGATCCCTTGCTATCAGACCCTTCAGATAAGTTGGAAACTTTAACCATGTCTTCTTCACAAGGGGGATCTGCTAGAGGGATTCGCTGGCTACCCATTTCTCTAGCCCGAGCTTCTCTCTTAAAGGTTAATGGGCAAGGAGGATCATGCTGCTCTCACAGTAGGGCATCTGTTGTAGATTTGACCAGCCGGGAAGCACGATGGCCTGCAAGGAACTTGGGGCATGAGACCTAGCCTATCACGGATCGAGGGTTGAGGTCTCATCCTATTATCGACTGGTACTGGTGGGAGAAGTCCCAACCTGTCAAAGGTAGGTTACCGGGCTCCAAGTCTACTTGTCTCCCTTAAGTTTGGGGGTTTACCGGTTGAGTTGTGATTCCTTCAGCTAGCAAACAATGACAGACTTTCTCCATGAAGGTCGCTACCTGTTGATCGAGTACGGTTTCGCATATCATTGCATGGCCTAAAGCCCATGTAGCTGGTGGTTGTACTGAAGCTTGGCTATGATGCCTAGACTTCCAACCCTTTTTCAAAACTTTCTAGATTGATGTGGTAGATTGTTGCCTCAAAACCTCAGGCTACCCCTGGGAAGAGCGGAGCCTCATAGTTCCTATAAAACAAAAAACACGTAAACCTTGTATAAATTGGGTGTGGGATTTCCTTCAGACGGTGTTAGAAACTGTTAACCGAAAATTCACTCGGGGTGAGGAATTTCAACTAACACCCTCTAGACCATAACCTCGGATGTCACGGTTGGGGATGGTACCTTCAGTACCTAATTTATGCGTGTGATAATAGAGATGAAGATGGGTGATAACATGATGTATTAAAGATATATAAAGGAAAATGGCATTGTTCTATTATTGTTAAATGAATCAAATGTCATATATAGAAATCACTCTAAAACTCTCAATCTCTCTTGGGTACAGTAGGGGTGGCAGCTTCGTGCTTGTCGAGAAGCAGATAACAATGGTGGCCTTGTTCTATGAATAATATTTAGGCAAGGACCAGGCTCTCTTTTCTATGTCATCAAAAACATCTCCTCCTTCATGCTTGCCTATGCATATTTATACATGGTCCAATTAGGTTAAACCCATTATTCTCCCGCCATGAATCTCTGAATCAAATCCCTCCATATCGGGCGGGATATTTTGTTTAAATGTCATTGACTTTGATTTGATAACAAATTCGAGAATATCTTAGAGGGAGATAAGTATGTTTCCTCTTTGGACTCAATCACTTGCCCTACACGCACGTAGCATTTTAATGCCTATTGAAAAGTGAATGTGATCCTGTATGCTGCCCTGGAGATATGCATCATGGAGGTCATCAAATATGGCATCTGCTATCTTGAATGGCGAGGTACATCTATGTTCCAGTCTTGGTACTAGGAGCTTGATCTGACATTTCCAAGTTCCTTCTAGAGCTTGAAATGACTGTATTGGCGTTCTTTAGTGGCGAACTTGTCATCCTGAAGGTCTGTTTGTGCAACTAGAAAGGATAACGTGCTTCTAGGGAGGCCATAAGATATTTTAACCTCTAAGAGCTTAGGTTCTCCTTTGTCGGCCTTGCTTCAGACTCGTGTTTCGATATGGGGAGCTTGAGTCGATCACATCAGGCTCTTTCTTGTGACTCTGAATGCTTGCAAGGTGTTCCAAAGGTATGAGTAACCTCGCCTTGCTTCTGCGGGGTCACATGGTAGCTCGACCCCGGGGACCCTGGTATATTGCTACATAAGCTGGGATTTGGATCTTCGCTTGGAAGATAGAAATTTTGCCTTTGGTCTCTAGCAAAATTTGGCAATTAACAGGTATAAATAAATCTTCTTCTGATTTTCAAAAACTCTCTTCCACGCCAACCAGCCATTTTACATCACAATTTTTCTCTATCTAGATCTAGAAACCAATTCTCTCCCAAAACGAATCAAATCATACATCATCTTTATCTTTTACTACCCACAAAGGACATTGGAAGAGGATTCAAGCTTTAAGGAAGAAGTTCTTCACATGGGTCTTTTCTATTTCTCTTCTCTTTATCATTTTCTTACAGTTGTCATGATTAGATAAACCTAATATGGGAGTGATGTAAAAACACATGAATTGTGGGTAATCAACTATATTTTTGTTATTTGATTATTGATTTTCATTCAATAAATTAATTGATTATTGATTATGTTTTGAATTAAGTAGATATGCCCTCTTTTGGTTCCGTTGATTATCAATCTCTTTTGAGGTTTCAAAATTGGAATATTTATCCTCTTAGATTAGATAGTTATGCCCTCTCTCAAGCCAAGTTAGATACTCACTTTTAAGGTGTTAAAACTATAAAATTTAAATGGAATGAATGTGTAGTGAATATGCCCTTTCTATGCATTCAGGTCTCAATGGAATTGGGTAGATTGTAAATATTCCCTTCCAAGCCACCCTCAACCATTAGAATCTATCTAGGCTTCAAGAGGGACTCTCTCATAAGCCAACCAAGGAGGGCTTGTTAAGTCGGAGGAGAAGATTGAGGAGCTAAGTTCTTAGGTAGTGCAACAAGATGATACAATCAAGAGCTTGGGAATAACATCTCTTCAAGCAAAGTTTACACCTCAAAGCTCTATGTAAGAACAACCAAACAAGGAATCTCTTTGACGGCACAATTGGTTAACAAATAATCATTTGATCTTAAGGTATCATTTCTTTTCCTTTTGCCTTCATTTCTTGTCAAAAAGAGGGAGAAAATTTTTATACTAAAAAGTTAGCTTATCTTAATCTTAGTAATTTTATGTGTATTTGTAGTTTGAATTGGTACCATTAACTTTTTGGCATGTAATATTTGGTTGATAATTTTTTGTGATGGATGGTATGCAAGTATTTAGGGGGAGTTTACATGTAGACATATATCCATTCTTAGATTTAATTTCTTTATCTTACTCCAGTATGTATATTGCCATTTATTTGCTCTTGTATATATAATGCTCTTCAACTTTACTTTTAGGTAATATCAAGAGAAGATCACATGAAGAAATTCAAGATTTAGTGAAGATTAGTCTAGGATTATTCAAAATCATTGTAATGTGACAATGTGTTTTGTGACCAATCTTAACTTTATTTCTTAGTATTTGTATAGGAGTTTTGATTTGGAATTTTCTAAAGTGGGATATTGTTAGGTTTGCGAGTTATGTTGGCATAATTCTATATCTAAACATTATTTCCTTTGTATTCGATTAGTTGTTGTTAATCGAAAATTCGTTCAGGGTGAGGAATTTCAGCTAGCACCCTCGAGACCACTACCTCGGAGGTCGCGATCGGATGTGGTACCTTCGGTACCTAGTTTATACATGTGATAGCGGAGATGAAGATGGGTGATAACATGATAAATTAAAGATATGTAAAGGAAAATGACATTGTTTTATTATTGTTAAATGAATCAAACTTCATATACAGAGAAATCACTCATAACTCTCAATCTTTCTTGGGTACAATGGGGGTGGCAGATTTGTCCCTGTCGAGAAGTAGATAACAATGGTGGTCATCTTTTTTCAATTGAATTTAGGCCAAGACCAAGCTCTCTCTTTATGAGTTGTAGAATCCACTTTCTTTTATGTGTTCCTAATCTTCTTTATACATGGTCCGATTAGGTTAAACCTCTTATTCTCCCGCCACGAATCTCTGAATCTCATCCCTCCTTATCGGGGTAGGGTCTTCCATTTAAATGTCATTGACTTTTGTTAATCAACGGATTGAAGAATATTTAGAAGGGAGATAAGTTTGTTTCCTCTCCAAACTCCATAACTTGATCTGCAAGTATGTAGTGGTTTAACGTACGTCAGATTGTAGATATGATCCTGTGTCTAGTCATGGTGGTGCCTTATGGTGGTCATCAAGTATGGCATTTGCTATCTAGAGTGGTGAGTTGCATCTATGTACTGGACTTGGCACTAGGAGTTTTATCTGACATTTTCGGGTCCCTTTTCGAGCTTGAAATGACTATATTAGTGCTTTTTAGTGTTAACATAGCTTTTATGAGCTTCCTCCTACCTGCTTGGAATGATTCGGTTCTTCCCTCAAAGAAATGGAGGAATACTGTAGGACGAATTTGATGCCTTAAAGGTCTCTTTGTACAATTGGAGAAGGCTGCATGCTTCTAAAGAGGTCATTGTAGGGAAAATCGTGCAACGGGAGCGTAAAAATTAGGATTAGGGTTTGATATATTTAAAAAAAATCCCTTTATAATAACAAGAACCTTAACCCTAGATTAATTGATATATATAAAAGTATCGTACCATTTTTTTTCATGACAATTGAACTAGCGTCGAATTGTATCCAAAAGATCTTCCAATTCAATCACGAACGTGAATCGCCTATGAGTGTGTCTTTAAATTGTATACCTGAGGATGGAAACAAACAAAATCTTCTTCTTTGTTATTCACAATAATCCTCCAAGAGAAAAACCATGAACATCCGGTCACTTGTGAATTATCAATCAATTTGATTGAAACTCGCGTGAACCTAGCTTGATTCGAAATTGTACACAAAACCCTTTTGATGCAAAGGATACTAGTGTACTATTGAAAACAAAAACGTTTCATCTTTTCTCTATGCTTGGCCGAATTCTTCACACAATGAGTTGGACGAATTTTCTTTTTAACAATAAAAAACAACTTCTCACACCAAAAATTAGGGCTTCAAATCCACCTTGGCCAAACTTTAGAGCATATATCTGTAGGTTCACAAATCCTCTCCTAAAGAGGATTTACTTTGTAGGCAACAATCCTATTCTTAGTTGGATTTACTTTGTGACCAAGAATCCTTTTCCAAAAAGAATTCTTTCCTACACCAAGACTCCTAATCTAACTCATTAGTGTATTTGTGACCATATTAAAGACTTCCTAATTTGACTAGATAAATAATTCATTTTATTTATCTACTTTTTAAATATAGTCTTTAATATTAATTATACTACCAACAATAGTATAATATTAGGAGACATTCTCCTACTAGATTTTTTTTTTGACTTTTAATAAAATAATTAAATAATCAACAAATTAACTAATTTCCATTTATTGAAATAATAAAATAAAAACTAATATATTAGGCTTTTATATATTAGTCTTGCCGCCCATGACATTATATAGGCATATATATTATTTTTCTTTTTTTATTAAATCCATGGGACTTTTATAAAAAGTCCACTTGTGAACTAGACTCATTCTAACAAAAAGAAATAAGTCTACATGCCTTAATACAATTCTAGATGGACCCATAAATTTGTCCGGTAGAATATTTCAAGTGATCCATACAAGTTCGTGTGGATTGGGGATCTTGACGGGCTATCTACATTTAAGCTCCAATAGACACAACCTAATCACAATTAATAAATGATTCACTTAGGTTAAATATATTAATTTTAGTTTATTCCACTAAAGAAATAAAATTGAACTCTTAAATAAAGATAGAATAAGTTAATATTTTTCATTCATACCCTAGACAACCTTATTGGAGAAAATGTATCATCGTGAAGAATATCAGTAATCGCCAAGAGCTCATAGACCGCCTATAGCTCTCCAAGTTACCATATTTACTCATATTACCACATTTTGAACTTGGATATTTTGACTTGTCCAGAAACCATGTTTCAAAAGACACTATTGAAAACTTAACGTTAAGATTTAATATCCAATACCTCAAAAACATCCATATGATGATATTCTGCTCTCATTTAATAAATGAAGCCACGATGTCCATATATATAAATGAAGTCATTTATCGATTAACAAGTGAATACCACCAAACTATCGAGGATAAACTATGCTATATAATCGTACTCATTGATAGCTCTAATGATAATACTTGCAACCATAAGTCCATCATTTATCTCAGGATTGAGTTAGACTCTCCGATTGTCTTCAAGTGAAAACTTTTATCCATTGACGGTTCTAGATAAAGTATTTCACTATGATCCAATTCAATGCACCCAGTGCACTAGAATATTTTACCTAAATACACCAAACTTTGATGATTTTAGACTCATCATAACACATTTGATCTCACTCAAATACTAGCAAAAGAATCTACAATTTTGACAAGATAAAGGCACCCAACCTTTATCTTAAGTTGTGAATATTATTCAAGAATAACTAAAGAATTGTGTCTACCTTTTACATATCTAGATGTATGAACAATTCTTCTTTTCTCATAGTCTTTTGACCTTATGATTATTTACTTTTGACAATTATAATAATTAAACTATAAATTCTAAGAGATTTGTTATACTAGAAATCACTTTATTAATATGAAAATATTGTCAAATACATTATTATACTCTTGCTATCGAGCATAATCCCAGTAATTTCCCACTTGCTCTATACCAAACATGTCATATCTCTCATCCCAATGTTCTCTAGATGCCCATCAAAACTCTTTTGTGGAAGAGCCTTTGTAAAAGGATCTGCTAGATAATCTGTTGACATGATCTTGGTAATCGTCACGTCACCCCTATGCACAATTTCCCTCAGAAGGTGGTACTTTCGTTCAATGTGTTTCCCTCTCTTATGACTTATTGGTTCTCCTAAATTAGCCACTACTCCACTATTGTCACAATAGTTAGTGATCTGCTTATTCACAGTAGGAACCACTTTCAAGTCAATCAGGAATTGGCGGAGCCAGACAACCTTTTAAGCAGCCTGTGCATGCGGTAATATACTCGGCTTTCGTGGTGGAATCAGCAATACAAGATTGCTTGATTCTCTTTCATATGATAGCCCCTCCTCCAATAGTAAACACAGATCCTGATGTTGATCTTCTGGAGTCAGAATCGGACAGGAAATCAAAATTTGTAAACCTTACGGGAGTTAAATCCCCTTTAGAGTATACAAGTATATGTTTGACTGCTATCTAGTGATCAGAACCAGGTTCCGATTGAAACCTGCTACCTATGCCTACAACAAAACAAATATCTGGTCTAGTATAGAGCATTGCATACATGAGACTTCCAACTGCCGAGGCATATGGAACCCTACTCATGAATTGCTTTTTATGCTTATTCTCAGGAACCTGTTCCTTAGAAAGTTTGATTCCATGTCTGGAAGGTAACATACCTTTCTTGGAATCTTGCATGAAAAACCTAGACAATATTTTATCTATGTATGAAGCTTGGGATAATTTCTTCTCCTAAATCCTTCATATCAAATTGTTTTGCTAACCATTCTTTTATTGATGTCAATACACCTACATCGTTTCTGATGAGTAGCATCTCATCAATGTAAAAAACTAGATAATCCAACTTGTCACCTTTAATCCTTTTGTCGTCAGGGTTTTGAATAAATCCAAAACTTTTCACGGCTTGATCGAACCTTATGTTCCAGGATCTAGATGCTTGCTTCAATCCATATATGGATCTTTGCAACTTGCATACCCTTACCTTTTGGCCTTTATCAATGAATCCATATGGTTGTATCATATAGATGCTTTCGTCAAGACTTCCATTAAGGAAAGCTATCTTGATGTCCAATTGCCAAATCTCTAGGTTTAGAGATGCCGTAATGGATAAGAGTATCCTAATGGATTTAAGCATGGCCATGGAAGAGAAGGTTTCTTCATAATTGATACATTCCTTCTATGTATATCCTTTAGATACCAATCTAGCTTTAAAGGTTTCCACCTTTCCATCCATTCCTCTTTTCCTCTTGCATACGCACTTACATCCAATGGGTTTTATCCCTTTAGGCAAGTCTACAAGAGACCAGACTTTGTTTTTAAACATAGATTCAATTTTGGATTGCATTGCCTTTTGCCAACGATGACAATAAAAATCTTCCATTACTTCCTTATACACGTATAGGGATCATCATCATCCGGGAGATTCTCTACAGATTCTCCTAAACCGATGTATCTCTTGGGTTGTCTACTAACCCTCCCACTATGACGAGTTATGGTAGATTGTTGATCTTGTGTTGGTGCGGAACTTTCAATTGGGCTAGGTTGTGAAACCTCTTATGGAATTGTATCTCCTGAAAGCTCATTCAAGACAATTCTACTTTTATGCACAAAGTTATTTATATAGTCCTCTTCTAGAAATTTAGCATTTGTCAAAACAAATACTTTAAGATCTGAAGGACTATAAAAATAATATCCTTTTGTTCCTTTTGGATACCCTACAAATATGTATGTTTCTAAACGGGACTCCATCTTTTCTGTCTTTCTTTTTAACACGTGCACAGGACATCCAAATATCCTTAAGTATTGTAAACTAGGCTTTCGCCCGGTCCACAACTTAGCGGCGTTTTAGGAACCAACTTAAATCGTACATCGTTTAGAATGTACATGTCAGTTTGTAAAGCATATCCCCAAAAGGAATTAGAAAGTGTTGAATAACTCAACATAGACCTAACCATGTCCAAAAAAGTTATATTTATCCTTTCTGCCACCCTATTTTGTTGAGGTGTACTCGGTCTAGAAAACTGAGAAATTATCCCATTATCAATAAGATATTGTTGAAACTCACCAGATAGATATCCTCCACCACGATTAGGCCTCAAGATTTTTATGCGTTTCTCAAGCTAATTTTCTACTTTAGCTTTAAATGCTTTGAACATGTCAAAAGCATCCGACTTATGTCTCATGAGATACACATAGCCAAATCTTGAGTGATCATCAGTGAAAGTGATGAAGTACTCATATCCACCTCTAGCTTGAATGCTCATAGGTCCACACACATCATTGTGTATCAATCTTAAACATTTGATGACTATTGTGTCTTTGGTTGTAATCGACCTTTTGGTCATTTTAACTTCCAAACAAGATTCACAAATTGGTAGATCATCAACCTTTAAGTCACTTAGAGGTCCGTCACTAACAAATCTTTTAATCCTATTAAGGTTAATATGACCTAGATCATCAAACCGGGACTCCTTCATGGACATATAAATATAAGACACTCAACCCAGAAAATAATAATTTGACTCAATATATGAAGACGAAGACAATGTTTGCAACATGAGTTGAAAGTGTAGTATCTTTTAACTTAGAACTCGAAATCAATAGTATGAGTAACTGAAATGACCGGAACTCAATCATGAACAATATAAGGCTAAAATCAAGTTCAAGATCCATGTTATACAAACACATAAACAAACAAACACAATTCATACAAGAATGCAAACTACATAGAGATAGTCTTCGATCATGCATTTTCCAAAACATGTTACTCTCATACCAATGCATGAGCATTCAACTTCAAGTGTGTGAATGTGTTATACCAAATGATGCACTACGATACAGGGACACAAATGTATGAATTGTGTGTGTGCGCATTTAATGGTGCACAACTATGCAGGGACACATATGTATGAATTGTGTGTGTGTGCGCCTACGCCTTGCAAAAGAAGGAAGAATCTTGATACCTTAGCATCCAAGTAAACATATATCCTCTTGAAGACGAGCTTTGCATACGAAGTCGCTTCCATCATTGAAGACCGATCTAATCACGAAACACCTAAGCAACTAAGTACTACAAACAAATAGCGTTTTGTTATGGAATCAAGCAAACACAAATCTAAAACCTAACAATCTCCCCCTTTTGCTATTCCATGGCAAAACCTCAACCTCACCATACAATGATCACTCATAGTTGATTGCATTCTCACATCCTCACATTACAATGAGAACCCTAAACTAACATTTCTTCAATTCTTCATGAGTCTTCAAGATTCTCCTCTTTAATCATCAAGACACCTATGAGACAAGCACTACCAAACAAACAGGAGATCTTCTACAAAGAAGATTGGTGAGATATATCCATAAAAATCAAACAAGAAATCATTTATCTCATATAAAAGTTCACTTTAAAGCACTCCCTTTTAGTTCCTTAACCTCAGCATACAAGAATTCTTTACTCCCCTTAATACAAGAATGTCTATAATCCATAAAAAGGTACATTTCTTCCACACATGGTGAGGTATACATTTCTCCCCCTTTTTGTCAAGGAATAGTCAAAGAGACAAACAAGGGTTTAATAAGGGATCGAAGCAAATATATGAAATAAGTAACATGCATTTTTATTGTTCAAGTATATCATGTTTTTATATAAATAAAATCATGTGAACTTATCATAAAAGAGAACAAAGTCTAGCATACTATGCTCCCCCTTGATAAGTGCTCTATCTAAGATTAAGATAGGATATTGTTCACAATGATATCCACACAATCACACAATCATGCAATTTTAAGGAAATTCAACAAAATAAGCTCCACAAACTATGAGAGATACACTAAGATTTTCAATCTCTCTCTTAATTCTTCTAAAATTGCTAGCAAATCAAATTCACTTGTAAGCAAAATAAGTGTGTGTGTGGATTTGCTTCAAACATATATAAAGGAGTAATTGGATCATTAACATGCAAACCATATCAACATCTATTCATCCTAAGCTATTCCATAAAAGGTCAAACAGATTATCATTCGAAATTTTTTGCTTTTAAGAGAATAGATTTCAACATATGAGCATGTGTGTGCATGTGGCTCGTAATCCCATTTCTGTTTTTCAACCCGAGCAATCACAATTTTCAACTATACTCCTTTAAGGTTTCCTCCATTTCTTTTTATGCTTTGAATCAAAGATTTTTTTTTATTGATTCTTTGCAACAGTTCTTTGATTTTTTTTAAACATAAAAATATACACTTCATGACGGTTTTCACTCATCACGATGGTGTAGCCCCTTCCTACATTGGGTGGCTTCACAACCAAAGTGTGTAGCCCTTTTCATGAAGGTGCTTGTTGATTTCGATGTAGTTGTCGAAGCAAAATGGATACTAAACATAGGTCATCTTAAATGTACTAGTCAAAAGACTTCAAGGTGCATCCATAACTCACATATCTTCAAACTCAACTTACTTAAACTAAACATATGAGAGATGTAAAGTGTGCACTTTTGAAAATCAATTTTTTTAAGGCTTAAAAGCACATGATCTAAAAGCAAAACAAAGAGACTTACTTAATATCTTTACTTCTCAATAGAGTAGCTTTCATTGAATATGAAGCTCATATTTTTTCAAAAGTATGCCACTAATCAATCAAACAAGCATTTCACACATCATATATAAGATCATTGTTAACAAATCACTAAATGATCTTTAGAGAGCAAATGTCATCAAAAACAATACGAAAGCTATACTAGTTCTCTAATATGACATGCTACATGATGTAATGCACACATAGAGTTGAAAAGATGAATCAAGAAAGCAAGCTTTAGAGTAGAGATATACCTTAGCAAGCTTTTTCATCAACGTAAAGTCTTCGCACTTTTTATGAGCTCTCTTGGCTTGTTTGTCCTCATGACAACAAGTTGTTGGTATGTCTTCCCAAGAGAATAAAGACTAAACATCTCAACTCAAACAAACATATAAAATGACTTTCTCCAAAAGTCTTAACTAATTACACCAAATAGATTTCAAAATTGGACTTCTCTAAAGTCAACCAACAAATTTTGACCATTATAGTAAAAGTATAAGAATATTAAGTCCATGTATTGACAAGAGACACCAAGTTTGAATAGTGAATTGAGCATATTACAAATGACTTAGTCAAGCATCAAACTTAGAACTCTTATCAAACAAGAAAAAAAATATTCTCATATTTGCTACTCAATCAAGTATGAGAGCACTCACCTTTGACCATATTGGTCTTAGGTGAACCAACACAAATAACATCATGATCATTACTCATGGAAATATGAAATCTAGAAGATAAATCATCAACTATCTTCTTCATGAAAATATCACTCATTTTAAACTCTTTGTTATTGTCATGCACAAATATTTCATCAAACACGATATATGACCATTATGCTTTTTCACATTCTCATCCATACAAATCTTCTTGACATTCTTCTTCACATGTTTATCCTTATTATGCACAACATTCAAAGGTTTATCAATATCAACATGTTTAGAAGAATGACTAAGAACCTTTTTCACATCATGATTTTTAATCCAAACTTTCCTAGTAAGTTTCTTCACATGATCATGACCAATATGCATATTTTTCAAAACATCAAAACCATTATCATGTTTAGAATCTTTCAAAGAAGATTTGTTCAACTCACTAGCATGCATATTATTTCCTAGTTTGCTTTGCCTAATATATTCATAACATCTAGGTCTAATGTGACCAATTACATTGCAATAATGACAAACCAGAATAAATTTAGAAAAATTACCTTTTAAGTGTGCATGCTTTGGTTGAGAAGTTGGTTGAGAAATTCTATAGCTCTTTTTGTCTTTGTCTTTAGTTTTGGAAGAAATAGTAGTTGAGCCTTTTCTAATCCAAATTTTCTTAACACCATGCTTCTTATTACTACTAACAACATGCTTTGACTTATTCTTTGGCTTACTATCATGGAAATCGACTTTATTAGTCACATTTTTGAAGAAGTCAAACAAAACATTATCAAGCTTTTTATGCATAGTAGTATGAGGCACAACATGTGTTTTTACAAGCAAGTCATCAACAATATTTTTCTCAATACGATTTTCCAAGTCTTTCTAGGTCTAGATCTAGATCCATACATGGATGATTGCCTAGGACCATTCATCAAAAACATATCATACAAATCATTCTCATATTTTCATTTACGAATGTATTCATAGCATCTAGGTCTTATATGTCCTACCATGTTACAAAAATGGCAAATAGATACAAATTTGAGAGGGTTACCTATAGCTTGAGCATTTGAAGTAGTATACCTTCTCACATTATTACCTCTTTGATGTCCATTCCTTGATGCTTTGTCTTTTGCATGAGAAAATGATGATTTTTGTCTTTGACCTTGTTGAGATTTTCCTTTGTTGCTCCTTGTTGATGTTGAGGCACCTCCAGTTACATCCATAGCTTTACCGTTATAGAGAGTAACTACATTCACTTTACCACTTGCTTTGACAAAAGTAGAATTGTTAGATGAAGACGTAACCTTTTCATTCACATAACTTGTTCCTCTTTTGTCACTAGGATGCTTACTAATCTTGATGAGAGTTTCTACTTTACTAGCACTAGATGACATCCTACCTATCATCTTGTTAGCCTCATCAAGCTTATCACTAAGCATCTTCTCTTGACACCTATGCTTACTAATTTTGACTCTAAGCATATTTTCAAGTCTTTGAGCACGATCAAAAGAATCATCTCTTTGCTCAACTTCTTGTTTCAAAATTCCTAGTCTTTTATTACTATCTTTCAAGTTATTCTCTAGACTAAGGAGTTTGTCTTTAAGCTCTTTATTCTCTTTTTGCTTATTCTCTTCTTCCATGATAAACAACTTCATAGTAAAGTCTTCTTTCAAATCATCTAACTCTTGAGCACTTTCTTTTATCTTTGAAAAATATTTTTCAATGGTTTCTTTATGCCCCTTAATGACTTCACTTTGCTTGCTTATCTTCTCCAAAGACAAATTCTTCTCATTTTCAAGAGCTTTGATTATGACCACTAAATTGGCATTGATCAACTTCAACTTATTGTTCTCATCATTCTTCTTAACATTTCATTTGTTAGTTGAAAGATCTTGTCATTGAAATGTGCTTCATCATGATTTGAGGAGAATTCACTATCTTCATTACTTGAAGAGTATTCACTTTCCTCACTACATGAGGAGTCTTTACCACTATCCTCAAATCTTCCTTCATAAATGGCCACATGAGCAACACAATTTCTAGTATATTCATGAATATCCGAGGACTCATTTTCCTATTCCACATCACTCATGGATCTAATGTAGGCTTTCATTATACTTTTCCAAAATGAGTAGTTACCACTATTTAAGAGTGGAAGCCTAGCACTAGAAGAACCTTTTGGCATATAATCACCCATAGCACAAAATCAACAAACACTATAAAGAAGATCTATCTAAGTACTTCTAGGCACCAGCTCTAATACCAATTGTAAATTCCCTTAACAAATTATAGTGTAAAATATACCTAGAGGGGGGTGAATAGGTATATGCTCAAATTT
The DNA here is from genome assembly GCA_032871835.1 of Dipteronia dyeriana. Taxonomy (NCBI): domain Eukaryota; kingdom Viridiplantae; phylum Streptophyta; class Magnoliopsida; order Sapindales; family Sapindaceae; genus Dipteronia; species Dipteronia dyeriana. Next base: position 91,158,704 of record CM065297.1, on the reverse strand, counting down.
TAATCTTCTTTAAAAGCACAAGCAATCTTATAGTATAATATTCAAAATGATATATGACAAATCAATCGACAAAAATCAACTAAGTGAAGAAATTAAAGATGCTAAAAATCAACACAAGATATTTACATGGTAAAACCTCCTAAGAGGAAACATCCACGGGTTGATACCACAACCAGTGGCAAAAGCAAATCCACTATTTCAAATAAGAGTTACACACTCAATTAATCAACACATGCTCTCCAAGCTATCACTCTTTCTCTACCCTTAAACCTAGTGATCTACTAAGCCGACTTCCTATCTAAGACCTTCTATCTCAAGAAAGATTCATTGCTCACCTTTCCGGATCCTCCCGACCCTAGGCAAGACTTCTTGCTCAACTATCCGAGTCCTCTCGACTCTAGTTGAGACTTCCTTGCTCAACAATCCAAGGTCTCACACCTCTTGTCAAAACTTCCACTTGCTTAGCTATCCAAGTCCTCCCGACTCTAGCTAAGACTTTCAACTGCTCAAACCAAAGAATGATTCTAAGATATGAGACTTCCTACCTCTTCACAAGGCTTCTAAGTGATCATGAATGCAAAACGAAAACATGCACTCAACATAGAAAATGATGATCAGCAAATTCTATGGACATGCAACTAGATAGCTAGATTATGCTTTCAAGGAACAATCACAAATGTATATAGGCAACCTAAGCATGTTATCAACTAAGAACCAAATCAATGAAATGAATATACCAATTGATGTAGACCTAGTTCTTAGAAAATAAAATTAAATCTAGAAATAATCAATCAAGCATAAGAACAAAAGATTTCTTGAAACAATTTCATGTTTATCAAGTTTAGCACAAATCAGTCAACTTATCACAAATCTAGCTAAACTTGAAAATCAAAACAACAAACCATAAAATGATATCAAAATCATCTTATTAATGCTTCTTAATCAAAAGACATCAATCAATAAGAAGATCTAAGAAGAAAACTAAGAAGAAGATGATTTTACCAAAAAGGATGAAAATCACGAACTGAAGATCTGATCACAACGAAGGATATAGACATCCTTTGGTTCTGAAAATGCTTGAGGTTTGTAGAACTATTCAAGACACTCGAAATCCATTTTTGAATCAAGTGACGGAGTTGAAATGAAGAAGTTATCACAAAAACAAAAATCAAAATGTTGAGAGAAAATTTATGCACTTGTTCTTCAAATTCGTTTTTCTCAACTTATATTGAATAAGAGGGAAGGAGAGGTTTTAAAGAGAAACAAACAAAAAGACCAAATTACCCATATACCTTAGTGCCTCCCCGAGATGGTGCATGGGCATCTCGGGGCAGCAAGGCATTGGGGCCGAGATGGCCACGTGCCATCTCGGGAAGGTGCCAAGTGATGGCTTGTGCCATCACACCTCTTCCCTTGCGCTCCTCTCGCATTCTTTGACCGTTCTTTGGCCTCCAAACTCTGAATTTGAATCCGTTTGAAGATTACGAACAGGGAATCCCTCATGGACATGGACATATAAGATACTTAACCTAGAAAATAAGAACTCAACTCGATATATGAAGACGAATACAACGTATGCAACATGAGTTGAAAGTGTAATATCTTTTAACTTAGAACTCGAAATCAATAGTATGAGTAACCAAAATGACCGGACCTCAATCTTGAACAATCTAAGGCTAAAATAAAGTTCAGGATCCATGTTATACAAATATATAAATAAAACAAACACATTTCACACAAAAATGCAAACTACATAGAGATAGTCTCCGATCATGCATTTTCCAAAACATGTTACTTTCATACCAATGCATGAGCATTCAACTTCAAGTGTGTGAATGTGTTATACCAAATGATGCACTATGATACAGGGACACAAATGTATGAATTGTGTGTGCACATTTAATGGTGCACAACTATACAGGGACACATATGTATGAATTGTGTGTGTGTGAGCCTACGCCTTGCAAGAGGAGGAAGAATCTTGATACCTTAGCATCCAAGTAAGCATATATCCTCTTGAAGATGAAATTTTCATGTGAAGTCACTTTCCATCATTGAAGACCGATCTAATCATGAACCACCTTAGCAACTAAGCAATACAAACAAAGAGCGTTTTGTTATGGAATCAAGCCAACACAAATCTAAAACCTAACACACTTTATTAATATGAAAAGATTGTCAAATACATTATTATACTCTAGCTATTGAGCATAGTCCCAAAAATATCCCACTTGCTCTATAGAAAATGTGTCATATCTCTCATCCTCATGTCCTATAGATGCTCATCAAAACTCTTTTGTGGAAGAGTCTTTGTAAAGGGATCCGCTAGATTATCTGTTGGCGCGATCTTGGTAATCGTCACGTCACCCCTATGCATAATTTCCCTCAGAAGGTGATACTTTCTTTCAATGTGTTTCCCTCTCTTATGACTTCTTGGTTCTCTCGAATTAGCCACTGCTCCACTATTGTCACAATAGATAGTGATCTGCTTATTCGGATCAGGAACCACTTCCAAGTCAATCAGGAATCGGCAGAGCCAGACAACCTCTTTAGCAGCCTCACATGCGGCAACATACTCAGCTTCCGTGGTGGAATCAGCAATACAAGATTGCTTGATGCTCCTCTATATGACTGCCCCTCCTTCAATAGTAAAAACAGATCCTGATGTTGACCTCCTAGAGTCAGAATCAGACTGAAAATTAGAATATGTATACCCAACGGGAATTAAACCCCCTCTAGAGTATATAAGCATATAATCTCTCGTTCTTCTGAGATACTTGAAAATATGCTTGACTGATGTCCAGTGATCAGGACCAGGTTTCGATTGAAACTTGCTAACTATGTCCACAACAAAACAAATATCTGGTCTGGTGTAGAGCATTGCATACATGAGACTTCCAACTGCCGAGGCATATGGAACTCTACCCACGAATTGCTTTTCATGCTCATTCTCAGGAACTTGTTCCTTAGAAAGTGTGATTCCATGTTTGAAAGGTAACATACCTTTCTTGGAATCTTGCATGAAAAACCTATACAAGATTTTATCTATGTATGAAACTTGGGATGATGCAATTTATCTATTTTTTCTATCCCTTATGACTCGGATACCAAGAATATAACTTGTTTCTCTTAAATCCTTTATATCAAATTATTTTACTAAATCCTACATCGTTTCCGGTGAGTGGTATATCATCAACGTAAAGAACTAGAACAAACAACTTGTCACCTTAAATCCTTTTGTATACACAGGATTCGTCAAGGTTTTGAATAAATCTAAAACTTTTTACAGCTTGATCGAACCTTATGTTCCAGGATCTAGATGCTTGCTTCAATCCATATATGGATCTTTGCAACTTGCATACCCTTACCTCTTGGCCTTTATCAATGAATCCATATGGTTGTATCATATAGATGCTTTTGTCAAGACTTCCATTAAGGAAAGCTATCTTGATGTCCAATTGCCAAATCTCTAGGTCTAGAGATATCGCAATGGATAAGAGTATCCTAATGGATTTAAGCATGGCCACGGAAGAGAAGGTTTCTTCATAATCGATACATTCCTTCTATGTATATCCTTTAGATACCAATCTAGCTTTAAAGGTTTCCACCTTTCCATCCATTCCTCTTTTGCTCTTGCATAAGCACTTGCACCTGATGGATTTTATCCCTTTATGCAAGTCTACAAGAGACCAGACTTTGTTTTCGAACATAGATTCAATTTTGGATTGCATTGTCTTTTGCAAACGACGACAATCAACATCTTCCATTACTTCCTTGTACGTATAGGGATCATCATCATCCGGGAGATTCTCTACAGATTCTCCTAAACCGATGTATCTCTTGGGTTGTCTACTAACCCTCCCACTATGATGAGTTATGGTAGATTGTTGATCTTGTGTTGGTGCGGAACTTTCAATTGGGCTAGGTTGTGAAACCTCTTGTGGAATTGTATCTCCTGAAAGCTCATTCAAGAAAATTCTACTTTTATGCACAAAGTTATTCAAATAGTCCTCTTCTAGAAATTTAGGATTTGTCGAAATAGATACTTTAAGATCTGAAGGACTATAAAAATAATATCATTTTGTTCCTTTTGGATACCCTACAAATATGCTTGTTTCTTAACGGGACTCCATCTTTTTTGTCTTTCCTTTTAACATGTGCCCAGGACATCCAAATATCTTTAAGTATTGTAAACTATGCAGCCCGACCCTAGGAACCGTTACCCTACTGAATTCGGACCCTAGCTTGGAGAGTGGAATATTTACCTTTGGTGCTTAGCCGAATTTGGCTATTAACAGTTGTCTAGTTCTGTTATGATTCAAGCTTCAAGGAAGATTTGATAGCTTAATAAGAAAAGGAATGTCTTCAAGAGGAGCAAGCTTTATTGAATATCAAAAGGTATATTAAGAACTCATTCCTTTTGCAAGGCTTTATAGGTGCACATATACACATTGCATCCATATGTGTCCTTACAGCGCTGTGCTCAATTTATATAACACATACACATATATATTATTGTATGCACATGCATTAGACTTAAATTGACAAATTGAGTAAAATTGCATGTTCTAGGCTTAAATCTAGGAAATGGCATACTTGTGTGTCTTGTGTTTGTTTGTGTTTTTTTTATATCAGAATTGAATATGATCTTATATTGTTCCTTATTGAGCTTCAAACTTTTTGGTTACTCATTCACTAGTTTTCGAGTTTCGAGTTTGAAGTTACGAAACTTTTCTTGTCTTTAACATGCATGGTTTTCATCTCTGTATATCGAGTTGATTTCCAAATCTTTTATAAATGTTTTGATGAAGTCCATGTCTGTGAGAGAGTACTAGTTTGTAATCTGAAAATTGATTTAAAATCAAAGTTTGGAAGCCGAAATGCGATCGAAGAACATGAGAGGTGTGTGACGGAAAAAGAGATGGCAAAATAGCAATTTACACCCCTTCCCCATACAGGCGCTTGGTCTCCACGGGAAGGTGCTTCCTCTGCCCCCATGGTTTCCACATGTCTCCAAGGGAAGCAGAGGTGGCGTGGTGCAAGTGGCCACACGATATGCCCTTATCTGCACCTCACTTTCCCTCTCTTCTTGCTGGGATTTATGCCCTAAAGCTTGTAATTTCTAAATGTGAATGAAACATTAATAAAAGTATTTTATTCATTCTATAAAATTGTCTCATACATTTATATCATGTGTACTTAACTTCCAAGATTTCCAAATGTAATCTATAACTGAGTATATGAGTGTCATATACAGAGGAATTCAGTTTCAGATGAGTAATCTAAAGAGTCCGTAGATAACAAATAGAGCTGGGTACTTTATTTGAAGTTAATCTACAACTACGGTCCATTTCGTAATGTATGCTGGTCTTGTCCTGGACTATTCATATAGCGATATGAGAATGGAGGAACCTTATATGATGTGATCATATAAGACTGGACCACGATCTATATAAATCTCTCACCAAGACCATTACATGACGAGATTCATATATATCAACAAATGATGGCCATATATGGGTGATCTTAATCCTGAGTGTCTTATCGATCCTTCAGGTTAGATCATTGTTTTTGATATACCATGGGTGAGGTCGGAGTTGCATTCCAGTCAATAACTTCATAATTTGGAATCGTGGTTTGGTTTGTGGCTGGAAAGGTCTGTACACAATAGTGGAATCCACTCCTTTTGTAAGAAGTAGATAGTAGTTCCCTTAAAGTTTGATTCAGGACTTGAACAATATGAACTTTATTCTTCTTCCGTAAAGGAAGTTTGGATTTAATGTTAATTAGATCATCAATGGTACTTAATGGAAAAGATATAATTAGAGGAGTATAACAGACTTTATGACCTAACTCTAATTATGAACTACTTATGGACGATCATACCATATGCAATAGCTATATCGATAGACAAATGTGATTTTGGTTTGTGTAATACATCTACAGTTGCGAATTTTCAGCCTCGAGTTTTTAGTGGAATAACTCCGAGATTAATAATCATGAAATAATAATTAAAGAGTTTGATTAAATATTTTTAAGTATTATTGGAGCTTAAAATTGTGGGTCCACTAGGTCCCTTACTAGCCCGATTGATTAAAGGTAACAAGGGTTATGGTTAATTAATTGGATCGTCCAATTAATTTTGTTACGAAAGTGACACGTATTAATTCAGGGATTTATTGAATAATGAGATTATTTTACTAATATATTAATAATTAAATAATTAGATTATTTAATTAATGAATTAATAATTATAAATTATGAATTAATTATTAATTGGAGGTTGCAGGTTCAAATCATGGCTGAGACAAAGATAAAATAATTAGATTATTTTATTCTTTAATAAGTCTAGTATTTAAGTCTAAGTCAACTAGGGTCAGGTTGAAATTATGGTTGAGACAAAGATAAAATAATTAGATTATTTTATTCTTTAATAAGTCTAGTATTTAAATCTAAGTCAACTAGGGTTATGTGAGAATTAAAATACTACTTTACCTAGGATAGTTAAATACAAATTATTCTTTTAAAGATATAAAGATATATTTGAAAACGATATTTATCTAGTTTTATATATATATATATATATATATATATATATATATATATATAAAAACTATTTACATAACTAGGAGATAGACTAATTGTGAATTAGTGAACCAAATACACAAAGCAAGAAAACCTAGAAAGTCTAGGGTAAAGTTTTGGCCAAGAAAAGAAAAAATATATATTCTTCCTCTTGTGCGGCCAAACATAGCAAGAAGAAAAAAAAGTTTTTCTTTAAGCCTCACATCCTCCGGTACGTTCCTTGATGAGTATTATGTCACCTTTATATGTGACTACTCTAGATACGAATATGTCTACCTAATGCAATGGAAGTCGAAAACTCTTAAAAAGTTTGAAGTCTTCCGAGCTGAAGTTGAGAACCAATTAGGCAAGTCTATTAAGGATACACAATCGGATTATGTCGGTGAATGCCTTAACCAAGAGCTTAAAGACTACTTGGTTGAACACGGGATCATATCCTAACTCACAGCTCCTGGAACACCACAACAGAATGGTGTTGCGAAGAGGAGCAACAAAAACTTGATGGAAATGGTGAGATCCTTGATTAGTTTCTCATTATTACAAAATTCCTTTTGGGGATAAGCCCTACAAACGTCGATCTACATTTTGAATGTAATCCCATCAAAGTCTATTCATAAGACTCCTCTTGTGTTGTGGAATGGTCATAAAGCTTGTTTACGATATTTTCGTATATTTGGGTGTCCAGTACATCTACTGAAGAACAAAACAGAAAAGCAGGACCCTAAGTCTACGGTCTGCCTGTTTGTAGGTTATTCTAAGGAAACTATAGGTGGATACTTCTATAGTCTTGAGGGCAACAAAGTATTTGTATTGACAAATGCAATGTTTTTTAGGATAATTATATGAGTGATCATAAATCTTAAAGCAAAATTGTATTAAATAAGATGGAGCCTGGTACAACCAGTGCTCAGTCAACAAGAGTTGTTGATTCATTAACATCTGATAGCAGATGATTTCTAGTCAAGATACACTACCACTTAGACGTAGTAGGAGGGTTGTACGATAACCTGAACATTATTTGGGTATTGGAGAGGGACGAGGTGTCATCTCTATTGGTAGTGTGGATGATCTATTGACATTTAAGAATGCAATGAAAGAACCTGATAAAGAGGAATGGATTAAAGTCATGAATCTCGAGATGGAATCCAAGTACTCCGATTAAGACTGAGAGCTTATAGACTTATCAAATGGGATAAAATCCATAGGGTGTAAGTGGATCTACAAAAGAAATAGAGGAGAAGACACAAATGTAGAGTCCTACAAGGCAAGGCTAGTGGTAAAGGTTTATACCCAAAAGGAGGGGGTCAATTATGAAGAGACCTTTTCATTAGTAACCATGTTTAAGTCTATTAGGATTCTCATATCCATTGTTGTCTATTTCGATTACGAAATATAGCAAATAGACATCAAGACTAATTTTTTAAATGGCAATCTTGAGAGCATCTACATGATGCAATCAGAGGGATTCATGTCTCCAAATTAAGAGTAAAAGGTTTACAAGTTGCAAAGGTCCATTTACGGACTAAAGCAAGCATCTAGATCTTAGAACATTAGGTTTGATAAAACTATCAAAACCTATAACTTCAAGCAAAACATCGATAAGCCTTGTGTCTACAAGCGCATCATCGATAAAAAAGTAGTTTTCTAGTCTTATACGTTGATGATATTCTACTCATTGGAATGACGTTAGGGTATTGTCGGAAGTAAAGGGCTAGTTGACTAGCTAATTCCAAATGAAAGATTTTGGAGATGCGAGTAATGTTCTAGGAACCCAATTAATTAGGGATCGTAAGAATAAACTTTTAGCATTGTCTTAGGCATCGTATATCGACAATATACTTGTGTGATTTTTGATGCAGATCTCTAAGAAAGATAATTTACCTTCTAGGCATGAATTCACTTGTCTAAGGAACTGTGTACTAAAACACTTCAAGAAGTTGAGGGTATGAGATATGTGCCCTATGTGTTTGCAGTAGGTAGTCTTTTGTATACTATGTTATGCACAAGACCTGATATCTGTTTCACAGTGGGAGTAACCAATAGGTTTTATTCCAACCCAAGATTAGACCATTGGGTTGATGTAAAGGCCATTCTCAAGTATATTCGGAGAATGAGAAACTATATGCTGGTAATTCCATGCAAGATATGATCCCGCTAGGATATAAAGATTCTGACTTTCAGTCAGACAATGATTCTAGAAAATCCACGTCTAGGCTAATACTCACCCTTGGTGGTAAAGGCAGAGTGTGGAGGAGTGTCAAGCAATCATGTATTACTGACTCCACCGTGAAAGCTGAATATGTAGTAGCTTGTGAAGCAGCTAAAGAGGATGTCTGGCTCTGCAAGTTATTTACTAATCCTGAAGTTGTTCCAGATTTGGTAAGCCTATCACACTTTGTTGTAATAACAATGGTGTTGTGGCTAATTCCAAAGAACCAAGAAGCCACAAAAGAGGGAATCATATAGAGAGGAAATATCATCTCATTAGAGCGGGGATGTGACCGTGATAGAGATAGCATTGTAGACCAATCATGCTGATCCATTTACGAAGACCCTAATGGATAAAGTGTTTGAAGGTTACCTAGAGGGTCTAGGATTATATGATATGTCTCACCTGCTTTAAAGCATGTGGGAGATTGTTTGGGTTTAAGCTCTAAAGCTTGTAATTTGTAAATGTGAAAGAAACATTAATAAAAGAAGTAGTTTAATCATTCTATAAATCTGTCGCATACATTTATATCATGTATACTTAACATCCAAAATTGCCGGATGTAATCTCTAACTGAGTATGTGACTGTTAAATATAAAGGAATTCAGTTTCAGATAAGCAATATAAAGATTTCTTAGATAGCAAGTAAAGCTGGACACTTTATTTGGTGTTAATCTACAACTGCAGTCCATTCCATATTGTACGGTTGTCTTATGCTAGAATATTCATATGGTGATATGAGAATGGATGCACCTTATATGATTTGATCACATAGGACTGGGCCATGATCTATATGAATCTCTCACCAAGATCAGTTACATGCTAAGATTCATATATATAAATATATATATATATATATCGATAAATGATGGTTATATATGAATGATCTTAACTTGAGTGTCTTATCGATTCTTCAGGTTAGATCGTGGTTTTTGATATACCGTAGGTGAGGTCGAAGTTGCATTCCCTGGTCAATAACTTTGTATGTTGGAATCATGGTTTGGCTTGTGGTTGGGAAAGTCTATACACAACAGTGGAATCCATTTCTTCTTGTGAGAAGTAGATAGCAGTTCCCTCAAGGGTTGATTCGAGAATTGAACAATATGAGCGCTCTCTTTCTTTAGTAAAAGTTGTTAGATTTTATTGTTCATTTGAGAATCAATAGTACTTACTGGAAAATATATAATTAGAATGGTAAAACAGACTTTATGACGTAGCTCTAATTATGAACTACTTGTGGGGGATCATACCATATGCACTAGATACATTTAATTATGGACAACTATGATTTCGGTTCGTATATTACATCTATAGTTGCGAGAGTCCAGCCTGGGGCTTCTAGTGGAATAACTTTGAGTTTAATAATTATGAAATATTAATTAAAGAGTTTGATTAATTATTTCAAAGTATTTTGAAGCTCAAAACTATGGTTCCATTTGGTCCTCTTGCTAGCCTGATTGATTAAAGGTAACAAGGGTCACTGTTAATTAATTGGATCGACCAAATAATTGTTGTTAATAGCCAAATTTGGCTAGGAACCAAAGGGAAATTTTTTACTTTCCTAGCCCGAGTCCAAGTCTGAGATTACCTACCATGGAACCATTGTTCCTGGGGTCAAGCTGTGGAGCCATCCCGCAGAAGCGAGGAAAGATCATCGAGCTTTGAAAGCATCCAAGGTGGAGCCCGACACAATCAGATTGAGCTCCTTACACCGAAACAAGAATTTAAGGAAAGCCCGATGCATGATGATCTCGGCTCCCTGAGGTCGAAACTACCTATTGACCTCCCTAGAAGCCTTCCATCCTCTCCAAGCATATAGAGAGAGACCCATTAAGCACCAAGCTCGCACAACAATATTGTTCTATTTCACCGAAGGAAGATTCGGGTCTATCTGGACAGGAAGGAGGAAGCTCACCAAAGCTCCGCCACCATCGAAGAGCTCCCACGGGGCCATCTCAAGCTCCAGGGAACCTGGAAAGGTCAAATCAAGCTCCTAGTATTAAGATTAGAACACAAGTATACTTCTCTCTTTAAGGAAGCAAACGATATTCTCGATTACCTCCATGAGGCATCACACCATGAAGGCACACATGATCATATCTACACTCCAATGAACGTTAAAACATCGCGTGTAGAGCAAGTGGTCGAGTCCAAAAAGGAAACAAAGTTATCTCCACCTAAGATATTCTCGAATCCAATATTAAATCAGAGTCGGCAACATTTAAAATAGCGAATCCCGCCCGATAGGGGGGATTGGTTTCAAAAAATAATGGCAGGAGGATTATGAGTTAAACCTAGTTGGACTATGAATAAATACGCGGAAGCATTCAAAAGAAATGAGGAAGGAAGAGAGAAGATTTTACTCCGGCTAAAATTATGTCTTCAGAACATGGTAACAATAACTATCTACTACTCAACAGGCATAAGGCTGCCACCCTACTGTACCTCAGAGAGATTGAGAGCATCTGAATGATTTCTGTATACACCATATAATTCATTAATAATTTAGTTCCATTACACTTGGAGTGTTTTTATACCTCGTATTTCCATTCATCATCTTTCTCATTATAAAATCCAGGTACTAAAGATACCAACCCCGGCCACCGCCTCCGTGGTAGTGGTGTTAACAATGTTAATCGAAATTCCTCATCCCGAGTGAATTTTCCTGTTAATATTTTCTAGCGCCGTCAGTAGGAAAATCCAAACCCAATTATTCAAATCAATAGTTACGTGCTTGTTATTTTGCAGAAGTTATGAGGATCCGCTTCTCTCAAGGATAGCCCAAGGCTTCGAAACAACCTTCGCAACCTTCGTAACCTTCGGCTGCATCAACACGAAAGGCCCCAAGGAAGGGAAGAAAATCCAGGCGCCGTAGCCAAGTTTCTATCCAGTCAATCGTTGTGTGGGCTTTTTTCCCCCCCTATGATAAGTCAGGCCGCGCTCGATCAACAAGCGGTGATCTTCGTGGAAAACGTTCACCTTCGCATGTTCGTTAAGGGCATCGCGGTCCAACCAGCAAATCCTAACATACAGGGAGAGCCGAGTAGGCCAGGAATCAAGCAACCCGTCTTAGATCGGTTGGGACCCCCTCCGCCTGAGCCAGTCTATGATAGGATTGGGTCTCAACCTTCGATCTAGGATAGGCTAGTGCCCATGCAGCCAGTTCCCAGTAGACTATCACATTACCAGCCCAAACCAGTTAAATCTGTAGCGGAAGTCCTGCCCCGAAAGCAGTGAGAGGCTCATCGCCCAGTGGCTTCAAGAAGGGAAGCCCGGGCTAGAAGGGAAGGTAGCCAGCAAAGCCCCCAGGCAGATCCCATTCATAGAGAAGACCGGGTGAAAAATACCAGTTCATCGGAGGGATCCGACAGCAAGGTGTCTAAGGTCAACTCAAAGAAACCCGTGAACAAGTGCCTGAGAGATCAGTTGGTAAAGCTATAGAAAGAGATCCAGCTGATAAAGAGGGGAAAGCACAAGTAAGACAAGAAGGATCCTTTGAGCAAGATGAATGCTCCCTTCACCAGAAGGCTCTGGGAGGTGGATCTCCCGTTAAAATTTAAAATGCCGACGAAAAAATTCTCTGGAACAGAAGACCTCTTAAGCCACCTGGAGAGCTTCGTCCAACAAATGAAAGTCCAGAATACTACCAGGGCTGCTTTGTGTAGGATGTTCCCTACCACCCTGACTGACTACGCAAAGAATTAGTTCAGGAAGCTGCCTATTGGTAGCATGGATTCTTTCACAAAGCTATCAACAGATTTATGCTCACAGTTTTATTGGGTCAAACCGCTTCCAAAGGATCCCATACACCTACAGTATGTGATCTAGGAGAGAGGTGAGGCACTCCGATCATATGTGAAACGCTTCCATAAGGAAGTCATCCGGATGGGAGTCTTTACTGAGAAATAGACCCTCGCCAACTTTCGACGGAACCTATGGGTGGGTAAGCTATTTTGATCCTTTGCCAAGCGACCTCCAGAGACTTATCAGGAGGCCTATGACCGGGCTCTTGAGTAGGTTGAAATTGATGAGCAACTCAAGGTCAAGATAAAGCATGATGATATGAGAATGGTGAAGCGCCAGAAGAAGGAAGCTCTCAGATCCAAGCCAGCTCAGAAAAACTAGAACAAACCTCCCAATAGGTTGACATACCGATTCTCCATTTCTCAACCCAAGCAAGAAAAGTATCCAGCAAGGCGAACCCCTCCATAAGTTTCACCTCCTCCAAGGCTGTAGCCCCCGTAACACGAGATGAAAAAGGGTATGATTACTACACCTCCTTAAATGCATCCCGTGAGACAATCTACCTCGTCATTCAAGACAAGGGGCTACTTCAGAAACGCGTACCCATTAAAGCCCCAGTCGATAGAGGAACCGGTACAAGTACTGTGACTTCCATGAAGACTTGGATCACAACACTTCAGAGTGTTATAACCTATGCAACCAGATCAACACTCTGATAAGGGGATGATGTTTGATAGAGTTCTTGTAGCAGGTCAGGGATAACATTCAGACTGGAAGGGAAGTACAAGCCAAGATCCGTGAGCATACTGAAAAGAGAAAGGGGAAGCAGACGGATTTGTTGCAACAAATCTAGGTGATATATAACATCAGTAGAGAGCCCACTCTGGCTGGCACCTATAATAATTCTAGAAAAGACCATGCGAGGAAGATTCCTCGTGTAGATGAAAGTTGGGGTATATTTAAGGTCGATCAGAGCCCTGCTGGCCCTTCCTAGTCAGCACAGATTATTTTCACTAAGGTAGATGTCTACAACACCGTGCAGCCTTAAAACGATCCATGGTGATCACGGTACAGATTGCCAACTATGTGGTCCACCGCGTTTTCATCGACACAGGCAACATCGTCGATATCCTTTTTAAAGATACCTTGGAGAAATTGAAGTTGAAACAATGGTGTTACAATAGCTGCACAACCCTACTGTATGGATTCACTAGGGACTCGATCATACTAGTGGGATCGAAGATCCTCCTAGTGATCGTTGGAACCGCATCTCTCCAACAAAATATTATGAAGGACTTTGTTATGGTTGATACCTCGTCGACCTACAACGTAAAACTAGGAAGACCATTCTTATCTTTCTTGAAAGAAGTCTTGTCCATCTACCATATGTCCTAAAGTTTCCAGTATGGGACAGGGTAAGAGAGGTGTGTGGTGACCAACAAGCAGCCAGGAAGTGTTATGCAGTGTCTGGCAATCCAACAGCTTTAGTAAAACAGTTTGTACAAGTTACAGCGATCCAGGATGTGGAAACACCTAGGATGACCTTGAAAGACATGGAGCCCGTCAATCATCATGAAGATGACTCCCTAATGCTAGAAGAGGAAAATAGAGTAGGGAATAGTCCAGCGAGCACCCTGTGGACAAGCTGGAAGAGGTACTCATCAGGAATGACAATCTGTCCAAGGTTATCAAGGTCGGAGCTGCCCTTGAGCCAGGAATAAAGAAAGGTTTGATTGGGCTTTTTGAGAATTTAGTGACATCTCCGCTTGGAGTCATGACGATATGCCCGAGATTCCCACATCATCGGCTGCTCATTTATTAGCAGTGGATCCAACCTTCAAGCCAATCAAGTAGAAGTGGGGTCATTTTAACGCTAAAAGAAACGTTACGGTTCAGGAGTAAGTGGACAAGCTGATCAAAGTGGGCTTCATTATAGAGGGGCGCTACCTCGAATGGATCGCCAATGTGGTCATGGTCACAAAGATGAATAAGAAGTGGCACATATGAGATGACTGCACTGACCTTAACCGGACATGTCCAAAAGATAGATTTCCTCTGCCAAAGATCGATCAGTTGGTCGAATCCACGTCCGAGAACAAGCTCCTGAGCTTTATGGATGCGATCTTAGGGCACAATCAAATTAAGATACACCCAACAAACCACGATAAGACCAATTTCATTACCAAACAAGGTCTGTACTGCTACAAGGTGATGTCGTTTGCTCTTAAGAATGTTGGGGCTACATACCAGCGGCTAGTTAACCGAATGTTCAAGCCCGAAATTGGAAAGTCGATGGAGGCGTACATCAATGACATGATCACAAAATCACAATCTGCAGAAGGACATCAAGACCACCTTCGTAGAACTTTTATGATCCTAAGGGAAAACCAGATGCGATTGAACCCCTCTAAATATGCTTTCGGAGTAACTGCGGGGAAGTTTCTAGGCTTCATGGTCGCTTATTTGATCGCTTACTTGAAGCTAGTTCAGCTGCTTAGGATTAAATTTAAGGGATTCAAAATCGAGCAGGTGCCTCAACAACAGAATCATCAAGCAGATGTCCTAGCTAAGATAGCTTGGAATGGTGTCCAAGCCTTACAACGAGGAGTTCCCCTTCAAGTGATCTCTCAACCAAGCATAACAGCGGGCAAGGAAATTTGCCCTCTAGATTGTCAGCCTTGTTGAATGGATCCAATAGTTACTCATCTCCAAGAAGGAAAGCTCCCTCAGAAGCCCGATCAAGCCCAAAGAATTAAGAGGTTCTTTGTCCGATATTGTCTGGTAGACGAGTACCTCTATAGGAGGGGCAAGTCACTTCCTTTGCTTCGGTATTTGCATTCTGATGATGCCAAATGGGCGTTAAGAGAGGTTCACTCTAGGGACTGTGAGAATCACATTAGTGGTGAAGCTTTAGCATACCAAGTGCTTCGTATGGGTAATTACAGGGCAACTATTCACCAAGACGCGAAGAGCTTTGTACAATCTTCTGAACCATGCCAAAGAACCTCGAACTTGAGTCATATCCCACCGGAACGGCTATCATCTCTCTGTTCACCCTACCCTTTTGCCATGTGGGGGATCAATCTGATCAGACCGCTTCCCACTGCTCATGGGCAAGCTAAGCATGCCATCATGGTAATCGACTATTTTACAAGATGGGTCAAGGTCGGACCTCTCTCTCAAATATTAGTAGAGAATCAGACGAGGTTCATCAAAACCAATGTGGTTTGTAGATTCGGGAACCCTCTCATCATTTTAGCCGACCTAGGCAAGCAGTTTGACAATGCCCGATTCAAAGACTTTTGTGAAGGTTTGGGAATCGACCTAAGGTCTATAGTGGAGCCTACAAGCTCGAAGATATGGAAGGTAGACCTATCGATCACACCTGGAATGTAGATCACTTGAGGAATTTTTATCCCTAGGTAGGGAACTCTTGAGCAAACTACCTTCATTTAGGTTTCAATAAAAATCCCCAAAAACAATGTACTCCATTTTTTATCATCAATAAAGTCTGATTTCTTCATCTCCGATTTTATTCTCCATAAGCTGTAAATTTCTCCATATTCGACTAGGTTCTCCATGAATAAATTCGACATAACCATTTCAAGACCAAGGATTAGTCGGGGAAGACCCCTCGCTACCTTGATGCCATGGCCAGGCATCATCCCCTGTCATGAAGGGTCTGAGTGTAAGAGTATAGTTGTCATCCAGATCTTAAGACCAAGGACTAGCCGGGGAAGCCCCCTCGCAATCTCTAATGCCTTGGTCGGGCTACCGCCCTCAAGAAGGGTCTGAGTGTAAGAGCATATATGCAATCTAGATCTAGAGACCAGGAAATAACTAGATAGCCCTCTTGTTGACGCGATCGGGCTACCACCCCGAAAAAGGATTCAAACATGAATAACAGTTTCGCCAACTGGATTGAGGACACCATGATAAGATACCTTTCCGAACGTCAGGAAAAAGTGTATCTAGGTTATTATAACGCAGTTTTCGCTAAAATATTAAACACCAAATTGCTACTACTCTTTAGTTTTACTTATACATATGATTCCCTACATCGCCAGTTTAAAGTTTGAACTAGGGATCATTAAAGATGCAGGATACAATGCAAGGGGACTCTTCCCAGAGGTAGAAATTAATACCAAGTGCTAAGAATTGGAAGCTGGAAGACCACCCAGCTAGCGGGTTTATGCTTAGTGGATTCAGAGTTTCTCTTTACCAAATTTCACTAAGTCAAAGTTATTTTGGAGGTCGCATCATGGTCGAGATCAGGAATGAAGCAATGGGCTCTCAGCCAAATTGGAAATTCATGATCAGGATTAGTCAAGATTAGTATAAAGGAAGTCATAGCAGATTTTTATTCATGATAAGGGAGCCTATCCCCTAGTAAGGCTACATTCATCAAGAGAGGAGCCCAACCCCTGGTTTCGGGCTACATGAAGAGCAAATAAAAGAAAATCAAGTAAACTGATCATGAGTAAAGTAAGAAGCCTACCCACTTTTTCGGGCAAACAAAACAAGTTATGAATAGATGGTATCAAGCTTCGGTATCCTCCTTATTCCCTCCAGCTACTCCTCCTCCGCGATGGTCTTCGTCTTCCGCCTTTCCTTTCGATTGTTGCTCATCCTGGTTAGCCACCACTGTTGTTCCCTCTTTCAAAGGCTCATCGGCTACTTGCTACTTGTCTTGGTCCTCCTCCAAGACCTCATTAACTATAACCATAACCTCAGGGGGGATAGTCGCCTCCCAAGAGGGAGCCATTGCCTTCGTTCCATCCTTCTCAACCTCCGACTCAGTTCTATGTTGCTCTTCGGAGCGATCTCGGACCTCTTCCCAGACTTTAAGTTGAATACCCTCAGATTGTATGAGCTGAAGCCTGCTCGAGGATTCCCGGGGTCAAAGACCGAATGGGTTGGAGGAGGAGGAAGAAGATCTGACATAACTGGCCACTTTCTGATTCCAACCACGCTGGAAGGATCTGCTCCGCCTCCATTGGGATGAGACATCTTTACGACCTTGGTTATAATCTCCTCTCTATCCCAGTCGGTGATAATAGAAGGGAAGAGAAGAGGGAGAGCTTCTATAACCTGAAAAGAGGCATAAAAATACCTATCGCTGAAAGAGGCATCCACCCCGGCCTATAGCTTGGCCACCTGAGCATGCAGGGTCTGGTTATAGATTTTTAGCATCTTAGCCTCAACTTTTCAAGTTTCCCTTTGCTTAGCCCGGCATTTAGGGTGAGGGGTTTCTTGATCAATGGACCGTTTCAGCCTCTCACAGTCTTAGTGGTGCTCATCGACTCTGCTTCCATTCCCTTTTAGCTGGATGTTATCTCTTATACTAGAGCTTGAGCCCGCGCCAGCAACCCCATGGCTCTCTCAGCTTTAGCCTCAGCTTTGACCACCTCATCCCAGAAAAAGGCTACCTGGTGGGCCCATAACCATATTGAACTTGAAAGCCTGCAGATCGAAGAAGGCTAAGCTAGCCGACACAAGAAAAAATGAAAGATATTGGTTACCTTGGCCAAAAATGTGGATCCCTTGGTGATCAAGATATCCATGGGCATTGAAGCCATCAAGGAAAAACTATCACCGGGGCAGGATGCGACAAATTGACCCAAGACCTCATCAAGCATGGAAGAGCTCGACCGATATTGTGGGTGTACGAGAGGAACCCCCTTATCATCAGCCTCAGGGCATTTCGATGCTCGAGGAGTTAGGAGCAAGATAGAGAGGCAGAAACATCCGGTAAGTTAGACGCGTGGGTGATCGGAGCAGAAGCAATAAAAGCGGAGGCAACTAAAGAAGGAGCAGTAGTAGCTGCATTAGCAGCTTGAGAAACAGAAGCCCCCATACCCTGCACCTTGGTAGCCCGCGATACGAGGAGCGCCATCTGGTACCTAAGTTGGGAAGGGGATGGTGTGAGGGCAGGCGAAGCCTCAACTAGAACAGTTGACCCCCTTTTCTCTGAGGAAGCCAAAGGGGTTCCCCGACTCAATCTGGCAGTAGGGGTGCGAGCTTCGTAGAAAGCTGGAGTAACAACAAAAACTGTTAAAAAATGTTATAACTAGACTAGTCAACAAAACAAAGCATAATGATTCAGTGTTACTTACGAGGAGTAGCAGTAAAAATTCACAGGTAGTGATTTACTTTGCGAGAATCGAAGGAATCAGCAGTTGGGAACTTTAGGTTCAAATAGTTCCTAACAAGGATGGCCTTCAGTACAACTTTAGACTCAACGGGCAAGGAATGTAAGTCCCACGATGGTTTATCATTGAAGGTTGTGGGAACTACGAACTCGTGCCCGTCAATAAAGATCGAGGTTCCCAAGTCATCCCCTGTCAGGATCCATTCCTCATTCCAGGAGGGATCCTTCTTTGAAGCGCTAGGAATGATGAAATTGAGCTTGTTCTTAGATTTCGCATAGAACTGACCTCAAGGGGCTCCAGACAGACTTCCAATCTGAAAGAGGTAAGCTAGCTCTTTTGCATCTGGCTCCCTAGAGACCTTCCTCAGCTCACACTGTTCCCGCCATAGCACGAGAAAGCCAATCAGATGGCTCTAGAAGTCGGGCGTCAACTGTAGGGGAACTAGTTGTAGGGCGCTAAGAGCTCGACAAAATGTGGAATGAAGGGAAAGCCTGACCCCATTCTCGAGAGCATCTAAATGAATCGAAATCACTCTTTTAAGAGGATTGAGGATGTCATAATATTTGGAAGGAATTGAGATGGAGACACTGTCAGAGATACCATACTTGGACCTCAGATGACCAATCAATTTTGGGTCTATGGTGAAGTTCAGAATAACCCTTAACTCGTAGGGAGGAAGCCTCTCCAGAGGAGGACCAACAACCGTGACTTGTCCCTACCCAGCAGCGTCCCTATTTTATCCATCAGAGTCTTCATTGACCAAGCTCAAAGGGTTATCTGATTTGTAGAGAACACGGTCCCGATAGCTACATTCATGTTCGACCGGTGACGTTACGGGTTTGGAGGAGATTCATCGCTGTCGAAGTCCTCCCGTGCCTGTTTTTTATGAGTGAGACTGAAAACTTTATCACCGTCTACAATGGATTCCTTAAAATCATGGCTAGCTTTTGACATGGCGATGGGAGGTTTGAAGTTTTTATGAAAGAAGATGAAGGTGTTGTTGGTGAAGGTAACGAGAGGAAGGTTTTTCTCTTCGACAAATTTGAAATTTGAAATTTGAAATTTGAAAGAAAGAAAGCGTGAGAAAAGCGGTGAAACAGTCGGGTTTAAATAGAGGAGAATGGAGCAGTGACGTCAGTGAAATCTTCAAACCGAGATTGCCTCAAATCTCAAGAGCTGGCGTAACTGAGCCTGATTATTTTGAGAAACGTACCGGTTTCTGCTCGCCATGTCACTCGTGCATTTAATGAGAAGATTTTTGCTAGGATTCTGGTAGCAATGTTGGAGGGAAAATTCCCAATTAAAATAGGAAATCTGACTCCAACCCAAAATCAATCACCGGCATTCAAGTCAGATGGGACTTCTGTTAATAGCGAAATTTGGTTAGGGATCCAAGGGAAATTTTCCACATTCCTAACTCGAGTACAAGCCGCAGATTACCTACCATAGAACTCTGGTTCCTGGAAACAAACTGTGGAGCCACCCCACAGAAGTGAGGAAAGGTCAATGAGATCTGGAAGGGACCAATGTGGAGCCCAACATGCTCAAAGCGAGCTCCTTACACCGAAACAAGAATTCAGAGAAAGCCCGACACATGATGATCCCGGCTCCCTGAGGTCGAAACTACCCCATGACCTCCCCAGAAGTCTGCCATCCTCTCCAAGTATAGAGAGACCCATTAAGAACCAAGCTCGCACTATAATATTGCTCAATTTCACTGAGGGAAAATTTGGGTCTATCTGGAGAGGTAGGAGGAAGCTCGCCAAAGCTCCGCTACTAACGAAGAGCGCTCATAAGGCCATCTCAAGCTTTAGGGAACCTAGAAAGATTAAATCTAGCTCATAGTATTAAGACCAGGACACAGGTATACTTCTCTCTTTAAGGAAGCAAACGATATACTCGATGACCTCCATGAGGCATCACACCATGAAGGCACACATGATCATATCTACACTCCAACGAACGTTAAAACATCACGTGCAGGGCAAGTGGTTGAGTCCACAAAGGAAACAAACTTATCTCCACCTAAGATATTCTTGAATCCGATATTAAATCAGAGTCAACAACATTCAAAATAGCGAATCTCATCCGATAATGGGGGATTGGATTCATAAAATAATGGCGGGAGGATTACGAGTTAAACCTAGTTGGACTATGCATAAATACACGGAAGCATGCAAAAGAAGAAAGGAAAGACGAGAGAAGGGTCTACTCCGGCCTAAATTCTGTCTTCTGAACACGGCAATAATAACTATCTACTACTCGACAGGCACGAGACTGCCACCCTACTGTACCTTAGAGAGATTGAGAGCTTCTGAATGATTTTTGTATACACCATATAATTCAATAATAATTCAGTTCCATTTCACTTGGAGTGTTTTAATACCTCGCATTTCCATTCATCATCTTTCTCATTATAAAATCCAAGTACTAAAGATACCAACCCCAGCCACCGCCTTCGTGGTAGTGGTCTTGAGGGTATTAATCGAAATTCTTTACCCCGAGTGAATTTTTCGTTCATAATTGTGTTAGGAAAGTGACACGTATTTATTCAATGATTAATTGAATAGTGATATTATTTAATTAATATATTAATAATTAAATTAATTGAGTAATTAAATTATTTAATTAATAAATTATTAATTATTAATTATTAATTATTAATTAATTATTAATTGAAAGTTACAGGTTAAAATCATGACAGAGACAAAGATAAAATAATTAGATTATTTTATTCTTTACTAAATCTAGTATTTAAGTCTAAGTCAATTAGAGTTATGTGGGAGTTAAAATCCTACTTTTCCTAGGACACTTAAATACTAATTATTCTTTTAAATATATAAAGATATAATTGGAAAAGGATATGCATATAGTTTTAAATATATATATATATATATATATATATTGATATATTTACATAACAAGGAGATAGACTAATTATGAATTAGTGAACCAAATACACAGAGCAAGAAAACCTAGAAAGTCTTAGGTAAATTTTCGGCCAAGAAAAGAGAAAAAAATCTTCCTTTTGTGCAGCCGAACATAACAAGAAGAAAAAGAAGTTTTTCTTTAAGCCTCTGCATCCTAATGTATAACCTAATCCCGGTTTAATCCACTACCACTACCACTACCTAATCCCGGTATAAGTGAACCTAGCTCATCTTGCTTGTGCTTTAAGCTACCTACTCCCGGAAGCAACACAAGTCTTACTTCTCAATGAAGAGATAAAGTGTCCTGAGT
The DNA here is from genome assembly GCA_032871835.1 of Dipteronia dyeriana. Taxonomy (NCBI): domain Eukaryota; kingdom Viridiplantae; phylum Streptophyta; class Magnoliopsida; order Sapindales; family Sapindaceae; genus Dipteronia; species Dipteronia dyeriana. Next base: position 91,136,774 of record CM065297.1, on the reverse strand, counting down.
GAATATATGATGATATTCAATGAACAAACAAGGCTAGGAAACCCTATATGCTTATCTAGGATAATGAGATGACAATCAATGCAATCCTAGATATCAAGTGCTAAATGGCATGTTCAAATAGCTTAGCTAAACATAGATCAATCAATCCTATGCAGCTATCACAATACAACACTCAATCATGTCATCACAACAATCTTTAATTTGTATCTAGAAATATTCTAAGAGAATATAATTAATTAAAGAGATGGTTTACCAAGCAAAAACACTTAACTTGTAAGAAGATAGTTAAGAGCTTACCAAACAAGATGTGATGAAGCAACCCTATCCATAGATGCACTCTAGATGAACTTAGATGATGCAAGATGAAGTTTTGATGCACATGGGAATGCTTTGAGTGATTAAAAATGAGTTCTTTGAAGTGTTTTTCCTTTGAAATGTGTTCTAAGGAAAATTTGTGATATATTGAACTCTTGCACGACCTTAAAGCAATGAGTTATACATATATATGAGATCCAAACAAAGTGAGGTCATTTTGGAAAACACGTTCCAGCTTCCTCTGTGTGCTCTGGTGACGTGTGCTGGTCGAGTAGCGTACCACCGGCGCACCACCAGCGCACAACCAATTTTAACAAAAGGCGCTGGACGAGTGGCGCATCCCAGTGGCACAACACAAGCGTAGATTCTTTGGAATGTTTGCGCTGGTAAGGCTGCGCTAGACGAGTAGTGCACCACTAGCGCACGCCTACCTTTTCAACTGTGTGCGGGTGCAACAGTGCAGCTCAGTGGCGAACACATGCGACGATCCACTGGAATGTTATGCGGGTGAAGTGCACTGGTCGAGTAGCGCACAACCAGCGTAAAGCCTACTTTTCAATCACTCAAACATACAAAATCAACAAGTTCAAGAGTGATGAAAGTGCATCTTATTCTAATGCCTAGCATGACATAAAAATTTTATTACAAGATGCAAATAAATCAAACAAGAGTCATTCAACTAAAATGCACACAAGTATAAACACTCAACATATATGATAAGAATTATGCATGAATATGTGAGTGTGTGCAACTATCTCTTCAAAGTAAGTAAGCACAAGAATTTTACCTTTGGTGCTTCTCCTCTTAAGGTCTTGAGAGCCTAAGCTACCTTTACATGAACCCCATCAATGTGGTTATTCACGAAATACTTGAAGAAACTCTTTCTTCTCAATTTGGTGTATTGATTTCACTCACACACAAATAACATCTCATGCAAAACTTATTGCTTTTGATATATATATATATCTATTTTTTTCTTTGTGCATGAAGAACAATATATATATATGTGTGTGTGTGTGTGTGTTTTTTTTTTTCAAAACTCGTTTTTGACTTTTTATTCACCTGATACGTGCCTTTTTCTTTTCACAAAACTATATCTATATCTCACGCCTCCACTTGCGTTTATATATATATATATATTATATTATATGTGTATCAGATATTTGCATCATATGTAAATTTTTCTTTTAACTATTGTTTCATGTGCACCCATCAATTTACATCCAATGCAATCTCTAGTGTTATTAATTGATATATATCTTTTAATTATCCTTTTCAAATATCTCAAATATATTAAAAGTGATAATAAGTATTTTAAATTTAAACTTAAATTCAAATACTTAGACAAATGATTTAGTAAAAATAAAATAATCCTATTATTTTATCTTCACCTAAATCCATATATCAACTAACACCCTCCAATTAATAGTTAATTAATAATTTATAATTATCAATATAATTAAATAATCTAATTATTTAATTAATTTAACTATTAACATTCATTAATTAAATAATCTCATTATTCAATTAATTCCTGAATAAACATGTGTCACCTTCATAACACAACTAATTGGACAATTCAATTAGTTAACTGTGACCCTTGTTACCTAAATCGACCGGGCTAACAAGGGGACCTAATGGACCTACAGTATTTTGAGCTCCAATAATCCTCAGAATCATTAACTAAACTCTTTAATTAATATTTCTTGATTATTAACTTCTGTGTTATTCCACTAAAAACCTGAAATTGTACTCTCTCAACTGCAGACGTTTTTACACAGACCAATACAACTCGGTGTCCATCGATATAGCTATTACACATTGTGTGATCCTCCACAATAGTTCATAAATAGAGTTGGGTCGTAATGTCCGTTATACCCCTCTAATTACATATATCTTCTAAGTACCATTGATTCTCTAATGGACAATAAATCCTATTTCCTCACGAAATTAGGAGAGCGCTCATATTGTCCAAGCCCCGAATCAACACTTAAGGGAACTACCGTCTAATTCTCACAAGAAGGAGTGGATTCCACTATTGTGTACAAACCTTCACAGCCACAAGCCAAACCGCATCCCAACATACGGAGCATATTAATCGAGAACTGCATCCGACCTCACCCATGGTATATCAAATACCACGATCTAACCTAAAAGAGTTGATAAGACACTTAGGATTAAGATCACCCACATAAAGCCATCATTAGTTGAGATATATGAATCTCATCGGTAAACGAATCTTGGTGAAAGATTCATATAGATCATGACCCAGTCCTATATGATCACATCATACATGGTGCCTCCATTCCCCTATCTCATATGAATGATTCAAGATAGAATCATCGTACATTACGGAATGGACCGCAACTATAAATTATCCGCAAATAAAGTACTAGCTTTATTTGTTATATATGTACTCTTTAGATTGCATGTCTTTTACTATATCTATCTATATATGACACTCATATACACAGTTCGAGATTACATCCGATAATATTGGATGTTAAATATATGCATAAGTTATAAAATAAACAACACAACATGAATGAATTGAACTTTTCCTTTTATTTATTTCATAAATCCAATTACAAATTACATCTTTAAGGCATAAACCCCAACAATGTCTTGCAGTGATATGGGTAATACGAACTCACATGTAACTTCAAATTGCACTAGCATGTAACTTCAAATTAAACTGACATGTAACTTCTGGCATGTAAGAATACTGCAATTTTGTTTTCGGTACAAGTGTCTTGCAATGATATGGGCAATACGAACTGTCATGTAACTTCAAATTACACTTGCATGTAACTTTTGGCATGTAACAATATTGTATTGAATTTCATCAGTGTACTAAATTCAATACTGGAATTTGGTCTTCAAAATAATTCATTCTATACTGGAATCTAACTTAATAAAGTCTACAATACAAAATATTTATACAACTACATATAATTTGAAATTAAATAACTCGCATGCTACGTTATGGTTTTCTTCTCTACATAAGTTATCTACGAGGTCGGTTTGGTAGGATGAATGGTGCAGTCCTTTGTTGATTGTGGCCGGGTCGTTGTGCTGGTTCTGCTACGTCTCATACAATTTGGCGGTATAATGATAAATTACCTATCAAAGACAAAAACAAAGTGCAATCAATATACAAGATCCAATTCATAAACAGGCCAAACCCAAGTGATCATTGGCCAATCAAATACAACTATGATAGAACTTTTAACAAAAAAAAAAAAATTGTAAACAAATGTATCATTTATCGATTCTGATATGAATTTTTTTGAACAAACATGTAACTTCATTTTGAACTGGCATGTAACTTCATTTTGAACTGGCATGTAACTTGTAACATGTAACATTACTGGAGTTCGATTCTGATATGATTTTATTTTTTTGAACAGGCATGTAACTTCATTTTGAACAGGCAAATAACTTCATTTTGAACTGGTATGTAACTTCATTTTAAACCGGGCTTGTAACTTGTAACTTGTAACATGTAACATTACTGGAGTTCGATTTTGATATGAAATTATGTTGGAACATGCATGTAACTTCAATTTGAACTGACATATAACTTCGTTTTAAACTGGGCATGTAACTTGTAACTTGTAACATGTAACATTACAAGAGTTCGATTCTGATATGAAATTATGTTTGAACATGCATGTAACTTCAATTTGAACTGGCATGTAACTTCATTTTAAATCGGGCATGTAACTTGTAACATGTAACATTACTGGAATTGTAATTTGGATTCAATGTATTTCAACACATGATACTCTAAATCGAAATTACAGAAACACATGATACTCAGAAATAAATCGACAAGTAACATTAAATTAAACTGACATGTAACATTAAAATAGCCTAGCATGTAACCTAGGAACAAAAATTGACAGTACATGTGTTTCACTCAAAATCGAAACCATCATCTTTTTCTTCAAATAAAACTTGCTCATTCTTGTAAAAAAAACAAGTGGGAAAGGGATATATACCTTAAACTGCTTGAAGACAGAGGTGAATGCTAGGTTTCAGAGCTAGAATGTGGTGACCCAAATCAATTGACATATAAGAATGTGGTGACCCAAATCAGTTGAGATACACGATTTACCTGCAGAGACGAAGACCCACGAGTTTCATACCCGATTTGCAGGATCGATTTAGAGAGAGAACAAGTAAATCGATTTTGAGAGAGAAGAAGCAAATCGATTTTGTAAGAGAGAGAACAGGTTTGAGAGAGAATAAGCAAATCGGTTTTGAGAGAGATGAAGGCAATCGGTTTTAGAGAGAGATGAAGGCAATCGGTTTCAGAAAGAGAGAGCAAGTCGCCAAAAATTCAGAGATTTCACAGAGATAGAGAGAGAGAGTGTGTGTATGATCTTTCGGTTTTCAAAATATTTGGGAGGTAAAGGTCACTGATAAGTGAAAATTTTGGATGGGAAAAATTGGGTCACATAAAACAAAATTGAGGGCATATTTGGAAGTTCAAAGTTAAAGATGTTGACTATAAGCAAAAATAAAGTTTTGCTAAAAACAATAACTCAATAAATTTTTTGATCATTTCTTGCAATTCCCTCTAAAAAAATGTTAAAACAAAATTATATATTTTTTAACAAAATTTATTTATTTATTTTATAACAAGTTTATGGTCAGACAAAAATAAAACAAATTATTTATTTTCAAAACATCTTATATATTCATTTTTGTCATTTTTAGTAATTTTACACAGTCACGGTACTTTTTACTGACAGTTTACCAAACACTTTGAAATTGCTTTTGGTTCTCACAGCACTATTAAAAATCTATTTATCAAACATTCAACTGATTCTTCTCACAGCAAATCCAAAAACAATTATCCTCAGCAGAATCAAAACCAATTTTTCGCACAGCACAGTAATGTAAAACTGGGTCTAAGTATGGCAAGAACAATAACTTTTTGGCGAAGAATAAATTTTGAATTTGGCATATCTTAAAGGCAAAAGTGAATTTATTTGCTGTGATGAAACAGTTGGAAGGGTTTGGATTCTGATTGAGTAAAAGATGACCCCAGGAGTTGGAAGTTGGAACTTTGAATTTAATGGATTTCCTCTTTTTAGGCCTCGGTTTTTTAATCATTTTGTAGTTGTGTAGAGTTAATTTAGTCATTTAGACTTGGTTTGGTTTTGTAAATATTCTTCTTTATTACAAGTCAATCAAGGATTTATTACCCCACCCAAATTTCAACCTGCTAGCTTGTATAATTGACTTGATATGCAGCATCATCATTCATGGTTCCAGCTGCCTCCAGGTCTTATTAGTTTCCAAGTAGATTTCCTCTGAATCTCGTGATATGATTATGTATTGGCATTGAACATCCATATATTCAATATTGCACAGCCTCTGAATGCACACTACTTGCAGCCATTCTCATTTCCTTTTTAAAGAATAATAATCAATTTATCATGTGAACAATTGCATTCACGCAATACAAGCCAATATTCCTAATTCCTATATATATATATAAATAAATAGCTCTTCCCAGGAAAATAAAGCAATCAAGCACTGCACTTGGAAAATAACACAGAGATCAAATGGGCTGGAGAACCTTTTTTAAAATGCAATCCGCCAGGAAAACAAGTAGTCAGGATCGGGATCCAAGCAACAATGAGTTTGCAACTGCAGTGCTAGCAGCTGCATTTGCCATTGACTCACTTGAACAAGAAGCCAAACCCCCTCAGACTCGCAATAGCAATGTCAAGATCAGAAAAGTAGTGCAGGCAGGTATTAATCAAGTTACCAGGCGACCCTCATACAACAACACAAAGATTATTGCTGGTAATTAGTTACATGGTTTTCAGTATTGCAAGAATTAATTAAAGTGGCAAATATTAATGCAGGTGAAACTTCCATGAGAAAGTCAACAGATGCTTGGGAGAAAGTTGAAAGGTAAATTATAAGTACATTAAATACTGTCTCATACGTACCCAGAATGCAGCTATTGCAAATTAATTAGTTTGCTGATTTTGTTCATAATATTTAATATCAATAAATTTTCAGGCATGAGAAGCTAAAGTCAGTTCTGGCTTGGGCAAATGAGAAGAAAAACAACGCCAAACAGAAGGTTGAAAGAACAAAGGTTCTACTTTTAACTTAATTATTCTACTTCTCTTACTAAAGCTTCCTGAAAAAAGAATTGACATTAATCAAATACTTTTGAAACTGCAGAGTGAATCTGAGCTGAAGATTTCAAGTAGATTATCAAAATAAGATTAGAGGAAGGAAGATGCAGAGATATGTGAAGTTACATTAGTACAAATATGTGGATTGTCCACGGTACAAACACAAAGAAGAACTCACTGATCAACTTAGAAGCTTATTAAAAGTTCTGGAATTATATATATGTGTGTGTGTGTTGTCATTACAATAAAGACTTCATTTTTACATATTGAAACTGCAAAGACTGAGACTTTCCTTACAAACAAAAGAAAACCAGAACAAATATCAAAGTTCGTTTGCTATATATATATCCATAGACAGGAGAAAATCTTAATTTGGACCTATGCAATGAAAAAGGACATGTAGGACAATCGTTATGTTTCTATTATCTTGCCCGATCTTTTTCCTCCTTGACAAACAAAAGCGGATTCAAATCGGCCGAAAAAAAATGGTGCCCCAATTTGTATCTAACCAAACAAATTGAGTCATATATAAGTTTTTCTAAAAAAATAAAAAAAGACCAAAGCACTGTACTCTTTAAACAAATAAAAAATTACCTTTTCTTTCCACAATCGTACTGTTCCACGTGGCAAACCATTTTACGATAGAGATACTTACACCAAATGACCAAACTTCTATAAGGTTTACTTTTTCTCCGTACGGAAACAAGTTTATTTTTAATTGACATTCATTATTCCTACCGTTTGTTAAACTTAACTGTTAACCAAAATTAACTATCAAAATACCAAATGCTTGTAAAATTCTTTTTCGATTTTTGTTTCTTTTTTTAAATGAAACTATTTTTTTATTAAATGGACCTCCACTGGCCAATTAAATAAATGGTGGAGATCAATTTTTCCTTTTAAAAAATGTAATAGAAAATAAAAAATAATAATAATTGAATGGATTTTCAACATCCATATCAAGATTGATGGTTGGTGGAGATGAACTGAAAATTTAAAAAAATGGAGAACTAATTAAATTCCACAAAAAAATCACAAATCAATTTAAAAAACAAAATCAAAAATCAATCCCAAGAACAAAATCCATAAATCTCATCCAACAATCATATCTTCTTCTTCAATCTTTTCAAAGAAAAAACCAAATTAATCTGGAAAACAATTCGAGATCAAAACACACATTCATCGGTCAAAATCTATCTTCAATATGTTTCAAAAAAATTTGAAAAATCGATTGAGCAGAAGATGGAGCTATCTCCAACTACGATAGAACTCATATCTATCGCAGATGGAGATCTCCATCGTAGATGAAGACCTCCATCTACGATGGAATTCCATCCCAGGTGGTCTCTATCGTGGTGGAGTCCATTCGCTCCAACTGCGATGGATCCGCTCTATCTGCGATAGATCTCTATCTTAGACCGTGCCATATGAGATGGATTAACCTCCATCTACCCAAATTTTCATTTTCCTTTTTCTTTGGTTAATTTTTATTTTTCGTTTCATTATTTTGTTCGATCCAGATGGATGATGGAGATCAATCTGTTTTTTTTTTTTTTAAATATCTTCTTATTTGTAATTTTTTTTAATAAATATATCTACATAGACATGTTTTTATTTTCTTTTATTTTCATTCTAATTTTTTTATTTTTTAAAATAAATATAAAAAAACCAAGCTTGAAATGACCAGAATACCCTTTGTTTTTACCGTCAAACTTCGAGAACAGTTAAGTTTTACTAATAGAAAAGGATGAGAGTATCTATTAACGAAAAACTTGTTTCCACATATAAGAGAGCAAACCTTGTAAAGTTTAGTGTAATTATTTTTTAACAAATTTATTACTTCTTTGTCAGCTCTATCACATCCCACTGCCTTCCTAAATTTCTTTGTTTACCTTCTACTTGATTTTTTTTTCCTTAGAATGGTGATAGTTGATGCAAGAATGGAGAGGCACTCGAGATGAATGTTTTTCTCTCTTTTGTTTTCCTGTTTTACCTATACGTATATAAATAAGGGGAAAAAATTATAAATAACCTTTAAATTAGGTGAAAATTGTGAGATATGTCACATTTTTTATTGTCTTTTGTGATGATGTTACCAGTTTAATAACTTAAGTTTAAAAGACACATATTATGGTGAACTACCGAAGTTGCCCCTTAATATGTAAAAGACATGTTTCTGAACTCCTCTGTATCTCTCCAAAAAAGTTGTCTGAAAACTTGTATCTCTCTCCAAAAAAGTTTTCTCGTTCCAAAATCTCCACAAGAAGGTAACTTTTTTGATCTCGTGTATTCACTTTTCTGTTTTCATGCAATTCCGATTTTTTACATGCATTCCTGTGTTGTAAGAACATGTATGAACATTTAATAGATCCGAGTAATTTTTATATATGACCGGGAATATTTAAAGAAGAATCGAGCATAGTTGTTATTGGACCGAGGTTTTATATATTTTGAAAAAAACTCGATTATTTGGAAAAAATGCTCGATTATTTCGAAAAAAATGCTAGATAATTTGAAGAATATTCTCGATCCCTTGAAAAAGTTCTCGATCCCTTGAAAAAGTTCTCAATCCCTTGAAAAAGTTCTCGATCCATTTGGAAAAAGCTCAATCCCTTACAATAAGTTCTCGATCCATTTAATAAAATCTCGAACCCTTAGAAAATGTTCTCGATCCTTTGAAAAAGTGCTCAATCCATTTGGAAAAAGCTCGATTCCTTACAATAAGTTCTCAATCCATTTGATAAAATCTTGATCCCTTAGAAAATGTTCTTGATCCGTTTCCAAAAAGCTTGATCCCTTTGATAATGTTCTCGATCTCTTACACTTAATAAATATTTTTCATTCTTAATAATTGTAAACTTAATTTATTTATTAATTTGTTAATAATGGTTTATGATGATGATTTTCACAGGATAATGGATCGGGTGAGAATAGTCATATTTTACAACGGTCGATGTGAGCAATTATCTAATGGAAATCAGAGGTTTTTTGGTTTCGATAACCAAGGAATGTATGTGTCAAAGAATATGACTTACGAAGAGCTGATGTCGATCGTGCAAACCGTTGTGAAGTACAATATGAACAAATACATTGTTGATCTACAATCTATATCAATCGTTCTCGGGACAACATGTCGTACATTTATAAGAAACGACAATGTAGGCATGCCCACGGTCCCTACCGGTTTCGACCGGTTCTGGTTCCTGTTTGGAACCGCAGGTTCCGGTTTGGATTTCGGTTCCACCGATTTCGGTCCGGTTCCACCGGTTCGACCGGTTTGGTTCCTTTTTTTTAACAATTTAGCATAAGAAAAATAAAATATATATATACTTTTTTTTTTCTGCAACCGGCGGTTCCAGAACCGGAACCGAACCACCTGTTCGAACTGTCGGTTCTAAGGCGGTTTTTTTTGGAGGAGTAGAGAGGTTCTTTTTTTTTTTACAATTTAGCATAAGAAAAATAAATATATATATATATATATTTTTTTTTTCTAGAACCGGCGGTTCCAGAACCGAAACTGAACCACCGGTTCGAACTATCTGTTCCAGGGTGGTTTTTTTCGGAGGAGAACTGGAACCGAACCTTCAGCCCCATGATTTTGATTACGGTTACGGTTACGGTTCATTTCACACGGTTACGGTTCGGTTCCACGGTTCGAACCAAATCGTGGTCATGTCTACGACAATGATGTTTTGTTTATGCTAAGGGAAAATAGGGTGATCCCTCAAGTATGTTTTAATCTAATTGAGAGGGCAACAACAAATGTGATAGCTGAAGATACCCCTGCTTGTGGAAACACCCAAAAATTTCGATCGTCCGGCGGAAGCAAACAATTGTTCACAGAAAGAAGTAGGAACGAAGAGTAACAAAACATGTGTGGTGTCCTACCGGAAGTAGCCGACCATAGTGATATAGATGGACCTCAATTGAACGAGTTCTTTGGTTGTCAAAATGAAATGAATGATGGGCAGTACAACCATCAATACAATGAGATGTACAATGACATGAATAATGAGTAGAACAATGAACCGAATTTTGGGCTAATTCATGAAGTGGCTAATAAGGCAAGTTTGCATCTGGTAAATAGTGTAGCGAACAATGAGGCAGATGAAGAACTTGTCCAAACAGAAAAACATGTAAGAAGTGTACATAGATGTAGTTCTAATGCAGTGGATATAGCTGAGACCTCTGAGGTCCGACCTAATGTAACTGAAGTTGATTCTGACAATGCTATAACGTGGGTAATTCCATGAGCAGAATCGTACTCTTTTGGTATGGGTGGAAGCAGGAACTTGGTAGAAGATGAACCTACAAACATGATATATAAAGGACAATTTTTTCCTAGTAAAAAGGATTTGAAAAGATTGGTTGGGCATTTTGTAATGCGGCACAACTTCGAGTGGAAGGTGAAATTATCGAACAAGACAACATTACATCTGGTTTGTTTGATAGACAACTGTACGTGGAAGTTAAGAGCGGTAAGGAGAGATGAAGCGGCATACTTCCAAGTAAGAAGTTTTGTCAACGAACACACTTGTTCGTTAGAGGAGATTCACCGCCGCCATCGATAAGCTAGTGTAGTCATAATTGGAGAAGTGGTTGCACCTAGATTGCAATAACATAATGGTCGACTAATGCGTCTGAAGGACATAATTGCCGACATGAAAACAATGTATGGCATTCAAATCAAGTACAGTAAGGCATATCAAGCTCTTGATTATGCGTTGTCACTGACCTATGGAACACATGAGGAAACCTTCCAACTACTGCCATCATTCGGTTACGTGTTAAAAAAATCTCGGAACAATGACTGGCTTATAGTGTGACGAAAATGGTAAATCCTCTACTTTTTTATGTCGTTGGATGCCTCACTTAGAGGATTCCGGAGGTGTCTACATCCAGTTATTGTCGTTGATGGTACCCATTTAAAGGTAAGATTCGGGGGTACAATGTTTGTTGCAACTGCACAAGATGGGAATGAACAGACTTATCCCATTGCTTTTGGCTACGGTGACTCAAAGAACAACCTATCATGGGAGTGGTTTTTGGATTGCTTGAAAGGTGCCATTGGCCATATAGATGATTTGGTATTCATTTATAGTTATCATGCAAGCATTGAAGCAGGGATTTCTAAAGTGTTTCATTATGCCACCCATACCATATGTTGTTGGCACTTTTCTGAAAATATTAAAGAGCTATATCACAGAAAAGATGTTGCTGCAATAATGGACAAAGCAGCCTGAGTGTACACCAAGTTGGAATATAACCGGCACATGGAAGAGTTACGTAACTTGCACCTGAATGCATATGATTATGTAAATGTTATCGGTCTACACAAGTGAGGTCCTCCACCAATCGAAACTGGCAAATTGGAATCTTGAATTTCTCGTCCACCTTCATCAATATCCAGTTCAGCATGTATATGAGGCAGAACTTCACAGCATCGTACGCCTCATGAAACTCTCTGAGGGTAAGAACAACCCTCAACTCATCCAACGATACCTCATCGCCTCAAGGAAAGTACCGCTGATGTATGTCATTCTCCACTGCAGCATATAGACCAGTGTCTCGTACAACTCTAAAACATAATCCGGTGATGAGGTAAAATTCCACCTTCGAAAACCTTATCACATGGTTCCCTAACAGGAACCGTATCTCATCTATTGGCCCGACATGGTCCAACTCCCGCAACAGCAGTCAATGGATAACACCACAAAAAAACTTCTTCTCTTGGTGCATCGACATGAAATGTCCAAAATAGGACGCCATGAACCGACGCCGATCCTCAACAATAAAATCTTTTGGGACACGGTTCAATGCATCTTCTATACGGGTGAGGGCTTTAAAATGGTCATGTCGAGTCAATTTTCCCTTAAACCAATCTCCCTCTGGAGTTTTAAGGGAATCCTTCAACCTGCCCCTCATCTGCAATGTCACAGAAACAATACATAAGTAAACTGGAAAAAACTCAGCTCTATGAAATATATTCTCGATCGTTTGAAAATAATCTCGATCGTTTGAAAAATATTCTCGATCTTTTGAAATTAATCTCGATCGTTTGAAAAATATTCACGATCTTTTCAAAATATTATCGATCGTTTGAAAAATAATCTCGATCATTTGAAAAATATTCTCGATCTTTTAAAAATAATCTCGATCGTTTGAAAATATTCTCAATCTTTTAAAAAATAATCTCGATGGTTTGAAAAATATTCTCGATCTTTTGAATATAATCTCAATCGTTTAAAAAATATTCTCGATCGTTTGAAAAATAATCTTGATAGTTTGAAAAATATTCTCGATCTTTTGAATATAATATCGATTGTTTAAAAAATATTCTCGATCGTTTGAAAAATATTCTCGATCTTTTGAAAAATATTCTCGATCTTTTCAAAATATTCTCGATCTTTTCAAAATAATCTCGATCGTTTGAAAAATATTCTCTATCTTTTGAAAATAATCTCGATCGTTTGAAAATATTCTCGATCATTTGAAAATAATCTCGATCATTTGAAAAATATACTCGATTCTTTAAAAAATCTTCTCGATTCTTACTTAAAAATCCTCGATCTTGTTCCAAAAAACCTCGATTTCACTAAAAAAATCTCGATTTCAAAATTTCTCAAAATCAAAATTCATCGGCACCTAGAATTTTATCTTCCTCATCACATATTCAACCTAATTTCAAACCCTAACACAAACCACAACCATTCTCATATCTTGTTTTCAACCCTAATCTACGAATTCAATCAACAAAACACAGATCTAACATGCAATGACAACTTATCAACTATAAAATCGAGAAAAAAACGAACAGAAATTACCTATGTCAATCGCAACAAATCTGGTGTATTCTCGTTCACGTTCCGGTCACTTCGACATCGATTCTGTTGTCGTCGGTCTCTTTCTCACTCTAGTTTTTTTCACACTAACAAAACGACAACTTTCTATCTTTTTCAACAGTTCGGGGTATTTTTATCTGATCACACTAAATGGTGTATTTAAAACATAAATTAGTAAAATGGTGATATTTGCACAACACACCTCCCAAATGGTGCTAATGATTTATCGACCCCTTAAATTAATTGATTGTTTAAAAGTTTGTACGGTTTGAATAAGTTATATTTTTTTTTATCCAAGTGATTGGTTTGACTATGGTACAAGTAAATTATATGTGTTATACCGTACAAAGCTAACAAAAGCTAATAAAATAAATATTTTGAAAACATTAAGTGGTTAACAGCTCACTTTTGCAACCGGTAGAAACCCCCTCCAATATTTTTTTTTAATTATATTATATTATATATATATATATATAATATAATTATATTATATTACATATTAATTAATAAAGAATTAGTTTTTATAAAATAAAAATTAAAAAAATATTTGAAATTTATATATTTTACTAGATTAAATAAATTAAATTAAATAAAGGTTTAAAAAGTTTGAATTTCGAGAACAAGTTCAAGGTAAAAGGAACAAGTATAACGTTTAGAGGAACGTTACACTTATTCGGTAAATAAGTCAACCAGTTTTTTCATAAACGAGTTCAACGTATATGGAACATGTTTTACGTTATAATGAATGTTAAACTCGTTCCGTGAACAAGTCAACGTAAATCGTGAAGAACAAGTTCAACATATGTTGAACAGGTTTAACGTTCAGATGAACGGTAAACTCGTTCCATGAACAAGTCAACGTAAATCTTCGTGAACATGTTCAACGTAGGTTGAATGAGTTTAACGTTGATCTAAAAATGTTAAACTCATTCATTGAACAAGTCAACTTAAATCTTCATGAACATGTTCAGTGTATGTTGAACGAGTTTTTCGTTCATATCAATGTTTAACTTGTTCAATGAACAAGTTCAACGTGTGAATTGAACAGTTTAACGTTAAGAAGAACATTAAAACTGTTAGACTACAAGTTAACGTCGACCTTAATAAACAAGTTAAACGTAGTTGAAACAAGTTTAACGTCGATAATAATTTTAAACCTATTTTGTGAACAACTGAACATAGATCTTAATGAACAAGTTGAATGTTGTTTGAACTACTCAAACGTTAAATCCAACGTTAAAATTGTTTACTGAACAAGTTGATATAAAACACATTATGAACAAATTCAATGTAGTACGAACAAGTTCAACATTAATGAGAACGTTAAACTTGTTTATTGAACAAGTTGGTGTAAAACATATTATGAACAATTTTAGCGCAGTACGAACAAGTTTAACGTTACTAAGAACGTTAAAACTGTTCATTGAACAAATTAACGAAAAAAGGTTATTAACTAGTACAACGTTGTGTGAACAAGTTTAAAGTTGACCTAAACGTTGAAAATGTTCACTGAACCAATTAACATTACAACCGTAGTGAATAAATTCAGCGTAGGGTGAACAACTTTAACGTTTGTCAGAATGTTAAAGTTGGTCATAGAACAAATATACGTAAAAACCATTATCAACAAGTTCAAAGTAGGGAGAACAAGTTGAACTTTGCTTTGAACCTTTCACTTGTTCAATGTACAAGTCAACGTTGAAATTCACAAACAAGTTCAACGTAGGTTGTAAAAGTTTAACGTTCAACTGAACCTTAAACATGTTCGATGAACAAGTTTACATAAACCGTAGTGAACATATTCAACATAGATTAAACGAGTTGAACGATCATATAAACGTACAATTTGTTCAATGAACAAGTGAACATGAATATCCCTGAACAAGTTGAACGTAGGGTAACCAACTTTTCAGTATATAAGCTAGGATTATGCTCGATAACAAGAGTATAATAATGTATTTGACAATCTTTTCATTTTAATAAAGTGATTTCTATTTTAACAAATATTATATAATTTATAGTTAAATTATTATAATTGTCAAAAGTAAATAATCATAAGGTTAAAAGACTATAAGAAAAGAAGAATTGTTCATACATCTAGATATGTATGAGATAGACACAATTCTTTAGTTAGTCTTGAATAATATTCACAACTTAAGATAAAAGGTTGGGCGCCTTTATCTTGTCGAAGTTGTAGATTCTTTTGCTAGCATTTGAGTGGGATCAAATGTGTTATGATGAGTCTAAAATCATCAAAGTGTGGTGTCTTTGGGCAAAAGAATATAGTGCACTTGGTGCATTGAATAGGATCACAATGAAATACTTTATCTAGAACCGTTAATAGATAAAAAAAATTTATTTGAAGACAATCGGAGAGTCTATCTCAATCCCGAGATAACTGATGGACTTATGGTTGCAAGTGTTATCATTTGAGTTATCAATGAGTATGATTATATATCATAGTCTATCCTCGATAGTTTGGTGGTATTCATTTATTAATCGATAGAGGACTTCATTTATAGATATAGACATCGTGGCTCCATTTATTAAATGAGAGTAGAATATCATCATATGGATGTTTTGAGGAATTGGATATTAAATCTTAACGTTAAGTTTTTAATAGTGTCTTTTGAAACATGGCTTCTGGACAAGTAAAAAAAAATGTGGTCATATGAGTAAATATGGTAACTTGGAGAGCTATAGACAGTTTATGAGCTCTTGGCGATTACTGCTATTCTTCACGAGGATATACTTCTCCAATAAGGTTGTCTAGGGTATGAATGAGTAACATCAACTTATTCTATCCTTATTTAAGAGTTCAATTTTAGTTCTTTAGTGGAATGAACTAAAATTAAATAGATCGGACCTAAGTGAATCATTTGTTGATTGTGATTGGGTTATGTGTATTGGAGCTTAAATTTAGATAGCCCGCCAAGATCCCCAATCCACACGAACTTGCATGGATCACTTGATATATTCTACCAGACCAATTTAAGGGTCCATCTAGAATTGTATTAAGGCATGTGAACTTGTTTCTTTTTCTAAGAATAGGTCTAGTTCACATGTTGACTTTTTATAAAGGTCCAATGAATTTAATAAAATAAGAAAAATAATATACGGCCTATAAACATGTGTCGGGCGGCAAGGCTATTGAAAATAACTTAATTATATTATTTTTATTTTATTATTTAATTAAATAGAAATTAATTAATTTGTCGATTAATTAATTATTTAATTAAAAGTCAAAAAAAAAATTCCTAGTAGGAGTTGGTCTCCTAAAATTATACTATTGTTGCTAGTTAATATTAAAGACTATATTTGATTAGTAGATAAATAAAAGGTACTATTTATCTAATATAATTAGAAAGTCTTTAATGTGGTTATAAATACACTATTGAGTTAGATTAAGAGTCTTGGTTGAGGATAGAATTCCTTTTTGAAAAGGATTCTTAACCACCAAGTAAATCTACCTAAGGAAAGGATTTTTAACTACCAAGTAAATCTTTCTTAGGAAAGGATTTGTGATCCTAATCTATATCCTATGAAATTCTGCCAGCCCATGTATATATACAAAAGGATAGAATTCATTTCAGATAAGGATTTTTAACTACCAAATAAATCCACTTAAGGAAATGATTATTGCCAACCAAGTAAATCCTTCTTAGGAGAGGATTTATGACTCTATATATATATATATATATATATATATATGTGTGTGTGTGTGTGTGTGTGTGTGTGTGTGTGTGTGATTTTCTGCCAGCCCTAAGCATTCTGTGATTTTCGGTATGAATAAGTATCATCAACTTATTCTATCTTTATTTAAGAGTTCAATTTTAGTTCTTTAGTGGAATGAACTAAAATTAAATAGATCAGACCTAAGTGAATCATTTGTTGATTGTGATTGGGTTGTGTCTATTTGAGCTTAAATTAGATAGCCCACCATGATCCCCAATCCACACGAACTTGCATGGATCACTTGATATATTCTACCGAACCAATTTATGGGTCCATCTAGAATTGTATTAAGGCTTGTGGACTTGTTTCTTTTAGTAAGAATCGTCTAGTTCACATGTGGACTTTTTATAAAAGTCCAATGGATTTAATAAAATAAGAAAAATAATATATATGCCTATATACTATCATGGGCGGCAAGGCTAATATAAAAAGCCTAAATTTTTTTATTATTATTATTTAATTAAATAGAAATTAATTAAATTGGTAATTAATTAATTATTTAATTAAAAGTCAAAATCTTTTTTCTATTACGAGAAGGTCTCCTAATATTATACTATTGTTGATAGTATAATTAATATTAAAGACTATATTTGATAAGTAGATAAATAAAAGGAATTATTTATCTAGTCATATTAGGAAGTCTTTAATATGGTCACAAATACACTAATGAGTTGGATTAGGAGTCTTGGTGTAGGAAATATTTTTTTTTGGAATAGGATTCTTGGTCACTAAGTAAATCCACCTAAGGAAAAGATTATTGCCCACCAAGTAAATCCTTCTTAGGAGAGGATTTTTCCTTATATATATACTACTTATAAATTTCAACCAAGCCTTAGTTTTTGGGGTGAGTAGTTGTTTTTTATTTGCTTTTTTATCGTTATATAAAAAAAAAACTTCGTCCAACTCATTATGTGAAGAATTCGGCCAAGCATAGAGAAAAGAGGGAACGTTTTTGTTTTCAATAGTACATTAGAATCCTTTGTATCAAAAGGGTTTTGTGTACAACATCGAATCAAGGTTCATGCGAGTTTCAATCAAATTGATTGATAATTCAAAAGTGACCGGACGTTCTTGGTTTTTCTCTTGGAGGTTATTGTGACTAATAGAGAAGAAGATTTTGTTTGTTTCTATCCTCAGGTATACAATTTAAAGAAAGGGAGCCCACACTCCTATGTGATTCACGTTCATGATTGAATTGGAAGATCTTACGGATTCAATTCGACGCTAGTTCAATCGTCATATAAAAAAAGTACAATACTTTTTATATACATCAATTAATCTAGGGTTAAGGTTCTTGTTATTGAAGGGATATTTTTTTATTTATACACAAACCCTAATTTTCTTATTTTTCACATTTCAGTTACGTTTTGAACCGTTTTTTCCAAACAATTGGTATCAGAGCCTGGTTGTACCCTTGATTAATTGATGTATGTGTTCGTGAATCTTTTTCTTTTTATTGTATATATGCATGTTTTAGAAAGAGATGACACTCTAGGTATTCGCATATATATTTACATTGGAATGTATGGATATATATATATATATATATATATATATATATATATATATATATATATATATTATGTGGTTTGTTATTGCTCAATTTTAGTCCTAGAATTTCAATGTATTTTGTTTTGGGATTGTAACAAGAAGGGTGATCTATCATCGTCATAATTTCCTTCTTGGTAGTTGCTAACTTTTTTTTTTTGTAATAAAAAAAAACTGCAGTATTTTATTATTTAAATTCTTTTGTAATACATTCAAATTTCGAAGACTCGAAGTTTTGAAGAATTAGGAGAAACTGGAACAAGTTTGGGACCGTGCGAGCCGTAACAACGAACGTGCGTACAACCACATTTGTTGTGGCAAGGGCTGCGCACGACACCCCTTTGGTAGCCATGGGCTGCGCATGGCAGCCCTTTATGGGTTTGTGGCATGTGTTCGCCCATGGGTAGGGGTCAAGGGTGCGCACGCCCATGGGAGGTAGCCGAGAGAGTCCAGACGACGAAGGTCGCGTGAAGACTTGTTCTCCAAGAAAGGAGTTTTTGTATTCCAAGACATGTAATTTACTTTTTTTTTCTAGGATGGACCGGAATTGTAGCTATTTATATTTTTGTAAATATTGCAATGTTTGTCATTGTTTGATAACATGTCATATAGAATAGGAGTGCCACTCATATATCTCTTTTGGTATGAACATGCATAGAATGATTTAGGTATCTAAATTGGCATCTAGATAACTTGGTAAATCATTCTTTGGAATTCGATCACACGCCTTAAACAATTGAGTGGGAGAATGTGTTTTGGAACACCTACGGCCTCCAAGTTTAGTTGTGCTTTATGTTTCGTAAATAACCCCCCAAGGGGTATTCATGAATGGAATTTAGCAAGATACTTCCTTACAAAGATAGACTAGACAATTAGCCCAAACGTTATCTACTCTCAAAGGAGGGATATTCGTGAGGGATTATAATTGAAGGTCGATAACTTGGTAACACACTCAATGTAATTTTATTAATATTCTCCCAAGAGTTCTTGTTAATAAAATTGCAAGGCTAAAATAGAAAACGTTGGTTGTTATGTTAACAATTAGGTAAGACCTAGTCCAACTAGTAAATGGTGCATACTTCCAAAGGAGGCGTGACATTTATGTGTGTTGGATCACCGTTGAATTCTTACGATTAAATTATTTTATTTAATTCAAATATAAATATTCAAAAGTGCTATATCATGATTGTTTACTTATATAATTTTTGTTATTTAATTGAAATCATGACCTCATCCCTAATCAATACCCTAAAAGATAATACTTTCACTGATTATAATTATGTCACATGGAAAAGGAATATTGGGTTGTTGTTGCAAGTTGAAAAGTATAAGTTCATTCTGTATATTCCTTAACCACCAAACTAATGAATCTACTCAGGAGCAAAGAGATGAGTATCAGTAGTGGAAGTCTTTTGATGTGATGGCTAAATGTATGTTATATTATGGACATCATCTCCAACGTGTTGCAATAGCAACATGAAGGAATCGAGACTGTTGCCGATATTTTGATGTCTCTAGACAGGGATTCATATGGTTGGTAAAGTTGCTACTGTTAAGACCCGTTAGAAGGTCAATAAAAAATAGAGGAAAAAGCAACTTGGGCCTTCTTAGAAGGAGACCAAGAAAGTAACCAAGATCAAAGGGAACTGTTTCCTTTGTGGTGAAAAGGGTAAAAGGAATAGCTGAATAAGAATGAATTCAACTTGCATTTAGGCAACAGAGCGTTGGTGTCTACTAGTGTAGTGGGAGATATTAGAATCAACTTAGATTCTTATAGGCATTTAGTTTTAATAAACGTTTATTATGTACCACAATTCAAGAGGATTTTAATTTCGGTCTCTTGTTTAAATAAATTTGGATATTCGGCTACTTTTAATAAAGGTTTTATTATAAGTAAGAATAACAAATTTGTTTGTAAAGCTACATTGGAAAACTGTTTATTCTACTTGTATAGAAATATCTCTCACTTGTTAGACACAGAATAAACAGAACCTAATCATAAAAGAGTAAAATTACTAAAAGATGAAACCTACCTATGGCATTTGCGCCTAGGTCATATTAACCTTAGTAGGATTAAAAGATTGGTAAGTGACGGACCTCTAAGTGACTTAAAGGTTGATGATCTACCAACTTGTGAATCTTGTTTGGAAGGTAAAATGACAAAAAGGTCGTTTACGACCAAAGGCACAAGAGCCATCGAATCTTTAGGATTAATACACACTGATGTGTGTGGACCTATAAACATTCAAGCTAGTGGTAGATATGAGTACTTCATCACTTTCACGGATGATCACTCAAGATTTGGCTATGTATATCTCATGAAGACATAAGTCGGACGCTTTTGATATGTTCAAATCATTTAAAGCTGAAATAGAAAATCAGCTTGAGAAGCATATAAAAATCTTGAGGTCTGACCGTGGTGGAGAATATCTATCTGGTGAGTTTTAGGAATATCTTATTGATAATGGGATAATTTCTCAATTTTCTGCACCAGGCACGCCTCAACAAAATGGGGTGGCAGAAAGGAGAAATAGAACTCTTTTGGATATGGTTAGGTCTATGTTGAGTTATTCAACGCTCCATAATTCTTTTTGGGGATATGCTTTACAAAATGCAATGTATTTTCTAAACGATGTACCATCTAAGTCGGTTCCTAAAACACTGCATGAGTTGTAGACCGGGCAAAAGTCTAGTTTACAACACTTAAGGATATTTAAAAGGAAAGATAAAAGATGGAGTCCCGTTCAGAAACATACATATTTGTAAGGTATCCAAAAGGAATAAAAGGATATTATTTTTATAGTCCTTTAGATCTTAAAGTATTTGTTTCGACAAATGCTAAATTTCTGGAAAAGGACTATAAAAATAATTTTGTGCCTAAAAGTAGAATTGTCCTGAATGAACTTTTAGGAGATACAATTCCATAAGAGGTTTCGTAACCTCGCCCAATTGTAAGTTCCGTACCAACACAAGATCAACAATCTACCATACCTTATCATAGTGGGAGGGTTGTTAGACAACCCTAGAGATACATCAGTCTAGGAGAATCTGTAGGAATCTTCCGGATGACAATAATCCCTATACGTACAAGGAAGCTATGAAAGATGTTGATTGTCGCCATTGGCAGAAGGCAATGAAATCCGAAATTGAATCTATGTTCAAAAACAAAGTCTGGTCTCTTGTAGACTTGCCTAAAGGGATAAAACCCATCGAGTACAAGTGGGTATACAAGAGGAAAAGAGGAATGGATGGAAAGGTTGAAACCTTTAAAGCTAGATTGGTAGCTAAAGGTTATACACAAAAGGAAGGTATCGATTATGAAGAAACCTTCTCTCATGTGGCCATGCTTAAATCCATTAGGATACTCTTATCCATTACGGCATCTCTAGACCTAGAGATTTGGCAAATGGACGTCAAGACAGCTTTCCTTAATGGAAGTCTTGACAAAGGCATCTATCTGATGCAGCCAGAAGGATTCATTGAAAAGGGTCAAGAGGAAAGGGTATGCAAGTTGCAAAGATCCATATATGAATTGAAACAAGCATCCAAATCCTGGAACATAAGGTTCGATCAAGCCGTGAAAAGTTTTGGATTTATTCAAAACCTTGATGAACCTTGTGTATACAAAAGGATTAAAGGTGACAAGTTGGTTTTTCTAGTTCTTTACGTTGATGATATACAACTCATCGGAAACGATGTAGGTGTATTGACATCAATAAAAGAATGGTTAGCAAAACAATTTGATATGAAAGACTTATGAGAAACAAGTTATATTCTTGGTATCCAAGTCATAAGGGATAGAAAGAATAGAACGATTGCATTATCCCATGCTTCATACATAGATAAAATATTGTCTAGGTTTTCCATACAAGATTCCAAGAAAGGTATGTTACCTTTCAGACATGGAATCAAATTTTCTAGGGAACAAGTTTCTAAGAATGAGCATGAAGAGCAATTCAGGAGTAGGGTTCCATATGCATCGGCAATTGGAAGTCTCATGTATGCAATGCTCTGCACTAGACCAGATATTTATTTTGTTGTCGGCATAGTTAGCAGGTTTCAATCGAAACCTGGTCCTGATCACTGGACGACAGTCAAGCGTATTTTCAAGTATCTTAGGAGAACGAGAGATTATATACTTGTATACTCTGGAGGGGATTTAATTCCCGTTTGGTATACAGATTCTGATTTTCAGTCATATTCTGACTCTAGGAGATCAGCATCAGGATCTGTGTTTACTATTGGAGAAGGAGCAGTCATATGCAGGAGTATCAAGCAATCTTGTATTGCTGATTCCACTATCTATTTCTGATGCGAATAAGCAGATCACTATCTATTGTGACAATAGTGGAGCAGTGGCTAATTCGAGAGAACCAAGAAGTCATAAGAGAGGGAAAACACATTGAAAGAAAGTATCACCTTCAAAGGGAAATTGTGTATAGGGGTGATGTGACGATTACCAAGATTGAGTTAGCAAAAAATCTAACGAATCCCTTTACAAAGGCTCTTCCACAAAAGAGTTTTGATGGGCATCTAGAGAACATGAGGATGAGAGATATGACACATTGGCTATAGATTAAGTGGGAGATTGTTAGCATTATGCTCGATAGCAAGAGTATAATAACGTATTTGACAATCTTATCTTATTAATAAAGTGATTTCTATTTTAACAAATCTTATAGCATTTATAGTTTAATTATTATAATTGTCAAAAGTAAATAATCATAAGGTCAAAAGACTATGAGAAAATAAGAATTGTTCATACATCTAGATATGTATGAGATAGACACAATTCTTTAGTTAGTCTTGAATAATATTCACAACTTAAGATAAAAGGTTGGGCGCCTTTATCTTGTCGAAGTTGTAGATTCTTTTGCTAGCATTTGAGTGGGATCAAATGTTTTATGATGAGTCTAAAATCATCAAAGTGTGGTGTCTTTGGGCAAAAGAATCTAGTGCACTGGGTGCATTGAATAGGATCAAACTGAAATACTTTATCTAGAACCGTCAATAGATAAATTTTTTTCATTTGAAGACAAACAGAGAGTCTATCTCAATCCTGAGATAAATGATGGACTTATGGTTGCAAGTGTTATCATTTGAGTTATCAATGAGTACGATTATATAGCATAGTCTATCCTCGATAGTTTGGTGGTATTCATTTGTTAATCGATAGAGGACTTCATTTATAGATATGGACATCGTGGCTCCATTTATTAAATGAGTGTAGAATATCGTCATATGGATATTTTGAGGTATTGGATATTAAATCTTAACGTTAAGTTTTCAATAGTGTCTATTGAAATATGGCTTATGGACAAGTCAAAATATCTAAGTTCAAAATGTGGTCATATGAGTAAATATGGTAACTTGGAGAGCTATAGACGGTCTATGAGCTCTTGGCGATTACTGTATTCTTCACGAGGATACACTTTCTCCAATAAGGTTGTCTAGGGTATGAATGAGTAACATCAACTTAATCTATCATTATTTAGGAGTTCAATTTCAGTTCTTTAGTGGAATGAACTAAAATTAAATAGATCGAACCTAAGTGAATCATTTGTTTATTGTGATTGGGTTGTGTCTATTGGAGCTTAAATCTAGATAGCCCATTAAGATCCCCAATCCACACGAACTTGCATGGATCACTTTATATATTCTACCGGACCAATTTAGGCATCCATCTAGAATTATATTGAGGCATGTAGACTTGTTTCTTTTTGTAAGAATGGGTCTAGTTCACACGTGGACTTTTTATAAAGGTCTAATGGATTTAATAAAATAAGAAAATAATATATTGGCCCATATATGGTTTGGGCGGCAAGGCTATTTAGAATAGCTTAATTATATTATATTATTTAATTATTTAATTAAATAGAAATTAATTAATTTGTTGATTAATTAATTATTTAATTAAAAGTCAAAATCTTTTTCCTAGTAGGAGTTGGTCTCCTAAAATTATACTATTGTTGGTAGTATAATTAATATTAAAGACTATATTTGATTAGTAGATAAATAAAAGGAATTATTTATCTAATCAAATTAGGAAGTCTTTAATATGGTTACAATTACACTATTGAGTTGGATTAGGAGTCTTGGTTGAGGATAGAATTCCTTTTTGAAAAAGATTCTTAACCACCAAGTAAATCTACCTAAGGAAAGGATTCTTAACTACCAAGTAAATCCTTCTTAGGAAAGGATTTGTGATCCTAATCTATATCTTATGATATTCGGCCATCCCATGTATATATACAAAAGGATAGAATTCATTTTAGATAAGGATTTTTAACTACCAAATAAATCCACCTAAGGAAAGGATTATTGCCAACCAAGTAAATCTTTCTTAAGAGAGGATTTATGATCCTATATATATATGTGTGTGTGTGTGTGTGTGTGTGTGTGTGTGTGTGTGTGTGTGTGTGTGTGTGTGTGTGTGTGTGTGTGTGTGTGTGTGTGTGTGATTTTCGACCAGCCCTAAGCATTCTATGATGAAAATTTCGGCCATGCTAGGTAATTTTCTAGAAAGAATTTGGCCTAGCAAGAGAGAATTTTGAGGGAGAAAAATTTAGTTTTTGGTCTAGACAAAATTCAATTAACTCATAGATAAAGGGTGTAGAATTCGGCCAAGAAGAAACGAGAAACAGAGAATGTTTTTGTTTTTGATAGTACACTAGTATCCTTTACATCAAAAGGGTTTTATGTACAAAATCAAATCGGGTTCAGGTGAGTTTCAATCAATTAGATTGATAATTCACAAGTAACCGGACGTTCTTGGATTTTTCTCTTGGAGGATAATTGTAACTAACAAAGAAAAAGATTTTGTTTGTTTCCTTCCTCAGGTATACAATTAAAGAAAGGGAGCCCACACTCCTAGGTGATTCACGTTCGTGATTGGATTGGAAGATCTTACGGATTCAATTCGGCGCTTGTTCAATCGTCAAGAAAAAAAATAAAATAAAATAAAATGTATGATACTTTTTATATACATCAATTAATCTAGGGTTAAGGTTCTTGTTATTAAAAGGGAAATTTTTTATTTACAAACAAAACCCTAATTTTTCTTATTTTTCACGCTTCCGTTGCATTTTTGAACCTTTTTTTTTTCCTAAACTATACCCAACACATATGGTTGTTCGAACCGCTTATTTTCGGGGTGATTTCCTTCAATTTTTGATATGTTAAAAACATGTTTGACATTCCTCTTAACTTAGAGTGAACAAGTCAGGCGTGGTAGGAAGAAATAACAAAACCGAGGCAAACGCAACCTTTGGACGACCAACACGAAGTCACTTTATTGTCACTATCGCCTAGAATTTTTTGTTCCAAACTAGAGACAATATCGACATTGAGGCAACCCCATATGACGTCGCATTGTGGTCACTTTTACCTCAGATATGTATTCCCAAGACAGAGACGAAAGCGGCCACCAGGCAACCAGTTTGTAGTAAAATGAAGTGATCTGCATGTCGTGTTTTCCCTAATCTGTAAGTGAAACGTTAACTTTTAATTTGTAAAAAAAATACATATTATTAATTTAGTCATTATCATGTTTAAAATTTAACTTTTCCTCCAAATTGTTAAGGAAATATGTAGTATCAATAATTTCCATCTACTATTTTGGTTTATTTTGACAATGTTATCACCGGATGTCAATGAAGCGAAGAGAAGCCGATTTAGTCATTAATATGATTTTAAAAAGAAATCATTTCTTAATGTTGAGCGAGATAGTAATGCACTTTCTTTACATATAGGGTGGTGAAGGGTTTGAGTCCCATCATACTGATTTTACAAACATGTGTGTGGAGTTTTTGTAGGGAAAATCACACGCAACAAAAGTGTGAAAAATCAAAATTTAGAAAATTAGGGTTTGCATATAAATAAAAAATTTTCCTTTTAATATCAAGAACCTTAACCCTAGATTAATTGATGTATATAAAAGTGTCGTACCTTTTTTTTCGTGACGATTGAACAAGCGCCGAATTGAATCCGTAAGATCTTCCAATCCAATCACGAATGTGAATCACCTAGGAGTGTGGGCTACCTTTCTTTAATTGTATACCTGAGGATGGAAACAAACAAAATCTTTTTCTTTGTTAGTTACAATTATCCTTCAAGAGAAAAATCCAAGAATGTTTGGCCACTTGTGAATTATCAATCAAATTGATTGAAACTCGCGTGAACCCGATTTGATTTTGTACACAAAACCCTTTTGATGTAAAGGATACTAGTGTACTATCAAAAACAAAAACGTTCTCTTTTCCTCTTTTCTTCTTGGCCGAATTCTACACCCTTTATCTATGAGTTGATCAAATTTTGTCAAGAGCAAAAGTTAAATTTTTCTCCCTCAAAATTCTCTCTTGCTAGGCCAAATTCTCTCTTGAAAAATACCTAGCATTGCCGAAATTTTCTTCATAGAATGGTTGGGGCTGGCCGAAATTCACAAAGGGATATATATTGGATCATAAATCCTTTCCTAAAAAGGATTACTTGGTTGGCAAGAATCCTTTCCTTAGGTGGATTTACTTGGTTGTTAAGAGTCCTTCTCAAAGAAGAATTCTACCCTTAGGTAGATTTACTTGGTGACCAAGACTCCTAATCCAACTCATTAGTGTATTTGTAACCATATTAAAGACTTCCTAATTTGATTAGATAAATAATTCATTTTATTTATCTACTTATCAAATATAGTCTTTAATATTAATTATACTACCAATAATAGTATAATTTTAGGAGACCATCTTTTACTAGGAAAAAGAGATTTTGACTTTTAATTAAATAATTAATTAATCACCAAATTAATTAATTTCCGTTTAATAAAATAATAAAATAATATAATATAATTAAGCTATTCTAAACAGACTTGCCGCCCAAACCATATATATGAGCCAATATATTATTTTCTTATTTTATTAAATCCATTTGACCTTAATAAAAAAGTCCACATGTGAACTAGACCCATTCTTACAAAAATAAACATGTTCACATGCCTCAATACAATTCTAGATGGACCCCTAAATTGGTCCGGTAAAATATATATCAAGTGATCCATACAAGTTCGTGTGGATTGGGGATCTTGGTTGGCTATCTAGATTTAAGCTCCAATAGACACAATCCAATCACAATTAACAAATGATTTACTTATGTCCGATCTATTTAATTTTAGTTCATTTCACTAAAGAACTAAAATTGAACTCATAAATAAAGATATAATAAGTTGATGTTACTCATTCATACCCTAGGCAACCTTATTGGAGAAAGTGTATCCTCGTGAAGAATACCAGTAATCGCCAAGAGCTCATAGACCGCCTATAGCTCTCCAAGTTACCATATTTACTCATATGACCACATTTTGAACTTGGATATTTTGACTTGTCCAGAAGCCATGTTTCAATAGACACTATTGAAAACTTAACTTTAAGATTTAATATTCAATACCTCAAAACATCCATATGATAGTATTCTACTCTCATTTAATTAATGGAGCCACGATGTCCATATCTATAAATGAAGTCCTTTATCGATTAATAAATGAATACCACCAAACTATCGAGGATAGACTATGCTATATAATCGTACTAATTGATAGCTCAAATGATAACACTTGCAACCATAAGTCCATCATTTATCTCAGGATTGAGATAGACTCTCCGATTGTCTTCAAATGAAAACTCTTATCCATTGACGGTTCTAGATAAAGTATTTCATTCTGATCCTATTCAATGCACCCAGTGCACCAGATTATTTTTCCCAAAAACACCACACTTTGATGATTTTAGACTCATCATAACACATTTGATCCCACTCAAATGCTAGCAAAAGAATCTATAACTTTAACAAGATAAATGCGCCCAACCTTCTATCTTAAGTTGTGAATATTATTCAAGACTAACTAAAGAATTGTGTGTAGCTCATATATATCTAAATGTATGAACAATTATTCTTTTCTCATAGTCTTTTGACCTTATGATTATTTAATTTTGACAATTATATTAATTAAACTAAAAATACTATAAGATTTGTTAAACTAGAAATCACTTTATTAATATGAAAAGATTGTCAATTACATTATTACACTCTTGCTATCGAGCATAATCCCAACAATCTTCCACTTGCTCTATAGCAAATGTGTCATATCTCTCATCATCATGTTCTCTAGATGCCCTTCAAAACTCTTTTGTGAAAGAACCTTTGTAAAGGGATCCGCTAGATTATCAACTGACGGGATCTTGGTAATCATCACGTCACCTCTATGCACAATTTCCCTCAGAAGGTGATACTTTCTTTCAATTTGTTTCCCTTTCTTATGACTTCTTGGTTCTCTCGAATTAGCCGCTGCTCCACTATTGTCACAATAGATAGTGATTTGCTTATTTACATCAGAAACCACTTCCAAGTCAATCAAGAATTGGCGGAGCCAGACAACCTCTTTAGCAGCCTCGCATACGGCAACATACTTGGCTTCCATGGTGGAATCGGCAATCCAAGATTACTTGATACTCCTCCATATGACTGGCCCTCATTCAGTAGTAAACACAGATCCTGATGTTGATCTCATGGTGTCAGAATTTATCTGAAAATCAGAATCTGTATACCTAACGATGCATATAATCTATCGTTCTCCTAGGATACTTGAAAATATGCCTTAATGCCATCCAATGATCAGGACCAGGTCTCGATTGAAACCTGCTAACTATGCCCACAGTAAAACATATATATGGTTTATTGCAGAGCATTGCATACATGAGACTTTCAACTGTCGATGCATATTGAACCCTACTCATGAATTGCTGTTCATGCTCATTCTTAGGAACTTGTTCCTTAGAAAGTTTGATTCCATGTCTGAAAGGTAACATTCCTTTCTTGGAATCTTGCTTGGAAAACTTAGATAAGATTTTATCTATGTATGAAGCTTGGGATAATGCAATCGTTCTATTCTTTCTATCCCTTATGACTTGGATACCAAGAATATAACTTGTTTCTCTTAAGTCCTTCGTATCAAATTGTTTTGCTAACCATTCTTTTATTGATGTCAATACACCTACATCGTTTTCGATGAGTAGTATATCATCAACGTAAAAAACTAGGAAAACCAACTTGTCGCCTTTAATCCTTTTATATACACAAGGTTCGTCAAGGTTTTGAATAAATCCAAAACTTTTCACGGCTTGATCGAACCTTATGTTCTAGGATTTGGATGCTTGCTTTAATCCATATATGGATCTTTGCAACTTGCATACCCTTTCCTCTTGGCCTTTTTCAATGAATCCTTCTGGCTGCATCATGTAGATGCTTTCGTCAAAACTTCCATTAAGGAAAGCTATCTTGACGTCTATTTACCAAATCTCTAAGTCTAGAGATGCCGCAATGGATAAAAGTATCCTAATGGATTTAAGCATGGCCACAGAAGAGAACGTTTCTTCATAATCGATACCTTCCTTCTGTGTATAACCTTTAGCTACCAATCTAGCTTTAAAGGTTTTCACCTTTCCATCCGTTCCTCTTTTCTCTTGTATACCCACTTGCATCCGATGGGTTTTATCCCTTTAGGCAAGTATACAAGAGACCAGACTTTGTTTTTGAACATAGATTCAATTTCGGATTGCATTGCCTTTTGCCAATGGCGACAATCAACATCTTCCATTGCTTCCTTGTACGTATAAGGATCATCGTCGTCCAGAAGATGCTCTACAGATTTTTCTAGACCGATGTATCTCTCGGGTTGTCTAACAACCCTCCCATTACGATGAGGTATGGTAGATTGTTGATCGTGTGTTGGTACGGAACTTACAATTGGGCTTGGTTGTGAAACCTCTTGTGGAATTGTATCTCCTTAAAGCTCATTCAGGACAACTCTACTTTTAGGCATAAAATTATTCATATAGTTCTTTTCCAGAAATTTAGCATTTGTCGAAACAAATAATTTAAGATCTGAAGGACTATAAAAGTAATATCCCTTTGTTCCTTTTGGGTACCTTATAAATATGCATATTTTTGAACAGGACTCCATCTTTTCTGTCTTTCTTTTTAACACATGCGCAAGACATCCAAATATCCTTAAGAGTTATAAACTAGGCTTTCGTCCAATCCACAACTCATGCGGTGTTTTAGGAACCGACTTAGATGGTACATCGTTTAGAATGTACATTGTATTTTGTAAAGCATATCCCCAAAAAGTATTAGGGAGCGTTGAATAACTCAACATAGACCTAACCATATCCAAAAGAGTTATATTTCTCCTTTCTGCCACCCCATTTTGTTGAGGTGTGCCTGGTGCAGAAAACTGAGAGAAACTATCCCATTATCAATAAGATATTACTGAAACTCACCAGATAGATATTCTCTACCACGATCAGACCTCAAGATTTTTATGTGTTTCTCAAGCTGATTTTCAACCTCAGCTTTAAATGCTTTGAACATTTCAAAAGCATCCGACTTATGTCTAATGAGATACACATAACCAAATCTTGAGTGATCATCTGTGAAAGTGATGAAGTACTCATATCCACCTCTAGCTTGAATGCTCATAGGTCCACACACATCAGTGTGTATCAATCCTAAATATTCGGTGGCTCTTGTGCCTTTGGTCGTAAACGACCTTTTGGTCATTTTACCTTCCAAACAAGATTCACAAGTTGGTAGATCATCAACCTTTAAGTCACTTAGAGGTTCGTCACTTACCAATCTTTTAATCCTATTAAGGTTAATATGACCTAAGCGCAAATTTCATAGGTGGGTTTCATCTTTTGATAATTTAACTCTTTTAAGATTAGGTTCCGTTGATTCCGTGTCTAACAAGTGAGAGATATTTCTAGGCAAGTACAATAAACCGTTTTCCAATGTACATTTACAAACAAATTTGTTATTCTTATGAATAATAAAACTTTTATTAAAAGTAGTTGAATATCCAAATTTATTTAGACAATAGACCGAAATTAAATTCCTCTTGAATTGTGGTACATAATAAAAATTTATTAAAACTAAATGCCTATAAGAATCTAAATTGATTCTAATATCTCTCACTACATTAGTATACACCAATGCTCCATTGCCTTAATGCAAGTTGAATTAATTCTTTTTCAGTCTTTTCCTTTCCCGAAACCCCTTCTAGTTAGGCCCAAGTTGCTTTTTCTTCTGTTGTTACTTGATTTTATGACAGGTCTTAACAGTAGCAACTTTACCAATCATATGAATCTCTTGATCCTTGCCTTTCACAAGAATCGTTTTGGTGCTTTGAACATCTTACATCAGAACTTGCAAGGTGTATTCCTTATTGTTCAAGGTGTAGTACAACTTTGAACAAACCAAAGGAATTCGATAGTGAGTTGACAATCATGTTAAGTTTTTGTCTCACCATCTATCTCACCACCATTCAGTTCAGCAATGTTGAGATGTGCTATGACTTTTATCATGCGATCTTTCAAAATCTGCTCAGGTTTCATCCTAAGATTCATAAAATCAGTCACTTCCTCTCTCTTAGTTGTCCTAAACCTCATAGTAAACGTCTCCTCTAGAGACATCATTATATCGACGGCAGTCTCCATTCCTTCATGTTCATGTTGCAACACGTCGGAGATGGTGACCATAATGTAACATTTAGCCATCTCATCAGAAGACTCCCGCTACTGATACTCATCTCTTAGCTCCTAAGTAAATTCATTAGTAGGAGTAGGTGGTTTAGGAGTAGACAGAATGATCTTATGGTTTTTCAACTTACAAAAACAACCCAATTTTCATTTTCCATGTGACATAATTATCATCAGTTAAAGTATTATTTTTTAGGATGTTGATTAGGGATGGGGTCATGATTTCTTTATATTAAAAAAAACTATATAAGTAAATAATCATGATAAAGCACTTTCGAATATTTATCTTGAATTAAATAAAATAATTCAATCGTAAAAATTCAACGGTGATCCAACACCCATAAATGTCAAGCCTCCTTTGGGAGTTCGCAACATTTACTAGTTGGACTAGGTCCCACCTAATTGATAACATAACAACCAACGTTTTCAATTTTAGCCATGTAATTTTTATTAACAAGAACTCTTGGGAGGATATTAATAAAATTACATTGAGTGTAATACCAAGTTATCGACCTTCAATATAATCCCTCACGAATATCCCTTCTTTGGGAGTAGATATCGTTTGGACTAATTGTCTAGTCTATCCTTGTAAGGA
The DNA here is from genome assembly GCA_032871835.1 of Dipteronia dyeriana. Classification (NCBI taxonomy): domain Eukaryota; kingdom Viridiplantae; phylum Streptophyta; class Magnoliopsida; order Sapindales; family Sapindaceae; genus Dipteronia; species Dipteronia dyeriana. Next base: position 91,103,989 of record CM065297.1, on the reverse strand, counting down.
AGTATCTTACTAAATTCCATTCATGAATACCCCTTGGGGGGTTATTCACAAAATATAAAGCTCAACTAAACTTGGAGGTTGTAGGTGTTCCAAAACACCTTCTCCCACTCAATTGTTTAAGGTGTTTGATTGAATTCCAAAAAATTATTTACCAAGTTATCTGGATGCCAATTTAGATACTTAAACCATTCAATGCATGTTCATACCAAAAGAGATATATGAGTGGCAATCCTATTCTATATGACATGTTATCAAACAATGACAAACATTGCAATATTTACAACAAATATAAATAGCTTCAATTTTGGTCCATCCTAGAAAAGCAAGTAAATTACATGTCATGGAATTCAAAAAACTCCTTTCTTGGTGAACCAGTCTTCACGCGACCTTCGTCGTCCGGACTCTCTCGGCTACCTCCCATGGGCATGCGCACCTTTGGCCCTTACCCATGGGCGTGCGCATGCCACAAACCCATAAAGAGCTGCCATGCACAGCCCATGGCTTCATAGGGCTGCTGTGCGCAGCCCATGCCACAACAAACGTGGCTGCGTGCTCTTCACATGCACGTTCGTTGTTACGACTCGCACGGTCCCAAACTTGTTCTGGTTGCTCTTAATTTTTCAAACATTCGAGTCTTCGAAACTTGAGTGTATTACAGAAGAATTATAAATAAAAATACTGCAGTTTTTTTTCATTATTACAACAGTAAAATAAAAAAAAACTTAGCAACTACCAAGAAGGAAATTATGGCGATAATAGACCACCCTTCTTGTTACAATCCCAAAATAAAAATACATTGAAATTCTATGACCAAAACTGGGCAATAACAAACCACAAATAAAACATATATATATATATATATATATATATATATCCATACATTACAATGTAAATATATATACGAATACCTAGAGTGCCATCTCTTTCTAAAACATGCATATATACAAAAAAGAAAAAGATTCACGAACACATACATCAATTAATCAAGGGTACAACCAGGCTCTGATACCAATTGTAGGGAAAAAATCATGCGCAGCGGAAGCGTGAGAAAATTTAATAAAATTAGGGTTTGAGTATAAATAAAATTGTTCCTTTTTAATAACAAGAACCTTAACCCTAGATTAATTGATGTATATAAAAGTGTCGTACCTTATTTTTTTGTGATGATTGAACAAGTACCGAATTGAATCCGCAAGATCTTCCAATCCAATCACGAACGTGAATCACCTAGGAGTGTGGGCTTCCTTTCTTTAATTGTATACCTGAGGTTGGAAACAAACAAAATCTTTTTCTTTGTTAGTTACAATTATCCTCCAAGAAAAAAATCCAAGAATGTCTGGTCACTTGTGAATTATCAATCAAATTGATTGAAACTTGCGTGAACCCGATTTAATTTTGTACACAAAACCCATTTGATGTAAATGGTGATAGTGTACTATCAAAAACAAAAACGTTCTCTTTTTCTCTTTTCTCCTTGGCCGAATTCTACACCATTTATCTAAGAGTTGATCGAATTTTGTTTAGAGCAAAAAATAAATTTTTCTCCCTCAAAATTCTCTCTTACCAGGCCAAATTCTCTATTGAAAATTACATAGAATGGCCGAAATTTTCTTCAAAGAATGCTTAGGGCTGGCCGAAATTCACAAGGGGATATATATAGGATCATAAATTCTTTCCTAAGAAGGATTTACTTGGTTGGCAATAATCCTTTCCTTAGGTGGATTTACTTGGTTGTTAAGAGTCCTTCTCAAAGAAGAATTCTACCCTTAGGTAGATTTACTTGGTGACCAAGACTCCTAATCCAACTCATTAGTGTATTTGTAACCATATTAAAGACTTCCTAATTTGATTAGATAAATAATTCTTTTATTTATCTACTTATCAAATATAGTCTTTAACATTAATTATACTACTAACAATAGTATAATTTTAGGAGACCATCTCCTACTAGGAAAAAAATTTTGACTTTTTATTAAATAATTAATTAATCACCAAATATATTAAATTCCACTTAATTAAATAATAAAATAATATAATATAATTAAGTTATTCTAAACAGCCTTGCCGCCCAAACCATATATATGGATTTTCTTATTTTATTAAATCCATTTGACCGTAATAAAAAAGTCAACATGTGAACTAGACCCATTTTTACAAAAATAAACATGCTCACATGCCTCAATACATTTCTAGATGGACCTCTAAATTGGTCCGGTAGAATATATCAAGTGATCCATACAAGTTCGTGTGGATTGGGGATCTTGGCGGACTATCTAGATTTAAGCTCCAATAGACACAACCTAATCACAATGAACAAATGATTTACTTAGTTCCAATCTATTTAATTTTAGTTCATTCCACTAAAGAACTAAAATTGAACTCTTAAATAAAGATAGAATAAGTTGATGTTACTCAATCATACCCTAGACAACCTTATTAGAGAAAGTGTATCCACGTGAAGAATACCAGTAATCCCCAAAAGTTCATAGGCCGCCTATAGCTCTCCAAGTTACCATATTTACTCCTATGACCACATTTTGAACTTGGATATTTTGACTTGTCCAGAAGCCATGTTTCAATATACACTATTGAAAGCTTAACATTAGGATTTAATATCTAATACCTCAAAATATCCATATGATGGTATTCTACTCTCATTTAATTAATGGAGCCGCGATGTCCATATCTATAAATGAAGTCCTCTATCGATTAACAAATGAATACCACCAAACTATCGAGGATAGACTATGCTATATAATCGTACTCATTGATAGCTCAAATGATAACACTTGCAACCATAAGTCCATCATTTATCTCTGGATTGAGATAAACTCTCCAATTATCTTCAAATGAAAACTTTTATTCATTAACGGTTCTAGATAAAGTGTTTTATTGTGATCCTATTCAATGCACCCAGTGCAATAGATTCTTTTGTCCAAAGACACCACACTTTGATGATTTTAGACTCATTATAACACATTTGATCTCACTCAAATGCTAGCAAAAGAATCTACAACTTTAACAAGATAAAGGCGCCCAACCTTTATCTTATGTTGTGAAAATTATTCAAGACTAACTAAAGAATTGTGTCTACCTCATACATATCTAAATGTATGAACAATTCTTCTTTTCTCATAGTCTTTTGACCTTATGATTATTTAATTTTGACGATTATAATAATTAAACTAAAAATGCTATAAGATTTGTTAAACTAGAAATCACTTTATTAATATGAAAAGATTGTCAATTACATTATTACACTCTTGCTATCGAGGATAATCCCAACAGTTTTCTCCCGATTTTTTAGCGTATTTATCCGAACCATACTTGTTTTGTTTGATCTTGACAAGTCTTGACAATCCTATTGTAATAGTTGTAACTTATAATATATTTTAAAAAAAAAAATCAAAATGAATAACTTATAAAAATTATATAGTTAAAAAAAAAATCAAAACTTGTAGAATGATTAATGATGTCAAATAAATTGTTTAACCTTTATATTTGTTTATATTCAAATAATATATTTGATTGAGAAATATATATTTAACAATGTAAATTTCTCTTATGAATTTAGTAACCATTTTACAATTTCTGAAATTTTGACTTGTAACCACTCACGGCTCTAGTAATCACCCTCATGGATTTGGTAACAATTTGTATGGCATTAGTAACCATTTTTCAATTTTTAAAATTTTGACATGTAACATTTTATCGACTATGGTAACAACCTTCATGGCTCCAGTAACAATTTTTACGGTTTTGGTAACCATTTTACAGTTTTTGAAATTTTGACATGTAACCATTTTTATTGATTTGATAACCACATTCATGGCTCATTAACCATTCTTATAACTTTGGTAACATTTTTTTTATTTTTGAAATTTTCACTTGTAACAATTCATAAAAATACTTGACTTATAAACTTATTACAAATAGTATGTTTAATAAATTAATAGAAAATTTATTAAATATTTAATAATATATATCAATAATTAAATTGCAAAATATAAATACACAATAGTAATTTACTCATTATCATGTTAAAAAGTTTTGATTTTCCCCAAAATTGTTAACCAAATATTTAGTATCAATAATTTTGACCTACTATTTTGGTTTACTTGAACAGTACTGTTATTACCGGATGTTACTGAAGCGAAGGGATGCCGAATTAGTCAATATGATTTAAGAAAGAAATACCTTGGTCTCCTGACTGTGTGGATTGCCATCCTCCATCTCCTTAAGTGTGTGAGTTTCCTTTATATGTGTGAATTTCCTTTCACTTCCTTTGTCTCGTAGGTCTATTTATAATGTTGCATAAAGTATATTACCCTCGTAAGTCTATTTATAATGTTGTGTAAAGTATATTACGGAGATTGTTGTTCCTAAAGCTTTTATTTTGCTAGAAGAGGTTAACCCTCTATTGTTATTTTTTTAGCTCTAACTGATTAACAGTATATTATAGTTTGATTTTCTTATGAATCTTTTATCTTAAAAAAGAAGAAATAACGAATTAATGAATACATACTTACATGATAATACATTTCAGAAAATTTATTTTTAAAAAAATTATAACGTTGTCTCTATGTAAATTATTGTTACTTGTATTGATTTGACTAATAGGAACAGTTTAACGAAATTCTCTATAGCAATTGAAACAAATAACCAATATACATCGAAATCTGGCAACAACAACAATTGATTCAATGTTTTTCACTTTGACTAATCTTAACTTTGAAGATGAATGCCACTTCAGAGAATTGCCAGGCAGGCAACTGTGAGAACACTCATCACTGATGTTCTGTCTCCTCATCTTTCTAACCTCATACACTATCGCTTCGGTTCCAATTTCAGTCCCAAAATGATTGCTGCTTTTGCATGCTCCGAAGGCGTCCAATTGAGGCTCTGGCACTGTAATTACACAAATGTACAGACCAAAATTCAGTATATTTCGATAACATATATTAATTGATTATTGAACCAATTTTGAGATTCAGGAATTCCACAGAACACCACTGTTCTATGAAAAAATGCTTGGATAAACTTGACTGCTTCTGAAAGTCGTTAAAATATGATGTTAATTAACAATAAATAATATAAAACCATACAAGACTTGAAAAAATAAAACATTCTACCAAATCTAGACATGATTGTTAGTACCTTAAAAAGTGTGCCAAAAAAAGACAATAGGAAATTATTTATCTCTGATGAAATTTTAATAAAAAGAACAATGATTCACTTGACCATTTTATTATAATATTCAAACTTCAGCTAATTCAAAACTACCCCTGCTTACTACCTGAGAATAGGTCAAAAGGCTAACACTTTGTACCATTTTCTGAATGGTGCATAATTTAGTCAGATATAAATATTAAGTCAGTAATTGGGAAGAATTAAAACTTCCACTTCAAGAAAAATATTTAAAATAAAAGAAAAATATCCTATAAGATGATGCACACAAAAATTTAATCCAACTAGGGTTGATAAGGTTATGAGGCAAATCACTCAAATTCCAAGAAGAAACTACTTACAAGCTGAAAATCTCAATAAATACTTGAAGGTGGCATATTCACTAATAGAGTGCTAGTCTAGACTGAAAATTCCCTAGTCTTTATAGTGCAAATATACCTAGGGGATGAATAGGTATAGGCTCAAATTTTAAACTTCTTTAAAACACAAGAAATTTTAATTCACACTTAGAGTAATTTTCAGTATGATCACTTTAACAATATGATATGAATGACAATATAGCAAATGTTAAAGCAATCTAAATCAACTAAGCAAAGGAATTAAAATGCTAAAAATCAACACAAGATATTTACGTGGTAAAACCTACAAAGAGAAAACATCCATGGGTTGATACCACAACCACCGACAAACTATAATCCAAAACTATAATCCATTATGTCGAATAAGAGTTACACACTCAAGCAATCAACATGAAATGCACTCCAAGCTATCACTCCTACTCTACCCTTGGGCCTAGTGAATTACTTGCATACTTCCTATCCAAGATGTGACAAATACACCTTTATGAAGCAACTTCATATCCATGGCACCCTTGCCTCTAGGAAGATTCCTTGGTTGCCTATCCGGATCCATCGATCCTAGACAAGTCTCCTTGCTTGGCAATTTGGACCACATGTCCTAGCCAAGACTCTTTGCTCAAGTTAAAGCTTCACTCACTCTAACAAGAGACTTCAACCTTCTAAAGGCAATGATCCAAGTGATGTGCACACATGCAATCATGATGCAACCTATTGGGGTTTATGCCCTAATGATATAATTTGTAAAAGGATTTACGAAATAAATAAAAGGAAAAGTTCAATTCATTCATGGTGTGTTGTTTATTTTATAACTTGTGCATTTTAACATCCTGGATTGCCGAATGTAATCTCAAACTATGTAAATGAGTGTCATATACTGATGGATACAGTAAGAGACGTGCAATATAAAGAGTCGATATATAGCAAATAAAGCTGGATACTTTATTTGTGGTTAATCTATAGCTGCGATCCATTCCGTAATGTACGGTGACTCCATCTTGAATCATTCATATGAGATATGAGAATGGAGGCACTTTATATGATGTGATTATATAGGACTGGGCCATGATCTATATGAATCTCTTACCAATATCCGTTTACTAATAAGATTCATATATATCAACTAATTATGACTGTATGTGGATGATCTTAATCCTGAGTGTCTTATCGACTCCTTCAGGTTAGATCGTGGTCTTTGATATACCATGGGTAAGGTCAGATGCCTTTCCTGATCAATATACTCCGTATGTTAGGATTACGGTTTGGCTTGTGGCTAAAAAGGTTTGTACACAATAGTGGAATCTACTCTTTTTTACAAGAAGTGGATGGTAGTTCCCTTAAGGGTTAATTCAAGGCTTGGAAAATATGAGCATTCTCCTAATTCTGTGAGGAAATAGAATTTATTGTCCATTAGAGAATCAACGGTACTTAAAGGATATAAGTAATTGAGGGGTATAACGGATATTATGACCCAACTCTAATTATGAACTAATGTGGAGGATCACACCATAAGTAATAAATGTATCGATGGACACCGAATTGTATCGATTTGTGTAAAAGCGTCTGCAGTTGAGAGAGTGCAGCTTCGGGTTTTTAGTGGAATAACACCGGAGTTAATAATCAAGGAATATTAATTAACTAGTTTAATTAATGATTCCGAGGATTATTGGAGCTCAAAATATTGTGGGTCCATTAAATCCCTTTGCTAGTCCGATCGATTTAGGTAATAAGGGTCACAGTAAACTAATTGGATTGTCCAATTAATTGTGTTACGAAAATGACACGTATTTATTCGGGATTTAATTGAATAATGAGATTATTTGATTAATGAATAATAGTGTTTAAATAAATTAAATAATAGGATTATTTAATTATGTTATTAATAACTAAATGTAGGGTGTTTGTTGATATTAGTTTTAAATAAAATAAGATAATTTGATTATTTTATTTTATTAAATTTTAATTTTAATTTTTTAAATTTGAATAGTTTAAATTTAAAATAGATGGTATCTTTTAATAAAATTAAAATAAAAAATTTGTTTTAAATAAAAAGATATCATGAGGTTCTTAAAAGAGGAAATATATATTCTTTGAAAACCGATCAAAACAATATATCAATTAAAAGGAATATATATATATATATATATATAAGAAAAGATCAACTATTTTTTAAGATATCAATGCATACACGCATCAGCAAATTGGATTTGCATAAGTCATATACGCATATTGTTTTATTAACAAAAGGCAATAAAGTTGAAATATATATATTCGAGATATATATATATATATATATATATATATATATATATATATATATATATATATATATTCTCGATAAATTTTTTTTGTAAGGTGTGTCTTGAAATGCGAATAAAAAAAAGAGAAAAATATATTATTAATATATTTTTTTAACTAGAAATGTTATAGTTGGTTTTGACTTTGAAGAAAGAGTTTCTTCATTTGTTAAGAAAAGATCAACTATTTTTTAAGATATCAATGCATACACGCATCAGCAAATTGGATTTGCATAAGTCATATACGCATATTGTTTTATTAACAAAAGGCAATAAAGTTGAAATATATATATTCGAGATATATATATATATACATATATATATATATATATATATATATATATTCTCGATAAATTTTTTTTGTAAGGTGTGTGTCTTGAAATGCGAATAAAAAAAAGAGAAAAATATATTATTAATATATTTTTTTAACTAGAAATGTTATAGTTGGTTTTGACTTTGAAGAAAGAGTTTCTTCATTTGTTTTTCTCCACATCCTCCATTTAAATTTCTAAGACCGTGACATACCCACACGTAGTCAGCAGTTCCAAGATATAGTGAGGAAGATCAAGTGGTTCTGACAGGAGCATATCGTAAAGTGAAAGAGCCTCCAAACGTTAGTAAGATTTTCTTCTTCTGAATATATTGATAACAATTTCCTGTATATATAGGTATATTTTATTATTGTAATAATTTTATATGTATAAGTTTCGAAACATAATTACGATCCCAATTTTACTGGTCCTAGATAGTTTACGATCTTTAATAAAAAAATTAAAAATTAAAAACTAATTTTCTTTGCGTTACTAGTGAGCGGGATTCCAACAATTGGTATCAGAGCCACTTATTTTTTTCAGAACAGGAAATTGACTGTATGATGTTTTTGTATATATATTTTTTTTAAATTTACGAAAACATGATTGATTGTTAATTATATGATACTGTCGATTTAGAGTTTATGGGTTGTATATATTTTATATCTTATTATTATTTTTACTGTTATTGTATTGTAAAAAAAATTGTGACCTATATTGAAGACCTGTAAAAATCACGAAGAAGGATTTATAAGATGAATCGAAGTGGCCTGATGAGACTATAAGACTTGAAAATTACAAGAAGACCAATGAATGCCTTGGGGGTATTTTTATAATTCTAGATTCAATTTTTTTTAGGTTAAATAATCCACAATACTTAGTCAATTCATGTATGCTTTATATTATGTGATGATAAAAGTATTGTTATATATATGTATGTCATTTAGATTAGATGTGCCTAGACAAATATATTTGATACGTCATACATGTATCATCGCCTATTTTTTTTTGTATTTTTTTAATGTGATTAAAATGGGTAAATATATAATTGACTATGAAAATGAGATTAGTTTTTTTTTATGGTTAAAAAAACTTGGTAATTCTCATTAAATATTAATCTAGTTATTAAAGTGTTTAATAAGTTAGATTAATAGGGTCATTTGTTGTAATTATGATTAATATAATTAATTACCTAATAATAAATTAATCGAATAAAGTGTAAGAGTTTTAATAGTTGAAACTTTGTAAACACTAACATACTAATCTGACCTTAGTAAATAGTTTACAATGTTTAGATTATTCACTAATAGATTAGACTTTTAATTGATAAAAATCATTAATAATTTATTAGTTAATTAGAACTTGTTTCTAATTATGAATTAGCCAATGCACTAGATAACTTGATTAAAGTTAGCTGTTTGATCATGTTGAGTCTAGGTGCATTAATGGATAATAGAAAACCCTAATTTTAAAATAGTGAGTGGGAGAAGGGTATATGACATATATATCTCGTAGTCTCCATCATTAGTTCAACACCGTGAGATCGGAGTGGGGTCTCGTGACAGCTTTGCTTATGTCCTCCCTAAGGAGGGTTTCAACAAAGGTCAATATCAAGGTTGACTTCCTAACGGATAGGATTCTGAGGGTATTTCGGAATTGACCGAACCTAAGGCGGCAATTCTCGAGTTACCTCGTGAGATCTGAAATGGTGGGTTACACTTATGAAGGTTTTGATTAAGTTTTGTTAATTAAAACCTGACTTAATGAACGATGATTGAATGATATGGAATAAGAGTTATTCTAGAATATCATGTGATTGAGAATGTTTCGGTCCAACATGCAAAGACTTGACCGACCCTAAGGCGGCACTTCTTTGTGGTATGTTGGATTGTTGTGGTATAGTAACCGGTTTTAGGGTGGTTCTAGTTCGTTAAACATGTTCATGCATCATTTTTAAATTTATACCAAAGCACTCGCATTTATTTTAAATAAATGAGTGAATGAATGTTTTATTTATTTTAGCAATTATGTCTTCTTTATCACTAAAATTTCTCGCAAAGGATAAATTAACTGGTAAAAACTACACTAAGTGGAAACTAAACATTAATGCAATATTGGTCACCAAAGACCTCAAGTTTGTGCTTATAGAGGAATATCCTCCAGTGTCTGCTGCCAATGCCACACGAATTGTTCGTGAGGCATACCAGCGATGGGTCGCATCTGATGAGTTGCTCAATGAGATAGCTACTTTTGAGGCCTTGACTAAGGACAGCAAGGGTAAGAACGGTGAGGTAAATGTTGTTGAACCATCTTTCTCTAATAGTAAGAAGAGGAAGAGGACTGCTGGGAAGGTGAAAGGTGAGCCCAAACCCAAGAAAGCCTAAAGTAAGAAGAAGTCTAAGAAAGGTAAATATGATTTACTTGTTCTTGAGTCGTGTTTAGTGGAAGATGATTCTTCACCCTGGATAGTTGATTTGGGGGTCACTAACCATGTTAGTTCTTCTTTGCGGTGGACTTCTCAAAGTGTGTGGGGTCAAGAGATGTCATGTTGGCATGAATAGTGGGGTAATCAGATTACGTTTTTGTAATAATTATATATTTTTGGACAATGTATTTTATATTTCTAGATTTACACGGAATTTGACTTCCGTTTCCAAGTTGTTAGAACAAAAATATTTTGTTTCTTTTAATAATAAATATGTTATTATTGGAAACAATGACATGAATATTTGTTCAGAAATTACTGAAAACAATTTGTATGTTGTATGTGTTATGACCGTTAATACATACTACACTGCTCAACACTGAAATGTTTAAGGTTGAAAAACCAAAAACTAAATGACTTAAAATTTCTTCTGATAAGGCTTGGCCATATAAACCTTGACCGGATAGACAAACTAGTAAAAAATGGACATTTAAGTGAGTTAAAGGTTGGCACCTTACCTGTCTGCGAATCTTGTCTGAAAGGTAAGATGACTAAGAGACCTTTTACTGGAAAAGGGCTTAAAGCTAAAAAACCGCTAGAGCTTATACATACAGATGTCTACGAACCGATGAATGTTAAAGCTAATGGTGGTTATGAGTATTATATCACCTTTATAGATGACTACTCAAGATACGGATAAACTTACCTAATGCAATGAAAGTCGGAAACATTTGAAAAATTCAAAGAATTCTGAGCTGAAGTTAGAATCAAATAGGTAAGACTATAAAGTCACTACGATCAGATCGTGGAGGTGAGTTCCTTGACCAAGAGTTTACAGACTTCATGGTCGAGAATGGGATAGTTTCCCAACTCACAGCTTCTGGTACACCTCAGTAAAATGGTGTAGTAGAGAGGAGAAATAGAACCCTAATGGAAATGGTGAGATCTATGATTAGTTTCTCATCAATACCAAATTCCTTTTGAGGATATGTGTTACAAATAGCGGTATACATTTTGAATATAGTGTCATCCAAATCTATTCCTAAGACTCCCCTAGAGTTGTTGAATGGTCGTAATGCTAGTTTGCGATATTTCCGCATATGGAGGTGTCCATCACACGTGTTTAAGAACAGAAGTGGAAAGCTAGACTCTAAGTCTGTGGTCTGCCTATTTATAGGATACTCCAAGGAGACTAAAGGTAGACACTTCTATAGTCCAATGATAACAAAGTATTTGTATCGAAAAATGAAACGTTTCTAGAGGAAAATTATACTAGTGACCATAAACCTCGTTCTAAGATTTTATTGAATGAGTTAGGGCCTGGTGAGACTAGTGCTTCATCAACAAGAGTTATTGATCCACAAACATCTGAGAGTCAGTTGGTTTCTGATTAGGATACACTACCTGCTAAACGTAGTTAGAGGGTTGTAAGACAACCTGAATGCTATTTAGGTATAGATGAGGGATAAGGTGTTGTCTCTGCTGATTTATTGACATTTAAAAATACAATGGAAGATTCTGATAAGGAGGAAAAACTTGAATCCATGAATTTTGAGATGAAGTCTATGTACTCTAACTCAGTCTGGGATCTTGTAGACTTACCAGATGGGGTAAAACCCATGGAGTGTAAGTGGATCTACAAGAGAAAAAGAGGAGTAAACGAAAAAGTAGAGACCTTCAAGGCAATGCTAGTGGTCAAGGGTTATACCAAGAAAAAGAGGGTCGATTATAAAGAGACATTCTCGCCAGTAGCCATGTTTAAGTCTATTAGGATTCTCTTATCCATTGCTGCCTATTTCAATTATGAAATTTGGCATATGGATGTCAAAACTGCATTCTTGAATGACAATCTTGACGAAATCATCTATATAATGGAACCAGAGGGATTCGTGTCCCCAGATCAAGAACAAAAGGTTTGCAAGTAGCAAAGGTCCGTCTATGGACTTAAGCAAGCATCTAAATCTTGGAACATAAGGTTTGATGAAATGATCAAAACCTATGGCTTCGAGCAGAACGTCGACGAGTCTTGTGTCTACAACCAAATCATTGACAAGAAAACAGTTGTTTGGTCATATACGTAGATGATATCCTACTCATTGGAAATGATGTAGGAGTGTTGTCTGATGTAAAGGGCTGGCTGGCTAGCTAGCCAATTCTAAATGAAAGATTTAGGAGATGCTAGTTATGTTCTAGGGATCCAACTTATAAGGGATCGTAAGAAAAAACTCATAGCACTATCTCAGACATCATATATCGATAAAATTCTTGTATGATTTTCGATGTAAAACTCTAAGAAAGGTAATCTACATTCTAGGCATAACGTTCACTTGTCTAAGGAACAGTGTCCTAAGACACCTCAAGAAGTTGAGGATATGAGACGTGTACCTTATACATCGGCAGTAGGTAGTCTCACGTATGTATCTGATATGCAGTGAGAGTAGTCGATAGATACCAGTTCAACTCAGGATTGGATCATTGGGTTGCAGTCAAGACTATTCTCAAGTATCTTTGGAGAACGAGAAACTATATACCAATGTATTCTGGACATGATTTGATCCAGTTAGGATACACAGATTCTGATTTTCAGTAAGACAGATTCTAGAAAATCTACGTCTGGATCGGTATTCACCCTATGTGGCGAGCAATTATGTAGAGATGTGTTAAGCAATCTTGCATTGCTGACTCCAATATGGAAACCGAATATGTAGCCGCTTGTGAAGCTGCTAAAGAGGCTGTTTGGCTTCATACATTCTTGAGTGATCTAGAAGTTGTTCCGGATCTAGATAAGGCCATCACACTTAAATGTGATAATAGTGGTTATGTGGCTAATTTCAAAGAACCAAGAAGCCACAAGAGAGGGAAGCATATAGAGAGAAAGTATCATCTCATTAGAGAGATATTACAGAGAGGAGATGTGATCATCACCAAGATAGCATCACAAGAAAATCATGTTGATCCATTTACAATGACCTTACAGGTTAAAGTGTTTTCGGGTCACCTAGATGGTCTAGAGTTATAACACATGCCTCACATGCTTTAATTCAAGTGGGAGATTGTTAGGGTTTATGCCCTAAAGATGTAATCTGTAAATGGATTTATGAAATAAATAAAAGGAAAGTTCAATTCATTTTTGTTGTGATGTTTATTTTATAACTTCTGCATATTAACATCCTGGATTGCCGAATATAATCTCGAACTGTATATATGAGTGTCATATACGGATGGATACAGTAAGAGACGTGCAATCTAAAGAGTCAATAGATAGCAAATAAAGCTGGATACTTTATTTATGGTTAATCTATAGTTGCAGTCCATTCCATAATGTACGGTGATTCTATCTTGAATCATTCATATGAGATATGGGAATGAAGGCACCTTGTATGATGTGATCATTTAGGAATGGGTCACGATCTATATGAATCTGTCACCAAGATCCGTTTATGGATGAGATTCATATATATCAACTAATGATGACTATATGTAAGTGATCTTAATCCTGAGTGTCTTATCGACTCCTTCAGGTTAGATCGTGATCTTCGATATACCATGGGTGAGGTCAGGTGCATTTCCTGATCAATATACTCCATATGTTGGGATTATGGTTTGGCTTGGGGCTGGGAAGGTTTGTACACAATAGTTGAATCCATTCATTCTTGCGAGAAGTAGGTGGTAGTTCCCTTAAGGATTGATTCGGGGCTTGGATAATATGAGCGCTTTCCGAATTCCGTGAGGAAATATGATTTATTGTCCATTATAGAATCAACGATCCTTAAAAGATATAAGTAATTGAGGGGTATAAAGGACATTATGACCCAACAATTATTATAAACTAATGTGGAGGATCACATCATAAGTAATAACTATATCGATGGACACCGAATTGTATCAGTCTGCGTAAAAGCGCCTACATTTGAGAGAGTGCAACTTTGGGTTTTTAGTGGAATAACACCGGAGTTAATAATCAAGGAATATTAATTAAACAGTTTAATTAATGATACCGAGGATTATTGGAGCTCAAAATACTATGGGTCCATTAGGTCCTCTTGCTAGTCAGATCGATTTAGGTAATAATGGTCACGATAAATTAATTAGATTGTCCAATTAATTGTGTTACGAAAATGACACGTATTTATTTGGGATTTAATTGAATAATGAGATTGTTTGATTAATGAATAATGGTGTTTAAATAAATTAAATAATAGGATTATTTAATTATGTTATTAATTACTAAATGGAGGGTGTTTGTTGATATTTGTTTGAATAAAATAAGATAATTTGATTATTTTATTTTATTAACTTAAATATTCAATTTTTGAATTTGAACAGTTTATATTCAAAATAGATGATATCTTTTAATAAAAATAAAATAAAGATTTTGTTTTGAATAAAAAGATATCATGAGGTTTTTAAAAGAGGAAACATATATTTGATATATATATTCCATGAAAAACGATCAAAACAAGATATCAATTAAAAGGAAATGAATATATATATATATATATATATATATATATATATATATATATATTAAAGAAAAAGAAAAGGTCAACTATTTTTTAAGATATCAATGCATACACACATCAACAAATTGGATTTGCATAAATCGTATACGTATATTGTTTTGTGTGAAAGTGTGTCATATAAAAGTGAAAGACAAAAACACTTTTTTTTTTGGTAAGGTGTGTGTCGTGCAATGTGAATAAAAAAATGAGAAAAATATAAGAAAGAGTTTCTTCATTCATTTTTCTCCACATCCTTCATTTAAGTTCCTGACACCGTGACGCGTCCATACACAGTTACCAGTTTCGAGATATATCGATGAAGATCAAGTGGTTCTGATAGGAGCATATCGTAAAGTGAAGGAGCCTGCAAACGTTGGTAAGATTTTCTTCTTCTGATTATGTTGATAACAATTTCCTATATATATATATATACATATATTTTATTATTGTAATAATTTTATATGTATAAGTTTCAAAAAATAATTATGATCCCAAGTTCACTGGTCCCAGGTCGTTTACGATCTTTATTAAAAAATTTAAAAACTGATTTCCATTGCGTTACTAGTAAACGGGGTTCCAACACAACCATGGGGGCCTTTCCTAGACGATGTACTAGGAGCCCTGTAAGGGAACGATCGGATTGAATCTGAGAAGGCAAGGGTCAAGTTGAAGGCATTGCTGCATCGACGGCCTTAGCTTATTCATACGGGACAGAAAAAGACGTCGAAACCATTCGATCACCACTTTTCTTTGACCGCCGCTCCCTTAGAATCAACTCAGTCAGGGTCCCCTAATCATCCTCCTTATCTTAATTTAGAATGATTGGGTCAACCTCCGATCGAGATGGCAATGGATTAGCATCACTCGAAACCTCCACCCTTTTAAGGATGGCCTAGGGGGCTAAAGATCCCACCACTATCTTGGCCCATTTGTTACCAGGGACATTGTCATCAGACCCGTTCCTATAAGATTTGCCCTTACTTGAGTCCTCATGACTTCGCCCATCCCTGGTGGGCTTATCTCGACTCGATCTTTCCTTGTTGGACCTTTCCCGGTCAGATCCCTTTGTGGAGGATTGCACCCGACCGGACCTATCTCTAGATGGCCCACTTTAACCGTTTCGAGGGGGAAGGGCATCACTACTACTTGCTACAACTTGGTCAGTAGAAGTCGTCAAGAAATCATGATCGAACTCGTATACGTGCTCCACAAAGTCATGTTCAAGGGAAGTAATGTCTTAAGTCATTTGATCAGCAGTCGCTCTCCTGCTCACCCGATCAAGATTCTTAGCCTTTTCGGTCTGCTCACCGGCGACGATGTCCAGTTCATATATTGAAAAGAAAGACATCACAGGAGATAATGAGCATATATATATATATAAGAAAACAACAAGAAGTTTAGAAACAGAGACCTACGAAGCCTATGTCGGGCAGATATCTCGAGAAAGAATCCCAGTTCAGTTAACTCTTTCTCTAAGTATAGGCAGTGGCAGTCCTTGACATCCCAAGGAGTCTGAGCCGCCTTAACAACTGTGTCTGCTTGCTCATTAGTTATAACAGGTGCAGCTTTGTTCCATAGCTCGGGGCTATAGAAATGCCTCGGGACACTGCTTCGGTTTAGCCGATGGGCAGAATCAACCACCACGACCTCACCCCAGTCTCCGTTGACAAAGAACCAGTTGTTCTTCCAGTACTTATTGGAAGAAGGAAACCCTCATATGAAACCTTTATGGTCTTTATATGTTATAATGGAAGGCTTTTCCTTGTAAACTTAGGGAATCCAGTTGTTTGGTGACGTCGATTGGAGATAGAAAGTCCTACCCCTGTCCGACCAACCTAAAGTATAAAAGTTATGTATCTCTTTGGGGGTCGGGGGGTATTTTGCCTCAATCTGCTTCCACAAATGCCATAAGCTAATCAACACCCAATATGAGTTGGGGGTCAGCTGAGCAGGGGCAACACCCGTTTCTATTAAGAATCGGGCAATGAAAGGATGTAAAGGGAAAGTGACCCAAGAAGACAGCATGACCTCATAAATCGTAACCGCACCAAAAGGCGGATTTCACATTGAGTGCCTGCCATTGTAAGACCATCGGACCCAACTAGGGAGGTCGAACCGATCCCTAAACTTCACAAGTTCCTCATCTGTCACCCCATTTATCTCGAAATCGAAGGTGCAAGGATGGTCCATTGTAAATCTTAGCATGCAAGCACGTCGTTCCCTCAGGAAATCCTTAATCTTAAGTGTTTGTGAGACTACCTTTAGGTCGTTTGCCAGATTAGTGGTTTCTTTGGGAGAAGCCCTGGAAGTTTGCCTTGTTATCTTCAACATATCTAAATAAACACCAACAGAAGTGGAACCATGAGGGTTAGTAGAGGAAGGAACAAACCTGGGACAGGCCATAGAATAATCTACATTCAAAGTGATAGGTTAAGATGAATAAGTATAAGCGTGAAAACGATCCCAAAGTATGGATTCAAGCCTAGCAATATTCTTATTATCACCAGCCTCAATGGCATGTATGAGAAGTTCAAAATATCAATAACGAAGAGTTAGGTCTAAACCTAGAATGTAAGCGAACACAATGGAAACACAGAAGTTTAAAAGCAGAGAAAAGCAAAAATCTAAAGAAATAAAAAAGCTAGGGTTTTTTACAGAGAAGCTCTAGGAAGTCGTTAGGGAAAAATGAAAAGTCCTTGAACTATATGTAGGAATGGATGACGTCATGAAAACACAAATGTGTCACCAGACGCGAGTTGGAGTAGGTGCACACGAAACAAAAAACATGCACTTTTTGAAATTTGAAAAAGTGGTTGGACGATTGCATCAACCAAAACGAGTGTGATTGACATTATCGTTCAGCCGTGAAGCATTAAATGTGCATTAATGAACGTCACGATAGGAAAAGGAATAAGTTAAACACACTTCATCGAGTGGGTTCAATTTCGAACGAGATACTCGGTCTTGTATGTTTAAGGGAGTGTTATTGCTGACAAATTCTATATGATGTGACACGTCAGTAAAAAACTAAAGTCGGAGGTACGACGTCACAGGAAGATGATTTGATTAAGTCAGCCCAAGTAGGTTAGAGAAGACCCGACCAGTCCCCCTGACTAAGATAACGCAAATGATCAGGTTAGAAGATCTGATCGGGTCATTAAGATGGTCGGGGCAAAAGGTCGGATAAAATCGTTGATTGGAGGAAACGAGAATGATCGGGAAAAATTGTCGATCGGATGCCTGACACATAAATAGCACCTAGATTTGATGGAATCATGACCCAAATACGCAGATGGAGAGTCTCATTAAAATAAGATGTCCAGAAGCATGCTTTGATATGAAAGTAAACTTCCTTATAGATATCAAAGTATAAATCGGGCAAGAAACTCAAAACAATAGAAAGACAATCAACACAAAATAGGGAAGAAGTATAATACGACTCCAAGAAGTTAGAATTTCATTAAATGACAAGAACTTTCCTTACTTGTACACCAAGTATTAGGGCATTAAGTATGTATAAATATACCCTAACAATACCGATAAAGGGGTTAACGCAAATTCAGCTTATAAAAGTGAAAGAGATTAGGGCTGTGATTCAAGTGTGTAATCTTCTTTAAACATAATGTATTTTCCTCGCCATTATCTGCAACCGTGAACGGTTCCCCACATTGGAGTTTTACCATGTAAAATTCTGTATCTTATTTATTTTCCGTTTAATTTTGTTTGCAATTAGTTATTATTCTGCATTAATTGTGTGACAGGAGGTTAATCCAGAAATCACCGTCAGCGGTTACCTTTAGCTTGAGCATTTGAAGTATTGTACCTTCTCACATTGTTACCATATTGATGTCCATTCCTTGATGCTTCGTCTTTTGCATAAGAAAATGATGATTATTGTCTTTGACCTTGTTGAGATTTTCCTTTGTTGCTCCTTGTTGATGTTGAGGCACCTCCAGTTGCATCCATAGCTTCATCATTAGAGAGAGTACCAACATTCACTTTACCACTTGCTTTGAAGAAAGTAAAATTGTTAGATGAAGGTGTAACCTTTTCATTTACATAACCTAATCCTCTCTTGTCACTAGGATGCTTACCAATCTTGATGAGAGTTTCTACTTTATTAGCACTAGATGACATCGTACCTATCATCTTGTTAGCCTCATCAAGCTTATCACAAATCATCTTCTCTTGACACTCATGCTTACTAATTTTGACTCTAAGCACATTTTCAAGTCTACTAGCAGGATCAAGGGAATCATCTCTTTGCTTAACTTCTTGTTTCAAAATTTTTAGTCTTTTATTACTATCTTTCAACTTATCATCTATACTAAGGATTCTGTCTTTAAGCTCTTTATTCTCTTTTTGCTTATTCTCCAAAGACATCTTCTTTTCATTGTCAAGAGATTTGATTATCACCACTAAATTGGAATTGATCAACTTCAACTTATTGTTTTCGTCATTATTCTTGACATTTTCACTTGTTAGTTGAAAGATCTTGTCAATGAAATTTATTTCATCTTGATTTGAGGAAACTTCAATCTCTTCATGATTAGATGAGACTTCACTATTTTCACTACTTAAAGAGTATTTATTTTCCTCACTACTTGAGGAGTCTTCACTACTATCCTCAAATTCTCCTTCATATATAGCCAAATGAGCATTGCAATTGCTAGTATATTCATGATCATTCGAGGACTCCACTTCCTCTTCTACATCACTCATGGATCTAATGTAGGCTTTCATCATACTTTTCCAAAAGGAGTAGTTACCACTCTTCAAGAGTGGTGGTCTAGCACTAGATGCACCTTCCAACATAGAATCACCCATAGCACAAATACAACAAACACTATAACGAAGATCTATCAAAGTACTTCTAGCCATCTGCTCTGATACCAATTGAAAATTCCCTAGTCTTTATAGTGCAAATATACCTAGAGTTAATAGGTATAGGCTCAAATTTTAAACTTGTTTAAAACACAAGCAATTTTAGTTCACACTTAGAGTAATTTTCAATATGATCACTTTAACAATATGATATGAATGACAATATAGCAAATGTTAAAGCAATCCAAAGAGGAAATATCCATGGGTTGATACCACAACCACCGACAAACTATAATCCACTATATCGAATAAGAGTTACACAACCAAGCAATCAACACATGAAATTCTCTCCAAGCTATCACTTTTACTCTACCCTCGGGACTAGTGAATTACTTGCCTACTTCCTATCCAATATGTGACAAACATACCTCTAGGAAGCAACTTTCTATCCAAGGCACCCTTGCCTCTAGGAAGATTCCTTGCTTGCCGATCGGATCCACCGATCCTAGACAAGTCTCCTTGCTTGGCTATCCGGACCACGTGTCCTAGACAAGACTCCTTGCTCAAGTTAAAGCTTCACTCACTCTAACAAAAGACTTCAACCTTTTGTAAGGCAATGATCTAAGTGATGTGCACACATGCAATCATGATGCAACCACAGGCAAATAGAGAATGTAGATCAAATAAAACTCTATGAAGATGCAATAAGATAACTAGATAAAACTCTCAAAGATCAATCCCAAATATATCTAGAAACCTAAGCATGTTATCAACTAAGAACTAGTTAGGAGAAATGGAAATATCAATTGAATATGATCTAGTACATAGAACATGAAATTAAATCTATAAACCAGCAATCAATCACAAGAAAAAAACAAGTATTTCTAGAAACAAATTCATGTTGATAAAGTTTAGCTTAAAAATCTTCATAATGAACACAAACAAACTTAAACTTGAAAATCCATTAAACAAACCAAAAAATGAAATACAAATCATCCTAGCCATTCTTCTTAATCAAATAAGAACAATCATTAAGAGAAACAAAGAAGAAAACTAAGAAGAATATGATTTATCACCAAAATATGTAATCACGTGTAGAAATCTGTTCACTGTAGAAATTTGTTCACTGAAAATGCTTGGGGTTTGTAATTCTTCTTAAGACACTTAATTTTTATTTTTGAATCAAGTAAATCGGAGTAGAACTGAAGAAGATATTACAAAAATAAAAAATCAAAAGTTGAGAGAAACATTTCTGCACACAAGTGTTCTTCAACTTCAACAAACTCAACTCTTGAACATATAAGAGAAAAGAGAGGGAAACCAATTAAAAGGAAAAGGAAAGGGCATTACCACCCCGAGATGGTGTGTGGACATCTCAGGGGTAAGGAGCTGTCCCCCCCCCCCCCCCCACCCCATTTGAGATGTCCACGTGCCATCTCGAAGGGGGGGGGGGCTTGATGGCTTCAGCCATCGCCATTTCCCTTTTGTGCTCCCTACGGGTTCTTCGACCAGTATCTGGCCTCCGAATTCCAAATTCAAATCCGTTTGAAGATTACAAACTTGGACTCACTTATGAACATGGAAACTAAGAAACTCAACCTAGAAAATAAGAATTCGATTCGATATACGAAGACGAAGACAATGAATGCAACATGAACGGAAAGTTTCATAACTTTGACTTTGAACCGACATCAAGTGTATGAGTAACCGAAATGTTCGGAACTCAATCATGAACAATTTAAGACTAAAATCATGTTCAAGATCCATGTTATACAAATATATAAACATATAAACACATTTCATACAAGAATGCAAACCTTATAGACATAGTCTACATACATGCATTATTTCAAAACTTGTCAATTCTATACCAATGCATGAGCATTCAACTAAGCAATACAAACAAAGAGCGATTTGTTATGGAATCAAGCCAACATAATTCTAAAACCTAACAATCTCCCTCTTTGGCTATTCCATTATAAAACCTGAACCTCACTATACATAGATCACTCAAATTAACTCATAGTTGTCCACATTCTCATATCCTCACATTACAAAGAGAACCCTGAACTAAAATATCTTCAAGTCTTCATGAGTCTTCAAGATTCTCCTCTTTAATCATCAAGGCACCTGTGAGAAACACACAACCAAACAAACAAGAAAACCTCTACAAGGAATATTGGTGAGATATATCCACAAAAACAAATAAGACTCCCCCTATCTCATATAAAAATTCACTTTAAAACACTCCCTTAGTTCCTTAACCTCAACATACAAGAATTATTTGCTCCCCCTTAAGAAAATAATTCTCCCCCTTAATATAAGAAGGTCAATAATCCATAAAAAGGTACATTTTCCCATACGAGGTATATTTCTCCCACACATGGTAAGGTATATATTTCTCCCCCTTTTTGTCAAAGAATAGTCAAAGAAACAAAAAAAGGATAATCAAGGGAAAAGATGTAAACATATGAGATAAGTAATATGCATTTTCAATGTTCAATTATGTCATGTTTTTATCAAAATAAAATCATATGAACATATCATAAAAGAGAACAAAGTCTAGCATACAATGCTCTCTCTTGATAAGTGCACTATCTAAGATCAAGATAGGATATTGTTTACAATGATATTCACACAATCACATAATCAAGAAATTTAAAAGAAATTTATCAAAATAAGCTCTATAAACTATAGAGATAAACCAAGATTTTCAATCTCTCTCATAATTATTCTAAAATTGCTAGCAAATCAAATTCACTTGAAAGCAAAACAAGTGTGTGTGTGCGGATTTGCTCTAAACATATATAAAGGAGTAACTGGATCATCAACATACAAACCATATCAACATCTATTCATCTTAAGCTTTTCCATAAAAGGTCAAACCGGTTATCATCTGAAATTTTTGTTTTAAAATAATAGAATTCAACATATGAGCATGT
The DNA here is from genome assembly GCA_032871835.1 of Dipteronia dyeriana. Lineage (NCBI taxonomy): Eukaryota > Viridiplantae > Streptophyta > Magnoliopsida > Sapindales > Sapindaceae > Dipteronia > Dipteronia dyeriana. The sequence goes on along the minus strand of CM065297.1, from coordinate 91,081,145 downwards.
GTGTGCATGTGGTTTGTCATCCCATTTCTATTTTTCAACCCGAGCACTTTTGATTTTCAACTAAATTCCTTTAAGTCTTCTTGCTTTTCTTTATAGGCTTTGAATCAAAGATTTTTTTTATTGATTCTTTTCAACACTTCTTTAATTTTTCTAACATAAACATATACACTTCATGATGGCTTTCACTCATCATAATGGTGTAGCCCTTTCCTACAACCAAAATATGTTGTTGACGAAACAAAATGAATACTAACCATAGGTCATCTTTAATGTACTAGTCAAAAGACTTCAAGGTGCATCAATAACTCACATATCTTCAAACTCAAACTAAACATATTAGAGAAGGAAAGTGTGCACTTTATAAAAACAAGTTTTAAGGCTTAAAAGAGCATAATCTACAAGCAATATAAACAGATTTCCCATGATCATTACTTCTCAAAAAATAGCTTTCAAAGAATATGAAGCTTATATTTTTCAAAAATATGTCACTCATCAATCAAACAAGCATTTCACGCATCATGCAAGAGATCATTGTTAACAAATCACTAAATCATATTTAGAGAGAAAATGTCACCAAGAACCATATGAATGCTATTCTAGTTCTCTAATATGACATGCTACATGATGTAATGCACACACAGAGTTGAAAGGATGAAACAAGAAAGCAAGCTTTAGAGTAGAGATATACCTTAGCATGTTTTTTCATCAATATAAAGCCTTCACACTTTTTATGAGCTCTTTTGGCTTGTTTGTCCTCATGACAACAAGTTGTTGATGTGTCTTCCCAAGAGAATAAAGACTAAACATCTCAACTCAAACAAACATATAAAACGACTTTCTTCAAAAGTCTTAACAAAATACACCAAATAGAATTCATAATTGGACTTTTAAAAAATCAATCAACAATTTTTGACATCATAGCAAAAGTCTGAAATTATTAAGTTCATGTATTGACTAGAGATACCAAGCTTCAATACTAGACCTAGCATGTTACACAATAGCTTAGTCAAGCATCAAAATTAAAACTCTTATCAAACAAGAATAAGAAAAATATTCTCATATGTGCTACTCAATCAAGTATGAGAGCACTCACCTTTGACTATAATGGTCTTGGGTGAACCAACACAAACAACATAATGATCGTTACACATGGCAATATGAAATCTATAAGATATCACATCAACTATCTTCTTCATAAAAATATCACTCAAATCAAACTTATCATTATTGCCACACACAAATATTTCATCAAGCCTCTTTAAATGATCATGGTTAACATTCTTCTTAACCATCCTCTTCTCAACACTTTTCTTAACAATGATTATTATTAACATGCACATCGATCATTTCAACCCATATCTTCTTAGTAGGTTTCTTCATATGAATATGATCAATATGCACATTTCTCAAAGCATCAAAGCTATTATCATGTTTAAAAACTTTCAAAGAATATGTATCCATGTCACAAGCATGCATATTATTCCCTAGTTTGCATTGCCTATTATATTCATAACATCAGCCTAATGTGACCAACCAGACTACAATAATAACAAACCGGAATAAATTTATAAAAATTACCTTTTGAGTATGCATGCTTTGATTGAGAAGTTGGTTGAGAAATCCATAGCTCTTCTTGTCTTTGTCCTTTGTTTTGGAAGAAATAGTAGTAGAGCATTTTCTAATCCAATTTTTCTTAACACCATGCTTCTCATTACTACTAACAACATGCTTTGACTTATTCTTTTTCTTACTATCATGCAAATCGACTTTATTAGTCATATTTTCAATAAGTCAAACAAAGAATTATCAACCTTTTTATGTATAGTAGTATGAGGCACAACATGTGTTTTCACAAGCAAGTCATCAACAACATTTTTCTCAACATGCTTTTCCAAGGTCTTCCTAGGTCTAGTTCTAGATCTATACATGGATGATTTCCTAGGATCATTCACCAAGGACATATCAAACAAATCATTCTCATATTTGTATTTACGAATATATTCAAAGCATCTAGGTCTTATAATTCCTACCATGATACAAAAATAGAAAATAGATACAATTTTGAGATGGTTACTGTTGTTGGAAAATTCTAGACGATGTGACACGTTAGCAAAAGACTAAAGTCGAAGGTGTCACGTCACTGGAGACGATCAGTTTGAGTCAGCCAAAGTAGGTCGGAGAAGACCCGACTAGTCCCCCCAACTAAGATAACGTAAATGATCAGGTTAAAAGATCCGATCAGGTCGTCAAGATGGTCGGGCCAAGGTTGAGTAAAATCGCTGATCGGGGGAAAAAAGAATGGTCGGGAAAAATAAGTGATCGGACGTGTGACACGTAAATAGCACCCAAATTCGATGGAATCATGACCCAAATACATAAAGGGAGAGTCCCACTGAAATAAAATGTCCAGAAGCATGCTTTGATAAGGAAGTAAACTTCTTTGTAGATATCAAAGTCTAAATCGGGCAAGAAACACAATACAATAGAAAGACAAACAACGCAAAACATGAAAATGGATAATACAACTCCAAGAAGTTAGAATTTCGTTAAATAACAGGAACTTTCCTTACTTGTACACCAAGAATTAGGGCCCTATATATGTATAAATAGACACTAATACCGACAAAAGGGTTAATGCAAATTCAGCATACAAAAGTGTGTGAGAGATTGAGGGTTGTAATTCAAGTGTGTACTCTTCGTTTTAACATGTTGAATTTTCCTCGCCGTTATCGACAACCGTGGACGTTTCCCTACATAGGGGTTTTACCATGTAAAATTCGGTGTCTTTTTTATTTTCCATTTACTTTTGTTTGCAATTAGTTATTATTCTGCATTAATTATGTGACTGGAGGTTAATACAGAAATCACCGTCAACAACTGGCGCTAGATGAAGGGGGCCTGAACCTCTGCTAGTATTTTGTTTACGTGATCGATTTTAAAAGAGGTTAGCTAAAGACAACACCATGGACACCAGTAGAGACAGAAGTTCATCTCCATGCAATGTTGATGCTTCGTATGGTGCCATCATCTCTGATCTTATTGATGTGTGCACCACAGGATAAGACCCATCCTCAAGAAACCAACCATCCACCAGACCTTACCCTGTTCTATCCACGGGTGTAACCACTGGTATCTTCCCGAAATAGTTAAAGCAGATCCAGGAGTCCTTACGAAAAGTCATCGAAGATGCCACTGGGGAAGGAATCAGCATATCAACCATGGCTAACATAAGTTTGCCATATCAACTTTCCATGTCGATAGTGGCCTGGGATCCCAAGATACGCTCCGAGATAGTTACATCCACTCCTGGAGAACCCCAGAAATCTGGAAGGGATAAGGTGGAGCATCGTGAAAAAAGTAGACTTCATACAAAATAGGTGGTCGAGAAGACCAGAAAGCGAGGGAACACTAAGAGTCTAGTTTGCGGGAAGACGTGGATAGGTGCAATAGAGCGAAAACCTACCACGAACAAGCACACATATATGATGACCAACAAAAAAGGTCATGTTCATATTCAAGTGATGATAAAACAACCCCTAGAAGGCACAGAGAGCCAACCCCTACAGTCAGGTGTGACCCCTTCGTTGCCCAGATCAACGAGTGTGTCCCTAGGGAACCATATGGGCTTTCTATCCGTCAGAGGTTTGACGAGCATGGAGAGCCTAAAAGAGAGCGAGAGGTTCTCTTTAGAAGGATTGAAGCCCTTCAACGAAGGTAAAACCTAGGAAACCCACTAATCGGGAACTGTAGAAGCCTGTTTGCTGATTCTATAAGGCATGTCTGTTTTTTAGAGAAATTTAGAATTCCTGAAATTCCCTAGAAAGTGTCTATAATTGAGAGGAGGGGTGAATAAGTTTTACTTCGATAGATTACCAATTTTACAAATTAATCAATATTATCGATTCTACCCCATTCTATTACGTGTTCAAACAAAAGACAACAAACATAAAACAGTAACAACACGCAATATATACGTGGAAACTCTCTAAATGGGAAAAACCACAGGTTGTTCAGTCCACACACTCGATCCACAAAATCCACTATTGAGAGAAATTTTACAACTTAGGTTGACCTCTCGTCTAACCCTCCAGTTACTAACCATTTCACTCTATCCAACGGGCCTTAATAGTGATTTTGGATCACCAACCTTGTGCACTAATCACATAGCTACAAGCTTAACCAACAATGAAGAGATAATGGCAACCTAAGTGAATATGCAAGAATATTCTATATGCAAAAATGCTAGGTCAAGACATCCATGCTTATCTAGGATTAATAATGACAATTAAAGCAAATCCTCGATATCAATGTTCTAAATGCAAAGGCAAAAAGAATTAGCTAGAAGGGTAAAATCGTCCTAAATTCTAGCTATCACAAATTAATGCATCTCAACCAACAATCAATACACAAGTATGTCATAAAAGCAATTAACCATACAAGTAAACATTTAATAAGCAATAGAGACTAAAACCCTTGAAAAGTCCTCATTTATTGATTGGTTTATTTCGTGAACAACCACATTGTTGGGGTTCATGTAAGGGTAGCTTAGGCTCTCAAGACCTCACGAGGAGAAGCACCAAATGTAAAATTCTTGTGCTTACTTACTATGAAGAGATAGTTGCACATACTCACATATTCATGCATAACTCTTGATCTTATATGTTGAGTATTTTCTTGTGTGCATTTTAGTTTAAATTACTCTTGTTGACCTATTTGCATCTTGCTTTGAAAGTTGTATGTCATGCTAGTCATTAAAATAGGATGCAATTTCATCACTCTTGAACTTATTGTTTTTGTGCATTTGAGTGTTAAGGAATAGGCCTTGCGCTGGTGGTGCGCTACTCGACCAGCGCACCTCACCAGTGCAACATTCACAGTGGACCGCCGCTAGTCATGCGCCACCGAGCTGCGCTGCTGCACCTGTGCATTGTTGAAAAATATGGGCGTGCGCTGGTGGTGCGCTACTCGTCTAGCGCAGCCTCACATGCGCCACATGATTGAGTGTTGTATTGTGATAGCTTCATAGAATTGATTGATCTATGTTTAGCTAAGTTATTTAAACATGTCATTTAGCACTTGATATCTAGGATTGCATTGATTGTCGTCTCATTATCCTAGATAAGCATATAGGGTTTCCTAGCCTTGTTTGTTCATTAAATATCATCATATATTCACTTAGGACACTTTATCTCTTCATTGAGAAGTAAGACTTGTGTTGCTTCCGGGAGTAGGTAGCTTAAAGCACAAGCATGATGAACTAGGTTCACTTATACCGGGATTAGATAGTGGTGGAGGATTAAACCGGGATTAGGTTGTAATTCCTTTATCATTAGTGGATTCGAGGTTCTAGTGTGGCGCACACATCAGCCCGTGGTTTTTCCCATTTGGAGGGTTTCCACGTATATCTCAAGTGTTTTTACTATTTCCGCATTTATTACACTTGTGGTATCTTTGTAACTAGATAGGGGTATTTTCGTCAACTTGATTCTTAACAAAAATTGGGTAAAAGTTAATTAAAATCTATTCACCCCCCCCCCCTCTAGATTAATATTACACACCATAATATTTATTTCAACCCTAGGTATACACGTCTTTATAATGAAACTATCAAGTCTAGAGCATGTAGAAGTTACCTAGTTAAGAAGAAGATGATGCTCCATGTTTGAAAGATCCTAGAATGAAGCTAGATGATCATGAGATGAAGTTGGGTTGAGTAAAAATGAGTGTTTGGGAGTCCCTCTCTCTCTAGAAAAGCTAGAACACACAAAAACGACTTCTTGGACTCTTAAGAACCAAAGAGAAGAGAAGAGAATATATATATATATGGTGCCTTACACAAAGTGGCATCATTTTAGAAGAAAGGCAACCAAATTCCGTTAGGACCGTTGGCTGTACCGCGGTACAGGCAAGTGTCCAGACCGTGGCACAGAGGGCGGTGCATCGCCTGGACAACACAGCTTTGTAGGCCGCTGTGCATACAGGTGCACAGACCGTAGTCTCGACAGCATGCAACGCCTGTGAAACTCCTCTTGGGAGACCGCGGTGCATGCAACATGCACAGGCCGCGGTTGCCACAGCGTGTAGCCTCTAGTAAACACCGTTGTGCAGACCGCGGCGTAGGCACTGCACAGAGAGCGGTTTGAGCAGCGGAACAGAGGAAGAAACTCCTCTTTTTAAGGCACAAAAATGCATTCAACACTTAAACAAAAATAAGACACACAAGGCATACAAAATAGCAAATAAGCATGCAAGCGAGATAATTAAAAGAAAATGCATGAGCGTGTGTGTGTACTAATACCTCTTCAATAAAAGTTAAGCAAGTGATTTTACCTTTGATGCTTAAGCTTGGTTACGAACAATGAGGCCCTAAACTACCCTTACATATTGATCCCCAAATATGGTTGTCAACGAAATAAGCCAATCAAACACCGAGGAACTTACAAGGCTGTATATAGAGCAATTCAAAACCAATACTGGCCCATAGAAACGTGTAAAGAGGTACTAAAGTGCAATGGCGCAGTATGATTATGATGACACCCTCATATGTCGGATGTTCCTGCAAACGTTAGGAGATCAGGGGTCCAGATGGTTTGGAGGGCTATCCATAGGCTTCATTAGGAATTTTGAAGAGTTAGTCCAAGCATTCACTAGGCAGTTCATGAGAAGCATCCAGTAAAAGAAATCCATATCAGCCTTGCCAACCCTAAGGTAAAAAAGAGATAAGAAGTTGAAAGACTACATGGCTAGATTCTCGTAAAAAGTGTTAGAGGTGCAAGATCCCAATGATGATAAAGTAGTGTCTGCATTCGTCAACATTTTATAGCACAGTTATCTAACCCTAAGCCTAAGAAAAGAGGGCTAACCACGTACATAAGCATGGTAGACCATGTCAGAGGGTACGCCGTGGTAGAGAAAGAACATCAAGCCCATGGTGGAGATCTCATACATAAGGGTTGGCCCGTAAGAAGCCAAAAGCATAAGGATGGTAGCCTAAAGAACAGTGGTAAAGGGGAGTAGAAAGGCAGCGGAGGAAAAGCTAAGGACGGACGAAAGGATGGCAACAAAGGTGGTAGGCAATTCAAGTAGCAATACAGTAATTACACTCCACTGGCCAGAGGGCAATAAGAAATCCTGAATGTGATAGAAGATAAGAATTTGTACAAGAAACCCCTTAAACAGTTGAGTTTTGCCAGAAGAGACACCACCAAATACTACAGGTTTCACCAGGAGAACGGCTATGAAACCTCCAAATGTTATCAACTGAGAGATTACGTCAAAAAACTAGTTAGAGAAGGACACCTCAAAGACATGATCCTCATGAGTGATGATGACCGGTGTAAGAATATCATAGTCGAAAGGCGAGATAGAAGACATAGGAGCCCTAAAAGAGATTCAGATAATAGAGTAATCAATACTATCTTTAGTGGGCCATACACCGAGAGTAGTTGTCGGGAGAGGATGTTTGAAGTAAGAGAGGCTATAGATGGTCAGAGAAACCTGGAGGAGAATCTGCTAGGGCCCGATCAAAAGAAATCTAAACAAGGTTGTGAACCAATAATTTTCACCAAAGTAGATGCAAATGCATCAGAAGTAAGGTCGAACGAGGTGATCGTGGTGTCGGTTTGCGTAGGGCATAGAAGAGTAATAAGGGTATTGATCGACAATGAAAGCTCAACAGATATTCTAAGTGTAAAAGTGTTTGACCAACTTGGGTTGCAAAGAAAAGACCTTCAACCGCTTAAAGTCCCAATTAAAGGCTTTGGAGGAGTAAAAGTAAGATTGTTAGGAACAGTGAAACTGCCTGTGGAGATCAAAAGCTTTCCCTATACCAAGACAGTGTTACTGGACTTTATGGTTTTGAATATAGAGAACTGACCATACAATGCCTTACTGGGCCGGCCTTTTCTAAACAAGATGAAGGTTGTGATCGCCACCTATGCACTAACAGTGAAGCTTCCTATGAAAGCAGAACTGGGAGTCATAAGAAGCTCACAAGAGTGGGCGAGAAATGTAAATCTTGCTGCGTACAGGGAGAAAACAGAATCAGGGGGTAATGCAATTGCACACCCTTGGGAAGTATGAAGACCAGAAGATGGATGGTATGGAGGTTAGAGTGAAAAGTTTTACCCGGTTCGACCTGGGCCCGAGGGAGACACCTCTGGAAGATGGGAAAATCCAGGAAGATGAACAAACTATTAAGGTTGAAGTTGATGAAAAAAGTCTTGAAAAGACTGTAAGGCTCAGGGCTTGGAAAATAAAGCGAGTGCATGATGAGATAGTTAGACTACTGAAGGAATATAAGGAAGTGTTTGCATGGAAACACGATGATATGTCAGGAATCGATTTAAAGATAATTTCACAATATTTAGTAGTTGACTCCGATCGCAAGTTCAGAAAAAAAGTTGGTTTAACCCAGAGAGAAGCAAGGCGATTAAAGAATAAGTAGAGAAACTACTGGCAGCAGGATCTATATGGGAAGTAAAGTACCCTGATTGGGTGGCCAACGTGGTGTTGGTAAAAAAGAAGAATAGGTTGGGAAGATCTAGCGGCCGGAGCATCTGGAATGGCCAATGAGATGGGTCGGTCGTGGCTAAAGGCAAAAATAGTCAAAAGCATCATTGGAAGGGTCAGACCGATAATATTCTGCTTCTTTAAAACCATAACACCCTCACCAGCCTGAGAGGCAGTTGTAAGGGTTTTGAAACTCTGCCTCTCGGGAGTTTGAGCTTCACTTACACCATCCATAGGGAGGGACCCAAGTGGTGTAAGAGGGGGAATATCCCCAGGTTGGGCTACTTGAACATCCTCAACAAACTTAACCGCAGCACCAGTCCTTGACTTCAGCACCGGTCCAAGCACTTTCTCCTCCGTGACAGCAAGCAACTCACCTTCAATAAATTACTCATCCGAGTTAAACTCCCCATCATTAGAGTTAGAGTCGGTAAATACTATCTGATGCTTAACAAAAAACTCTACGGGGGCCTTTCCCGTACGATATACTGGGAGCCCTGTGAGGGAACGATCAGATTGAATTTGAGAAGGAGAGGGACAAGTTGGAGGCATTGTTGCATCGGTGACCTTAGTTGATTCAGACGGGATAGAAGAAGACGTCGAAACCATCTGATCACCCATTTTCTTTGACCCAACTCAGTCAGGGTCCCATGATCATCCATATCCTCTTCATCTAGAATGATAGGGTCAACCTCTGATCGAGATGGCAATGGATCAGCATCACTCTGAACCTCCACCTTTTTACGGATGGCCTCGGGAGTAGAAGATCCCTCCACTATCTTGGCTAGTTTGTTACCAGGGACATTGTCATCAAACCTAGTCCTATGGGATTCACCCTTACTTATGTCCTCCCGACTTCGCATGTCCCTGGTGGGCTTATCTAGACTCGATCTTTCCTTGCTGGACCTTTCATGTTTAGATCCCTCTATGGAGGATTACACCCGACCAAACCTATCTCTAGATGACCTCCTCCGACCACTTCGATGGGGAGGGGCATCACGACTACTTGGTTATCAAGAGTCATCAAAAAATCACGATCAGACTTGTATACGTGCTCTACCAAGTCATGTTCTGGGGGAGCAATTCCAGCAGTCGTACTCTTGCTCACCCTATCAAGATTCTTAAAATTTTTGGCCTGCTCACCAGCGACGATGTCCAGTTCATATACTAAAAATAAAGACATCACAGAAGATAATGGGCAGTACATATATATATATATATGTATGTATATAGATATATATATATATATATATATATATATAAGAAACCAACAGGAAGTTTAGAAATAGAGACTTACGACCCCAGTCTATGCTGACAAAGAACCAGTTGTTCTTCCAGTACTTGTTTAAAAAAGGAAACCCCCAGATGAAACCTTTGTTGTCTTTATATGTTGGAGGGGTGGGCTTTTCCTTGTAACCATAGGGAATTCAACTATTTGGTGATGTCGATTGGAGATAGAAATTCCCACACGTATCAGACCGACCCAAAGTATAATAGTTACGTATCTCCTTAGGAGTCGAGGGGTATTTTGCCTCAATCTGCTTCCACAAATGCCATAAGCTGATCAACACCCGGTATGAGTTAGGGGTCAGCTGAGCAGCAGCAACACCCGTGTACACTAAGAATTGGGCGATGAAAGGCTGTAAGGGGAAAGTGACCCTAGAAGACAACATGGCCCCATAAATCGCAACCGCACTAAGAGGGAGATTCCACACTGTGCGCTCGCCACTGCAAGATAATCATACCAAACGAGGGAGGTCGAACCGATCCTTAAACTTCACAAGTTCTTCATCTGTCACCATATTTATCTTAAAGTTGAAGGTGTAAGGATATTCCATCGTAAATCTTAGCTTGCGAGTCCGTCGTTTCCTTGGTAAATCCTTCATCTTCAATGTCTGTGAGAATATCTTTAGGTTGTTTGTCAGACCTGTGGTTTCTTGGGGAGAAGCCCTGGAAGTTTGTCTTGTTGTCTTCAACATATCTGAATAAACACCAATAGAAGTAGAACCAATTGGGTTAGCAGAGGAAGGAACAAACTTAGGACGAGCCATAGAATAATCTACACTCAAAGCCATAGGTTGAGAATAATGAGTATAAGTTTGAAAACGACTCCAAAGTATAGATTCAAGCCTAACAATATTCTCATTATCATCAGCCGCAATGGCATGCATGAGAAGTTTAAAATATCAATAACAGAGAGTTGTGTCCATACCTAGAATGTAAGCGAAAACAACGGAAACACGGAAGTTTGAAAGCAGAGAAAAGCAAAAATCTGAAGAAAAAAAAAACTAGGATTATTTTACAGAGAAGCTCTATGAAGTCGTAAGGGAAAAATGAAAAGTCCTTGAACTACATACAGGAATGGATGACTTCATGATAACACATACACATCACCAGACGCGAGTGGGAGTAGGTGTACCTTGAACACGAAATGAAAACACGGGCCGTTTGAAATTTGAAAAAGTGGCAGGATGATTGCGTCAGTCGAAATGAGCATGATTGAAATTATCTTTCCAACGTGAAGCATTAAATGCATATTAATGAACGTCAAGATAATAAAAATGAATAAGTTAAACACACTTCGCTAAGTGGTTTCCAATTTGAATGATACTTGATCTTCTATGTTTAAGGGGGTGTTGTTGGCAAATTCTTGATGATGTGACACGTCAGCAAAAGACTAGAGTCGAAGGTGCCACGCCACTAGAATAAGATCAGATTAAGTCAGCCAAGTTGGTCGGAGAAGACCCAATCAGTCCCCCTACTAAGATAACGAAATCAATCGTGTTAGAAGATCTGATCGAGTCGTCAAGATGGTCGGCGCCAAGGTCAGGTAAAATCGTTGATTGGGGGAAACGAGAATGGAGGGAAAAATAGGTAATCAAACGCGTGACACGTAGATAGTACCCAGATTCGATGAAATCATGACTCAAATACACAGAGGGAGAGTCCCACTAAAATAAGATGTCTAGAATCATGCTTTGATAAGGAAGTAAACTTCCTTGTAGATATCAAAGTCTAAATCGGGCAAGAAACTCAAGACAATAGGAAGACAATCAGCACAAAACAGGGAAGAAGTATAATACAACTCCAAGAAGTAAGAATTTCATTAAATGACAAAAACTTTCCTTACTTGTACACCAAGAATTAGGGCCTTATGTATGTATAAATAGACCGCGGTTATATGAGCTGCCCCATCTGTTCAATACCGATACCTGTCAGATTCCGTCCTTTAAAATACTGTAGTAGCCAGTGGCACTCGACTTTTTTTTTTGTTCAAAAGCAAAAAGGAGAAGTACAATTAGTGTCCACATCTCCTGTTGTCCAAGTGAGAAAGTCTCATCCAACCGATAAAAGGGTTAACTCAAATTCAGCTTACAAAAGTGTAAGAGAGATTGAGGGCTGTAATTCAAGTGTGTAATCTTCTTTTAACACAGTGAATTTTACTTGCCGTTATTGGCAACCGTTGACGTTTCCCCATATTGTGGTTTTACCATATAAAATTCTATGTCCTATTCATTTTCCGTTTACTTTTGTTTGCAATTAGTTATTAATCTGCATTAATGTTGTTACAGGAGGTTAATCCAGAAGTCACCATCAATGATTTCCTTTAGCTTGAGCATTTCTAGTGTTGTACCTTCTCACATTGTTACCTCTTTGATGTCTATTCCTTGATGCTTTGTCTTTTGCATCAGAAAATGATGATTGTTGTCTTTGACCTTGTTGAGATTTTCCAACATAGAATCACCCGTAGCACAAAAACAACAAACACTATAAAGAAAATCTATCTAAGTACTTCTAGACACTTGCTCTGATACCAATTGAAAATTTCCTAGTCTTTATAGTGCAAATATACCTAGAAGGGGGATGAATATGTATAGGCTCAAATTTTAAACTTTTTAAAAACACAAGCAAATTTAATTCACATTTAGAGTAATTTTCAATATGATCACTTTAACAATATGATACGAATGACAATATTGCAAATGTAAAAGCAATCCAAATCAACTAAGCAAAGGAATTAAAATGCTAAAAATCAACAAAAGATATTTACACGGCAAAACCGTCGAAAAGGAAACATCCACAGGTTGATACCACAACCACCGGCAAATTATAATCCACTATGTCGAATAAGAGTTACACAACCAAGCAATCACTCCTACTCTACCCTCGGGCCTAGTGAAATATTTTCCTACTTCCTATCCAAGATGTTACAAACACACCTTTATAAAGAAACTTCCTATCCAAGGCAACCTAGCCTCTAGGAAGATTCCTTGATTGCCTATTGGATCAACCGACCTTAACAAGTCTCCTTGCTTTGCTATCCGGACCGCGTGTCCTAGCCAAGACTCCTTACTCAAGTTAAAGCTTCACTCACTCTAACAATATGCTTCAACCTTTTGTAAGGCAATGATCTAAGTGATGTGCACACATGCAATCATGATGCAACCACAAGCAAATAGATAATGTAGATCAAATAAAACTCTATGAAGATGCAACAAGATAACTAGATAAGACTCTCAAAGATCAATCCCAAATATATCTACAAACCTAAACATGTTATAAACTAAGAACTAGTTAGGAGAAATGTAAATATCAATTGAATACGATCTAGTTCTTAGAACATGAAATTAAAAATATAAACTAGCAATCAATCACAAGAAAAACAAAAGTTTTCTAGAAACATATTCATGGTGATCAAGTTTAGCTTAAAAATATTCAGAATGAACACAACATAAGCTTAAACTTGAAAATCAATTAAACAAACAACAAAATGAAATCAAACTCATCCTATTCGTTCTTCTTAAACAAATAAGAACAATCATTAAGAGAAACAAAGAAGAAACTAAGAAGAAGATGATTTACCACAAAAAAATGTAATCACGAGTAGAAATCTATTCACTACGAAAAATCTAGATATCCTTTGGCTCTGAAAATGCTAGGGGTTTGTATATTGTCTCAAGACACTTAATTTATGTTTTTGAATCAAGTAAATTGGAGTAGAACTGAAGAAGTTATCACAAAAACAAAAAATTAAAAGTTGAGAGAAAAATTTCTACACACAAGTGTTCTTCAACTTCAACAAACTCAACTTTTGAACATATTAGAGAAAAGAGAGAGAAACCAATTAAAAGGTAAAGAAAAGGGAATAACCACCCCGAGATGGCACGTGGCCATCTCGGGGGCAAACTGTTGTCCCTCCTGAGATGGCCACACGCCATCTTTGAGAGGTATGGCTTGATGGCGTCAGCCATCGCCATTTGCCCTTTGCGCTCCTTAAGCGTTCTTGGGCCGTTCTTCTGCTTCCAAACTCCGAATTCAAATCCATTTAAAGATTAAAAACCAGTACTCACTCACAAATATGGAAAACTAAGAAACTCAACCCAAAAATAAATAATTTGACTCGATACATGAAGACGAAGACTATGCATGCAACATGACTGGAAAGTTACATAACTTTTGACTTAGAACTCGAAATCAAGTGTATGAGTAACCGAAATGTCTGGAACTCAATCATAAACAATTTAAGACTAAAATCAATTTCAGATCCAAGATATACCAACATATAAACATATAAATACATTTTACATAAGAATGCAAACATCATAGACATAGTCTACATACATGCATTATTTCAAAACTTGTCAATTCTCTACCAATGCATGAGCATTCAAAGTCGAGTGTGTGAATATGTTATAAATGGTGCACTATAATGCATGAACACAAATATATGATATGTGTGTGTGCATGTCTACATCTTGCAAGAGGAAGAAGAATCTCAATACCTTAGCATTCAAGTAAGCACATCCTCTTAAAGACGAACTTTGCATGCGAAGTTGATTTCCTTCTTTAAAGCCCCGATCCAATCACGAACCACCTAAGCAACTAAGCAATACAAACAAATAGCGTTTTGTTGCGGAATCAAGCCAATACAAATCTAAAACCTAACATAGGCAGAATCTAAAGTCTCCAAGAGAATTAAACTTCACAAGTTAGATCCATAAGCAAAAAGTTGGACTCTAATGATGTGTAATGAATCAATGACTATATTTTCAAGAACAACAAACAAAAAGGAGAACCCATATGTGTGGTACATCTAGCTATTTATCCCACCAAAAGATCAAATAATAGCAAGTTTATCAATCGTAAACCATAGACACTAATCATCTTCAAAAACATAGATAAAAAAAAGATACATTCCAAAACTTAACACAACATGAAAATGGCAAAATGAAAAAAACAAAACAATATAGGGAAAATTTAGTTTAGTAGATCATTAATTGATTAAAATTAATTTGTCATCTGCATAATAAAATATGTAAACAACATAGCAAACATGCTTACGATTGTCTATATGAAAAAATTCTCAAAATTATGTATGTTCAAACAACGTAAAGATTATAAGGGAAATTATGTGCCTCGATAGAACAGTAACGCATACATGAGAGGGCAACACAATTGACATAGTCTTCTTGTTTTCCGTAACTGCCATGTCATATTCACCGTTGTTAATACTCCCACGAATCGTACTAGACAAGTTAAACAATGTTATAAACCTCTGAAGCATTGCTTAGGCAGACCTTATATTCTCTGTTTGGGCCTACAATGCATTCAAAAAAGAAACAAGTAAACTCAAAATTAAATGAATCGAGATGCATGAATTTCTAAGAAATTCTAAAATTTATATCTTACCAACCTGTCGCTTAAATAGAGGTTCAAAAGCACAACTAGCAATAGAATTAACTCCTTGCATCATATTGAACAAGTGAGAAGTCCCTAAACCTTCAGGATCATATTCAATCTGTTTCAAATTTGACTCAATATCTTCACAAGCATCAAATTTACAACATTTAGTTAGTGCCCTTATTAATCATCTTTCAAACAATTATTCAGCCAATCAAACAAGCCAGTGAACAAACATCAAGCTGCATTTAATTCCACCTGTCATCAAATTTCTGAATTTGATCAAAATACGTAGCTTAACTTCAGCACGTCAACATTGGTGGATTTTACATAGCAATATAGTGGAATTTTCTTCATATTCATAATCACAACGAATCCATTCAATCATTGAACATAATTTTATATACTTCTTCTATATTCATGCAATTGTCACTATCATGAAACTCAAATAGGTGCCAGAAAAATATATATACTTCAATTCCCATATAACAATCAAACTTATCAAATGGTGATCCAATAAGAGGTTATTAAGGTTAACCATATGATCTATATAACAAAAAAAAATCTACACCACTCTTTATGGTATGGATCTAATCAGGCAAGAGAAGTTGTCCAAGGCAATAAGGTAGACAATTAAAGTCCAATTGAATGAAAAATTGTATTGACAATAGTCAAATATAAGTTATTGAATTATATGTCCATATTCTTCTTTAATTTTGGCATTTCAATTGATTATCTAAATTCCATGGCAAATTCTACTATAATAAGACAAATGCTCTTCTTATTGCCATTTGAATCTTATTTCTACCATTAACTAGACACAAAAGCAGAGTATACAAAAATATAATATCAATCTAGTTAACCAACCTTTAATTACACAAATAAATAAGATTGTACAACTCCACATATATAATACAATGCGCAAAACCATGTGGGGTGTTCACCCGGCATTTATTTACGAATCTTTAAAAGTAAAACCAATAAAAAAAAAGAAACTCAACTTGATAAGTTTCTAAAATTGAAATTTCTGGAAACGTTAAAATAAAAGGCGAAAAATTTAAAAAGTAAGTGAAATATAAAAGACCCAAACATGAAATATGTAAAACAAAACTTGAACCGTGAAGTATTTGACCAAATGACATGAAAAGTTCTAACACCATTTTAGAGACAAACCTTGAGAGATCAACATCAAAATCTTCCACAACTCATTGGTTCGAGTCAGATTTGTTGAGTAAGGACTCTGGGACCTTGTTTCTTAGAAATCTCTTAGACTGTGAGCCTTTTTTCTTGATTTTTTGGAATTCAAAGCAAGAGAGACAGAGCTTTTTTATTTCAGACTTGAAAAAACAATTACATACGCAACCCTAATCTTCAAACTGAACAACAATAACCCTAATTGTTATTTCAATCATCAATTCATTTTTATTGAAAAAAAAATATACGAAAACCTAATCTTCAAACAACAATAACTCACCTTCCACTTGAAGCTCCAAATCGATGATTGAGATGCTACAGTCGAAGATACACCATCTGTAGAGAAGAGGGAACGGACGACAGAGCTACTGCTGGAGAGAGACCGTCAAGATAGAAAAGAGGCTGCTGGAGAGACACCGTGGAGATGGATAATAAGTCGTCGAAGAGACACCAACAGAGATTGAGAGACATAAATCGTAGAGGGAGACCAAGAGAGATAGAGAGCCAGATATCGATTGAGAAATAGTGGAGCAACAAAGGTGAGAATGAGAGGAGAGAGACTGAGAGACTATTATATGTATTTAGGTAGAACCGGTGTAAGAGGTATCAGGTAAAAAAAATGTGTTATTTTTTTCCTTCAAACTTATTAAATCTTATGTGTACGGTACAACATATCACCCTTAGTTGTACCGTAGCAAGACCCCCAAGTGACATGCTTTTGGACAAACTTGCCCTTAGTTCTTATCTGACTTGGTAGAGAGAGAATGCATTCAATTTTTTAAAGTTTGAAATTGAAAAAAGAAAATGATAGAAAAAGGAGAGAGAAAAAAACTTGAGATAGAGAGAAAGTTGCAAATAAAATTGGAAGAGAGAGAAATGGGTAAGATAGAGAGAGAAATTTTGATTTGTCGACTACACGAAGAAATTCAGAAAACTTACATTACAGAATCTTAACCTTACATGATGAAATTATCAACTGCTTACAAGATGTACATAAAAAATGGTTGCACGACAAAAATGATAAAATCATACATAATAATATTAATTAATCCTTACACAAAATTATAGTTTAACCGAGCGTATGGTCTCTAAAAGACAAGATTTGTTTAGAAACGAGCGTTCAAATGGGTGAGATAAGACAGTTGTTGAGGAGAGAGAAGTAAAAAAATGCTTAGTTACAGAAAACATCAACGTATATTCAAGTTATAAGAGAGAAAACATAAAGAAAAAAAAAGGGTAAGAGAGAGAAAGAGATAATGAAAATACATAGAGAAAGTGATATTAATGTTGTCAAATAGAAAAAAAGCTATGTTAATAAAATAAATCAACTGACATTAACGCATTTTTGACAATTCGTGACAAAACTTGACAAAAATGACCAACTTATTGAAAATGGACATTATTAAATTTTATCCTAATTTTAAAGCTATATATGAGAGTTATCACTATATATATATATATATATATATATATATATATATATATATATATCGGTTCTTTTCCTTTCAATGCACACCTATGGAATTATATAATAGCATTGAACGTGAGCCACTAATTTATGAAAGAGCTATGAAAAGTGCATACATGACAAGTCAAAGTATGTAAAATGAGTGGCTCAAATTCAATATTCTTATATAATTCCATCAGTACGCACTTATGTGATAATTTCGGTATATATATATATAACTCTATATTTTTTGCATGTCTATCGAGACAATAAATAAGACTATGAGCTCGTTTAAGATAGTGTTTACTTTTGATTTTTACAATAAAAAAGAAGAAGTAAAAGTCGGAACTGGTTTAAAGAAGAAACAACAAGAAAGATCAGAGATTGGGATGGGCTGATATGGTTAGCAAAATGGACAATAACCATTGGATCAGAACCATACCCACGTGATGTGGTTTTGGCATATAATTGCACCGCATTATCTAAAGAGTAAAAACCCGGATCAACTTTAACGCAAATAATTACGGATAGTTTATGGGTTTTGATAGGTAAAACTAGGCCAAATTTGGGTTAAATGTAGATTTGTGTTTTACTCGTATCCTTTACGGGTCGAATATAAACCCAGAACTGCTGTTTATGTAGAGGGTCTAGACTTTTTTATATTGTATGGATCCATTACGGGTGGACCGATTCCAGGTCAGGTTTAGACCCTTAATTTCCCTTGAGCATTGTCGGTTAATAATAATTCATTTTTAAAAAGAACAAAAATTTCAAAATCATTTTTATTACTATATAAGAGAATAAGAGCCCGTCATGTAAGTGTTTTCAGTTGTTATTTTTTGAAACTAAAAATGAAAATGAAAATAGTATTTTTTGTTTCAGTTTCGAATTCTGAAAACGCGTCTGGTAGCATATACTGAAAAATATTTTTTGAAAATGAAAATGGAAAAAACGTGTCTGATAGGTTAACTGAAAACTATCAAAAATTGAAATATCAATTTTAGATTTTGTGTAATATTATTACAACTGTTAACATCGATTTCTTGATGGTCAAGAAAGTCAACAGTGTTGGATTTGGTTATGACCAGTTAAAAGAGAAAGAGAAAGAGAATGCAATTGATATATTAGTGACACGAGTTTACGTGGTAAAACTCCGATGATTGGAGAAATGTACACGGGTGGTTGAATGACCAACCAAGCCAAATCCACTATTGAATAATCAGTCACACCACTCGATCTCTCTTTTTTCTCTCTTACAGTGATTTCTTCTCTGTTTTGTTTACTGTCTTGCCTATCTTTTTTTTTTGTATCCCCCTTACTTTATAGTAAGATTATGGGTCTATTTATAAATGCATAAAACCCTAATCCGTGTTGTACAAGTAAAAGAAATTATATTTAATTGAGACTGGTTGCATGGTGAAGTCGTTTGTCTTCATTCCTATTTCTGAGATATTATGGATCGAATATGGATCGAATATGAATCTTCATGGGATTCTAGTGGCACAGTCTGTTTAGGACTTATTTCCTTATCGGTGTGCAGTCTTCTAGAAGAATAAAGTTATTACTTAACTTGGACTCGCTTCTTGTTTGGTGTTTTAACCTTCTATAAAATTTCTAAACTCTTTCATCATTTGACACGGGGGATGAAATACAGATGTTTGCGTACCGGGGTATGATTCTAGATTCTTTCTTGGGCTTATTCACGTATGTGGATCGAGTATCGAACATCTTTATTCGGGCTTCTTGTGTTGTCCCGAGTAAAACATAATCTATCGAGTACCCGTATTGGGGCTTACTCGGGTTCTTGTTCCTTAATAATGTCACAGATAGTGTCTTCTAGATGCCAGCTCGGATGCTCATCTGGCAATCTCTTTAGGGGATTGTCTTACCTGTTAGTGGCGTGTACATCCAATAAAATATAAATATAAATATAACAATACCCTCTTAAAATACTTTTACCGAGTAGAATTAATTTTGGCGAAAGTATTTTAATCGCTTCGAATTCTGACTAGCTTTTGTTCTGCCTTTCATTAATGCCTCATTAAATAGGGATTTTAATCCATAAATCAATTCACAACATTTATGATGTGTCTTAATAGCAACCATGTATGTGCAATTTGTCTCTTCACGTGAGATCCCAATGATTGCGACGTTTTGAAATCTTGATGGCTTGATCTATTCTTTCCACGACACGTGTCTTCTAATCACTTGGTTACTCTGATAGCATTTAAGAGATAAGATCTGTTGATTACCTGATACACCGCTTGCTCACTAAATGTTCCTTCTATCCTTTTAATATTTCCCGATTTTCAAAACCTTAGGGCTTCGCGTCTTTCGGTCATTTGAGTGGTTTATCTAAACTGAAGGGTGGTTGTTCTTATTGTTCATTTTTGCAGTAAAAGGAAAATACCCAGGCTCTCTTCTTTCATGCTGATTCATCTTTGTTCTTCACTGAAGTTTTTTTTTTAGTTTCTCTACGTCTACTTTTAAGGTCAGTTCTCATGGATCCTATTCCATGCCACTATCTTTTTGTTATGGCTTTCGACGTGCTTAGACATTTTTATACTCTATGGCAATCTGGTCAGACTGGGACTTACTTTATCCTATCCAGTCAACCAGATAGCTGGATTCCCGAGGGGACGAATGTGAACCAGGGAGTTGATATCTCCTCGGACGTCAAGAAAAAAGGTTTTGTACGGGGTTTTCCTACCTCCAATAAGTACTGGAAAAACAACTGGTTTTTTACGGGAGAAAATTGGTGACACGAGATTGAGCTCTCAGCCTGGGAAAACCGAGATGTATTAAAGGTTCCTCATTTTTTTTCACTCTCCTGCTCGTTGGAACAAGTCATGGCCTGTCTTCACTGATACCGAGTTGAGTAACCTTGCTCGGACGGCCGTGCGTACTCTTGAGAAAAGGAGTAGGTCCTATCTTTTTTATGAGAAGAAGATGATAGCTCTCGGCCTTTTTACTCAGATTTCAGCTTACCGCAGACGTTGTAAGTGGGATTTTTGTCGTTGCTTTTACTTTGTTGCTTTTCACCGTGCCTTTTTAACTAATCCTTTTTTTAATTTAGTGTATGATATGGATGTCATCTGTGGCGCCCAAGCCCGCCAAGTGAAAGCAATTATTCAAGCAAGTCGTAAAGAGATTTCTCGTCAAAACGAAAAAAGGATTGCTTCTTCTGATGATGAATCGAATGAAGATTCTGAGGAGGTAGATGAGCAGCTTCCTAAATATATTCCCGAACAGGCCGTTCAGCCTACAGTGGGGGAATCAAGTGGTCCGAGTGGCCCTGTGAGACTTGATAGTGACCAATGGGTTTCAAATGATGAAGGCAGGCAGAGAGGGTATCCTGGTGGTGTAACATCTGACGATCCTAGTTCGATAGGTGAAGAATATAGAAACCCCCCTGCTGAACAGGTTGGCCCTCTCCCTAATCTTTTCGAATCTTTTGAAGATATCACGGAGGATCAAGTAGATCCTGCAGCTGACCTCGGTTTCCACCGTACCCGAATTAAAAAGAGGAAGGCAATTGATTCTCTCGTTCGAACTCTTCCAAAAATTCCCCGAGTGGTTTAGTTCATCGAGTCGAGCGATGAAGATACTGACATTAGGGGTTCCCCGAGTGCTCAAGCAGAGACACCTTTGGGAAGAGGGGAACCTCTAAAAAATTTGAACAGAGGAGATTCTTTACCCCCTGAGGTTGAGGATGCAGGAGTGGGATCCTTGGGAAACCCTACACGTCCCACCCCCTAGAACATTCTGAGAACAATATCATCCAGTCAGGCTTTTATTGGTGACGACCATTGAAGTCGATTCAGGAACGGTTCTCCTACAGAGCGTCTTCAAGACATTTTTTACAGTGCGACTTACGTAAGTCTTCTGTCCCAAACTTCAACTTAATATGCCTTAATTCATATTTTTAACTTCAATACATGTGGTTACTGAGTTTGCTGAGTTTATTCAGATGTAACAACATCAAACTGATCGGATTAGGTATCTTGAAGCTCAGTTAAAGGAGAGAGTGGATATCCGTGCTCGGATTGAGGTGGCATGTCAAAAGGAGGTGAGTTCTACCCAGGAGTTTACCGATCATTGTTTGGCAAGACAGACGGAGGTCGAGGGGAGGATCTCTATTGTGGAAGAGAGAGCTAAATCTTTAGATGACTCTTTCTCCATTGCCCAAGAGTCAATGCTTTAGGCCAAGCAAGAGGCTGAACAAGCAAAGTCATCTTATGAGCGCAAGATTGATGATTTTGAGCGCCAGGCTTTGATGTTGAATCCCGTTCGAAGGAAGCCAAGCTGGAACTTGAAGTGCAATGGGTTGATCATTTTAAGAGGCCTCCAGCCTGTGATGCCCTCTTCTTAGGGAGTTCCAATAGGGGTTGGTCTGGACTGGCGAATTCTTCAAGGTCAAGAATCGGGCGATTGAAAAGGCTTGAGCCAACTAGGAGCTATCAATCAAAAATCAAGTGGATCGCTCATTGGAGGCTCTTCAAATTTAAATGAATGAGTGAAGCTCCTATTGTCATAGCAAAGGCAAAGATCCCCATCTAATGCATCTGGAGACTGGAGGTCTCGTCCGAGCATTTTCTTTCAACTTTTTATGCCAGTCAAGAAACTGGTGTAGATAGGTTGGGGCCTGACGTTGGACCGGTCTTTAGAATGGATTACAGCGAATAGATGGATTATTCGGTTGACACAATCGCCTGGCCTTCTAATGAAAGTCTCTTGCATGAAAACGAAATGGTGCCTGATTAGAGCATCAGCAAGGGCTCTAAATCCTCAGCCCTACCACCTTAGGCATAATTGTAAAAATCTTCAGGTTTAATAAAATTTCATATTTTCCTTGATTGCTTTTTTTTGCGAATCTTATTACGAATATTAAAACGCCAAGTATCTTATTAACTTGCCAATATCGTTGTTCGAGCAACTCTTTTTAAACACCAAGTATCTTATGAACTGGCTAAGATGGTGGCCCGCTTCTTCGTAATCTTAAACGCCAAGTATCTTATTTAACTGGCTAACGTAATTTTAAGTGCCAAGTATCTTATTAAACTGGCTGACGCAATTTTAAGTGCCAAGTATCTTATTAACTAGCTAATATTATTAATCGAGTCATCTTGAAACAGGCAAGTAGATTTGTACTGGTGTTTCATACTCGGTTTCTACCCAAATGTTACATCGAGGCTCACTAAGATCATACGTTCGAGTCCTAACGCAAGTCACTGAGGACGTCTCCTAGTTTTGTTTGCAAGGGTTTGCAAATCGTAAAGCTCTGAATTGCTAAACACAGCTGTGCAACTCACCAGGATTTTCCCAACGGTGTCCCAAGCCATTTTCTAGAATCTAGTGCATCGGGTTTGCCTTTTAGCTAAGGTCTTGGCTAACATTACTCGGATGGCATGCCCCTTTGAGCTTCTCCGTCCATTCGGGATTTTTGCTAAATTAATGGCCCTGAGCATTTTATTTCATCCAGTTTCATGTCATCATATGCTCAATTTTTTTTCATATGTTTTTATTATCATATGCTCAGATTTCTGGAATCCTCATGTCAGGCTTTTATTCATAACTGTAAAATTAACAATACGAAAATCCTAAAGGATTGCTAAGAATAAATAAATAAAAACATCCTTACTAAAAAATAAAAACAAATTTCAAGGGTAGAAGATCTTTAAATATTGGGAATTGTATGGTCGGGGTAAAATCCCTTCATCTGATCGGACAATCCAGTATGCTCTGTGACTAGCTATTCCTTCAATTTTGTATGGGCCTTCCTATTTGTCAGCCAACGAGCCCGTAGCTTTGTTCTTCGTGTTTAGCGATACTTTTCTGAGCACCAAGTCTCCTAACTAGAACTTCCTAATCCGAACATGAGAATTATAGTGTCGGGTCACTATTTACTAATATGCTGCATTTCGTACTCGGGATTTCTCCCTTTTTTTCCAACTCATCCAAACTTTGTAACAGTATATCAGCATTTTGATCTTCATCATACAGCCTGACTCTAGGCGAAGTATATGATGTTTCTACTGGGATGACAACCTCTATTCCGAATGCTAGAGAAAACGGTGTTTCTCCAGTACAAGTCCTTGTTGTCGTCCGATAAGCCCATAACACTTCAGGAAGTTTTTCAACCCAACTGCCCTTTTTGGCATCTAACTTTTCTTTGAGCATGTTCTTGATGACTTTGTTTACTGCTTCAGCTTGTCCATTTGTTTGAGGGTGGACAAGTGTGGTATAATAATTTGTAATTTGGTACTCGTTGCACAAGCTGCCTGAAATTTTTATTGTCAAATTGGGTGTTGTTGTCAGTGATAATAGTATTTGGGACTTCAAACCTATAAGGTATATTTTTCTTTACAAAGTTTGTGGAGTTTGCTTCAGTGATGTGAACTAGTGCTTCAGCTTCCACCCACTTAGTAAAATAATCAACAACCACGATTGCAAGCTTCGCTCCACCCCCTGTTGTTAGCTTTTAGATTTGTGCTGGCTTGATTCCATAACAAAACGCTCTTTGTTTGTATTGCTTAGTTTCTTAGGTGGCTCATGATTAGATCGGGCTTCAAAGATGGAAAGCGACTTCGCATGCAAAGTTCGTCTTCAAGAGGATATATGCTTACTTGGATGTTAAGGTATCAAGATTCTTCCTCCTCTTGCAAGGCGTAGGCACACACACACACATATCATACATTTGTGTCCCTGCATCGTTGTGCATCATTTGGTATAAGACATTCACACACTTGAAGTTGAATGCTCATGCATTGGTATGAAAGTAACATGTTTTGGAAAAATACAAGATTGGAGACTATCTTTATGTATTTTGCATTCTTGTGTGAAATGTGTTTATATGTTTATATGTTTGTATAACATGGATATTGATATTGAATTTGATGTTATATTGTTCCTTATTGAGTTCCGATCATTTCGGTTACTCATACATTTGATTTCGAGTTTCGAGTTAAAAGTTATGAAACTTCTCAATCATGTTGTATGCATTGTCTTCGTATTCTTATATCGAGTCAAATTTTTATTTTCTGAGTTGAGTTTCATAGTCATCCATGTTCATGAGAGAGTTCTTGTTCGTGAACCATAAACGGATTCGTATTCGGAGTTCGGAGACCGAAGAACGGTACAAAAATACGAAAGGTATGTGGAAGGGAGCAAAAGATAAAAATAATGGCAAATTTCCATTTGCCTCCCTTGGCCGCGTAGGTGCGAGACCATCTCGCCCAAACTTACTCTTTGGGCACGAGATGCCCACAGCACATCTCGGCTGATTTTGATTTCATGAATTAAAAAGGATTTTATTACATACATTACATACATATACTGTTTGGTGTGGATGATCAATTAAATAAATTGGTATCTCATGTTTGATTTCCTATTGGTTTACCTGATTGCTTTTAGCGTGAGCTCATTGCGTGGAATAAATTTTAATTGATAAGTTTTTATAGAGTGTGACGCGTCCATGTGAAACCTTTTCTATTGTGTGTCCTTTGCCGCAATACGCCATCGTTCATTGGGTTACTTAGTGTCTCTTGCGTGAGCTCACTGCATGTGATAATTTGCTTTGAAATTTTCAAAAAACACGCGTAATCAGTTGTGGTTGTTGCGCGGCATATTTTGAGAGTCCCTTGAATATTTTTATATATTCATTTTTTACCTGCATATTTTTGAAGCAACTTCTTAATTTTTGTTTTGATGATATCTCTCTCCTTACAACTCGGATTGACTTGACTGAAAAACCGAAATCGAGTGTTTTGAAGAGATCTACAAACCCCAAGCATTTTCAGAACCAAATGATGTCTTGATTATTTACAGTGTTCAGATCTTCAGTTCGAGGTTTCATCCTTGTTTGGTAAAATCATCTTTTTCTTAGTTTTCTTCTTTGATCTTTTCATTGATGAATATTATATGATTAAGAAGCATGACTAGGATGATTTTGATTGCATGTTGTGGTTTGTTTAATTGATTTTCAAGTTTAGCTAGATTTGGTTGATATTGAATAATTTGTGTTAAACTTGATAATCATGAAATTGACTCTAGAAATCTTTTGGTCTTATGCTTGATTGTTTATTTCTAAACTTGATTTCATTTTCTAAGAACTAGGTCATTTACAATTGGTGTCTCTATTTTTCTTTACTAGTTCTTAGTTTATAACATCCTTAGGTTTTCTAGATATATTTGTGATTGATCTTTGAAAGCATTATCTAGTTATCTAGCTGCATGTTCATAGAGTGTGTTTGATCTACTTGCTCTATTTGTTTATGTTTGCATCATTTGCATCCACTTAGATCATTGCCTTGTAATTAATCGATATATATCTTTTAATTATCCATTTCAAATATATTAAATATATTGTCGTATGTAAAATTTATCAGACATATACGTCATTGACAAATGATGAAATTGCCAAGTGGACATCCAAATAGGCATTCAGAAAATATCTGGTAAGATTTCCAAAAAAGAGGAACCCGAGTAAATATAAAAGTAAGTATTAAGCAAAGCCTACTCAGGATCAGTTAACGTTGCTCGGGGTTAGCTGACGTCATATTCTACTCGAGATCAGTTAAACGTTGCTCGGGGTTAGCTGACGTCATGTTATACTCGGGATTAGATGACGTCATTCGGGACCAGCTAACATCATGTTCTGCTCGGGAAAAACATGAAGAAACCCGAATAAAGAAGCCCAGCACAAAACTCGCACAAACGAAGAATCATGTTAAAATATGCAAAGATATCCGTATCAAATAAGAATCTCAAGATAAATAGAATACATAACAAGAAAAAGGTTTTTAATCAGGCAACAATTTTATTTCTTCAAAAAGACTACGCATTTATAAGGAAATAAGTCATAACTTGACTATATCACTAGAGTCTGATATTTATACAAGTCTCTGAAATAGGAAAGGAGACAGACTACTTCGAACAAGTAACCAATCATAATTAAATACAAAGTTCTTTTGTTTCTTGTACAAAAAGAATTGGGGTTTTATGCACATATAAATAGACCTAAAATCTCGTCATAAAAAGATATAGCAAATGCAGAGAGAAAAAAGAGAGATCGAGAGTTGTAAGTCTTTTTCAATAGTGGATTTTAGCTCGGTTTTTTATTCAACCACCCGTAAATATTTCTCCAGTCAACGGAGTTTTACCACGTAAAACTTATGTCCATTTACTTTCTCCTTCTCTTTCTCTTTAAAATCACAGCTAAAATCCAATCTTGTTGACTTTTCTCACGCATCCAGAAATTGACGTCAACAATTGGCACTAGAAGGAGGGGACGAACCTCCGATTTGATTAACGGTAATGGCGGGAAGCAGAAATAGTCCTGGGGATATCCAAAAATCTCCATATAATGTCCATATTTGCAGTAGTTCATGAGATCTCGCCGTAACCACCGAGAACCAACCAATATCCCTGGCGGGGATCCAACAAATCCCTCCGACCAGTGAGGACTTGACACGACGCTTCTGTGAGGCACTGCAACAGGTGGTGGTAGACGCAGCAAAGGAAGGAGTTTATCTACCAATTGCAGAAGAAACGCAACCTTTTAACCTCCCATCTACAAGGATTCGCTCAGTTATACTTGGGCCAGAACTAGATGCACCGGAAGCCGGAAGGAACTTTGTTCCAAATAATCAGGCTGGACGTGAAACACCCTTAGAGGAGCAACCACGCCAGAGGCAGAGCCATGATCAGATAACCTGTGCTAGACACCATAAGTATAACCGACACAGGGATCGGACATCATCGGAAGACAGAGATCAGCACCATCGCAAGTGTCATCACGGAACCATCCACCTTCAAAGATCAACCCGTGAGACTCGATAGCAAAACGAAGAGCGAGAAAAAGGAATGACAGTCACTCGGCGGTTTAACCATTATGGAGATCCGGTGGGAGATAGAGATATCATAATTCAGAACCTGACCCGAGAAGTTGAAAACAATAGGCGTCAAATGGACGCACTGGTTAGACGTTATGGGTACAATGACTTGTCCGACGACGATTATGATAGTCCATTCACTAGGGACATCCTGCGAACTCCATTCCCATAAAGATTCAGGATGCCGCACGTGGAACGGTTCAAGAAGGACACAGATCTAAAGAACACGTCAGACGGTATAAAAGTGCTATGTCCCAGTATGCCTACAGCGACCCCTTATCATGTCTTAACTTTTCATAGACTCTAGGAGACACAGGCTCAAGTTGGTTTCCGAAGATTGCCCCCAGCAAGTATCGAAAGTTTTGGTGAATTAAGCAGGAGTTTCTCAATACAATTTATGGGCAACGTTCACATAAAAAAATCAGTAGCTTAAATTTCTCAGTTGAAACAAGGAAAAGATGAGTTGCTAAAGAAATACCTGGGGAGATTCGGCTAGGCGGTATCAGAAATTGGTAGCGCAAATGACGAAGCAATAATTGTTGCATTCATCAATAATTTACAGAATGGACAACTATTTTTTGACTTAAGAATGGCCCGTCTAACCAGATATGCAGATATGATGGACATGGCGGGAGGATATGCACTGGCCAAAGAAGAAGAGTTAGCCGCGGAATAATGCTACATGCATAGAGGAAAACCCAAACAGAAGGATGCTGAGTTCAAGGTACAGAACCAAAAGGGAAAACTGTAGAGAAAAAAAACGGTTCAAAAACGCAACGGAAGCGTGAGAAAATCGAATTTAGGGTTTGCGTATATATATAAAAAATTCCCTTTCATGCAACGAGAACGTTAACCCTAGATTAATTGATATATATAAAAGTATCTTACCTTTTTCTGGTGATGATTGAACAAGAGCCGAATTGATTCGGTAAGATCTTCCAATCCAATCACAAACGTAAATCATCTAGGAGTGTGGGCTCCCTTTCTTTAAATTGTATACCTGAGGATAGAGACAAACAAAATCTTTTCTTTGTTGGTTACAAATATCCTACAAGAGAAAAATCCAAGAACGTCTGGTCACTTGTAAATTATCAATCAACTTGATTGAAACTCGCGTGAACCTTGATTCAATGTTGTACACAAAACCCTTTTGATGTAAAGGATATTAGTATACTATCAAATACAAAAACGTTCCATTTTTTTCTCTACTTGGCCGAATTCCCACACTATTGCTTAGAGATGATCGAATTTTTTCTAGAGTAAAATCAGATTTTTCTCCCTCAAAATTCCGATGATGACCAAATTCTTCTCTTAGAAAAATTTGCTTAGCCGAATTCACCTCTAATTTCACTTAGTCATGACCGAAATTCTCTTACACATATATATAGGATCATAAATCCATTCCTAAGAAGGATTTACTTGGTTGGCAAGAATCATTTCCGTATGTGGATTTATTTGGTAGTTAAGAGTCCTTATCTAAAAGGAAATCTAACTTCTCCTAAAAACATATATGTTGACCGAATTTTAGTCTTTGATGTAGATTAGGAGAGTTTATTCTTTCCTAAGAAGGATTACTTGATGGACAAGAATCGTATCCTTAGGTAGATTCACTTGGTGGTTATAAATCCTTTTCAAATAAGAATGATACCACTAAGTAGTTTTACTTGGTGATCAAGAATCATTTTCCAAAAAGAATTTTTTCCTACACCAAGACTCCTAATCCATCTTAATAGTGTATTTGTAACCATATTAAAGACTTCCCAATTTGATTAGATAAATAATTCATTTTATTTATCTACTTATCAACTATAGTCTTTTACATTAACTATACTACTAACAATAGTATAGTTTTAGGAGACCATCTCCTACTAGGAAAAAGATTTTGACTTTTAATTAAATAATTAATTAATTAATTTTCATTTAATTAAATAATAAAATAAAAAATAATATATATATATATATAAGCTATTCACAATAGCCTTTGCCGCCCATACCTAATATAAGGGCCATATATTATTTTTCTTATTTTATTAAATCCATTGGTCCTTAATAAAAAGTCCACATGTGAATTAGACCTATTCTTACAAAAAGAAACAAGTTCACATGCCTTATTACAATTCTAGATGGACCCCTATTTGTCCAGTAGAATATATTAAGTGATCCATGCAAGTTCGTGTGGATTGGGGATCTTGGTGGGCTATCTAAATTTAAGCTCCAATAGACACAATCTAATCACAATCAACAAATGATTCACTTATGCTCGATCTATTTAATTTTAGTTCATTCCACTAAAGAACTAAAATTGAACTCTTAAATAAAGATAGAATAAGTTGATATTTACTCATTCATTCCCTAGACAACCTTATTGGAGAAAGTGTATCCTCGTGAATAATATCAGTAATCGCCAAGAGCTCATAGACCGCCTATAGCTCTCCAAGTTACCATATTTAATCATATGACCACATTTTGAACTTGGATATTTTGATTTGTCCAGAAGCAATGTTTCAATAAACACTATTGAAAACTTAACGTTAAGATTTAATATCCAATACCTCAAAACATCCATATGATGGTATTCTACTCTAATTCAATAAATAGAGCCACGGTGTCCATATCTATAAATGAAGTCCTCTATCGATTAACAAATGAATACCACCAAACTATCGAGAATAGACTATGCTATATAATCGTACTCATTGATAGCTCAAATGATAACACTTGCAACCATAAGTCCATCATTTATCTCAGGATTGAGATAGACTCTCTGATTGTCTTCAAATGAAAACTTTTATCCATTGACGGTTCTAGATAAAGTATTTTATTTTGATCATATTCAATGCACCCAGTGCACTAGATTCTTTTGCCCAAAGACACCACACTTTGATGATTTTAGACTCATCATAACACACTTGATCCCACTCAAATGCTAGCAAGAGAATCTACAACTTTGACAAGATAAAGGTGCCCAACCTTCTATCTTAAGTTGTTAATATTATTCAAGACTAACTAAAGAATTTTATCTACCTTATACATATCTAGATGTATGAACAACTCTACATTTCTCATAATCTTTTGACCTTATGATTATTTCCTTTTGACAATTATAATAATTAAACTATAAATGCTAAAAGATTTGTTAAACTAGAAATCACTTTATTCATATAAAAAGATTGTTATTTACAATATTACACTCTTGTTATCGACCATAATCCTAACAATCTCCCACTTGCCCTATAGTAAATGTGTCATATCACTAATCCCTATGTTCTCAGTCTTTGAAAAGGGATCCGCTAGATTTTCTGCTGACGCGATCTTGGTAATCGTCACGTCACCCCTATGCACAATTTCCCTTAGAAGGTGATACTTTCTTTCAATGTGTTTCCCTCTCTTATGACTTCTTGGTTCTCTCGAATTAGCCACTGCTCCACTATTGTCACAATAGATAGTGATCTGCTTATTCGCATCAGGAACCACTTCCAAGTCAATCAAGAATTGGCGGAGCTAGATAGCCTCTTTAACAGCCTCGCATGCGGTAACATACTGGGCTTCCATGGTGGAATCAGCAACACAGGATTGCTTGATACTCCTCCATATGACTGCCCATCCTCCAATAGTAAACACAGATCCTGATGTTGATCTCCTAGAGTCAGAATCTGACTGAAAATTAGAATCTGTATACCCAATGGGAATTAAATCCCCTCCAGAGTATACAAGCATATAATCTCTCATTCTCCTAAGATACTTGAAAATATGCTTGACTACCGTCTAGTGATCAGGACCAGGCTTCGATTGAAACCTGCTAACTATGCCCACAGCAAAACAAATATCTGGTCTAGTGCAGAGCATTGCATACATGAGACTTCCAACTGCCGATGCATATGGAACCCTACTCATGAATCGCTCTTCATGCTCATTCTTAGGAACTTGTTCCTTAGAAAGTTTGATTCCATGCCTGAAAGGTAACATACCTTTCTTTGAATCTTGCATGAAAAACCTATACAAGATTTTATCTATGTATGAAGCTTGGGATAATGCAATCGTTCTATTCTTTCTATCCCTTATGACTTGGATACCAATAATATAACTTGCTTCTCCTAAGTCCTTCATATCAAATTGTTTTGCTACCTATTCATTGATGTCAATACACCTACATCGTTTTCGATGAGTAGTATATCATCAAAGTAAAAAACTAGGAAAACCAACTTGTCGTATTTAATCCTTTTGTATACACAAGGTTCATCAAGGTTTTGAATAAATCCAGAACCTTTAATAGCTTGATCGAACCTTATGTTCCAGAATCTGGATGCTTGCTTTTATCCATATATGGATCTTTGCAACTTGCATACCCTTTCCTCTTGACCCTTTTCAATGAATCCTTCTGGTTGCATCATATAGATGCTTTTGTCAAGACTTCCATTAAGAAAAGCTGTCTTGACGTCCAATTGCCAAATCTCTAGGTCAAGAGATGCCGCAATGGATAAGAGTATCCTAATGGCTTTAAGCATGGCCACAGGAGAGAAGGTTTCTTCATAATCGATACCTTCCTTCAGTGTATAACCTTTAGCTACCAATCTAACCTTAAAGGTTTCCACCTTTCCATTCATTCCTCTTTTCCTCTTGTATACCCATTTGCACCTGATGGGTTTTATTCCTTCAGGCAAGTCTACAAGAGACCAAACTTTGTTTTTGAACATAGATTCAATTTTGGATTTCATTGCCTTTTGCCAATGGTGACAATCAACATCTTTCATTGCTTCCTTATACGTATAGGGATCATCGTCGTCCGGAAGATTCTCTACAGATTCTCCTAGACCGATGTATCTCTTGGGTTGTCTAACAACCCTCCCACTACGACGAGGTATGGTAGATTGTTGATCTTGTGTTGGTACGGAACTTATAATTGGGCTTGGTTGTGAAACCTCTTGTGGAATTGTATCTCCTAAAAGCTCATTTAGGACAATTCTACTTTTAGGCACAAAATTATTCATATAGTCATCTTCTAGAAATTTGGCATTTGTCGAAACAAATACTTTAAGATCCGAAGGACAATAAAAATAATATCTTTTTGTTCCTTTTGGATACCCTATAAATATGCATGTTTCTGAACGGGACTCCATATTATCTGTCTTTCCTTTTAACACGTGTGCAAGAGATCCAAATATCCTTAAGTTTTGTAAACTAGGCTTTTGCCAGATCCACAACTCATGCGGTGTTTTAGGAACCGACTTAGATGGTACATCGTTTAGAATATACATGGCAGTTTGTAAAGCATATCCCCAAAAAGAACTAGGGAGCGTTGAATAACTAAACATAGACCTAACCATATCAAAAAGAGTTCTATTTCTCCTTTCTGCCACCCCATTTTGTTGAGGTGTGCCTGGTGCAGAAAACTGAGAAATTATTTCATTATCAATAAGATATTGCTGAAACTCACCAGATAGATATTCTCCACCACAATCGGACCTCAAGATTTTTATGCGTTTCTCAAGCTGATTTTCTACTTCAGCTTTAAATGCTTTGAACATATCAAAAGCATCCAACTTATCTCTCATGAGATACACATAGCCAAATCTTGAGTGATCATCCGTGAAAGTGATCAAGTACTCATATCCACCTCTAGCTTGAATGCTCATAGGCCCACACATATCAGTGTGGGTCAATTCTAAACATTCAATGGCTCTTATGCCTTTGGTCGTAAACGACATTTTGGTCATTTTACTTTCCAAACAAGGTTCACAAGTTGATAGATCATCAACCTTTAAGTCACTCAGAGGTCCGTCACATGCCAATCTTTTAATCCTATTAAGGTTGATATGACCTAAGCGTAAATGCCATAGGTAGGTTTCATCTTTTGATAATTTTACTCTTTTATGATTAGGTTCCATTGATTCCGTGTCTAACAAGTGACAGATATTTCCATGCAAATAGAATAAACCGTTTTCCAATGTACCTTTGCAAAAAAATTTGTCATTCTTACTAATAATAAAAATTTTATTAAAAGTAACCAAATAACCAAATTTATTTAAATAAGAAACTGAAATTAAATTTCTCTTGAATTGAGGTACATAGTAAACGTCTATTAAATCTAAATGTCTATAAGAATCTAAACTAATTCTAATATCTCCTACTGAACTAGTAGACACCAACGCTCCATTGCCTACACGCAAGTTGAATTCGTTCTCATTGGCTCCGGAGTCTATGATCAAGAATCCATAGAATCCGCCAAAAAACATGTTTCAAGATAATTAATATTACCTTCTTTCTTTTTGTCTTGAGACTTTGGGCAATTTCTTTTCCAATGTCCCTTTTCACCACAAAGGAAACACTTTCCTTTGATATTGGTTACTTTCTTTGTCTTCTTCTTTGTAGGTCCTAGTTTCTTTTTCTTCTGTTGTTTCTTGACCTTATTATGGGTCTTAACAGTAGCAACTTTACCTAAGTTATGAATCTCTTGACCCTTGCCTTTCATAAGGATCTTTTCAGCGCTTTGAACATCTTGCATCAGGCCTTGCAAGGTGTATTCCTTATTATTCAAGGTGTAGTCCAACTTGAATTGATCAAAGGAATTCGACAGTGAGTTGACAATCATGTCAATTTTGGTCTCACCATCTATCTCAGCACCATTCAGTTCAGCAATGTTGAGATGTGCTATGACTTTCATCATGTGATCTTTCACAGCCTGTCCAGATTTCATCCTAAGATTCTTAAAAGCAGTCACTGCCTCTCTCTTAGTCGTCCTAGACCTCATAGAAAATATCTCCTCTAGAGACATCATTATATCAGCAGCAGTCTCCATTCTTTCATGTTGCTGTTGCAACAAGTCGGAGATGGTAGCCATAATGTAACATTTAGCCATCTCATCAGAAGACTCCCACTGCTGATACTCATCTCTTTGCTCCTAAATAAATTCATTATTAGGAGTAGGTGGTTTAGGAGTCCACAGAATGAACTTATGTTTTTTGGATTGCAATAGAAGCCCAATTTTCCTTTTCCATATGACATAATTATCACCAGTTAAAGTATTGTCTTTAAAGATGTTGATTAGGGATGGGGTCATGATTTCTGAACAATAACAAAAATTACATATAAGTAAATAATCATGATTAAGCACTTTTGAATATTTATCTTGAATTAAATAAAATAATTCAATCGAAAAATTCAACGGTGATCCAACACCCATAAATGTCACGCCTCCTTTGGGAGTTCGCAATATTTATTAGTTGGACTAGGTACCATCTACTTGTTAACATAACAACTAACATTTTCAATTTTAGCAT
Source organism: Dipteronia dyeriana (assembly GCA_032871835.1). NCBI lineage: Eukaryota > Viridiplantae > Streptophyta > Magnoliopsida > Sapindales > Sapindaceae > Dipteronia > Dipteronia dyeriana. The sequence goes on along the minus strand of CM065297.1, from coordinate 91,046,142 downwards.
TGTGATTTTATTAACAAGAACTCTTGGGAGGATATTAATAAACTCATATTGAGTGTGTTACCAAGTTATCGACCTTCAATATAATCCCTCACGAATATCCCTCCTTTGGGAGTAGATATCGTTTGGGCTAATTGTCTAGTCTATCCTTGTAAGAAAGTATCTTGCTAAATTCCATTCATGAATACCTCTTGGGAGGTTATTCACGAAACATAAAGCTCAACTAAACTTGGAGGCTGTAGGTGTTCCAAAACACCTTCTCCCACTCAATAGTTTAAGGAATGTGATCGAATTCCAAAGAATGATTTACCAAGTTATCTAGATTCCAATTTAGATACTTAAACCATTCAATGCATGTTCATACCAAAAGAGATATATGAGTGACACTCCTATTCTATATGACATGTTATCAATCAATGACAAACATTGCAATATTTACAAAAAAATATAAATAGCTACAATTTTGGTCCATCCTAGAAAAACAAGTAAATTACATATATCTTGGAATACAAGAACTCCTTTCTTGGCGAACAAGTCTTCACGCGACCTTCGTCGTTCGGACTCCCTCGGCTACCTCCCATGGGCTTGCGCACCCCTCACCCTTACCAATGGGCGTGCGCATGCCACAAAACCATAAAGGGCTGCCATGTGCAGCCCATGGCTACCAAAGGGGCTGCCGCACACAGCCAATGCCACAACAAACGTGGTTGCGCGCTCTTCACACGCACTTTCGTTGTTAAGGCTCGCACGGTCCTAAACTTGTTCCGGTTACTCTTAATTCTTCAAACCTTCGAGTCTTCGAAACTTGAATGTATTACAGAAGAATTTACATAACAAAATACTGCAGTTTTTTTTTATTACAACAACAAAATTAAAAAAAAAAAACTTAGCAACTACCAAGAAGGAAATTATGGCGATAATAAACCACCCTTCTTGTTACAATCCCAAAACAAAATTACATTGAAATTCTAGGACAAAAATTGAGCAACAACAAACCACATATAAAACATATATATATCCATACATTCCAATGTAAATATATATGTGAATACCTAGAGTGTCATCTCTTTCTAAAACATGCATATATACAAAAAAGAAAAAGATTCACGAACACATACATCAATTAATCAAGGGTACAAACAGGCTTTGATACCAATTGTAGGGAAAAGAACGGTTCAAAAACGCAACGGAAGCGTGAGAAAATTGAATTTAGGGTTTGCGTATAAATAAAAAAATTCTCTTTTATGCAACGAGAACCTTAACCCTAGATTAATTGACGTATATAAAAGTATCATACATTTTTCTCGTGATGATTGAACAATAGCCGAATTGATTCCGCAAGATCTTCCAATCCAATCACGAACGTGAATCACCTAGGAGTGTGGGCTCCCTTTCTTTAAATTGTATACCTGAGGATGGAGACAAACAAAATCTTTTCTTTGTTAGTTACAAATATCCTCCAAGAGAAAAATCCAAGAACGTCCGGTCACTTGTGAATTATCAAACAACTTGATTGAAACTCGCATGAACCTTGATTCAATGTTGTACACAAAACCCTTTTGATGTAAAGGATATTAGTATACTATCGAATACAAAAACGTTCCCCTTTTTTCTCTACTTGGCCGAATTCCCACACTATTGCTTAAAGATGATCGAATTTTATCTAGAGTAAAATCAGATTTTTCTCCCTCAAAATTCCTATGATGACCAAATTCTTCTCTTAGAAAAATTTGCTTGGCCGAATTCACCTCTAATTGCACTGAGTCATAACCGAATTCTCTTACACATATATATAGGATCATAAATCCTTTCCTAAGAAGGATTTCCTTGGTTGGCAAGAATCCTTTTCTTAGGTGGATTTATTTGGTAGTTAAGAGTCCTTATCTAAAAGGAAATCTAACTTCTCCTAAAAACATATATGTTGGCCGAATTTTAGTCTTTGATGTAGATTAGGAGAGTTTATTCTTTCCTAAGAAGGATTACTTGATGGACAAGAATCCTATCCTTAGGTAGATTAGCTTGGTGGTTATGAATCCTTTTCAAAGAAGAATTCTACCACTAAGTAGTTTTACTTGGTAACCAAGAATCCTTTTCCAAAAAGAATTATTTCCTACACCAAGACTTGTAATCCATCTCAATAGTGTATTTGTAATCATATTAGAGACTTCCTAATTTGATTAGATAAATAATTCCTTTTATTTATCTACTTATCAAATATAGTCTTTAAAATTAACTATACTACCAACAATAGTATAGTTTTAGGAGACCATCTCCTACTAGAAAAAAGATTTTGACTTTTAATTAAATAATTAATTAATCAACAAATTAATTAATTTCCATTTAATTAAATAATAAAATAAAAAATAATATATATAAGCTATTCACAATAGCCTTTGCCGCCTATATCTAATATAAGAGCCATATATTATTTTTCTTATTTTATTAAATCCATTGGACCTTAATAAAAAGTCCACATATGGACTAGACCTATTCTTACAAAAAGAAACAAGTTCACATGCCTTATTACAATTCTAGATTGACCCATATTGATCCGGTAGAATATATTAAGTGATCCATGCAAGTTCGTGTGGATTGAGGATCTTGGCGGGCTATCTAAATTTAAGCTCCAATAGACACAATCTAATCACAATCAACAAATGATTCACTTATGCTCGATCTATTTAATTTTAGTTCATTCCACTAAAGAACTAAAATTGAACTCTTAAATAAAGATAGAATAAGTTGATATTTACTCATTCAGACCCTAGACAACCTTATTGGAGAAAGTGTATCCTCGTGAATAATACCAGTAATCGCCAAGAGCTCATAGACCGCCTATAGCTCTCCAAGTTACCATATTTAATCATATGACCACATTTTGAACTTGGATATTTTGATTTGTCCAGAAGCAATGTTTCAATAGACACAATTGAAAACTTAACGTTAAGATTTAATATCCAATACCTCAAAACATCCATATAATGGTATTCTACTCTAATTCAATAAATGGAGCTACGTTGTCCATATCTATAAATGAAGTCCTCTATCGATTAACAAATGAATACCACCAAACTATCGAGAATATACTATGCTATATAATCGTCCTCATTGATAGCTCAAATGATAACACTTGCAACCATAAGTCCATCATTTATCTCAGGATTGAGATAGACTCTCTGATTGTCCTCAAATGAAAACTTTTATCCATTGACGGTTCTAGATAAAGTATTTCATTTTGATCTTATTCAATGCACCCAGTGCACTAGATTCTTTTGCCCAAAGACACCACACTTTGATGATTTTAGACTCATCATAACACACTTGATCCCACTCAAATGCTAGCAAAAGAATCTACAACTTTCACAAGACAAATGCGCCCAACCTTATATCGTAAGTTGTGAATATTATTCAAGACTAACTAAAGAATTGTGTCTACCTCATACATATCTAGATGTATGAACAATTCTTCTTTTCTCATAGTCTTTTGACCTTATGATTATTTACTTTTGACAATTATAATAATTAAACTATAAATGTTATAAGATTTGTTAAACTAGAAATCACTTTATTCATATGAAAAGATTGTTATTTACAATATTACACTCTTGCTATCGACCATAATCCTAACAAAAACAAAAACAAAAAGGAAATAGCAAAGAAAAAAGCAAAGATGGGGGAAACGGGCGTAATGTTGACCAGACCACGGAGAAATTCTGAGGAAAATACGCAAACTACACTCTTCTTTGAAAAAAGCTGGAAGAAATCCTGGTCATACTAGAAGAAAAGAATCTGGTAAAAGAGTCACGACGACAGTCTTAGTTCGCCCGATGAGATACAACCAAATACTGCAGATTCTATAAGGAAACCGGTCATGATACATCCAAATGTTACCAGCTCATAGATTACATAGAAACCCTCATTCGGGAAGGACACTTACAAGATATAATCTTGAAAAGGGATGAGAGGTCAGAAACAAAGAAAGAGATCAGGGCCGATTACAGCTCCGACCAAAATCAAAGGGTCAGCCCCAAGGCCAATGATGTAATACAAACAATCTTTGGAGGACCGTCCACTGGGAGAAGTAACCGAGAGCGAACACAGGAAATCAGAGAAGCAGTAGAGGTAAGACAAAATTTTGACGTGAACTCGGTCGAACCAGACCCGAAGAGGGTAAAGAAAGGATGGGACCCTATAATATTCTTAGAAGTTGACTCGCATGGGTTCGACGTTCGACCAAATGACACCCTGGTCATAAGTGCCCGAATAGGACACAGGAAAGTCAGGAGTATTTTAATAGACAATGAAAGTTTGACAGACATTCTCAACATAGCTGTCTACGATCAACTCAGGTTGGACCAAAAGGATCTATTGCCTTTTCATACCCCACTCAGAGGATTCGGGGGAGTTTAGGTTAGGCCCCTCAGGACGGTAAAGCTACCCGTAAAAATTGGAGTAGAACCTTACTAGAGAACATTATTACTCGATTTCGTAGTAGTAGACTTAAGCAAATTGCTGTATAATGCGTTGTTGGGTGGGTCGGCCATTCTTGAATAAAACTAAGGCCGTAACAACTACTTAAGCATTGATGATCAAATTCCTGACCGAACAAGGGTCGGAGTAGTCAAGGGGTCCCATGAGATGGCCCGAAGAGCTAACTTGTCAGTATACAAAGACAAAATTGATGGTGAACAAGTATGCACCATAACGCAGCCGAGTCAGAACAAAGAGTCACGAATTTGATCCAAGGGAAGAGTCGAAGGAGTCCAAAAATGAACCGGTCGAAGAAATTATCTTGAAAGAAGATGAACCAAATAAGAAGATCAAGATCGGGACCAATTTGGAAGGAAAAGTCAAACAAAGCCTCACTAATCTGCTCAAAGAATACAAGGATGTGTTTGCCTGGAGTCATAAAGACATGGTCGGGATAGATGCCCCAATAATATCTCATCATCTCGCGGTAGACCTGAATGCAAAACCAATGATACAAAAGAGAAGATCATTCAATCTCGAGAGAAGTCGGGCAATCAAGCAGGAAGTAGAAAAGTTACTCGTTGTAGGGTCAATAAGAGAGATTAGCTATCCTCAATGGGTACCTAATGTGGTCCTCGTCCAAAAGAAAAACGGTCAGTGGAGAATGTGCGTAGATTTCACAGATTTAAACAAAGCATGCCCGAAAGACAGTTTCCCACTGCCAAGGATAGACCAATTAGTTGACGCTTCATCAGGTCACGAATTACTCAGTTTCATGGAAGCCTACTCGAGATATAACCAAATCCGGAAGAACAAGGCTGACGAAGATAAAACGGCGTTCACAACCGATCAGGGTTTATACTGTTACACAGTAATGCCCTTCGGATTGAAAAATACAGGGGCAATATACCAAAGGCTGGTCAACAGAATATTCACACGACAAATAGGAAGAAACATGGAAGTCTACATAGATGACATGCTGACCAAGAGCATCTCGACAGAAAAGCATACTTCAAACCTGCGAGAGATGTTCAATGTTTTGAGAAGATACCAAATGAAGTTGAATCCGAACAAGTGCTTATTCGTAGTACCTTCAGGAAAATTCCTGGGTTTCCAAGTTCACCAAAGGGGAATCGAAGTCAATCCTGAAAAGATCCAAGCCCTACAGAAAATGACCTCACCAAGGACGTTAAAAGAAGTACAGCGCTTAACTGGATGCTTAGCTTCCCTGGGCAGATTCATCTCAAAGGCCTCAGATAAATGTGCTCCCTTTTTTAGAGTAATTAAAAAAGGAAAATGACTCGAATGGAACAAAAAGTGCGAGCAGGCATTCTTAAAAATCAAAGAGTACATAGGGCAGGCTCCCATCCTTTCGAAACCACAAATGGGAGAGACACTCCACTTATACTTATCAATTACAGAACTAGCAGCAAGCTCAGTCCTAGTCAGAACAGAAGATGGAGTACAGAAGCCAGTGTATTATACCAGCAAGGCACTTTTACTAGCTGAAACCAGGTATTCACAGGTAGAAAAAATGGTCCTAGCATTGGTTTCAGCAGCAAGGAAGTTAAGGTCATACTTTCAGGCTCATACAATCCAGGTTCTCACCGACTGCCCACTTAAGTAAATTTTACAGAAGCTAGAAATTTCAGGAAGACTAACCAAATAGGCAATCGAGCTAAGTGAATTAGGTATCCAGTACGTCCCCAGGACTTCTCTCAAAGGCCAAGCAGTGGCAGATTTTATAGCAGAGTTCACAGAACCAAACCTGGAAGCAAAAAAAAAATGGTAGGCAAATATTTCCCATGGAATATGTCGATGGCTCTTCAAACACTCACGGCAGCGGGGCAGGGATCGTAGTATGCACTCCGGAATAAAATGATGTCGAGTGTGCCATGAGGTTTGACTTCAAAGCAACAAATAATCAAGCCGAGTACAAGGCGTTACTAGCTGGACTCAGAGTTTGCATAGCCCTCGAGGCAGATGAGGTCAAGATATTTAGCGATTCACAAGTAGTTGTCAACCAAGTCCTAGATGAATACCAAGCCAGAAACGAATGCATGATAGCCTATCGTGACATTGCTAAACAACTCATCCAGAAATTCAAAGAATATAGGATTGCCCAGATCCCAAGGGAGGAGAATGAAAAGGCAGACGCTTTGTCCAAACTAGCATCAGCAACAACCACAATCAGGCCAAAAACTATTCTGGTCGCACATCTCCTCAAACCGAGCACAGCTGAACCAAAAAACTTTGAAATTTTAGAAATCTAAACACCGTCAGACGGTTGGATGACTTAGCTAAGAAGGTTTCTGGAAGAAGGCGTGCTCTAGGAAGATCCTTTACAAGCAAAACGTATCAGGTATCGATCAACAAGGTACACGTTGGTTGGAGGAGAACTACACAGAAGGGGGTTTTTTCGAACACTCCAAAGATGTGTATCAAAGAAGGATGCATGTCGGATATTATAGAAAAACCATGGGGGAGTTTGTGAAAACCATACTGGGGGTAAAAGTTTAGCACACAAGGTACTCAGGCAATGATATTATTGGCCTACTTTATTCTCAGATGCACAACAATGTTCGGAGAGCTGCAATACTTGCCAAAAGATTGCTAATGATATCCGACAACCCCCTGAACAACTCAGAAACCTCACATCCCCATGACCATTTTCCATGTAGGGTTTGGATTTAATTGGCCAGATGCCAACAGAGACGGGGGGTGGAGCAAAGCATACAATAGTAGCCGTTGATTATTTCACGAAATGGGCAGAAGCTGAAGCATTAGTGCATATCATAGAAGCAAATACCACAAATTTCATGAAAAAAAATATACTTTATAGGTTTGGAGTTACAAACACTATTATCACTGACAACGGCACTCAGTTCGATAACCTGAAATTCAGGCAACTGTACAAAGAGTACCGGATTGCCAATTACTATGCCACACCTGCCCACCCTCAAACAAATGGGCAGGTTGAAGCAATGAACAAAATCATCAAGCACACACTCAAAGAAAAGCTAGATGCCAAGAAAGGAAGTTGGGTTGAAAAACTTCCCGAAGTATTATGGGCATATCGGACAACATCAAGAACTTCAACCGGAGAGACTCCATTCACTTTAGCGTTTGGAACAGAAGTTGTTATCCCCGTAGAAACATCATATGCATCACCCTAGGTCAGGCTATATAATGAAGATCAGAATGTTGATATTCTGTTACAAAGCCTAGGCGAGCTAGAAGAGAAAAGGGAGAAGTCCCGAAAACGAAATATGGCATATCAGCAAAGAGTAGCTCGCCACTACAATTCTCATATTCGGGTCAGAAAATTCCAACTAGGAGACCTGGTACTCAGAAAGGTGTCATTGAATACAAAAAACAAAGTTGCAGGTTCTCTGGCTGATAAGTGGGAAGGCCCGTACAAAATTGAAGGAATAGCTGGCCATGGAGCATATTGGATTGCACGACCCAATGGAGGGGTCTTACCCCAACCATGCAATGCCCAATACCTGGAGATTTTCTATCCTTAAAATTGTTTTTTGTTTCCTTTAGTTAGGAAAATTTTAGTCAGATCAGTTATTAGCTTTAAAGTTTAAATCATTGTTGGTTTTGCAGTTATAAATAAGAATCAAACTCGGGATTTCCAAAAAATAAAGCATATGATAATAAGAACACATGAAAGACAAGCATGATAATAAGAACATGCAAATAGAATACTCGGGACCATTAATTCCCGAATGGACGGAAAAGCTAGAAGGAGCATGCCAACCGAGCAAGGTAAGTAGACCTTAGTAAAAAGGCAAACCCGATACACCAGATTCTGGAAAACAGCTCAGGACGCTGTCGGGAAAAATTTCGGTGAAATGCACAGCTGTGTTAAGCGAGTCGAAAAGCTTAACGATTCGGAAAACCCTTGCACAGAAAACTGGGGAGACATCCTTAGTAATGTATAAGGACTCGAACATATGATCATGGTGAGCCTTGATGTAATGTTTGGGTAATAACCCGAGTATGAAACACGTAAATCTACTCGTTTGTTTCAAGATTACTCGGTTAACAACCAGTTTAATAAGGTACTTGGCATAAAGATTGCAATAGCCAGTTTAATAAGATACTTGACATAGATTGCAATAGCCAGTTTAATAAGATACCTGGCATAAATATTGCAATAGCCAGTTTAATAAGATACTTGGTATAAATTGCAATAGCCAGTTTAATAAGATACTTGGCATTAGAAGCAATAATAAAATCAAGTTAGATAAGATACTCAGTGAAATTTCGAGCAAGAAATTGGATTAAAACACTCGGTTTTGAATTACAATTCACATTCACCAATAGTAATCTTTACAAAGAATAATCTTTACAAAAACAAATCTACAAAAATAGATCAAGGCTGGGAGGAGGATTTGGAACTCTTGACGATACTCGGGTCGGGCAACATCTCGTACTGGCGGAGAAGACTTTTGTTTGAAGGCCAAGTAATTATATCAACTGAATCATCCATCCATTCGTTGTAATCTTCTCCAGGGATCGGTCTAAAATCAGGCACCACATCTTCCAAGCTCGACTCCTGACTGGTATAAAAGGTCGAGAGAGAGTGCTCTGATGGAACCTCCAAATGCATGTGATGGGGCTCTTTGCCTCAACTATGGCAATAAGCTCTCCACTCCTTCATCTGACTTCGAAGAGATTCCAGGGACCGATCCACGTGGTTCTTGTTCGACAGCTCCCAGTTGGTTTAGGCTTTTTCAGTTGCCCGATTCTTGACCTTAACAAATTCACCAGCTGAAACTAGCCCTGAAATTCCAGAAGGAGAAGAGCATCATAAGCAGGGGATCTTTAAAGCAATCAACCCTCTGGACTTCGAGTTCCAGCCTTGCCTCTTTGGATAAGGATTCAACCGTCAAAGCATGGCGCTCCAAGTCTTCAATGTTCTGTTCATATATCGATTTTGACTGCTCCGCTTCCTGTTCGGCTTTGAGCATCGATTCTTGGGTAGAAGACAATAAATTTTAAAACGGCATAGCCTTCTCCTCTGCCAAATAAGCTCTTTCCTCGGTCACCACTTGCTTCGCCAAACAGTGGTCAGCAAACACTTGGGCTAACCCAAATTCCTTTTGATAAGCCGATTCAACCCGAGCACTGCTATCCTTACTCTCTTTCATATGAGCTTCAAGGCGCCTTATTCGATTAGCTTGATGTTACTGTGTCTGAACCAGCTCAGCAAACTCAGCCACCATCTACAAGGAAACGAAATTAAAAATCTACCAAGCAAGCAAGACGATTGAGAGTTGGGAATAAAATTTACATAAGATGCGCCGTTAAAAATATTCTGAAGACGACTCGTCAAATAAGCGTCCCTGAGGTGGCTCCAATGATCACCCCCGATGAAAGCCCGACCAGATGACATCGCCCTGAGCATATCTTGGGGAGAATGATAGGAAAGACCTCCTGAGATTCAGCTCTTAGATCTTCAACCTTAGGGGGGGAAGAGCCCATGTTCGGGTCAGAAGTCTCCGCACCCGCAGATGCTTCAACATCAACGCTCGGGGAAATCTCAACCCCGATGTCTTTATCACTAGAGTCAATGAATGAAACCACCTAAGGAACCTTATGAGATTGAGCGGGAGAATCGACCGCCTACTGTTTCTCAGCCCGAGAATGATGGAAGCCGAGATCAGCTGACAGATCTTCCTAATCATCATCCCGGAAGGATTTAAAAAAGTCAAAACCTGTATTTACTCATCCATCAGAGGTTTTACCTTCATCACCAGCGTCCATCCGCTCGATAGGGACTTCAACCGGGGAGCTCGATTTACCAGACCCCTCACCAAGACCATTGCTCTGCCTCCCTCCATCTTTAGGCAATTCCTGAGTATGGCCACTTAGACCACTAGACTCCCCTACGGTCGGCCGGATGACTTCCTCAGGGACATACTCGGGGATCTGCTTGTCAGCCTCATCAAGGTACTCATCTGACTCAGGTGGGGCAATGCCCTCTTTGCTCTGACGAGAAGTTTCTTTTTGGCTCGCTTGAAGGATTGACTTCACTTGACGAGCTTGAATGTCGTAGACGATGTCCAAGTCATACATTTAAAAAAAAAAACCCGTCAGAATATGAAAAATAACATTTTTTTTAAAAAAAGGGTACAAAGATCACTTACATCTCCTGCAGTAGCCTGAAATCTGGCTAAAGAAGCCAAGATCTATCATCTTCTTCTCATTAAAAAGATAAATTCTGCTCTCTTTTTTCAAGTGCAAACTGCAGCCCAAGCAAGTCTGGTCAGCTCAGTATTGTAAAATTCATGTTTTTTCTTGTTCCACAACTCAGGGGAATAAAAAAAATGGGGAACTTTCAGCACCGTCCGAGTTTTCCCAACCGAAAGAGTAACTTCAAGTCCAAGGTTTCCTCCAGTGAAAAACTAGCTATTCTTCCAGTACTTGTTGGATAAAGGAAATCCCTATACAAAGCCCTTTTTTTGGCATCATCGGAGGTATCAACTCCCCGATTCACTTTTTTTCCCTCGGTGACCCAGCAATCTGCCGGGTTAGATATGAGAAAATAAGTCCCTGTCCGACCAGACTGCCTTAGCGTGTATAAGTGCCTGATTTCACTCGGGGAAGGCGGCAACAGGTTCATTCGGCTACACATGAGCCACATGCACATCAAGATCTTATAGCTGTTCGGGCCAGTTGGGCTAAAGAGATCCCTGCCTCAGCTAGAAACCAGGCGATAAACAGCTGAAGAGGAAGAGTGACGCCGCAACAAAGCATGAACCCATAGATTGCCACCATACCCGGGGGAGGGTTCCACGCATCTCTATCACCGGAAGGAATCAGAATAACTGAATCATCCAAGTCAAATCGGGCATGATATTTCCCGATCTCATCCTCCCCGACCACATTCTGCTCGGCATCATACCCACTCGCGCGATCGACAGAAAAAGAGAGATGAGATTTTCTGAACTCCTCATCGATGTCATTCTCATCAATAATCTGCTCCCTGATCCAGACGCTGCCCGAGTTGTGCTTATGGACTTCACTTTTACTTTGATGTTTCCCTATCCTCGATCGAAAAGGTACCCTGTGTTCAGAAATGACAGATTCAGAACTAAAACAGACGTCAGGGTAAAGCCCAGAAACTTCGACTTCTAAAAAAAGAGGTTCATCAGGGGGGATTTTCCCCAATTATCTTCGAGCGTAAGAAACCAATTGAAAATCCCCACGATCAAGTGCTTCGAGAGCTATAATAAAGATTCGACGATAGGAAGTCGGATTCATTAAAACTAACCTTGAGTGAAGAAACCTAATGTAAAAACTTCAACGGAGAACAGAGATTTTCAGTGCAAAGAAACTTGGGTTAGAAAATTTCTTGTTTGAGTTTGACAATAAGCCAGGGCAACTCTGTTCAGCGAAGTATTTAAAGGGATAATAGCACAAAACTGTTGGAACTCCGTTCACCGGTCACGCAGCGGAACTAGGTTTTAAAATTTTTATACATATCATATTTGTATCTGGGACCAGTGAACTTTGGATCATAATTAATTTTCGGAATTAATACATACAATATGTAAATACAAGAAATTGTAATCAACAAAAATCAGAAGAAGAAAATCTTACCAACGTTTGGAGGCTCCTTCACTTTTCGATATGCTCTTATCTGTACCACTTGATCTTCTTCGCTATCTTCCGGGACTGATAACTGCGTGTGGGCGCGTCACGGTCTCAGAAACTTGAATGAAGGATGTAGAGAAAATTGAAGAAACTCTTTCTTCTATGTGATTCAAAAACACACAAAACATGAAACTACATATATATCTAACTGCTGCTCTCAATTATTTTATAAAATATATATAAAACTGTTGCTCTCGTTTTTTATACACAAGATTTATAACTGCTGCTCACTGCTGCTCACTGCTGCTCAAAATATAAATATATATATATATATATTTATCTCTGCGTACTAAACTGCTGCTCTTTCTTTTTGTATAAAGATTTATAACTGCTGCTCTCAAAATATATATATATATATATCTCATTGTTGCTCACACTATATATATCTCTACGCATGTCAAAAAAATCTGCTGCTTGCTTGCTTATATATCATATATGTATCAAGTATTTGTATCCTATACAAATTTTTCTTTTGACTATTGTTTCATGTACACGCCAATTTACATCCAATGCAATCTCTTGTTTTATTAATTGATATATTTCTTTTAATTATTCTTTTCAAACATATCTAATATATTAAAAGTGATAATAAGTATTTTAAATTTAAACTTAAATTCAAATACTTAGATAAATGATTTAGTAAGATAAAATAATCTTATTATTTTATCTTCACCTAAATCCATATATCAACTAACACCCTCCATTTAATAGTTAATTAATAATTCATAATTATCAATATAATTAAATAATATAATTATTTAATTAATTTAACTATTAACATTTATTAATTAAATCATCTCATTATTCAATTAATTGCCGAATATATACGTGTCACTTTTGTAACACAATTAATTGGACAATCCAATTAATTAACCGTGACCCTTGTTACCTAAATCGATCGGGCTAGTAAGGGGACCTAATAGACCCACAGTATTTTGAGCTCCAATAATCCTCAGAATCATTAATTAAACTCTTTAATTAATATTCCTTGATTATTAACTCCGGTTTTATTCCACTAAAAACCTGAAGCTGCACTCTCTCAACTGTAGGCCCTTTTACACATACCGGTACAACTCGGTATCCATCGATATAGCTATTACACATGGTGTGATCCTCCACAATAGTTCATAATTAGAGCTGGGTCATAATGTCCGTTATACCCCTCTGATTACATATATCCTTTAAGTACCATTGATTCTCTAATGGACAATAAATCCTATTTTCTCACGGAATTAGGAGAGCGCTCATATTGTCCAAGCCCCGAATCAACCCTTAAGGGAACTACCATCTACTTCTCACAAGAAGGAGTGGATTCCACTATTGTGTACAAACCTTCCCAGCCATAAGCCAAACCGCAATCCCAACATACGGAGCATATTGATCGGGATTTGCATCCGACCTCACCCATGGTATATCAAATACCACTATCTAATCTGAAGGAGTAGATAAGACACTCAGGATTAAGATCACCCATATATAGCCATCATTAGTTGATATATATTAATCTCATCGGTAAACGGATCTTGGTGAGAGATTTATATAGATCATGGCCAAGTCCTATATGATCACATCATACAAGGTGCCTCCATTCTCATATCTCCATATGAATGATTCAAGATAGAATCACCGTACATTACGGAATGGACTGCAACTATAGATTAACCATAAATAAAGTACCCAGCTTTATTTGTTATCTATGGACTCTTTAGATTGCACGTCTCTTACTGTATCCATCCGTATATGACACTCATATACACAGTTCGAGATTACATCCGGCAGTCTTGGATGTTAAAAAATATGCACAAGTTATAAAATAAACAACACAACAAGAATGAATTGAACTTTTACTTTTATTTATTTCATAAATCCATTTACAAATTACATCTTTAGGGCATAAACCCCAACAATCTCGCACTTGCTCTAAAGCATGTGAGGAATGTTTCGTAAACCTAGACCATCTAGGTGACCCGAAAACACTTTAGCATGTAAGGTCTTCGTAAATGGATTACCATGATTGTCTTGTGAGACTATCTTTATGAAGATCACATCTCCTCTCTACATTATCTCTCTAGTGAGATGATACTTTCTCTCTATATGCTTCCCTCTCTTGTGGCTTCTTGGTTCTTTGGAATTAGCCACAACACCACTGTTATCACAATAAAGTGTGATGGGTCTATCCAGACCTGGAACAACTTCCAGATCACTCAAGAACTTAAGGAGTCAAACAGCCTCTTTAGCAGTTTCACAAGCGGCTACATATTCGACTTCCATGGTGGAGTTAGCAATGCAAGATTGCTTGATACTTCTCCACACAATGGCTTTACCACCCAGGTTGAATACTGATCCAGATGTGGATTTCCTAGAATCTCTGTGTGACTGAAAATCAGAATCCGTGTATCCTAACGGGATCAAATCCTACCCAGAATACACTAGCATATAGTCTCTCTTTTTCCAAAGATACTTGAGAATTGTCTTGACAGCAACCAAATGATCCAATCCGGGGTTGGACTGGTATCTACTGACTACTCCCACTGCATAGCAGATGTCCGATCTCGTGCATAACATAACATACATGAGACTACCTACTGTCGATGCATAGGGTACACATCTCATATCCTCAACTTCTTGAGGTGTCTTAGGACACTGTTCCTCAGACAAATTAACTCCATGTATAGAAGGTAAATTACCTTTCTTGGAGTTTTGCATCGAAAATCGCACAAGAATCTTGTCGATATATGATGCTTGAGACAGTGCTATGAGTTTGTTCTTACGATCCCTTATAAGTTGGATCCCAAGAACATAACTCGCCTCTCCCAAATCTTTCATTTGGAATTGACTAGCCAGCCAGCCCTTTACATCAGACAACACTCCCACGTCATTCCCAGTGAGTAGGATATCATCTACGTATAGGACCAAGAAAACTACTTTCTTATCAATGATGCGATTGTAGACCCAAGGCTCATCGACGTTCTGCTCGAAGCCATAAGTTTTGAACACATCATCAAACTTAATGTTCCAAGATCTAGATGCTTGCTTAAGTCCATAGATGGACCTTTGCAGCTTGTAAACCTTTTGCTCTTGATCTAGAGACACAAATCCTTCTGGTTGCATCATATAGATGCTCTCATCAAGATTACCATTCAAGAATGTAGTCTTGACGTCCATTTGCCAAATTTCGTAATCGAAATATGCAGCAATGCATAAGAGAATCCTAATAGACTTAAACATGGCTACTGGCGAGAAGGTTTCTTCATAATCGACCCCCTCTTTCTGGGTATAACCCTTGACCACTCGTCTTGCCTTGAAGGTCTCTACCTTCTCGTCTACTCCTCTATTTCTCTTATAGATCGACTTACACCCTATGGGTTTTACCCCATCCGCTAAGTCTACAAGATCCCAGACTTAGTTAGAGTACATGGACTCCATCTCGAGATTCATGGCTTTAAACCATTCCTCTTTATCAGGATCTTCCATTGCATTCTTAAATGTCAATGGATCATCAACACTATCAGTAGAGACAACACATTGTCCCTCACCTATACCGAAATAGTGTTTAGGTTGTCTCACAACCCTCTCACTACTTACTACGTCTAGGTGGTAGTGTATCCTAATCATGAACCGTCTGACTCTCAGATGTTTATGGATCAACAACTCTTGTTGATAAAGTACTAGTCTCACCAGGCTCTAACTCATCCAATACAATCTTAGAACGAGGTTTATGGTCACTAATATAACTGTCCTCAAGAAGCGTTGCATTTGTCGATACAAATACTTTGTTATATTCGGGACTATAGAAGTGTCCACCTCTGGTCTCCTTGGAGTATCCTACAAATAGGCAGACCACAGACTTGGAGTCTAGCTTTCCAGTTCTGTTCTTCAGCACGTGTGCTGGACAACCCCAAATGCGAAAATATCACAAACTAGCTTTACGACCATTCCATAACTCTAGGGGAGTCTTAGGAATAGATTTAGATGGCACCACATTCAAAAGGTTTGTCGCTATTTGTAACACATATTCCCAGAAAGGAATTTGGTAATGATGAGAAACTAATCATAGATCTCACCATTTCCATTAGGGTTCTATTTCTCCTCTCCGCTACACCATTTTACTAAGGTGTACCTGGAGCTGTGAGTTGGGAAACTATCCCATGCTCGACCATAAAGTCTTCAAACTCTTGGTCAAGGTACTCACCTCCACGATCCGATCGCAGTGACTTGATAGTTCTACCTAATTGATTCTCAACTTCAGCTCGAAATTCTTTGAACATTTCAAATGTTTCCGACTTCCGTTACTTTAGGTAGACATATCTGTATCTTGAGTAGTCATTTATAAAGGTGACATAATACTCATAACCACCCCTAGCTTTAACATTCATCGGTCCGCAGACTTCTGTATGTATAAGCTCTAACGGTTCTTTAGCTCTAAGCCCTTTTCCAGTAAAAGGTATCTTAGTCATCTTACCTTCCAGACAAGATTCGCAGACAGGTAAAGTGTCAACCTTTAACTCACTTAAAGGTCCGCTTTTTACTAGTCTGTCAATCCGGTCAAGGTTGATATGACCAAGCCTTAGATGCCAGAGAGACGTGTCATTATCTGGAGAAATCTTATGTCGTTTAGTTTTTGGTTTTCAACCTTAAACATTTCGGTGTTGAGCAGTGTAGTATGTATTAATGGTCTTAACATATACAAATTGTTTTCATTAATTCTTGAACAAATATTCAGACCATTCTTTCCAATAATAACAGACTTATTATTAAAAGAAACATAATATTTTTTGTTCTAACAACTTAGAAACAGAAATCAAATTCCTTGTAAATCCAGGAATATAAAATACATTGTCCAACAATATATAATTATTACAAAAACATAATCTAATTACGCCCACTACTCGTGCCGACACGACATCCCCTGACCTCATATGCATTGAGAAGGCTCTCTCCTCTAGCTGTGTCCAAGAATCAGTCCATTGTAAAGAAGAACAAACATGGTTAGTGGCCCTTGAATCAACTATCCAGAGTGAAGAATCATCTTCCACTAAACATCACTCAAGAACAAGTAAATCATATTTATCTTTCTTGGACTTCTTCTTTCTTTGGGCTTTCTTGGGTTTAGGCTTACCCTTAGCCTTCATAGCAGACCTCTTCCTCTTTTTATTATTTGAGGAGGAAGATGGTTCGGCAACATTTGCCTTACCGGTCTTACCCTTATTGTCCTTAATTAAAGACTCAAAGGTAGCAAACTCATAGAGCAACTGTGTGAGATTGAACCTTAACTTGTTCATCTCATAGTTACTCTTGAACTGATCGGAACTATTCGAAAGAGTTGTCAGAATGATGCTCACTTGACTGGGTGTTCGACAATGGCCCCGCCATTGACTTCTACCTTGTTGAAGTAGGACATCATGCTCAGAACATGTTCCCGAACTGACATACCTTCCTTCATGCGAGTGAGCATAGCGGAACGAACAACTTCATGTCGTTTTTTCTCAAAGGGCTGCCCGAACATAGCTTGCAATGACTCCATGATTTCGAATGCTGAAGTCATTGCTTCATGCTTTGTGACAAGCACGTATGTTATAGAAGCCAACAGATATGTTCGGGTCTTCTCATCAGATGAGACCCATCGCACGTATGCCTTACGAACACTTCGTGTGGCATTGGTAGCAGGCGCTGAAGGACATTCCTCCGTAAGCACAAACTTGAGGTCTTTAGTGACCAATATTGCATTAATGTTAAGTTTCCACTTAGTATAGTTATCACCAGTTAATTTGTCGTTTGCGAAAATTTGAAGTAATGCAGAAGACATTATTGCTGAAATAAATAAAACATCCATTCAGTCATTTATTTAAAACAAGTGCTAGTGATTTTGGTATAAATTTAAACATGATTCATGAACATGTTTAACGAACTAGAACTACCCTAAAACTAGTTGCTATACCACGACAATCCAACATACCACAAAGAAGTGCCGCCTTAGGGTCGGTCAAGTCTTTGCATGTTGGACCGAGACATTCTCAATCAAATGATATTCTAGAATAACTCTTATTCCATATCATTCAACCATCGTTCATTCAGTCAGGTTTTTAATTAACAAACTTTATCAAAACCTTCGTGAGTGTAACCCACCATTTCAGATCTCACGAGCTTAACTCGAGAATTGCCGCCTTAGGGTCGGTCAATCCCAAAATACCCTCAGAAATCCTATCCGTTAGGAAGTCAACCTTGGTATTGACCTTTGTGGAAACCCTTCTTAGGGAGGACGAAAGCAAAGTCGTCACGAGGCCCCACTCGGATCTCACGGTGTTGACCTAATGATGAAGACCGCGGGATATATATGTCATATATCCCTCTCCCACTCACTATATTAAAATTAGGGTTTTCTATTAACCGTTAATACACCTAGACTCTACAGGATTAAACGACTAACTTTAATCAAGTTATCTAGCGCATTAACTAATTAGAACCAAATTCTAATTAACTAATAAATTATTAATGATTTTTAATAAATAAAAATCTAATCTATTAGTGAATAATCTAAGCCTTTGTAAACTATTTACTAGGGTTATATTATTATGTTAGTGTTTACCAAATTTTAACTATTAAAACCCTAACACTTTATTTGGATCATTTATTATTAGGTAATTAATCATATTAATTCTAATTACAATAAATGACCCTATTAATCTAACTTATTAAACTCTTTAATAACTAGATTAATATTAATGAGAATCACCAAGTTTTCTAACCATTAAAAACTAATCTCATTATTCATAGCCAATTTTGTATATTACCCATTTTAATCACATTAAAAAATAAATACATAAAATATCAGGCTATGATGCATGTATGACATATCAAATATATTTGTGTAGGCACATCTAATCTTAATGACATACGTATGCATGATAATGATTTTATCATCACATAATATAAAGTATACATGAATTGACTGAGTACTGTGGATTATTTAACTTAAAAAATTGGAATCTAAAATTACAAAAAAAAAAATCCAAGGCATTCCTTGGTCTTCTTCTAATTTCCTAGTCTTCCTGTCTCTTCAGGTCACTCTGATTCATCTCATGAATTCGAAACGGGAAATCTGCACGGAACGCACTATGCAACACTTGCCAACGGAACCGTGCGTGAACAGTGTAAGGGGAACAGTGCCGCCGTGAACAATACCCCCCCCCCCCCCCCCCCCCCCCCCCGCCCGGTGAACAGTAACGCCGTGAACAGTACAGACGTCACGCGAGTTTCCAGTTTTTCGTTTACAGGTTACAATTTTTTATTTATTATTATTTACAATACAATAACAGTAAAATATATAAAATAAAAATTATACAACCCATAAACCCTAAATCCACAGTACTATAAAATATTACGATCAACCATGTTTAAATTAAACAATTTAATTATAAACATTCATATAATCATAAAGATGGTGCCTACACATTCATACATACAGGAGCATCGAAAACAACTTCCAGTTTCGAAAAATAACCTGGCTCTGATACCATTTGTTGGAACCCCGTTCACCGGTCACGCAACGGAACTCGGTTTTAAAATTTTTATACATATCATATCTGTATCGGGGACCAGTGAACTTTGGATCGTAATTAATTTTCGGAACTAATACATACAATATGTAAATATAGGAAATTGTAATCAACAAAAATCAGAAGAAGAAAATCTTACCAACGTTTGGAGGCTCCTTCACTTTTCGATATGCTCCTGTCTGTACCACTTGATTTTCCTCGCTATCTTCCGGGACTGATAACTGCGTGTGAGTGCGTCACTGTCTCAGTAACTTGAATGGAGGATGTAGAGAAAATTGAAGAAACTCTTTCTTCTATGTGTTTCAAAAACACACAAAACATGAAACAATATATATATCTAACTGCTGCTCTCATTTTTTTTATAAAATATATATATAACTGGTGCTCTCTTTTTTTATACACAAGATTTATAACTGCTGCTCACTGTTGCTCTCAAAA
This sequence comes from Dipteronia dyeriana, assembly GCA_032871835.1. Classification (NCBI taxonomy): domain Eukaryota; kingdom Viridiplantae; phylum Streptophyta; class Magnoliopsida; order Sapindales; family Sapindaceae; genus Dipteronia; species Dipteronia dyeriana. The sequence continues at coordinate 91,026,010 of CM065297.1, read as the reverse complement.
TATATATATATATATCTCTGCGCACTAAACTGCTGCTCTTGCTTTTTGTATAAAAGATTTATAACCGCTGCCCTTAAAATATTTATATATCTCACTGTTGCTCACGCTATATATATCTCTACGCATGTCAAAAAAATCTGCCGCTTACTTGCTTTTATATATATATATATATATATATATATATATATATATATATATATCAAGTATTTGCATCCTATGTAAATTATTCTTTTTACTATTATTTCATATACACACCAATTTACATCCAATGCAATCTCTTGTGTTATTAATTGATTTATTTCTTTTAATTATTCTTTTCAAATATATCTAATATATTAAAAGTGATAATAAGTATTTTAAATTTAAACTTAAATTCAAATACTTAGATAAATGATTTAGTAAGATAAAATAATCCTATTATTTTCTCTTCACCTAAATCCATATATTAACTAACACCCTCCATTTAATAGTTAATTAATAATTCATAATTATCAATATAATTAAATAATCTAATTATTTAATTAATTTAACTACTAACATTCATTAATTAAATAATCTCATTATTCAATTAATTCCCGAATATATACGTGTCACTTTTGTAACACAATTAATTGGACAACCTAATTAATTAACCGTGACCCTTGTTACCTAAATCAATCGGGCTAGCAAGGGGACCTAATGGACCCACGGTATTTTGAGCATCAATAATCCTCAGAATCATTAACTTAACTCTTTAATTAATATTCCTTGATTATAAACTCTGGTGTTATTCCACTAAAAACCCGAAGCTGCACTCTCTCAACTGTAGACGCTTTTACACAGACCGATACAACTCGATGTTTATCGATATAGCTATTACACATGGTGTGATCCTCCATAGTAGTTCATAATTAGAGCTAGGTCATAATGTCCGTTATACCCCTCTGATTACATATATCCTTTAAGTACCATTGATTCTCTAATGGACAATAAATCTTATTTCCTCACGGAATTAGCAGAGCGCTCATATTGTCCAAGCCCCGAATCAATCCTTAAGGGAACTACCATCTACTTCTCACAAGAAGGAGTGGATTCCACTACTGTGTACAAATCTTCCCAGCCACAAGTCAAACCGCAATCCCAACATACGGAGCATATTGATCGGGAACTGTATCCGACCTCACCCATGGTATATCAAAGACCACGATCTAATCTGAAGGAGTCGATAAGACACTCAGGATTAAGATCACCCATATATAGCCATCATTAGTTGATATATATGAATCTCATCGGTAAACGGATCTTGGTGAGAGATTCATATAGATCATGGCCCAGTCCTATATGATCACATCATATAAGGTGCCTCCGTTCTCATATCTCTATATGAATGATTCAGGATAGAATCACCGTACATTACGGAATGGACTGCAACTATAGATTAACCATAAATAAAGTACCCAGCTTTATTTGTTATCTATGGACTCTTTAGATTGCACTTCTCTTACTGTATACATCCGTATATGACACTCATATACACAGTTCGAGATTACATCCGGCAATCTTGGATGTTAAAAATATGCACAAGTTATAAAATAAACAACAAAACAAGAATGAATTAAACTTTTCCTTTTATTTATTTCATAAATCCATTTACAAATTACATCTTTATAGCATAAACCCCAACAAAAACCCTATAATCTCAAGAAGCGGGAAAAATCAAAGATAGATTTGATGACGTAAACGGTGAACTAGGGGATGCGTAGGTCGTTTCTCATAAATGGTATCGAGAAATGAAGCGGTAGACGACACGTGTTAAGAGAAGAACTAGCTAAGGCCGATAAAAGTCCAAAAATTCGCAATCATTGACATCTCGCGTGAGGACGCAAATTGAATTTACATGGTCACCATTAAGACATGTCATTATGACAAGACATTTACTCTGGCATTAATAAGACGCCAAAATTGAAGGGTTGATTAAAATACTTTTGCCAAAAACGAAACCTTGTTCGGCAAAAATATTTTAAGGGGGTATTGTCGTATATAAAATTTATCAGACATATACGGTATTGACAAAGGAAATTGCTAGGTGGACATCCAAATAGGCATTTAGAAAATATCTCGCAAGATTTCCAAATAATAGGAACACGAGTAAATATTAAAGTAGGTATTAAGCAAAGCCTACTCGGGATCAGTTAACGTTGCTCAGGGTTAGCTGGCGTCATATTCTACTCGGGATCAGTTAAACGTCGCTCGGGATTAGCTGACATCATGTTATACTCGGGATTAGATGACGTCATTCGAGACCAGCTAACATCATGTTCTTTCCGGGACAAACATGAAGAAACCCGAATAAAGAAGCCCAGCACAAAACTCGCACAAACCAAGAATCATGTTAAAATACGCAAAGATATCCGCGTCAAAGAAGAATCTCAAGATAAATAGAATACCAAACAGGAAAAAGGTTCCAAATCAGGCAACAATTTTATTTCTTCAAAAAGACTACGCATTTATATGAAAATAAGTCCTAACTGGACTATATCACTAGAGTCCGATCTTTATACAAGTCTCCGAAATAGGAAAGGAGACAGACTACTTTAAACAAGTAACCAATCATAACTAAATACAAAGATCTTTTGTTACTTGTACAAAAAGGATTAGGGTTCTATGCACATATAAATAGACCCATAATCTCATCATTAAAAGATATAGCAAATGCAGAGAGAAAAAAGAGAGATCGAGAGTTGTAAATCTTTTTCAATAGTGGATTTTGGCTCAGTTGTTTATTCAACCACCCCTGGACGTTTCTCCTATCAACGAAGTTTTACCATGTAAAACTTGTGTCCAGTTACTTTCTCTTTCTCTTTCTCTTTCTCTTTCTTTTTGAAATCACAGCTAAAATCCAATCTTGTTGACTTTTCTCACGCATCCAGAAGTTGACGTCAACATATATTAAAAGTAATAATTAGTATTTTAAATTTAAACTTAAATTCAAATACTTAGATAAATGATTTAGTAAGATAAAATAATCCTATTATTTTCTCTTCACCTAAATCCATATATTAACTAACACCCTCCATTTAATAGTTAATTAATAATTCATAATTATCAATATAATTAAATAATCTAATTATTTAATTAATTTAACTATTAACATTCATTAATTAAATAATCTCATTATTCAATTAATTCCCGAATATATACGTATCACTTTTGTAACACAATTAATTGGACAATCTAATTAATTAACCGTGACCCTTGTTACCTAAATCGATCGGGCTAGCAAGGGGACCTAATGGACCCACAGTATTTTGAGCTCCAATAATCATCGGAATCATTAATTAAACTCTTTAATTAATATTCCTTGATTATTAACTCCGGTGTTATTCCACTAAAAACTCGAAGCTGCACTCTCTCAACTGTAGACGCTTTTACACAGACCGATACAACTCGGTGTCTATCAATGTAGTTATTACATATGGTGTGATCCTCCACAGTAGTTCATAATTAGAGCGGGGTCATAATGTCTGTTAACCCCCCTAATTACATATATCCTTTAAGTACCGTTGATTCTATAATGAACAATAAATCATAATTCCCCACGGAATTAGGAGAGCGCTCATATTGTCCAAACTCAGAATCAACCCATAAAAGAACTACCATCTACTTCTCACAAGAAGAAGTGGATTCCACTATTATGTACAAACCTTCCCAACCACAAGCCAAACCGTAATCCTAACATACGAAACATATTGATCGGGAACTTCATCCAACTTCACCCATGGTATATCAAAGACCACAATCTAATCTGAAGGAGTTGATAAGACACTCAGGATTAAGATCACCCACATATAGCCATCATTATTTGATATATATGAATCTCATCGGTAAACGGATATTGTTGAGAGATTCATATAGATCATGGTCCAGTCCTATATGATCACATATATCTCCGTTATCATATCTCCATATGAATGATTCATGATAGAATCACCGTACATTACAGAATGGACTGCAGTTATAGATTAACCACAAATAAAGTACCCAGCTTTATTTGCTATCTATGGACTCTTTAGATTGCAAGTCTCTTACTGTATCCATCTATATATGACACTCATATACACAGTTCGAGATTACATCCGGCAATCTTGGATATTAAATATATACACAAGTTTATAAAATAAACAACACAATAAGAATGAATTGAACTTTTCCTTTTATTTATTTCATAAATCCATTTACATATTACATCTTTAGGGCATAAACCCCAACAATATTAATATTCTATAATATTATATATTATAATTTATTATAATATATATAAACTATATTATAATATTATATATAATATAGATTATAATTTACATAAAATATACTAAATTATAATATGTATATATATAATAATTATAATATATATATATATATTATCGTATGAATGCTTTTAGTTTTAGTTGGAAATAAATTATTATGGAATATATATATAAGAGGGACACTTTGGTCATTTGAAATTCTTATCCCATCTTGTTCTAGCCATATCAAAAGCATAACAAAACAATTAATAGTTAAAAAATGATTTTTTTATATATATAAAAAGTGAAAAACAAAAACAAAAACAAAAAATAAGTATTTTGTGTTTTTCAAATCTTTCACTTTTAACACTGGTTTTGTTTTTCTTTTTCTTTTTTCGAAAATATAATGAAAAAAGGTTAACGAAAGAGTTTTCAAAATCGTTTTAAAAAATAAAAATAAAAACGAATTAAAAACAGCTATAAGACAGAACCTAAAAGAACAAAAAGATGGATAGTTGGAGACGGGAAATTGTTGAAATGGGAGAACAAGATTAAACGAGGGTCAACTGAGGGATGGGGACGGGAATGCTGCCTTTGTGATGGTTATTTTTTGCTATTAAGTTGTCGCGGATGCAGGCAAGAGCAGAGGCATTTGGTAAGTACGGCCAAGGTTAACTTTTTTGTAAGTACGGCTAAGGTTAACTTTTTTGAAAAAAAGTTTAAAGTTGATGTACAATTACATTTACTCGCCTTAGAGTGTAATAATTATATTTACTGTTCTTATATTAGATTTTTATGAAATTACTCTTAAGTTACAATTCTATTTATCAAACTAACCTAACTCAATATAAAAAAAGTATATGTTTTTTGTTTAGAATATACAGTTTGAGAAGTAAGGCTCATTATGTCCTCTCTTATCTAAATGTATCTTTAATTTTCAATTAATATAATTTCTTATATCTTTGAAGTTTGTTTTAATTTCTTTTCCTTTTTTAAAATAAGTAGCACACCCTACAACAAGATCCTGGCTCCCCTCTGGATGCAAGCATTCGGTATCTCAAAATTTCCGTTGTTTGAAGCAATAAAAAAGAAACCATAGACGGCTAAAATGATACCATTAGAGAAAACCAGAGCACCATGATGATGAACACCTTGATATTATCATTAAATAGTGAGTTTGTTATATAAAAGCATAGTAGTATTCGGCTTTCTTATAATATAAAAATACCAAATTTTGACTTAGGCCGGCTTAGTTTCCTATTGTAAACTAACCATATAAATTACATTTAGATTTTGATATATGCATCTTTCCATTCCTGCTTAGTTACAAACATTGATTTGAACAAGTATGGTCAAGCTTAACCTCGTCTCTCTCTATGTTGTCGTCATCTTTGGTCAATTTTGTGGTAAGGACTGTTTTTGGGCAATTTGGTTAGTTTTGTTTATCATTAATCTATTATTTATTTATTTATTTATGCATTATACAATTGTCAAGAAACTTGAAAAAAAAAAAAATTGGGTTGTATTCTTCATTTCTAGTATTTTATATATTTAGTATTAAATTCAAAAAAGAAGTTCTGAATTAATAAACGTGAAAATACAACAATTTTTTGGATTTTGAAAAATAAACTTTTAATGTGACTTATATATACAAAATTTTAACGTGATTTTTATAATTGAAAAAGTTGTTATAAGTTTACATAATTGTATATTTAAATGAATCGAATATAATTCAGATGGAAAGGTGATGATGGAATACATAGGCGCAACAGGAGTACCAGTCCAATTCGAATCTGTCCCGATCAAAGACGGCATTGACTTCCATTTCATCCTCAGCTTCGCCATTGACGCCGACTCCTCCGGCAACTACCAAAACGGCAAATTCTCACCCTACTGGGTCCAAACCCTAACCCCATCCGCCGTCGCCGCCCTCAAATCCCGCCACCCAAATGTCAAAGCCATGGCCAGTCTCTCCGGCTGGAGTCTCGGCGACAAAGTCCTCCACTGGTACGAGCCAAAAAACAGACAACTATGGATCTCTAACGCCGTCACTTCCCTTGAAACCATAGCCGAAAATTACCATCTAGACGGAATCGACATTGACTACGAACGCTTCGCTAAAGGAAGCTCGTCGTCGTTCGCGTACTGCATCGGCGAGCTCATCACTAGGTTGAAGAAACAGGGGGTGATTACGGTGGCGACCATCGCACCGTTTTATAGCACAGCGGCGCCGTACTACGTGGAGTTATTTAAAGGGTACAGTGGCGTGATCGATTACGTGAACCACCAATTCTACACGGATAGAGTGAAGACTCCGAGAGGGTATTTGGAGGCATTCAAGCTTCGAGCGAATCAATTTGATAAGGAGAAATTGTTGCCGAGTTATGAGATTAATGGAAGAGGAATACAAGGGGATGCGTTTTTCGATGCTTTGAAGATGTTGGAGGCAAATGGGTTGGATGTTAATGGAGTTATGATCTTCTCTGCGGATGATTCTGCTTCTAATGGTTTTTATTTTGAGAGGAAATCGCAGGCTTTCTTGCTCAATTCCACTTCTCTCTGAGTCATGTTGATTTTATGCATGGATATATGGAATGGATGGGAGAAATTTTCATATAAATGCATACCGATGGATTTACATAAGGATATTGAATATGAGTTATTCGTTTTATATACTTTGACTTTGTATGTATATATTTATCAAAACATTTTTATAAATAAGTAGTTCACATTGAATGTACTTATATAATTCTATCAGTACACAAAGACAGGAAAAAGACCATAGAATGGATGTATATATATATTTTATGAATAAAGTGACACGTTTTAAAGGTGTCAGATTAATTAAAAAAAAAAGATGATATTATCATTTTACCTTGACTAGAGATGCATATTTTTTCTTTGGATCCCAATTTCCTATGTCTTCATCCTCATTTGGGGATTTTTTTTTTTGGAGAAAATAGGGGGATGAGAATAAAAATCATTCCCAAATTGAAATTCCCATCCTTATCCCCATTTTCCCAATTCCCCTAAATATATATAAATATAATTATTAAAGAATACCCTAAGTATATATACACATTTATGCTATGTTTGAAATTGTTTTTCTTGATAAATAAGTGATTATTTCTCAAGTTTTGAGAAAATAGGTGCTTGGTAAACTTTCGAAAACTAACTTATTTTACAATTTGTTCATCAAATAATCAACTTTTGAGAAGTTGGTAGGGGGTGCTTTTGGAAGCAGAAGCTAAATTTTATATTTAAATTGTCTATAACACCCATACTATTTTAAAAGAATGACAATAATACCCTTTTATTTATTAATGATTTTTAGTAATCAAAAATTAATTTTAAAAAAACAAAGAAAAAACAAAAAAATCTAAATCTAAATCGAATAGTGGTGGTGGCCACCACCAGAGTTCGAGTCCAGAGGAGATCCGGCGACGGACTGAGGACTGATCAGACGGCTTCGATGTCGCATGCGTCGACCGCCCGTTTGAAGTTAGGTCGGGTTCATAGTAAGTCGACGATCGATTTAAGCGAGAGACAATCCACCGATTCGACTTAGTGACGATTGATGTTGAAGCGAGGGATCGACAATCGATGGGATTGACAAGAGACGATCGACACTGTTGGCGAAAAAAGACAACCGACGTTGATGCAACAGATCTAGTTGCTGAGTTTTGAAGCTAACGAGTCGACTCAGTCCACCAAAGAGATAGAGTTGACTCGGTTAACTCGTTTTGTCATTTTATTAAAATTGACCGAGTTGACCTGGCTTGAGTATGTGTCTATTTTTATCATTTTTCCACTCATTCAAAAGTAAAACAATTTTAAATTTTAATTTACCAAACACTTGTTAACTTTTTTGTTAAGCCGATTATGTTTTAAGTTAAGCTATAAGTAGATTACTTTTTAAGCAAAGCAATCTCAAACATAACTTTACTCTTTTTACTGTATTAATGGATTTTATTTTGTATTTGTAATGGAATGTTTGTTTTTTTTTGTTTAATTTGTAATTTTTAGTTGAATAGGAAAATGATGAACCGAGGAAAACGGGAAAACGAGAAAAAAACGGAGAAAAATGAGGAAAATGGGAAACTAGGGTTGGGGATGGATATACCTCCCTTCAAAATTTTCCATCCCGTTTTTCCCCAAATGAAGAAATGAGGGAGGGGGATGGTCTGGGAAGTGGGGATGGGGATAAGGGGACTTATATCCATCATCATTCCCCAAAATGTGCATCTCTAACCCCGACCTTTACTCGATTAGAAAAGTTAGGACAAGGTTTCCTCATTGGCCTTTAATCACCCCCAAATATAATTATTGAAAAATTGACTCCTTATGTTAGGAATTCAATCCAAAAGTCGAGTTGACCATTAATGATGGAGGGTAATTTTGTAATCTCATTAGTGGGGATAGTAAAGATAACAAGTGTTAAAGGTTAAAAATGTAATTTGATACTTATAATAAATAATATATTAAATAAAATATCAAATGAGTGGAGGAGATCAAAGGTCACTCCTCCACCCATTACATTTAAAAAAAATAAAAAACAAGGATCAAATACTTGTTTTTCTTTCTCTACTTTTCTTTTCTAAACCAACTTAAACCCAAAACCCTAAACTCAAAATCCAAAACCCAAAATCCATCTTCTCCATCGTTGCCAACCAACATCAGCCCCTCAAACCCCACGGCCGCTGCCAAGCGTGAAACCTTCCCATTTTCGTGATGGATTCAGACGATGGAAAGAGGAAGGGATGAATTGGTACGAGAGAGAAATGGATTCAAGAGATAGGTGGTTGACCATTGGAGATGAGCGACTGCTAGAGACAATGCAGTAGCCATCGGAAACGAGGTCGTCGACGTGGCTGAAGAGTGACGGTAGTGGTTGAAGAGCGCGACTAAAGATCTGTAAAAAACTTTCCGGATCTCATTTCGATTTCAGTTAGGTTTTGAGTTTCTTTTTTTCATTTTTCTTTTTTGTCTTTTTTTTTTCCACATTGAAGAGAATTTTTATTTGGATTTTTGTTGATAATATTTGAAATTATTTGTTGGGGTTTTTGTTTTTTGTTTTTATATATAATTTTTTTATGTTATGGTTATTTTAAGACTAAAAACCCAGATTTTGTATTCTCTTTGATTTTGAATATCATTTTCACGATAATTTAATTTATAGATCCACTGACTTACTCATGGATGATTTGGTTTAGTTTCTGAAAAATTATAGTTATAAATCATGTTTGGAATATCTGTTATGATCTGTGGACCTTTGAAATTTAAGAAAATTGTTGAATGTTGTTTACTGTTTGTTTTGATATATTACTGGAAGAAAAATTGATTAATTTTGATAGTGATGATGATATGTTAATTCATTTTTTTCTTCTTAAATTATTAGATAATTATTAAATAATCCTTTTAAAAAATAGATAATAATTTAATTTATATTTTAAAAATTAAATAAATAATAATAAAAGATATCTCCACCATCCATCTAAGAGATGGACGATGGAGATCCATCTTCTTTTTCTTAAATAATTTTTTTTAATAAATATTTTAAAGGTTAAATGGTCATTTCCTGATTATATTAAAGGATAAAACAGTCATTTGATTTGCATTTAAAGGATGGAAGGGTAATTTTATCTTTTCACCCACTGACAGAAAGGGGTCTTTTAACCATCTAAGAGATGGACGTGGAAATCCATCTTGTTTTTCTTAAATATTTTTTTTATTTAATAAATATTTTGAGTAAATAGTCATTTCCTGATTATATTGAAAGATAAAACAATAATTTGATTTGTATTTAAAGGATTGAAGGGTAATTTCATCTTTTCACCCACTGATTAGTGTCAGAGTTAACAAAAGAGGGTCTTTTAACAATGTTTGAATTCGGGAAGGGGTGAAAATACACTGTCCTCACCTTTCTAATAGGGCAAAAGTCATGGGCATAACAATCTTTTTTCATACAAAAAATTAGAGCAAATTGCTATAAACCTATCTTTGACATGCTTGATTTTTCCACTTTGGCCCCGTCTAGTATTGTTTTTGAGAAATTAAAATCTGATTATTTGATAAACGTGACATAAAAAAAAATGTTTGGTAAAATTTTTAAAAGTAATTATTTGAGAATCTGGGTTGATTTGTGATATGTGCATAGAGGTGCAAGAACCAAACCACCCATGACAGCCATTGTTAATTGTTAGGTTGTGAATAAACTAGTGCATTTATTTTTGTTAGTTGTTAGTGCATTTGTTAATGCTCCACCATACAGAGTTGTTGCATGATTTTAACACCACTCACCCATTTCCTTTGCATTATTGTTTCAGCAGTTGGTTGTATGATTCGTAGGCCTATAAATAGCCATAGAATGATGGAATGAAGTTCGGGAAAATATATGACAAATTATCCTCCTCTGTTCCTCCTATTTTATTTCTTATTTTGCATTTCAGCTATGAAATATCCTTTTAAATTTTTCTTGTAATTTCTTTAACTAGATAATACATAACAGTGGTATCAGAGCATGATTTCGAACAAGGACATTGAGTTCTGTAACGAAGCTTACGAAATTCTAATTCGTCAAGAATCTAGCCTTGATCACCTAAATAACAACCTCAACCAAATCTATTGCACCCTTCAAACGGTTTTGACTGAACTACAAGCCTTGCGAGTCTCTCAACCCAAAACTCAAAACCTATATACCCAATTCAAATGACATGAACCCATTTGCTTTCAGTGCTCCATCTTCTACAGGAATTCACAACCCTACCACAATTTCCTCTCCCACATCAAACTCCACTTCCCGAAATTCTTTGGTGACAACCCCACTATTATGGGTGTAATTTAGATAGTATGACATGTCAGCATTAGATAATAGTCAGGGGTGCCATGTCACCAAAGGTCAACCAGACCAAACCAACCTGAGTTGGCCAAAGAAGGCCCATCAACCCCCGATCAAGATAACACAAATGATAGGATAAGAAGGCTCGATCGGGATCATCAAGATGGTCGGACCAAAATCTATAATCGAGTGAAACCACCAGTCGGGGGATGGAACTTCGATCGGGTTTGACATATGATCGGTTGACTGACATGTGAACAATATTCAGGTTTAATGAAGTTACGACTCAAATACATAGAAAAAGAATCCAACTTAAACAAGACATCTTGAAGTACAATTTGGCAAGGAAACAGACTTCCTTATAGATATCAAGGTGCAGACTAGGCAAGAAATCTAATGCAATTAATATACAATTAACGTGAAACAAGAATGGAGGATAATACGATTCCAATGAGTCAGAATTTGGTTCCATTACGGGTACTTCCCTTACTTGTACATAAAGAATTAGGGTTCTATGCATGTATAAAAAGACCCTAATAACGCTCATAAAGGGGTGAACTCTAATTTAGCTTGTAAGAGGGCTAGAGAGATTATGGGTGTAATCATCTTTTACATAGTGGATTTTTCTCGCCGTTGCTGGCAACCATGGATGTTTCCCCACCTTGGGGTTTTACCATGTAAAATATCGTGCCTATTTTTGTCTTCTCTCTCTTTTGTAGTTTATTGATCATCTTTACTTACGTCTATTTTGTGTGACGCACGGTAAGCTATAATTAATCCAAAAATCACCGTCAACAACTGGCGCTAGAAGGAGGGCGCTGAACCTTTGTTAGCATTAAACTTGAACAATTAATTCCAGGAAAAGGCTTGTGAAAGATGATATTATGGCCATCAGCAGAGACATGAGTCAATCTCCATATAATGTCGATGCCTCGCGCAGTACCAACAACCTTAATTCAACTTATGCTAATGCCGCTGAAGAAAACCCACTCCTGAGGACTCCACCATCTATTAGACCCGACATAACAACATTAGCCAAACAGTTGTTTGATTAACTTCACAGTAGATTGTTTCATCAGTACAGCTGACCATGATTATTATAAAAACTACAGCAATACCAAATTGGTCTTAATGTTGTTTTCTTTAATTTTTTAAATGATAAAATCAAATTTTAATAAGAGTGAATTTTTTTTCACTTTTCACTTAACTAAAAACAACTTAAATATATAGCAATTTTATATTTACAAAACTATCCTCATAAACAAATATATTTACAATTTTTCATTCTCTCATGATCCTAACCATATTAATTTTTTTCTCACCTTTAAAAAAAATTTGGCAACCATAAAACTTAGTGGCTTCATGAATCAGAACTCAAACAACTCTATTGAAATCCAGATTTCCAGTGTTATTATGTTAAGGACTTTTTTTTTATTCATAATTTGTTTAGTTTAATTAATTTTATTTTAGAGTTTGATATTTCTTTTACTTTTACAATTTGGAATGAGACCGATCATCAAAATTGTCAAAGTTCCATACAACAAAAAATAAGGGTATTTTTGAGATTTTAAACAATGGGGGATTATGATTTTAGTCCCTCTAGTTAGCGTTAATTTGGGTTTGGTCTACTAGTTTTTGAAATTACTAACTTTAGTCTACTAGTTCTCTAACAATACCTATTCTAGTCCCTACCATCTAATTCAGTTAGATTTTCATTGACTTCCGTTAGGTTAACAAAGGTATTATGGGAAATTGACAAAATCTTCTAGAAACTGATCTGGAACAAGGTTAAATCTGAAATTTAATAATTTGAAAAAAAAAGCAGAAATTAAAAAATTAAAAAATAATGATATATATATATAGTAAATGCATTTAAATTAAATTTCATTTCTTTATCCCACTAATTAAATTATTATTATTATTGTCAAAATATTAAATAATAATTAAATTTTAAAATAATTAAATGTTAATACAAATTAAAAGAAAAATTAAACAAATCATTTAATATAATACTAAATAAGAAAATTAAAATAACTATAATAAATAAATATTAAAAAAACTTAAAAAAACTATCACTTTCTTTCTCCTCTCTCCTCTCTCCTCAACACTATCTTCTCGTTTCTCTTGATCTCATCTCTAGTTCTCTTTCTCAATCTCTCTCAAAATCTCTTTCACCATTCATCAAACCCAATTCTTTTTCATGGAGCTCTAAAAAAAATCATTTCATTGAAATCTCAAAATCCATCAAACAAACTCAATTGATTTACATCATCCACGGCTTCAACATCCACCGCCACATCTCAACCTCATCTATTCAACCCATATGGAACCCAGATATGTGACAGCAAGAAGCGAATGACAGTGAAACAACTAATAATGAGATCGGAAGTTGACGAAAGGCAGGGCGAGATGACCAACCAGACGGGGATGATGACATCGGGGACTGAGAACGAGCGAGTGATGGCGGCGGTTAGGGTTTAAAAAAAATCATGTTTTTGGTTCCCTGAAAAATTCTTTTTCTTTGATGTTGGTTTACTTTTTTGGAAATTTTGATGATGATGCTTTGCAGTCAGGTTGATAACGATTTGGTGGTATGTTTTATTCTTTAGCTTCTGGGTTTCAATAGAGGTTCTAAGTTCGGTGTTGTTGATGATGGTGAATGGTGTTGGGGTTTTTGGGTTTCTATGTGATGTCTGGGTGAGTTAATTATATATTATTAATATTTTTTATTTTTTTACTTCTTAAAATATAGTAATATTTGTTTTTGAAAATTGAGGATAAAAATGTCATTTAATAATAATAAGATTATTATTATTATTATTAGTTTAACTAGTTTTTTTATATATTTTTAATTTTAATTTTAATTTGTTTTTATGTTTTCTATTTTTTATTTAATTAAATACAAAATTATCATATTGTCCTTCATCAGAAACCTTCATTAAGGGTATTTTGATCATTTTAACCTCTGACAATGTCAGTCTGTTTGTTTTCATGGAATTCCTAACAGAATGACTAAAGTTAATAATTCCAAAAACTAGTGGACCAAACCTAGATAAGGCTAACTAGGGGGACTAAAATCATAATATCCGTTAAACATTTTAAAAAGTATTAAAAATTAAACAAAAATGTTAAAAATACAATTCAATTAAGAAAACAAAAAATATTTTGAAAAAAGAAAAACAAAAACACAATGGATCTCCATGAAATGGACGGTCGAGATTAAATAGATATTATTTTTTTACAAAAAGTGGAAATCTAAGATTGGATTTCAACCGTCCATCGAGATGTGGACCTCGTTTTGTATTTTTGTTCACCAACCTAAACAACCAACTAGAGAGAGAGAGTTTCAATGGTGCCCACTGAAACCTGGAACCGTCGTCACGTTAAGTGAAGCCGAGCTAAATTTCTTAAGAGAGAGAGAGCTAGAATGAAGAAGACAAAGATTATGAGTTGTTAAAGACACTTTCACGATATTGCTTGTTATCAAGCTCGGTCACGTCGTCTCTTACTCTTGGTGGTCAGTCACTTCATTCTCTCCCTCTTTGTGTTGTTTACTTTTGATTTGATTTGATTTAATTTTGACTCAACTGGAATTTTAGCTTTTTGTTTGTGTTTGAAACGGTTTGTAAATTTCAATCAAACTGACTAGTTTTTACATGTGCAAGCAAACATGATCATTGAGCTAGAGGTTATTATTGAATTCGAGAGACTGAATTGCTTAGTTCACCTCAGAATTAAACTTCATTTGTTCATAGGATTACAAGTTGGTGGAATTTCTATTTGATTTGAAGAAACGAGTCTACTGGCCCCTAGAGACGTAGCTTAACTGGTAGATAGACAAGCTTAGAGCTTGGGTAAATGATTCTCAAGTCAGCGGCTTGAATCCTATCAATGACAAAAAGATTAAAAAAAAAAGTATAGATAGATACCGCAAAAAAAAAAAAAATGAGTCTACTGGCAATATGCAAGCTTGCACAAAAAGTAACAATTTTTCTTGGGATATTATTAGTTGGATCGCTAAGTTTTCTTGAATTATCTGTTTTTACTCATTTATTCATTTTTCACTGGATTGGCTGTTATGTTTTTAAAAACCACTCAATTTAGTCTCTCTGACCAAAATTTTGATGATCTACCATCACAGAAAATACTAAATGGCTAATTTACCAATAGCATCGTAGATTTTAAAAAAAAAGTGGATAGATAGATACCGCAAAAAAAAATGAGTCTACTGGCAATATGCAAGCTTGCACAAAAAGTAACAATTTTTCTTGGGATATTATTAGTTGGATCGCTAAGTTTTCTTTAATTATCTGTTTTTACTCATTTATTCATTTTTCACTGGATTGGCTGTAATGTTTTTAAAAACCACTCAATTTAGTCTCTCTGACCAAAATTTTGATGGTCTACCATCACAGAAAATACTAAATGGCTAATTTACCAATAGCATCGATAAGAGGACACTAAGTTTTTGCCTTTTTAAGTCTGGCACCCTTCAAACACGAAAATGCCTTTGCAAAGACATCAACCATCCGAACTTCCTTATCATAGAAATCAAAACCCAAAGACGTACCCATGTCTATGACAAATCTCCTCCTCAAGGATCTAAGACATTTTATACTTAGCAGTTCTTGTCTTTATTCCATGTCTTTTTACAGCAAGACAAAAATCCTTAATGCTCATCTTCTTTGAATTAATGAAGACCTTATCATTACTAACCCACTCGACAAGAATCATAATCAAACCTTCTGAATGAAGCAACTCCTTGATATCTTCATTAGGCTACTCATCTACATCTGCAACATCACTCAAAAACCTATCAAACTGGTCTGACTCATCAGGCTTTGGTCCATTAAATATCCCAATCTCTGATCTGGTGATGGGTTTTAGCAACCCAACATCCAAATGCTTATTTATTATCTGGCTTAGGAACCAAATACCACCCTCACCTTTCTTTAAATACTCCCATCAACAAACCTCTCTAACCCCTAATTTGATTGCCCACTACCACCCTCACCTTTATTCAAATACTCCCATCAAATAAACTTTTCCCTCATTTTTTTCCCCAGGTCTTTACCTTAGTCTAAGAAGATAGAGTTGGCATCTTTTTTCACTATCACTCATCGAATAGACCTCATAACCTTTCTTCACAAACAAATTGGTGTTGCTCTCATGCAATAACATTGGTCCAGCTTTAGGGTTTCTACCATAATTTTTATGACTCTACCTAGGCCTACCTCGAAAATTGAATCAAAAGTAACCAACTTACCACTCTTCTGGGAATGGAAAGAATTAACAAGCCTTTTTATCCTCACACCTTTGTCTTTTCTATTCTGATGACAGCCCCTACCTACCTCTTGCATTTCCAACGCCTTGCCTCAATTCCCCATCTGAGAGCTAACCCCACCCTTAGCTTTATTTGCTTCATCATAAACTTTGAACAGGAAAGGTAATGAACCCTCTCATTTACTTTTTCTGTCTTCACCTTTTTTCAATAACCGGAAAAACTTTCAACCTAGCTTGTAGATCATCCACCTTCAACCCCATCTTCTTTTCTATCCATTGAAGCTTCATCGGATTCACCTCTTCCACCACCGTGAAGACAAATGAGTTTCTTTCTTCAACAACCTTGATCTTCTTAGGATATTTTTGTCCAAGAGGTGTAAGCATTATGTATAGAAATAATTAAATCTCGTATTTTTCGCATAAGTTTGAATAGACGCGTACTTGGAAGCACAACGAAAAACATCCAAGTCGTAGAGTCTTAATCTCGAATCCATAATAAAGCAATAACCTGAAAAGAAAACAATAAAAACAATAGAGAGTCTTCTACTCTCTTCTCACCTTCCTCAGATTGCCTAATGGGGAGACAATTCTATAATACGTTCTGTGAGTGAGAGTAGGGACCCCATATAAATAGTATAACTTTCTAGAATCTTAACCCATAAAAAATTCTCAAAACCCTAATAGGATGGTTAGTCCTAAAAGGAATACTAGACCAACACATGTACAATAGTCCATACCATATCCTACATATATTTAATGTAGCTAGGGTGCACCGAGCCTAACAATATTGATCACATTAATAACGGGCTTTATCCGGTTAACTCTCACTTACTTAAACATTCCAATCAATTCGATTTTCATAAACTCAAAATATAATGTAACATGTTGCTCACAATTTTATAAAAATCTTGCATTCTCCCACTTGAGTTACATAAACATTATTATTTTTAGATTTAAAATTTCATTTTAGAAAATGACTCTCCGAATTGACAAACAATTATACGTGGCCGCAAAGAATGTTTAAGAGAGTAATATTTTTCTTCCTCTTAGTCCAAGAGAACTTTAAGTATCCAACTACAAAGATCATTACATCTTTATTCGACATAAGACTATATGTAATCAAAATACCCTTAGCTCTACCTATCCGGGTAAAATGGTATGTATGTGTGGTATGAAAATTACATGCAAATGTGATCATCATGTCTATTTCTATATAGGTCCAACTTTGCTTCAAGCAAAGTATCTTAAGACGAGAAACTTAATGTCTTAAGATTCTTACACTCATTGGCCAAACAATTTGACCATGAGTTAAACCTCCCATGACAGGCAAATCTTTCTGTCTTAAATAATGTTCACTCATCGGTGGAAACTTTATACCTTAAGAGTGAACTGCCCCCTCAAGCTAAAAGCTTGAGATTTTTTGCTATAACCAACCATCCATGTGCACACAATAACAAATATGGAAAACATCTTAACATGCATATACAATATATTCTCGAGAATATGAAACAAACATGTATAGAATAAATGCAGTTAATCTAATTAAAGACAACTCCCACTAACCAAACACATCGAAAATTTCAATCCAATGCAAGATACAACATGCTTCATAAAACCTCCGGAGTCAAATATCTTGATTAGTGTATCAAGAGTTATTTTACTTATGGCCATTAGAAACTCGTAACTCTTAAATCTTTCTCTCATCACAATATCTATATGATTAAACCTCCGAGATCTCTTAGCATTATATAGAGAAGATAAATACATTAAAATTATCACAATCTACATCAAAATATGATTTCACAATAAAAATTCTTTAGAGTTGCAATATATAAAGCCACATACTTTTTTATCCATACATTCATGTGAGCATGATATAATTAACCTCTACAAATACTATGAAACCTCCTCTTTTTTTATTACAGATACATACATTACCTTTCCTTATGAGAACGCTTCAATTTACTTTGAAGAATTAAAATTATGTAAGTTTATCACTTTTATCAATAGGTACCTCAAACAAGTAAACTTGTAATCATATTAACCCTTTAAGTGCTCTATTAATATATTTTCTCAATAGCATTATCAAAATAAGTTTGTTCGAGATTTTTCACCTCAAACTACTATAGATAAAATTCTTAGTGGTTGTCCGGTACTGTATTTCGAGGCTGTTTTTTTTTTTTTTGAAAAACGGTTTTGAATTCGTGTTCTTTAACTGTTTTTCATTTTATTTTATTAAAAAAAAAACAAAATGGAAAACAAAACCAGTGTTAAAATTGAAAAATATGGAATACAACTAAAAGTTGTTTTTCATTTTATTTTTCGTTTTGTTTTCTAAAAGTTAACAATAAAATTAAAAACTCTCACTCTCTTCTTCGATAGACACCCAAACTTTTCCTCTTTGGCAGACACAAAATCTTCATTCGACATACTCACCCAGATCGGTTGTTCGACTCTAAGTTATGTCTCTTCCTCCTCATCCTCCTCCTCCTCCTCCTCCTCCTCCTCCTCTTCCTCCTCCTTTTCTTCTGAGTTTTTTCTTCTTTATCTTTCCAATTCAGTTCTGGTTCTTGCGATCTTCTTATTCTTCTTACGATTTCATTCTGGATTTTGGTATCATTTGATTAAAAAAAAATCTTCTTCTTCTTCCTCTTGTTCTTCTTCCGATTTCGTTCTGGATTTTGGCTCTTTAAAAAAAAATCCTCTTCTATCTCTTGTTCTTTCTTCTGATTTGGTCCTAGATTTTCATCTGTTTGGTTAATTATTTTTATTTTCCATTTTGGTTTCATTCTTGTATTTTAATTAGTGTAGATCTATGTAGATCTATGAAGATCCAAGTAGATGAACACTTATTTTTGCTTTAATAATTTATTTTTAGTGACTTGTGCAAATTTCTCTGCTGTGGAAGCAGTGACTATATTGAACCAAGGTTTGTCTCTATTTTTTGTTGTATTATAGAATCTAATGTGGATTAATTTTATTATTATGTGATGTGTTCTCTCTTGGTGTTGTTTGTCTCCATTTCTCATGTTGTTTTTCAAGGAGATTGTCTATGTTTTTTCTGTCTCAAATGAATATTTCTGAAGGCTATGACATATTCTTTATTTGGTTTAGCTTAGTTTGGAATTTAATCTCTAAATTAATTAGCTTTAATAAATACATAATCTCACATTTTCTATTGAATATAATGATGGATGCTTGAACATGGCACAAAAGTTGCTCCTATGATTTTGGGATATAGAGGAGTAGGGTTGTTATTGCTTTTGTTCGTTGTTATTGCCCTTTGTTGTATGGGTTTGCTTTGTGTTGGGGTCTCCTTGTCTTTGGGTCCCCTATTTTCTTTCTCTACGTTTTGCTTCTGTTGTTTTTCTGTGTGTTGGTTTGGTTGCTGGCCTTTATGGCTTCTTAATAAAGATCCTTTAATATTTAAAAAAAACACACACACACACACACTAATAACAACCCATAACGTAGATCGAAAATTGAAGTTTGCTTTGATAGTTGGTTAGTCATTGGATTCAACCAAAACAAATTGATTTTTTTTTATGGGTTAAATTGTGTAAAAGCACACATATGCAAGTGTTTTAGCAAATTCTGAACACCTCTTTTGAAAGAATCAGTGTTATAGTGTAGATATAATGTTTATGCATAGACAGCACTTGGTTGCTGTCTATATGGTTTTCTGCTGTAATTCTTCTTAAAAAAGCATGAATTAGGTCTCCTTTTAGTTCCCTAATCAACCTCCAATAAAGATAATTCAAGGTGACTCAAAAATAAGAAATACAATCCTTCTAACTGTAGGAATCTTAATCCAATTTCAACTAATCCTAACATGGAAAGTTTAGGATCAATTAAAACTGAATTAAAGTGAATTTTAAACCTTCATTAATCTTTCTAAACATAAAAAATTCGTCTATGACCTTCATTCTTGAATAGGCAGCCCATAGTGCTTTATTTCCAAAATCTCGAGTAGAAATTCTGGGTTGACATTTGAGTAGTAAAATGGTCATAACTTCCTCTATAAAACTCGAAATCATAAACCGTAAAATTTCAAAAAAATATAACTTCTGTATCTTTCCAACCATATAAGGCTTGAAACCCAGTTCCATTTGAGATGCTACAGTTTAATTTTTGAAGTTGACCTATCAGCAGAGGTTGTTTTCTCAAGGTTGATTGTTTATCTTCCAAATTGCTCCCAATTATCTCTATGACTTGAATAGCTGAGAACTAAGAAAAGAAACATAAAATGCAAGAATTTAACTCAAAACAAAGCAATAAACTAAAGAATAGAGGTATAAAATATAGGTAATTATAATGTTATCATATACCATACATGGGCATGCAAAGTTCAGTCCCTGTTTTTATATTTAATGGTTGTAGAATTCAAGAACCTTCCATATGAAGTGTGTTTGATGATTGTGTTTCCATTTTACACAAAGATGTGTACGGTTTGAACACAGGTGTTCATCATAAAGTATAATAGAATCCCATGATGTTGGTGTCAATGTCGATGTTGACGAAAAGTCCGAATGGTCTACTCAACATGATGATATTTTTATTCGTATATTGCATGACCATGTTAAAAAAGGTGATTTACAAACATCCACGTTCGTTAAGAGGGTATGGTCAACTATAGTTGACGAGATTTTCCATAAAACCCAAAAGCGATTCACGGTTTTGCAATTGAAATCAAAATTCAAGTGGTTGTGTAAAAAACATCGCGAGTTTTCTGGTTTGATTGCACATACTGGATTTGGTTGGGACTCTGTGTCAAACACAGTAACAACATCAGAAATTGTTTGGGCGCAATATATTAAGGTAATGATTTTTTGAGGTTGTTTCAATTTGATGAAATAAAGTTAGTATGTATTTTTTTTTATAATATCAATATTTATTTTTTTTTAATGACATAGAGTAACAGGTGTCAAACCATATCCAAAGAGAGGGTTGGAATATTATGAAATTCTTGGTGATATTTTCAATACTACTACAGCAACCGGGCAGTCAATTTTTTCATCAAGTCAAGTTCATTTGCCTTCAGATGAAGATCGCGGAGTGAAGGATAATTTTATTAACTCTAGAGTTCATGTTGAGGTTGGGGATGATGATGATGATGATCATCATCATCATCATCATCATCATCATGGGATTGACCCAACTGAAGCTGTTTCTAAAAAAATAGAAAGGAAAAAAGCCTCGTCGGTCAATTGATTCTTCCAACAGCCGTCGTAAGAAAAAATGGGATAGCATGGATAGTTATTTTGAGGTTGCTAGTGAAGTTATGAATGCTAGATTGGTGAAAGTTAAAGCCAACAGTGTCGAGTCCACTACCAAAAGTGATGAACAGTATTTTGTCACTGAATGCATGGAGGCTTTGGAAAGCTTGAGAGATATTGATGGTGATACATTCAATAAGTTTATGGACAGGATAGTACCATGTATTGAGTCGAGGAAGGATTTTCTTGCTATGACCGAAGAAAGAAAAAGGCAATGGCTAGATGGTTTGTAGGATATGAGTCATGGGTGGATAGATTGTTTGTTAACTTTATTTGCATTTGGACCGTGTTTCCTTTTTTTTTTTATTGTGAACTTGGTGTAGTTTTTTATGGTCGTTGTGAACTTTATATGCCTTTGGACCATGTTTCATTTTTATCATTGTTGTGAACTGGGTGTAAGTTTTATGATTGTTGTGAACTTGGTTTAATTTTTATAATTGTTGTGAACTCGATTAAACTTCGTTTATGATTTGTTGAACTCAAAATTATGATTGTAGCTTGTTGTTTGTACTATCAAGTTGCAATGTATTTTCAACTTATGATTTTCTTCCATTTTAAATAGGACAACAATGAACCATAATAATCAGGATGATAGTTCAGATAGCTTATCGGATTTTGAGGTCGAAGAACTAGAATTGGAGGCACTGGAGTTGGCTATTTCATTCAGGAGGGTTGAATATTATCAGCATATTGAGAAAATGTCATGCTCTACAGGTAGATTTACGAGATATGACTTTGTACAATAATTGTTAAATGGTCATCCATATAGAATGTATAACATGTTTCGTATGGATAAACATGTTTTTCTAAATTTATGTTGAGCAGTCAGAGTTATTGACATGTGATAGATATATTTCCGTTATTGAGGTGGTGATAATGTGTTTATATATTTTATCTTATGTGGTTGTAATGCGAGTTGTTGTTGAACGTTTTCAACGATCAAAAGATACAGTATATAGACAATTTAAATGTGTGCTGAAGGGGCTATGTGGGCTTGCACCACGTATTATATGAGGACAAACTTGAGGACAACAACCGCCACCACCAAAGATTAGACATAACCCAAAATTTTATCCATATTTTATGGTAATGACTATATTTTAATGCATATTATTATTTTTTACCATTTCATGTTTACTTAACTATATTATGCATAAATGTATTGGTGCTATCGATGGAACACACGTTTCTGCATGGGCACCAGCACATAAACAAAATTCGTATCGAGATAGAAAAGTTCAAGTTACTCAAAATATTATTTGTGCATGTTCGTTTGACATGATGTTCACATTTGTTTTCACGGGTTGGGAAGGAACCGCCAACGATTCAAGGGTGTTTTCGGATGCAATTGGAAGACAAGAGAATGGTTTTCCCCATCCTAACGAAGATATGAATCATATATAAAATATCGTAAATGATAAATAACTCATTTGGACCTCTTGGTGCACGTTCTTGTCCTTCATAATCACGAAGGCCACTTTAATAAAGCATAACATATTCACATATTCTATAAACTATTACCAATAGTTTCTAACTTTTGCAGTTCTCTCCTTATATTTTATAAGATCACTTTTAATACAATTAATAAAAAGACTTAAAACTAAGAATTTAAAAATAATCAAAATGCTCTACGAATCAATTACCTTCATTCTACCTTTGGTCATGCGATTAAAAAGATTATATCTAAATTACAAGAACAATCATCATTCTAATTCTAAAACCTAAAATTTGAATTTAGATTACGAGAAGAGTTCGAAGATCCATAAAGATTATTATTTGTAAAATCACCATATAATATCTATTATCTTAAATAAACTTCAAGATATTAATTTAAATTTTCAGTCCTATTATGAAAATTGTACTATGCATTTCGAAACTAAAATCGGAAATATCATTCAATAAAACTTTTAGATGTTAAAGATAATCTAAATATTACTATGAATTCATTTGAATTCTAATAAAACCTCTTAACCAATTGGTCCATATTAAATACTGAGTTTATTGAAAGAACTTATAATATAAAATGTATCACAATAAATAACCCACTAAGAGCTTAATTGATAATTAATCAAATAATTCAAAACATAAATCTAAGGGTACCTTTCCTTGCGATAGCAAATTATTTTGCGTTCTCGGTATTTCTTTGACTTGATATGTTGAATTGTCAAAATTTCCAGACTACTTCCTATGGTATTTGTACACTATCACCTTTATCAAAATGACAAACAAATGACATAACTTCATAAAATAGATTATTCTCCATCTAATTATAAGGCACTAGACCTTAACAAACTTTCGATAGTGGGTTCACTAAACTATATTTATCATTTAATCCTTGCTAAGATAAAAACCAATTGGAGTGTCTCATCTAATCCATTAAAAATGTCCATCAACCAATACCTTAATGGCATGTATTTAGAAATAGTAGAGGTGTTTAAAAATAATTAAATGACAGTTTACTCATGCTCACATTGATTTCCATAATCATTATAAATAATGATTTAACCTTCATGGAAATCTAACACAACATCATGATCTGTCTTTTGGACAAAGACCACAATTCACGTGTTAAAACTTTCCTACAAGTGATTAACTTTTTTGGGAGATGAGCATCACTCTTTACTTTTCAATGCTTACAAAACTTACACAAGTGATGACTCTCTTAGACAGATGATCAAGACATGTATAGTTTTACCTCAATGCATTTCAAAACCTTAATCATTGATAATCCAACGAATGTTATGGAATCTTAACAACTAGTTCACTACATGATTACATAACCATCCAACCCCATAAATATTCCAAACACAATTGATTAATAATTTTATCAAAAGATCATTATAAAATCTTAATGGTTAGTTCACTACGTAGAAACACAACCATCCAACTTTATAATAATTTTTAATATAATCAATTAATGTTCTCAATGAAATAAACAAATTATAATGAAATCTTAATGGTTAGTCTACATAGAAACGTAACCACCTAATTCCATAATAATTTCATAGGTTATACATTTGTAAACCAAGAACTACAAATCCAATATCATAACATCCAGTATAAATTTATATATTTCTCTTAATTAATCCAATGGGGTCACACATAATTTTTATTTCAAATTATACAAAATAATGAGAAATATATAACCTTCTTAAATTCATGTTGAGTGAATATTATCCATGAGCATATAGAATATGTAGGCATCATTAAGTGTTGGACACTTTCATTCAATTAAATGAAAATACATTAGAGGCAACTTCCAAAATTTCTAACATTTATATCACATTATATAAATGAATACCTCAAGATGATAAACCTCTTATGGAGAAGAACATCATCCATCACATGTGTGTAACATTCACAACATATTGTATAAGTGAATACCTCGAGGTAATGAACCTTCTAAGGAGAAGAACATCACTCATCACATGTATATAATTCCTTCATTGCAGTTCTATAGATGAATACCTCAAGATGATGAACCTCCTACGGAGAAGAACATCACATATCACGTGATAACTCTCCTACGGAGATGATTAACACATGCATTTTCATCTTTGCAGTTCAAATTTAATAATTGATAACCAACAAACATCTCAAAATCTTAATGATTAGTCACTATGTGAAATTTAATCATCCAATTCATGAGAATATTCTATCAATTATTAAAACTTAACAAATTAATAATCGTTAGCCAACTAAATTCTCAAAATCGAAATGATTAGTCACTACGTGAATCAGAATCACTCAATTCATGAGAGTATTCCTAACAGATTATTAATTTTAACCTCATCAATAATCGATAACAGATGAATTTCTCAAAATCATAATGAGTAGTCACTACGTGAAACATAATCATCCGATTCACTAGAAATTTATATCAATTATTGAATCAAAATCATTAATAATCGATAACCGACGAATTTCTCAAAATCTTAATGACTAGTTCACTACGTGAAAACATAACCATCTGATTCATGAGAAAATTCTATCGATTATTAATATTAAACAAACTAATTATTATTATGAAATCTTAATGATTAGTCACTACGTGAAATATAATCATCCGAAATCATAATAACTATTTATGAACAGCAATTGTTTTTCATTAAAAAAAACTGAAAATTTTTAAAATTGCCTCATGATTTTAGTAAATTTCACATTGGCTCATATATTTATCAAAATATTAAATTGACCCTGAATATCTTTTGAAATTATAAATCTGCCCCAACATATAACCAATTACACATTGATACCTTAATGTTCTAATTAATTCAAATAGACCCACGAAAAATTACAAAACAGTCCAATATCATATCTAATTCAAAAGGGACCTAGGAAAATAGCAAAACAATCCTTATACTATATCCAATTCTCAAAAGTTGGCCCACAACAAAATCAACCAAAAACCCTAGGTCTCATGGCCGTCGTCCAAACCCTGCTCGGTCGGCCACCAGAACGACGATAAAACAGCCGGAAAAGCAACAGCAAGCCACCTCGTTCACTGTTCCAATAACTCAATCCACAAACATTTGCGAATCGATTTGATCTGAGAGAGATCCAAACAACGTCGGTCCTCGTCGTCATCGACATGCATCTACGGTTAGATCTGGGAAGAATGACCTACACCAGCTGTGGGTCCGATGCGGGTCTCAAACGATCGACCCGTGTCTACGTGCGGGTCTAGCAAGAACAACCCGTTCAGACCCAAAATAAGGTGTGATAGTTTGCACCTAAAACGCTAATCAACATCCAATCAGCCATAGATACAATAGACAGTCCAACCAATTATCACAAGGTTCGTAACAACTAACAACACACGTCAAAAGTCAAAACTACCAAGATTTCATACATGTAATTTGATTTTGTTGTTTAACTTATGACATACCGGTATAATTTAGTAGGCATTAATGATACACTAAATTGCTGAATCCATACTATATCAGTTGCAGTGATTGTGTCTGTTAAGTTCATGGCAATTGAAACCATTCAAATACAATGATACACAACATAATTACCAAATAACATACAATTTATAAAACCAACACACAATTCAAACATGGATTTAATTAATGGCAACAATAATTTAACTCAATTAATCCGGTGTGTATAAAAGCAAAATACATATTCAAGATCAAAACCATTCAACCTATGGAACAATACGATTGGTTTTAATACCACTGTAGACATTATGTATAGAAATAATTAAATCTCGTATTGTTTGTATAAGTATGAATAGACTCGTACCTGGAAGCGCATCGAAATACATCCAAGTCATAGAGTCTTAATCTCGAATTCATAATAACTCAATAACCTGGAAAGAAAACAATAAAAATAATAAAAACAATAGAGATTCTTTTACTCTCTTCTCACCTACCTCGGATTGTCTAATGGGAAGACAATTCTATAATACGTTGTATGAGTGAGAGTAGAGACCCCCTATATATAAATAGTATAACTTTCTAGAATCCTAACCCATAAAGGATTCTCAAAACCCTAATAGGATGACTAGTTCTAAAAAGAATACTAGGCACACACATATACAATAGCTCATACCATATCCTACATATATTTAATGTAGCTAAGGTGCACCGAGCCCAACAATATTGATCACATTAATAACGGTCTTTATCCGGTCAACTCTCACTTGCTTAAACATTCCAATAATAACGGGGTTTATCCGGTCAACTCTCACTTGCTTAAACATTCCAATAATTCGGTTTTCATAAACTCAAAATATAATATAATATATTACGCACAATTTTAAAAATCTTACAAGAGGCACTAAAACCATATCGATCCCTTTATCAAGCCTCCTCCTCCTATCAAGCCTCCTCCTCCTCCTCCTCCTCCTCCTCATTTGAGATGTGCTTTCATCAACTACAATAGGATCTCCAATAACACTACATATCTTCGTAAAGAATGACGAACTCCAACATCTCAACGAGACACCTAAAACTTCAAACGACATCAGTTTTGAAAGAAGAGTTGCCTCCATTGACCATATTTCCATGGACAAGAAAATATTATCTCAAAAGAACCTACTGTTTATGAACCTCATATTGTCAGTCAAAATGCCAAAGAACCTTCTTGTCACCTAAATAAGCATATGAAAAAGAAAACTTCTATTTGACAATCAGACATTCACACTTGCTACACTATGTAATTCTTTTATAAACCCCAAAACCATAAGTGTTGAGCCATTCTTTACCACACCTGGTTTTATCCCAAAGCACTCTTACCAGAGTCGGTTTCATTTTCTTACATTTATCTCCTTCTTCCTTCAAGTTCCTTTTTTACTGCTTCTGCAAACGAACCAGTGACTAGATTACTAACCTTCAAAATGCCACCTCTATCCTCATCGATTCTTAAGCCTCCTTCCTGATACTTCGACCTTGTTGCTATCTTTTTGTTCATCCAACCAAACGTAGCAACTTTCATCGTTACCGGACACCCATTCATTTGCATCCCGTTAGTCATCCGAGCTACCTTTTATTCCTCCGCCATTGATGCAAGGCAGACAGAAGCGAAACAGCTGCTTCTTGAGCCGTTTTTGGTTTACAAAAAAAGTCCCTCACCCATCCATAGCGTTTAAAGATTCCCCATAAAACCACTTGATCAACTATAAGATTTAGAATATCAAAAAAGATTGAAACCAAATCTTCCCTAAAGTCTTTCTTTTCTTTGAAAATACCCCTAAAATCCCCACCATGGTTGAAAATTTCAACACTCTTTTTCTCACCACGGTCAAATATTTCAAAGTTTCTGTCACTAATTCTCTCTCATTGACATTTTTTTAACTAGTTCTTACTAGTTAATTATTGATCGCTCGTTTTCTCCGAATCACACGAAATTATGACTTTAGCATTGAAAAGGTCACGCCAACAATACCGTCGACGCTACTCACAATAGCTTTTGTCCTATGCTTGTAAAAAGTTCTCAAGCAGTCATTGCCGTACGGATCTTCAAACTATGGTCCAATTTTGGGCATCCACGTTTATGATTTATACATATGAAGCATTATTTTTAGAAACTATTTCTAATTGGCATGATTACTCAGTTTCTATTAATTTTCAGTGGTGATTGATCATTTGATTCTGACTTTTCTTTTCTATTTAAGATTTAATGTTTTTGGTTCTTAATTTCATTCATTGTTGATGTAAATTTCATAGGCATTAATTGTTTCTGGAAACTATTTCTCGTTCATATTATTAATCGGTTTCTACTAATTATCAGTGGTGATCGATCCTTTTCTTAGCTCTAATTTCTTTTTATTGAGATTTTTTTTCTTTTTGTTATTTTATTCATTGTTGATTTAAATTTCATAGGCAGTGTTATTATATTCTACCCTTGTATGCAATGCTAATGCTTCTGTGTAGTATTAATAATTGCATGTACTTTTCTCTATGTGTCCTCGATAAGCATTGCTTACATTTCCAGAGTTAGCAATATTCTTCTTTGAATGACATTATTTTTGGTTATACTTTCTCAGATCTGATTATTTCTTTCATTAGTTCTTACAAATTTTGGTTTTGGATAGGTAAATTCTCTTGAGCAAGTCGAAGAAAATATTGCACATCAACTAAATAAAAAATAATAATCTTAAGAAGATTCATTTTATGGTTTGTTCAAATAGTTAATTCTTGCTTCTTTACTTGAAACTTTGCATGCATATGAATTGACTCTTCAAATGGAGGATCATTGGTTGATGTCTTTGCTTTTCTTCTAAGAATACTATAAACTTATTATTATATCACATTTAAATCAAATTTTGTTAGAAATTCATCGATGTTTGTTATCATCAAAATCAAACATGAAAGCATTGAGACTAATAATTATTATAGTCATTCCATAATTGTATTGTAATCTCATTACATTGAAACACTACTCAATAACATTAGGAAAACTCTATAATTGAACAATTTTACATCTATATTAAACTTGAAAATATATTTTGAGAATTTGTGGTGAAAGAAAGAAAGTCGAATGTATTTTGGAAGAGAGATTAGGGACACCAATCAAACAGTGGAAACATGTTTAACATGAAATAAGAAAATGAGCCTACAATTATGATTAGTAAGGCAAATTCATTTTTATGAAAAAACCAGGCTTCCCAAAGTTGCCAAAATTGTTGTCATTCATCTTAACACATGACATAGCAAACTTGTGTTACTAAAACTGTTATCGATTAGTTTTATTTGTTTTTCTTATTTCCAAATAAGTATGCTTGGAAGATTATAAACACAAATGAACTTATCTGTTTCATAATAAGAACATAATAACTTTATATCACAACCACAAAAAGTATCCTAATTAGTTGTGCATTTGAGAAAATTTGTATACATATTCATTCAGTTATCTTTCAAAGTTAATGGAGAGAAGACTTCTAAATTCTATATGTATCTATTCAGTTACGATTTTATTTTATTTTTTGGCACAATTTCCTAAGGAGTTTTTAGTTGATTTTGATCATATGTTATACCCATTACCTTATTATTAAAGTTTTTAATAAAGCTTTTCCAACCTTGTTTGCTCAAATGGTGTTCTATTTCTATTCCTGCCTCTAGCTTGTTCTATAATCAACCCAAATCTCATTTGTTCGTGGATCCCATATCATTTAAGCTTTTCCTTGTGCTCCCTCCTTTGTCTTCTACTTTAAAATTTAAAAGTTTTTAAAGTAATTAGAATTACAAACTTGCACACAAAAGACTATATGTAAAAATACATTCATTTTTCAAGTGATGTACACTAGTGATAAACTTAAATGGAAATGTAAATAAAGTCATTTGCCTCTCACACTAAGGAAACTCATTGAGATTGTTGTTATGCTAAGTTCTTAAACCAAATCAACAACTACCACAACCCAATGGTCAAAAGTGAACCGTTCTTTTAATGAAAAAATAATTATGAATTCTTAATTCTATTATCAACTACATTAAAGCAGCAATAAAGAAAACATAATAAACTCAAACTTATTTTGTTTTTCACTATCTTTGCCAGTAACACCCTGTTTACATTTTAATTGTTCGATGATAACTTATTATAAATGAAAAATACAACAATCCAAACCATTTAATAGGGCTCAACTTATTTTTTTATAATCTAAATTCTAAACAAAAATATAACCCAAGTTGGATATTCTGTTCCATCCATGAAACTTTTCGGTTTAAATAGTTTTTGTGAGATATATAGATAGCTTGACATGTTTGGATTAGATATATATTTTCAGTTCAATATACGATTTCATTATCATTTCAGAATAAACTAAACACCAACACATCCCAATTACCACAGATTGGAGAGTTGATCAATTTCCAGAAACTGTAATTTCCTTTATGTAAATAAGTTAATGAATTTGAGATCCCAATTCTTTGATCAATGATATCAACATTATTGTTATCATGACCGATAGGGTCAAATTAAGACAATACTTAGCTTATCAATCATATTATTCCTCTAGAGAAAACATAATAAAAACAAATAATATTCATTGATTAATTAATAAATTAAGATAGAAAAACGAAGAAGATTTTTCCATCACCTATATCATGCTTGAAAACAATACGAATTGTTCATCAATTTTAGAAATAAGGAGACAAACATTATTATATGTTGCTATTATAAACATATTTGTTTTGTAAAAAAGAATACACAAAGCAATCTTAAACAATCAATTTAGGTAACCAAATTCTTTACTCAGTAAGTTAATCCTTAAATTATATCAAAAACAAAAAAGTTAATCCTTAAATTTGTCCAACTTATTTACTGAGTTTAGATGACCAATGAACACCATAATCGTTTTTGTATAATAATAATCAATTTTCGCATACTACTTTTACTGTAGATATTTGTTAAATTAAACATTCAAGCATAACAACCTTAGAAAAGGAAATAAGGGAAAAAAAAATGAAATTCAATCTACAAAGCAATTTACAAAAGTAGAATAAAAGATTGATCCGTGATGACGAAATTAAGGTACTGTTTGCTTGTGTTTTTGAAAACAATTTTATGTTTTAAAAATAAAAAACAATTTTAAAGATGTTCAATTAAAGACATATCATGTAATTGTATTTTAATCCGTTTTCTTTTTAAAAGATTTTGAACAAAACCAGCATAAAACTTTTGAAAAACATCTAAAAAGATGTTCTTTAAATTTCAAAAATAAATTTTAAAATTTTTTGACTTTCGATAGAACACTATCTTGTAACTTGTTGTAAGGATTTCGATTAACACAATAAAACAAAAACAACATGTATAGGTACATAATTAATCCGAAAAACTTAACATAAACATGTTTCTATACATACTTAATCAAACCCTAAACATACAATATTGACACATGTCAATTCAAGAGAAAAGTGGAAAAGAATCGATAGCGGAAGCGTACCTGAATCCATTGTTGGAGATTTGTAAACGGATTGTGATCTTCCAAATTATCACGACCTTTATGAACCCTACCGTGTTCTATTTTGCTATATTGATGGGATACAGAGAAAATAAAAGTATCGTGTAATTTGGGGACCATAACCCTAAATATATATAATAATCAAATTATTATATGTTGGCTATTTCTAATTCAGCCCCTCAACAAATTAGAAATAGCACTCTGGTATCTACACATTAATTCCATGACAATTATACCCTTAAGTCTTTATACTTTAAATCTTAATCAGATCACTTTAATTTTGGTTTAACCAAAAGATAGCACAACACATTTAATATTCACATGTGTGGCCACATATGATGGAATTTTCCAACAATATCCCACTGGGCCACATATGTAACTTTACTAATGTGTATGACTTTATAAGCTTCAAAATTTTGCTATCACAATTTTAGGGTATATCCGAACAATCTCGTCCATTAATTATGCCGACATAGGATCAAAGCGGTTTTCGTCACATTTAGCGTGACTAAACCCATCAATGGTCACGTATACCAACATAACCAAATGACATAGATCAATCATGGATGCATAGCATGGAAATTACATGCAATATGATCTATACATGTCTATTTCAACTGGTCCTACTTTATTCCTTAGTGAGATCAATACTTAACACAAAGTAACAAAGTGTAATTAACCGAATACTTTATTTCTGATCAAAAAAATATCCAAATACATAAATGCATAAGTATATCCAAAATAAAAATATAGAGCAATAAAATACAAAATTATACAAACTCCCACTATAATGTGATATCCTCACACAAAATAACACCCATATAAGCAGTGTGTTCATAAAAGACCTTGGGTGGTAATCCCTTTGTAAGCAGATCCGCTATCATGGAGTTTGTCCCAATGTTCTCTATGGATATATGTTCACTCTATACTCTTTCCTTCACAACTAGGAACTTAATGTCAATATGCTTTGATTTAGATGAGCTCCTGTTGTTGTTAGAATATAGCACTGCTGACCTATTATCATAATATAGTTTGAGTGGTCTTTCAACACCCTCCAGAATGCGCAGCCCATATTCCATGGTTGGATGCCTCATAGCATGCTACAAACTCTGCTGCTATGGTGGAAGAAGCTATGAGTGTTTGTTTGGCACTCCTCTAAGAAATAGCTCCACCAGCCAGCAGGTATATGTAGTCTGATGTGGATCTCCTACTGTCTTGGCATCCAGTAAAATCGAAGTCGGAATACCCTATGATCTCCAATTGATCTGATCTCCTATATGTGAGCATGTAATCTTTTGTTCTCTTCAAATACCTCATAACCCGCTTGACTGCTATCCAATGATCCATTCTAGGGTTACTTAAATATCTGTCTAACATACCAACAATGTATGCAATATCCGGACGTGTACACACCTGAGCATACATTATACTCCCTACAGCTGATGCATAAGGAATCTTTTGTATTTCCTTAGCTTCAAGGTTATTTTTAAGGCACTGCTCCCTTAGCGATAGGGGTATCACCTAGTTTGTTGTCCTGCATGTCAAACCTTATAAGCACTGTATCGATATAGATCTTTTGTGATAATCCAAGAATACCCCGGGAGCGATCTCGTTGTATCTGGATCCCTAATACAAAGGAGGCGACACCAAGATCTTTCATCTCAAACTTCTTTGATAGAAATCTCTTGGTTTCATGAAACATGCCTATATCATTTATGGCAAGCAGTATGTCATCGACATATAAAACCAGGAATATGTGCTTACTCCCACTGAATTTGTGATACACACAATTATCAACAACGTTTATCTCAAAACCAAACGAGATAATCACTTGATGAAACTTATGGTACCACTAAAGGGAAGCTTGCTTGAGTCCATAGATGAATTTTGTCAATTTGTAAACCATATTCTTTGGGTCTCCCGACTCAAAGTTTTCTAGTTGCACTATATAAATTGTTTCATCAATGTCACCATTGAGAAACGTCGTCTTGACATCCATCTGATGAAGCTCAAGGTCAAAATGTGCAACAAGTGCCATGATTGTCCTAAAGAGTCTTTCGTTGAAACCAAAGAGAAAGTCTCTTTATAGTCAATCTCTTCCTTTTAGGTAAAGCCTTTGGCTACAAGACGAGCCTTATACCTCTCCACATTACCTTTCGAATCCCTTTAGGTTTTAAATATCCATTTACAACCAATGGGCTTTGCACCTTCTGGTAATGGGACAAGTTCCCAAACCTTATTGTCTTGCATAGACTTATACTCCTCATTCATGGAATCAATCCACTTTTAAGAGTTGGAACCCTGCATGGCTTGATGGAAGTTGATTGGATCATTTTCCATCATTCCAATATTTTCCTCAAGTTCCTGGAGAAATACATAAAAAATCGTTCGGAATAGCATTTCTCCTTTCTCTAGTGGATCGCCTTAATGGCACTGGTTCTTGAGGTTGTTGAGTTTGTTCCTCTAGAACAATTACCTCATCTTGAATGGGGGGGTTGTTCAACATTGTCTGGTTGAGGATCCAGATTCACTTCTTGATCAATGACAAGTATAGAAACCTTCACATTGTCAAAAGCGATAGTAGGAATCGAAACCGATTCTTCCTCAAAGACAATGTCTCTAACCTTATTTCTCCCCCCAAACTCAACATCCTCAAAAAATGTTGCAGTTCCCGTTTCAAAAGTTGACCAAAGTGTGGGATCATAAAACTTATAGCCCCTTGATCACTCAGAGCAGCCAATGAAGTAGTTGCTCATAGTTTTGGAGTCCAATTTCTTTTCATGTGGCTTGTAAGGCCTTGCCTCAGCTGAACATCCCTAAATGTGAAAATGCTTTAGACTCGGCTTTTTGTCTATCCAAAGCTCATAAGGTGTTTTTGCAGCTGCTTTAGTTGGCACTCGGTTTAGAATATAAGTTGTCGTTTTGAGTGCTTCTCCCCAGAGTGACTCTGGTAAGGTGGAATGACAAATCATACTCCTTACCATATCCTTAAGAGTCCGGTTTCGCCTTTCAGCTACACCATTCATACTAGGTGACTCTTGTAGGAACCCCGTTCACCGGTTACGGAGCGGAACTAGGTTTTAAAATTTTTAATACAGATCATAATCTGTATCTATGACCAGTGAACTTGGGATCGTAATTATTTTTCGAAACTAATACATACAATATGTATATACAGGAAATTGTAATCAACAAAAATCAAAAGAACATATCAACGTTTGGAGGCTCTTTCACTTTACGTTATGCTCCTGTCTGAACCAAACTTACCAACGTTTGAAAGCTCA
This sequence comes from Dipteronia dyeriana, assembly GCA_032871835.1. Lineage (NCBI taxonomy): Eukaryota > Viridiplantae > Streptophyta > Magnoliopsida > Sapindales > Sapindaceae > Dipteronia > Dipteronia dyeriana. Next base: position 90,990,659 of record CM065297.1, on the reverse strand, counting down.
TTCACTTTACGATGTGCTTATGTCTGAACCACTCGATCTTCCTCGCTATTTCCGGAGACTGGTAACTGCATGTGGACACGTCACGATCTCAGGAACTTTAATGGAGGATGTGGAGAAAATACTTGAAGAAGCTCTTTTTTTCTCTAGAGAAAATCACCTAGAACAATTCTGGTTATCATATATATATATATATATATATATATATATATATATATATATATATATATATATATATATATATATATATATATATATATATATTCGTTTTAATGGTGTAAACTGCACCACTATTTTATTTTCTTTTTTAAGCAACTAGTGCGTGACTTTTCAAAGCACAACCAATTTTTTTTTTTTAAACTATTGCACACCGGTCACTTTACGCTATATATATATATATCTCACTTGTTTGTATCCTATACAAACACTTATATATGTGTACACACTAATTTACATCCAATGCAATCTCTTGTGTTATAATTGATATATATATATCTTTTAATTATCCTTTTCAAATATATCTAATATATTAAAAGTGATAATAAGTATTTAAATTTAAATTTAAATTCAAATACTTAGATAAATGATTTAGTAAAATAAAATAATCATATTATTTTATCTTCACCTAAATCCATATATCAACTAACAACTTCCATTTAATAGTTAATTAATAATTCATAATTATCAATATAATTAAATAATCTAATTATTTAATTAATTTAATTATTAACATTCATTAATTAAATAATCTCATTATTCAATTAATTCCTGAATATATACGTGTCACTTTTGTAACACAATTAATTGGACAATCCAATTAATTAACCGTGACCCTTGTTACCTAAATCGATCGGGGCTAGCAAGGGGACCTAATGGACCCACAGTATTTTGAACTCTAATAATCCTCGGAATCATTAATTAAACTCTTTAATTAATATTCCTTGATTATAAACTCTGGTGTTATTCCACTAAAAACCCGAAGCTGCACTCTCTCAACTGCAGACGCTTTTACACGGACGGATACAACTCGATGTCCATCGATATAGCTATTACATATGGTGTGATCCTCCACAGTAGTTCATAATTAGAGCTAGGTCATAATGTCCGTTATACCCTTCTAATTACATATATCCTTTAAGTACCATTGATTCTCTAATGGACAATAAATTATATTTCCTCACGGAATTAGGAGAGCGCTCAAATTGTCCAAGCCCCGAATCAACCCTTAAAGAAACTACCATCTACTTCTCACAAGAAGGAGTGGATTCCACTATTGTGTATAAACCTTCCCAGCCACAAGCCAAACCTCAATCCCAACATACGGAGTATATTGATCAGGAAATGCATCTAACCTCACCCATGGTATATCAAGAACCACGATATAACCTGAAGGAGTCGATAAGACACTAAGAATTAAGATCACCCACATATAGCCATCATTAGTTGATATATATGAATCTCATCGGCAAATGGATCTTAGTGAGAGATTCATATAGATCATGGCCCAGTCCTATATGATCACATCATACAAGGTGCCTCCATTCCCATATCTCATATGAATGATTCAGGATAGAATCATCGTACATTACGGAATAGACCGCTGTTATAGATTAACCACAAATAAAGTACCCAACTTTATTTGCTATCTATGGACTCTTTAGATTGCACGTCTCTTATTGTATCCATCTGTATATGACACTCATATACACGGTTCGAGATTACATCTGGCAATCTTGGATGTTTAAATATATGCACAAGTTTATAAAACAAATAACATAACAAAAATGAATTGAACTTTTCTTTTTATTTATTTCATAATTCCATTTACAAATTACATCTTTAGGGCATAAACCCCAACAACCCTGGCATGGTGTACTGTGGGACGATTCCACATTCCTCTAGGAATTTAGCAAATGGTCATGTACGTTGTTCACCTGAACACGTCCAAAGACTGTGATTTCTCATGAAGGAGAAATAGGTACCCATAACGTGAGTAATCGTCTATGAATGATATAAAATACTGTTGACCATTCCAAGAAGCCGTAGGGAATGGACCACAGATATCCGTATGTATCAATTCTAAGACGTCTGTAGTTCTGTTGGCACCTATTTTCTTTATTTTGGTCTGTTTTCCCTTGATACAATCAATACAAACATCAAAGTCTGTAAAGTCAAGGGAATCTAAAATCCCATCAGACACAAGCCGCTCAACTTTAGTCTTAGAGATGTGACCTAAGCGTTTGTGCCATAATGTGGCTGAATTTTCTTTGCTTAGTTTGCGTTTAGTACCTCGTGATTCCACATGCAAGGTTTCATTATAAGAAACGATTGTATCAAGCAAATATAAGTTGTCATATACACATAAAAAATCAGTTCCAACAACATTTGAATTTATAGATAAACTGAATTGATTGTTTCCAAATGAACAATAATAACCAAACTTGTCCAATAAAGAAACTGAAACCAAATTAGGTCTAAAAGACGGTACAACAAAAGTATCTGATAAATCCAAATAATAACTAGTTCCTAATAACAACCTAAAATGCCCTATCGCCTCCACTTCTACCGATTTTCCATTGCCTACAAAGATGTTTCTTTCAGCATCACTTGGCTTTCGGTAGCTCAGGCAACCCTGCATAGAAAAACTAATGTGAGTGGTAGCACCAGAATCTAACCACGACGTGTTTCTAGGTACTGAAGCTAAATTTACCTCATAACAGACCAAAGTAAGGAAGGTACCTTTCTTTGCACCCAAGCGTGATACTTGGTACAATCATTCTTCACGTGTCCAGGCTTGTTACAAAAGAAACAATCTTTTTTATCCTGCTGATGTTTCTTTTGAGCTGGACCCTTAGCAGCTTCATTATTCTTTCTCTTTTTGCCCTTATCTTTAGAGGTGCTAGCCAAATAAGCACTTTCGGTCATGTCTTGCTTCAGTCTCTCTTCCTCTTACACACAGTAAGAAATGAGCTCATTAAGAGTTCATTTCTCCTTTTGACGGTTGTAACTGGCCTTAAACTGACTGTATTATACAGAAAATAATATTAATAACAAATGCACGAGCAAGTCGTCAGACAACTCGAGTTTCAGTGCCTTAAGCTTAGAAGCAATATGAGACATTTTCATAATGTACTCCCTAATGTTCCCTTTGCCTTGGTACTTCATTGAAATCAAGCTTTGCAAATGCGTGCTTGTTTCTACCTTATCGTTTTTAACAAAACGCTTTTCAATTTCAGCTAGGAACTCCTTAGTTTTGGTTATCTTTTCGGATACCACACCCCTAAATGCCTCTGGAATGCCACGCTTGATGATCATAAGACTCATGCGACTTGAGCTATCCCACTTCTCAAAGTTCTTCATGTCATCAGGAGAACTTGCATCCTTAAGAGAAGCGGGTTGCTCAACCCGAAGTGCAAGGTCTAAATCCATGCAGCCGAGAACAATTTCAATGTTCTCCTTCCAATCCTTAAAGGTGGTTCCATTAAGTACAGGTATAGAGTTGATATTAGCAGATATAGAAGAAACACTAGTTGTAACAAACAAACAAACAAACAAACATGCTCACATTAATAACCAAATACAATAATCAATAAATTCAAATAATGGTAAATCTCATCTCAAGATACCTAGCACATCATTAATATCAAGTCTTTGGACAGTAATATTAATCGTAAGTGGTACTCTTGTTTTAGTGATCAAACATTGACAATAATTAATATCAAATAATAAATCTATCATTGGATTGACTTATTATTCACATGTAAAACCTTATAATCGTCACATATTTATCATTACAGGTGTGTGTGTGTGTAATTCGACCAAGTATTAACCTTCCTTTGGGCCGGCTAATACCCGTATAAATTTATATTCACATATGTGGTACTCTTTTAGTAGTGATCAAACATTGACAATAATTTATGATTAATAATTAATCTATCTTTGAATCGACTTATTATTCACATGTAAAACCTTATAATCGTCACATGTTTACCACCACACATGTGTATGCAATTCGGTCAAGTATTAACCTTCCTTTGGGTCGGTAAATACCAGCATGAATTTACACACACGAACATCCAACATCCCTCATGAACAATCTACACAAGAGAGGTCACTTTGGTGACATCTTGTTTCAATTAGCCCATTTAGAATGATGGACTACTTTATTTAACCATAAAGGTATACCACCCGATGTTTGAATTTGAGTTGATCCTTAAAATAAAATAAAATAAAATAAAATAAAAATTTATTTTATTTTATCAAAATTACAAAAGTGCCCCTGATTTTGTAAAATTACAGAAAGGCCTCTCAAGTTTTCATAATTAAAATTTGACCAAAAACGTTTGAAATTTACAAAGTGACCCCGTAACTTTTCAATAATTGTAAATCTACCCCAAAACTTTTTCATAATTACAAACAGGCCCTGTCAGTTTTGAAAATTATAAATCGACCCCGATACTTTATCAAAATCACGTAATGGCCCAAACAAACTGCAAAAAAGTCCCTTAAGAATTTCAAATTCTCCAAAAGTGGCCCAACACAAAACTAAGGTCTGAGAACCCTAGGTGTCCTTTGTCGCCGCCGCCGCACCATCGCCTGAAAACAACAATGCTAGACGACCAACAACGGACAACCACAAAACCAGATCCGTAAAGAAAATCAGCGATCGATCTGAGTTTGGATCGGCCGATCTCACCAGATCGAGGTCTAGATCGCCATCAACGACTGTTTTCCTCACCGTAAAACGTGCAGGTTTCGATCCTAAAACTTGGCGAAAAACAAACGGAGTTGACGTTGTTGGTGTGGGTTAGGGTCATCGACCCGTAACCATATCGTGTCTGGATAGAAACCCGTAAACAAGGAAACCCAGTTTTTTTTTAAAAAAAAATACTTTTTTTTTAAAAGAACTTTAAAACTCAAGCGAATTCATGATCATACATTAATCGAATCCAAAACACTAAAACTCAAGGAAATTTCACAAAAGAAGATCAAAACCCTAATTGTTTAGAAATTTCTTAAAAAATCTAATGTCCAAATCTCAATTCTCAAGAATCGATCTTAGGATTTCGATTAACACAATAAAACAAAAACAACATGTATAGGTACATAATTAATCCGAAAAACTTAACCTAAACATGTTTCTATACATACTTAATCAAACCTTAAACATACAATATTGACACATGTCAATTCAAGAGAAAAGTGGAAAAGAATCGATAGCGGAAGCGTACCTGAATCCATTGCTGGAGATTTGTAAACGGGTTGTGATCTTCTAAATTATCACGACCTTTATGAACCCTACCGTGTTCTATTTTGCTTTGTTGATGGGGAAACAGAGAAAATAAAAGTATCGTGTAATTTGGGGACCATAACCCTAAATATATATAATAATCAAATTATTATATATTGACGATTTCTAATTCAGCCCCTCAACAAATTAGAAATAGCACTCTGATATCTACAGATTAATTCCATGACGATTATACCCTTAAGCCTTTATACTTTAAATCTTAATTAGATCACTTTAATTTAAGCTTAACCAAAAGATAGCACAACACATTTAATATTTACATGTGTGTAGGGATGGCAATGGGTCGAGTTCGGGTCGGGTCCAACCAAACCCAGACCCAGACCCATCAAAAAAATTAAGACCCAGACCCAGACCCATCAAAAATTTCAGGTTCGGGTTCGGGTCTAGACCCATGGGTCTTCGGCAGACCCAGATCCGCCCCGAGGACCCGTCAAATTTCATGGGTGTGGGTCTGGGCCCACAGACCCACAGACCTTTATTAAAATTCAAATTTTCCATTTTTCTTTGCTATTTTTATTTTTACCTATTCAATTTTTAACCGGTAAAACATATTAAATACATGAATAATTAACTTGAATTGAAATAAAATAAAATAACATATATGATTTACTATTAATTTGAAAATTGAAATAACCTCAAAAATCAAATTAATAATCCATAAAATCATAACTCATAAACCAATATTAAACATTACACAAATAACATCCTAATACAAACAACTACTTTAAAATCAATAATCCATAAAATCATAGTCATAAACCAATATTAAACATTACACAAATCGCATCATAAAACAAACACAACTAGTTTAAAATCAATAACATAACAAATAAATCAGTGATCATCAATGAATCAATTACATTCATTCTTCATTTCTTCTCCACTTCCAAAAGGGTTGTCTTGTTGAATCCTACAACATTAAATATAAAATCACTTTAGTATATATTTAAATAAGATCAAATAGTAATAAATTAATGAAAACAAAATAAATTTACCTCATCATCATCATTAATCGTCATCTTCCCCAAAATTAGATGCTTCAAATTTTCTTTCCAACTTTGAATCTAATAAGAAGTAAAATATGAGTTAGAATAAAATAAGAAATAAAATTGATAATACAGAAATTTCAAAGAACAATGTAATAATTTTTATACCATTAAATTCAGACCATAACCAACTTTAAGCACACATTAATGTCTCAACTGTCTTTGGATGTAACCTGCTACGATGAGGACTCACAAATCTACCTCCAGTACTGAAAGCCGACTCGGATGCAACTGTAGATACAGGAATAGCCAAAATATCTCTAGCTATGCAATGCAAAGTAGGATATTTAGATGCATTTACTTTCCACCATGTCAATATATCGAAATTCTCAACTCTTGGAATGATAGGTTCCTCCAAATAATATTCTAACTATGTCTTCACATGAATGGTAGAACAAGGAACCTCAGTAATATACTGATCGAATCGAGACATTTTTTTTGGAGGACCCATTACTGATTGAGATGGTGAAACATGTGTAGGATTACTTGATGAAGCTTGACTTGCCTTAGACTTTTGCTCATACTCTCTAACCATCCTCAACAAAACTTCTTGAATCTTGTTAATCTCATATGAAGATCCATCTTCATAAAGCGAAGGAAAGTAACATTCCATTACTTTCATTTTATATTTAGAATCCAAAATTGTTGCCACAACCATAATACCATGAAAATTACTCCAATAACTATCAAACTTGTGTGCCATGGATGATGCCATTAGTTTTATTTGTTTAAATGTGGATGCGCTCCATTAATTAATGGCATCCCTAATGTCACACACAGTTGGCAGATAATTATTGGCCGTAGGATATTTGGTTCCTGAGAATTCTTCAGTTGCTTGATAGAACACATCAAGTTTATCACTTATCTCTTTTACCAACACTCAATCATCTTCAGTTGGGACATTTTTATAATGTGAATCTTTTTGTTTCAAATGAGGAAAAACTGTTTTGTACATTAAAGCAGAGCAAATCATCAAGTATGTAGAATTCCACCTCGTTTTGCAATCAAGTACCAACTTCCTAGTGCTCTTAATCTCTAATTGGTTTACAGACTCAAAAAAAATTCCTCTCTTTTAGGTGATGATGTCCAATAAGAAACACTAGAACGAATCCTTTCAACACTGTCACTAATCACATCTAACCCATCTCTCACTATCAAATTCAATATATGTGCAGAACAACGCATATGGAACATGTCTCCATTCCACAAAAGTGACACATCAAAAAGCATATCTAACAGAATACGAATCATAGCATTATTGGTGCTACAATTATCCATAGTTAAAGTAGATAGCTTGTGTTCGATATTCCAATCATGTAAGCACTCCATCATAACATCAGCTAGCATCTTAGAAGTGTGTGGACATGGAACATATATAAACCTATGAAAGCAAATACCACAATAAACATTAAAACTATTAATCAAATATACTACTACTAGCCTTACTAATTTTCATATATTAAATTACTAAATTCACATAATAAAATAGTTAAAGAGATTAATGTGTGATAAATTGATAATGTACCTTATGATTCGACTTTGTAAAGTCCAAGAATCATCAACAAAATGTGTCGTGATAGCCATGAACCCTTTCCTTTGATTATAAGATGTCCACATGTCGGTAGTAAGTGCAATCCTACCCTTATTTTTCTCCAGTAAACCCTTTAATTTAGCCCTCTCATAATCATAAATTTGTAGAATATCACACTTCAACGTATTCCTAGATGGTATTTTGAACAATGGTTGAGCCGTTCCCATAAACCTATGAAACCCTGAATGTTCTACCATACTAAGTGGGTACTCATGCAAAATCACCATATTTACAAGCTCTCTTCGGGTAGTGTCTTGATCAAATTTAAATGTCCTAATTTCAACGTCTCCTTCCTTTGTTTTTGTAGCTTTCAACATGTGTCCCACATCACGAAATTGCCTTCGAGGACAATTATCCCTATGTTTTTTTAAATGAGATGTTCCAGTAGTCCATTTTCCTGATAACTTCTTATTACAACCTTTACAAATAGTTGTCCAACCCCCGTTAATTTTTTCTCTATTAAAAGAATCCCTTGGATGTCAATTTTCTTTTCTCATCTTCATTGACACAAGAATCAATCTCAATGTCACCGGATTCAGCATCAACATTAGTAACTTTATTATGACTTGAATGGGTAGGAATCGGAGTCGGTTGGCCTTGGCCTTGGGTAACACTTTTTGATGTCGACATTCTATGACAAAATGACAATAACTATATGTCAATAATTATCAATACAAATAACTAACCGTGTAAATCAATACAAATAAAAAAATAAGTATCGACAACAACAGTTGATGAATCCATGAAGTGATAAGTGATACAAAAACAACTTGATATATATATCAGCTTGAATAATTGATAAATAATAACTGTACTTTTTGACAGTGATGAATAGCTAAAAATTACTCATATAATTTTCTATATCTAAAAACTTAACACAGAATACAAAGTCACAATTCACAAATCCATCTAATTTCAATGCCTACTAACACAGTACAGAGTCACAAACTCACAATTCCATCTATCTTCATTGCCTATTAGTAGAGTCACATTTGTACTAAACTACCAATTTCTATTTTCTGTTCTTGTTGTCTGCAAAAAAATATATATATATATATATATTCATATATATATAACACAGTTACACAATAGCCAATATTTCATATATGAAACACATAATACAGTTATTTAAATATACTAATAGTTAAAACATGCTTAAAAAGTTTGGCATGAACAACCAATTAGACAATTAGACAATTTATTTTTAAGCAAGCAAGTATTATTCATCGAACCCAAAGGTTGAAAAAGCGAAACAAAACCAAGCCAACACCAAGAACAAACCAAGAGAAAACATAAACCAAAATAGAGGAGCCAAACTCACAAACCAAAAACATAACAAAAGACAAATACAGCAAAGAAGAGAAACAGCAACAAAAGAAGGAACTCCTACAAACACCAGACACACAAAGCAAACACCAGAACACAACCCACCCACATGAAACAGAGCACTAGCCAGCAGCAAATCAGAACAGACGAAACAAGACCAAAAAGCAAACTAACAATTTCTCCACTCAACAAAATCCTCTTCCCTTGAAAAACCCTTCTTTGCCAAACTGTCAACTTTATCATTTAACTCTCTTGGGCAATAAATCACAGACGTATTCCCAAGCAACCAATTAGACAATTGATCTCAAGAAATTGACATATTGACATGAACAACACACAAAGTTTGGTTCTTTTAAAACGAAATTGATCCACAAGTCCACAACTACTAGACCACAACACCATATAAGAGAAAGTGTAAGAGAGAGAGAGAGAGAGAGAGAGTTACAGACTTACGGTGAGTGGTGAGCCGGTGAGCTGTGGCCGATGACTGGAGCTATCGAAATGTGGAGTTGTAGCCTGCAGGTCTATTGGGTTGTGAAGCCTGAATCCTATTATGTTTAGGATTGGTTCTCTATTCTATTTAGGAGTGTTTTATTGTTTTATTTAGCAAAAGAATTCCTATTAGCTTTAGACTAGACTTTATTATAAATACTCATGTAATTCTTGTGTAATGTGTGTTGCATAGAGATGAGAGAAAAGAATATTGAGAGCCGTAAGGAGAGAGATATTGCTTCGCTATTGTAAACACCGATTTCATAGTGGAAGTTGAGTGCAGGTGCGCTCCGTGGTCGTAGGCTTACGCTGAACCACGTTAAATATCGTGCCTTTTATTTTCTTTTTCCTTATGTGTTTGATTGTGCATATTCCTTAAGCCGATACACCCATAAAAACTGGTATCAGAGCCTAGGTTACAAGGCTTAGGGCATACTAGGGTAGGATCCAGAGTTGAGGATTCTGCAGCACAAGGTTTCAGGAGTCGGAACAGCAGCAGCGCTGCCGGAGCAGCCACCGCAGGAACAGAAGCCGCCATCGGCCACTGAGAGTGAGTTGTCACCTCCCACACCATTAGGATCAGAAAAGGTCGATCTACAATTTTATCTTCTGGGCCGTCGTCAAACGATCACCGAAAAGTGGTCAAATCGACCGACGAATGTTGAAGAGGAGTGGTTTCGCCGCCCGGTTACCGCCGGTGAGTTGAGAGACACAACCACCACCCAAAGAAGCGTATAGTGACGATCTTCAAGATTGTCTTCTGGGTCATCGTCAACCGAGCACCAGAAAGTCCTCAAATCGGTCGTCAAAATGTTGAAAAACCGAATGATTATAGTTAGATCTACGTTGATCCGTCACGAATCTGCGAAAACCGACACCACCAGCAGACTCAGCGTGGTGAAATCTTCCAGATCCGATACTTTTTACGTTGAAACTGAAAGTTTTGGATTTCTGTAGGATTACGTCCCGGTTTGACTTTTTCATTGACCAGTTCAAATTGCTTGCCATTCGTGGTTTGAGTGGGAGCAATGGGGTCCGAGAAGGATACATACAAGATAGAGAAATTCAACGGTACTAATTTCAGCTTCTGAAAGATACAGATGGAAGATTATCTGTACCAGAAGGATCTACATTGGCCGATAAAAGAGAGAAAAAAATATGACCGATAAAGATTGGAAAAAGAAACGGAAACTGAAGAACATGGATGATGATGATTTTGAACTCCTGGATCAGAAAGCATTGGGAGCAATTCGTCTCTGTTTGACGAAGCATGTCGCCTTCAACGTAAAAGATCATCAGACAGCTAAAGATCTAATGGATACCATATCATACCTATACGAATAGCCTTCCGCGGTAAGGAAAGTCCATCTTGTCAAGAAGTTATCAACTTTGAAGATGGCGGAGGGTCAGAACTTTAAAGATTTTCTAAATCAGTTCAACGAAGTGAAGAACGGGTTGTGTTATTTGTCTATAGGTTTTGATGAGGAGTTCATGGCGGCGTTTCTACTCACCCAAATGCCAGAAAGTTGGAAGACGACATGCCAGTCGATTGCCAACTCGTTCGGGAAAGAAAAATTAAATCTTCAATAGGTTATAAATATGGTCATGACTGAAGAGATCAGGATCCGTGAAGAGGGATTAGAGGCATCTACATCTTCAGCATTGAATTTGGAAAGTAGAGAAGGTAGAAACAAGAATCGGAACAGAAATCAACGGGGTAGATCAAAGTCAAGAGGAAGACCTAAGTCCAGGAATTGTCAGGGCAACAATTCAGGTAATCAGCAGCGAAGTAAGAAAGACATTGAGTGCTGAAATTGTGGTAAGATGGGTCACTACTCGAATGAGTGTAAGTCCACCAAGAAGGACGATGGAAAGAGCGGTGTGAATTATATTTCAGAGGAGTCAGATGACTGCCTTATCTGCTCATTAAAAAGTAAGATGGAATCTTGGGTGTTGGACTCAGGGGCGTCATTCCATGCCACCTCATATAGGGATTTGTTTAAGAACTACGTCTCCGGAAATTTAGGTAAGGTGTATCTTGGTGACGATCAAGCATGCGACATTATCGGGAAGGGAGATGTGAAGATTCAACCGAATGGGTCAGTTTGGAAACTCGACAATGTGAGGCACGTACCGGACTTGAGGAAGAACTTGATCTCCATAAGGCAGTTAGCGTCAAATGGTTATGTGACGACTTTTACGGGTGATAAGTGGAAGATCTCGAAAGGAGTTATGACAGTCGCTCAAGGAACTAAGAACGTGTCTCTTTACAAGACTACCGATGGGAATGGTTCGGCCGTAGTGGCGGAGGGTAGAGAGGATCCAAATCTGTGGCACCAGAGGTTTGGGCACATGAGTAGTCAAGGGCTGAAGTGTTTGTATTTGAGAGGTAAACTGCTAGAGTTAAAATCCGTTGATATTGATTTCTGTGAGAGTTGCATTCTTGGAAAGCAGAAGCGAGTAAGCTTCAAAAGGACCGGAAGAGCACCGGCAAAGGAGATGCTGGAACTAGTGCACACTGATGTTTGGGGTCCAGCTTCAGTCTCATTAAATGGGGGTAAATAGTATTTCATCACATTCATCGACGATCATTCCAAAAAGGTATGGGTTTACTTCTTACGACATAAGTCTGATGTGTTTGAGGCTTTCAAGAAGTGGAAAGCTATGGTTGAGAATGAGACAGGTTTGAAGATCAAGAAGCTACGTTCAGCCAATGGTGGAGAATATGAAGACAACAAGTTCAAGAAGTTTTGCTACCATAGTGGGATAAAGCTCATACGGACGGTTCCTGGAACGCCGCAGCAGAATGGTATAGTAGAACGGATGAACAGGACATTGACTGAGAGAGCCAGAAGCATGGGCCTACAATCTGGGTTGCCGAAACAGTTTTGGGCAGAAGCAGTCAATACAGCAGCATACTTGATCAATAGAGGACCATCAAAGCCTTTGGACCTCGCTATACCAGAAGAGATCTGGACTGGAAAAGAGATAAAACTTTCTCATTTGAAAGTGTTTGGTTGTGTTTCTTATGTACATGTAGGTGATCACTCAATGAGCAAGTTGGACGCCAAATCAGTAAAGTGCACCTTGGTAGGTTATGGTGAAGACGAGTTTGGTTATAAACTCTAGGATGACCAAAACCGGAAGATGATATGGAGTAGAGATGTTGCCTTCAACGAGAAGGTCATGTATAAGGACATGAACACATATGTCCAAGGAAAAAAAGCCAAACTACTTTAGGCCAGAGGATGTATCGGGTGGTAGGATCGTGGAATGTGGTAGTAATCAAAAAGTTGAGGATCAAGGTGTGTAACCCCAGGTTGAAAATCCTATACCACAAAATGAATTTTCAGCACCATAGAGTCCGATCTGTCAGAGAGTTCCGAATCCTCAAATTGGGAATGCTTTGAGAAGATCCCCACAAGCCCAAGGTACACCGCGAAGATCCACTCGCCCTCATGTACCAAATAAAAGGTACTTGCATTACTTGTTGCTGACAGATGCGGGAGAACTTGAATGTTAAGAAGAGGCATGTCAGGGTGAAGAAGCAAGCAAGTGGAAGCTTGCAATGAAGGATGAAATAAAGTCGCTTGTATCCAATCAAACTTGGGAGTTAACCGAGTTGCCTGAAGGAAAGAAAGCCCTACAGAACAAGTGGGTGTTTCGAATCAAGGAGGAACATGATGGTTCCAAGAGATACAAGGCGAGATTGGTGGTCAAAGGATTTCAACAAAAGGAAGGTATTGATTACACCGACATTTTTTCTCCTGTTGTTAAACTAACTACGATCCAGTTAGTGTTGAGCATTGTTGTCGTAAAGGGGTTATATCTTGAGAAGTTGGATGTGAATATTGCATTCCTTCATGGAGACTTAGAGGAATAGATATACATGCAGCAACCAGAAGGGTTTGTGAAACAGGGCAGAGAAAAGATGGTTTTCAGATTGATGAAGAGCTTGTATGGTTTGAAACAAGCTCCCCGACAGTGGTATAAGAAGTTTGATGGGTTTATGCAAGGAATGGCTACTTTAGATGCAATGCTGACCATTGTTGCTACTTCAAGAAGGTTAAATCAAGCTTCATAATATTGCTACTTTATGTTGATGACATGTTAGTAGCTGGTACAGAGTTGGAAGAGATTAACAACTTGAAGAAGCAACTATCGAGTGAGTTCGAGATGAAGGACTTAGGAGCAGCAAAGTGGATCCTTGGAATGAGGATTAGCATAAACAAACAGATGGGTACTTTACAGCTATCTCAGGCAGAGTATGTTCGTAAGGTGTTACAGAGATTCAACATGGGCAATGCAAAGCCGGTAAGAACACCATTAGCTAGTCATTTTAGATTGTCCAACGAGTAGTGTCCAGAGACGGACGAAGAAAAAGACTTCATGGCTAGAGTACCATATGCCTCAGTCATTGGAAGCTTGATGTACGCCATGGTTTGCACTAGACCAGATATTTCCCATGCAGTGGGAGTTATGAGCAGATACATGTCTAATCCGGGCAAGCAACACTGGGAATCAGTGAAGTGGATCCTAAGGTACCTGCGGGGTACGATAAAGAAGTGTCTAACCTTCAAGAGAGATGAACTCAAGCTGGAAGGTTATGTGGATTCTGATTTTACTGGAGAGGTGGATCACAGGAGAAGCACCACCGGATATGTGTTCACAATAGGGAGTACCGCTATTAGTTGGGTTTCTCAGTTGCAGAAGATAGCGACAATATCTACAACTAAAGCAGAGTATGTAGCTGTGACAGAAGCTAGCAAGGAGCTTATATGGTTACAAGGGTTGTCAGCAGAGTTGGGATTCGAGCAAGTGATAAAAGTGTTGCACAATGATAGTCAGAGTGCGATACACTTGGCCAAGAATTCAGCATTCCATTCTAGGACCAAGCATATAGGACTGCGGTATCATTTCATTCGGTCGTTAATCAAAGATAGAGTGTTAAAGCTTGTGAAGATCGCAGGGAGTAAGAATCCAGCTGATATGTTAACCAAACCAGTCACTATGGAGAAAATGGAGTTGTGCGCAGCTTCAGTAGGTCTTCAAGGTTGAAGACAGAGGAGGATGATCTCACCATACCTGTCCACTAGTCATCGAGGAAGGAAGAAGAAGTCTACTATAGTTTCAGTCTTCAAGTGGGAGATTGTTGAGTTGTGAAGCGTGAATCCTATTATGTTTAGGATTGGTTCTCTATTCATTTAGAAGTGTTTTATTGTTTTATTAAGGAAAAGAATTCTTATTAGCTTTAGGCTAGACTTTATTATAAATACTCCTGCAATTCTTATATGTAATGTGTGCTACATAGAGAGGGGAGAAAAGAATATTGAGAGCCGTAAGGAGAGAGATATTGTTTCGCTATTATAAGCACCGATTTCATAGTGGAAGTTGAGTGCAGGTGCGCTCCATGGAAGTAGGCTTACGTTGAACCACGTTAAATATCGTGCCTCTTATTTTCTTTTTTCTTGTGTGTTTGATTGTGCATATTTCCTAAGCCGATACATCCACAACAAGGTCGTCCAAAGTGTGATTTGTGGAAGTCGAAAGGTGGGAAGAAGACTGATGGAGTGATGAATGTGGCTGCAAGAATAAGAAAAGAAACTGATGTAGTGAATAGTGTTGTGTGTTGTATACAGCTGCAAGAAGAAGAAAATAAGAATTTAGGTTTAACGAGTTCTTTGTATATAAAATGACAACATTTTGTAATAAACGGGTCCACGGGTCCGGGTTTTTGACTCAAACCTGAATCCGACCCGAACCCGAATCGGGTCTATTATTTTAGACCCAGACTCGCCCCACGACCCTAAAGTGAGGACCCATACCCGACCCATGAGGTTCGGGTTCGGTTCGGTACTCGTGGGTCTGGGTATAATTGACATCCCTAATTAGCAGTCATCTCTCACACAAACACATATCCACCAGCCGCAGCTGAGTCCGATAAACCCAAGTATCGAACAAGAAAAGGTACATATGATAACCAATGTATTAGGTGTATGCACTCGTGATTTAAAGTTTGTATATGTCTTATCTGATTGGGGGGCCTTATCTACCGATTCTAGAATTCTTCGAGATGTCATTACTAGATATAATGGATTAAAAGCCTCATTTGGTAAGATAGTATTTATTTTAGATAGTATTTAAAATTACAATAACTTACTCTTACTATTTAGTTGGTGAGAACTAATACGTGTAGTTATTATAGGTAATTATTATTTGGCTTATGAGGGGTATACCAACGGTCAAGGTTTCTTTACAACATGTAGTGGTACTAGGTATCATTTACAGGAATGGAAATACTTTAAGCATGCACCTAGGAATCACGAAGAATATTTTAATATGAAGCACTCACAAGCCAGGAACATTATTAAGAGGTGTTTTGGTCTCTTGAAGAAACGTTGGGCTATGCTACGAAGTCCTTCTTTCTATCCAATTTGATTTCAAGGGCGATTGATCATAGCTTGTGCTATGTTGCATAATTGTTTTAGGATGCACATGGATGTTGATCCTGAAGAATACACGTTAGTCACACTTGATGATTTACCTATTGAGGAAGACTTACCAAATGAGTTATAATATATTGATGTCATTGAAGGAAGTGATGAACGGGGTTAATGGATAGATGATCTAGCCAGAGAGATGTTTGATGCTTGGATGTCAAAGAGAACTTGAGAGATTTCTATTTTTTTCGTTATTGTTGAACTTGAGAGATTTATGTTTTTTTTTCGTTATTGTTAAACATTTGTATTGTCTGTTAAACTTGAGAGATGATCTATACAGTGTTAAACTTTGTTAATAAATTATTTTGTTGTTGGTATTGCCTAAATTCATGCATTTGTGTTGATAAAATATTTTGTTGTTGTTGTTCGCTTTGTTGATATATATATTAGTTTTCTTTTATGGTATAAACTTTATTAAACAATAGAAAAGTTTGATATGTTTGATAAACATAATTAGACAAATGTGTTATTGTTGATGGTCATAAAGTCAGAGAGGAATATTTTGAAGGCTAGTGATTATATTAGTTCTTTTTATATATGTAAGCATGTCTAGCTAAGCTTTTAGAGAAAGCTTAAAAGCTCTATTGGAGCCCAAAAGTGGCTTTAGACCCTGTTTGGATGATTTATCAAAAGAGCTTATGAATCTTAAAAGCTATATTGTCGAAAGTCAAGCCCAACATGCTTAAATTAAATGCGCTTTCCAAAAGACCAAGAAGTTGAAATTTTGTTTAATGAATCTTTCTTATTGACAATTTTACCTTTTATAAATAACAATTCAAAATTTTCACTTTCCCACCCCCACGAACCATAGCTGAAATTGATTCTAAATTCTACTCAGATCCTTTCTCTTTGATTTTGCAAAAAAAAAACGTAATTTCCATAAAAACCCAACAATTCACTCTCAAAACTCCACCATTGATATGATTTCAAAGAACTCCACCATTGTAGTTCTGTCACAATTGGTTATCTTTTAAACCTAAAAAGAAAATTTCAACAGAGGCTGATCTGATGAATTCTCTACCAGGTTTCCCTTCTTCAATGATCAAGTTAAGCTCGAATACAAGTTAAGCTCGAATACAAGTTTTTGCAACTGTACAAGAATCTAGTGATTTTGGCAGGGCCAGAATTTCCAGAGCCTTCTCATTCAGTTTTAGAACCAATTGCAATAGTATATATAGTACTTGAGAATATTGAAAGAGACGGTGACAACAGAAGAGGACAAAAATAAAATAAATGAAACAAAAACTGGTGGATTTTGGGAGATCTGTTTTGATGTTTGGTTGTGGTAGGAGAGTGGTAACGATGACAGCAATTGGTAAAATAAAAAAGGGAAATTATCATTTTGGTCCCTATATTTTGGCCGACGATGACATTTTTAACTGTCTTTCCATTTTTCATTAAGTGGTCCATATATTTTTAAAAACACATCAATTTAGTCCCTCTGACCAGTTTTTTAATGGTCAATCCTAACAGAAAATTATGAATGACTATTTTAACCTTAGTCATTTATTTATAAAAAACAAAATAGGGAAATTATCATTTTGATCCCTATATTTTGGCCGACAGTGATATTTTTAACTGTCTTTCCATTTTTCACTAGGTTGTCCCTATGTTTTTAAAAACACATCAATTTAGTCCCTCTAACAAGTTTTTTAACAGTCAACCCAAATAGAAAAGGGTGAATGACTATTTTAACCTTAGTCATTTATTTTCTTTTAAAAAGAAAAGAAAAGAAAAGAAAAACGAAAAATGAAAAAGGAGAAAAACAAAAAATAGAAAAATAATATTAGATGGAAATAATTAAAAAAAAAACTTAAATGGATCTTCACCATTATATTATCTCCATTAATGGATATCATGAACACAAACCTATATCATCAAAGCCAAACTCAAAAAAAAAATGTTGATGTTAAGAATAAATATCTGAGAAATAAATCTCCATTATTGATGAAACAACAAAACAGTCGTCATCATCAATTAAAGAAAATTTTATATCTCCATTTTCTTCTTTAATCATCATCAACAAATAGAGGGTCAAATTACATATTATTCATAAATAATAATAAAAAAAGGAATATCACTTTTTAATTGTAGGAGTAATTGTTCAATAAATATTTATAATTCTTGATTCCAGATCTCTTGAAGCCTCCATTAAAACCCCAATTCCAAACCATTCAGGCAACCACCATCACAAACCTAGGTTTGTAGGGATTGTGACAATGATTTTTTTTTTCTGGGTTACTAGTTAGTGTAATAGGTTATTTGTGAATTTTGTGGAACTAATGTAATGGTAGGGATTTTGATTCATTTTAATTTTTAGGTTTTGATCCATATTGATTGTTGATTTTAAAATTATATTGTTTTTAAAAAATAAAATTATTTTTAATTAAATATTAAAATTAATTTAAAACATTATTTTGTGTTATATATGTGTATATATATATATATATATATATATATATATATATATATATATATATATATATATATATATGACACGTGACATTTTATATGGTTAAAGATAAAAAATATCTTTAAAATTGTTAAGTTTGACTAACGATTGACCAATTAAGGGACTAAAGGGATCACCCCAGTGAAAAATGGAAAAACAGTTAAAAACGTCATTGTCGGCCAAAACAAAGGGACCAAAATGATAATTTTCCTATTTGTTTTTGACACGTGGCATGTTATATGGTTAAAGACTAAAATACCCTTAAAATTGTTAAGTTTGACTAACGATGGACCGACTAAGGGACTAAATTGATGTATTTTTTAAAACATAGGGTTCACCCAATGAAAAATGGAAAGACATTTAAAAACGTCATTATCGACCAAAACATAGAGACCAAAATGATAATTTCCCAATAAAAAAAATCGGTTTAGCATTTTTTTTTAATTTTTTTATTTGACTTTGTCAACAAATTAATTTACTTTTATCTATTATATACATATTAAAAGATATACATTTACCATTTCGTTTTCATTTACATATTGAGTTTATTTTTGAAAAAATTATTATTGTTACACGACTACCGGTATCATTATTAATTGTTTCAATTATGGTAAAAAAATGATTAATTATTTTAATTAAAAAAACATGTAAATATTAACAAATTTTACATATGTTATTAATTTATTGTTCAAATGAGGGCATTATGGGTATATTTAACTAAAAGCCAATTTAAAATGTTTCAACCAAACGATCTTAAAAGCTTTTATGGAAACAAAAACTCTTCTGAACAGTATCCAAACAGTAAGAGTCTACTATCAAAGGGTAAAAGTAAAAATTATCTCAAACGAGCCCCGTAATCAGTTAATAGTTTTATATATATAATAGTTTTAATGTTCTAACAATATTTATTTGTTGTGGTAAAAACATCCCAACAAGAATTATACGGCTAATAGACTATTCCTACACTATGAACGATTGATAGTAGTGTTTGGTAAAGATCGAGCAACATGCAGTATGGTTGAATCCGCAACAGATGCTCTGGATCATATGAGACAGTAAAATGAAAAGTCGGAAACTTCTGGTTTCATTCGGCCTTTGTCTACTCCCTCAAATAAGGGTGGACGGTTTCGGGTTAGGTTGGGTTGGATTGAAATTTTTTCAACCCAATCATATTTCGGGTTAGAAAAATTCAACTCAACCTAACATTATTTTTCAACCCAATCCAACCCAACCCAATAATGTTGGGTTGGGTTGAGTTGTGTTGATCGGGTTGGTCATTACGGAAAAAAAAGAAATCAGTTACATACAACTAAGTGAAAATGTTAAAGATTCTATACAATATCAATACTAATATAATATCATCTTCCAATATAATACAATCATCTCATATGCATCAATGTTAAAACTTAACATATGCATCAATGTTAGAACTTAACATAAAATAAACTGAAATGTACTTTAATCCATAAACAGTTAAAAACAAATAAAAAGTATGAAAAAATAACACAATATTCAATTTCTCATTGAACTTGGTCCAAACATTTGTCCTTGAGTCACATCTAAACATTTTCCCATTAGTATTCTATCCTATTGATAAAAAAGAACAAAAAAAAGGTAAAAACACTTTTCTTTCTTATATTAAATTTTCTATGTAAGGTGAACAAAAGAAAAGTATATAAAGAAATAAATTAAGGAAAATAATTACCTTATCAAAGATGATATCAACCTTCAACCATATCATCGGAAGAAGTGGTCATTTCAATCTCTACTTAAATGAGAAAACAAATATTATTAAAGAATAAATATTAAACATTAAACATAATTATATGAAAACAAATGAATAGTTTATCTTTTTCAAGTGCTTCATAAAAATCCATCTCATTCGTGGATGGTGCAACATCAAAACAATTATGAGAAGCTCGCAATCAATTTTACAAACAAATCAATTCCTCCACCATCTTTGGAGTCAAATGACTCTTAAATGAGTCAAGAACACAACTTTCAGTACTAAACGTAGACTCAGAAGCCACTATAGGCACCAAAATGACAAAGATATCCCTTACAATATGAGATAAAATCTTGTACTTCGAACCATTAACTTTCCACCGATTCAAGAGATCAAAGTTATCATCATCTAGATTTTCATTGAACTCTATCAAATACCTCTCAAGTTCATCTTTTAAGTAAACTTCCTTCTTCTCTTTCATTTTTTTAAACTTCTTAAGTCTTTCCAAATGAAAATCTGAAATTTCATTTGATTTTCCCACACCCATAGGTGAATGTGAGGGGGGGGGGGGCGCTAAAAAAAATCTATTATATATAAATTAAAATGTAAACCTATATATATATATATATATTGTACATAAAATGTGATATATGTGTATATAATATTATTTTGTTCCATTATTATTTTAATAATATGAATTAATTAATAACTTTTGTTTCCATAAATCTATTGACCATGAAAAGAGGAAACAAAACCGGTTCATTAATATTTTAATTTCCTACTATTTCTTACATTATTACCTAATCTAATATGCATTACATATATATATATATATAATATTTTTTTTAAAAAAAAAACTCTCTAATACAATCTAAATAAATATTGAACTCTTATAGCAACTACATATATTACTTATTTTGCTAGATTAATTATTACTATGATTTTAATAAATTTATTTTATTAGTTTATTATTTAACTTTTGTTCAAAATTAATATAAGTTAATTTGGAATGACATGAATATTATAAAATTAAATTACAAATATGTAAATAATTATGAATTAAATATACCAATGGTATAATGATATTTTAATTAAGTTACTGAAATTTATATTTTATAAGTCAAAAACTATTAAAATATTATTTTCATATGTTTTCTCATACACTCTATAATGATGTAACTGAAATGAAAATTATGAAGAAAATTAGATTGATTTAGTTATAAATAATTTTCTAGATATAAAATAAATGTGTTACATTTTAATTAGTTAATGTCTATTTTATTTATTTATTTGTATCATTACTTTTAACACCGAACGGTATCACCTTTTATTGAAAAGTATCATATGCGGGATTCCACATTTTTTCTTGTATGAGATTCTTATTGATATTATTTGAAGATTGTGTGACCTACAATTTTAATTTTTATCTTGCGCCCCTGCCCACACCACCCTTATTTGCCAAAGAAATGGAGCAAGAAACTTGATAACTACTTGAAATGTTATCAGCTCATTTGTAAAACTCATAAAGTTTAATAAAAAAACTCCTTAATATCATATGTCATCTCATTTGCCTTACTATCATCAAACAAATCACCAAAGTGAAATTTTAAATAATCTAAGTTGTATATCGGATCAAAAACAAGTGCAATTATCAACAATTTATTAACATCCTCAATTTTACCTCAATACTTGTCAAACTTAGATTTCATAACAACCGCCATTTCACATAACAAAAAATCTCCACTACTAATCAGTGTAGTTAACTCAGTTGCAATTAACAGATAAAGAAGCACTAAATTTCAAAATGATGTCGTAAAAAACATGCAAAAATTAGACAAACACTTTAGCATTATTCCAATCATCATCCTTTGACAATCTTACACTTTTCTTCCCATCACCAAATTCAGAAAAGTACAAACCATAACGTCCATCATTTTCCAGTAACCTATGAAATGCTTTTTGAAATTTTATAGCAGTAAATAATATCAAGTGGGTGGAATTCCATATGGTTGGCACATCTAAAACCACAATGCTTTGACTCTAAATTCTTTCATGCTCAACACATGTTTTAAATTTTTGAAGTCTTGAGGGTGAAGATCGTACATATTGTACCACATTACAAATACAAACAATAGAATAATTCATGTCTTTCAATCCCTCAGACACAATTAAATTAATTATATGAGTACAATATCTCACATGCAAAAAAAATCACCCTAACACAAGGTCGGATTCATTCTAATTTCTCATCTTTCTTTTGACATAATTTATAGTCACTTTATTGCTATAGACATTGTCTACAGTTATTGTACACACTTTCTCAATCCCCCACTCCAATAAACATGACTCGACAATTTTCTAATGGTCTCCCCCTTATGATCAGGAATCATACCAAAACTCAATATTTTTTTATTCAACTTCCATTCACAATCAATGAAATGAGCAGTGATAACCATATAATTGATATTTTGAATTGAAGTCCAATTGTCAATGGTTAAGTAAACTCCTGATGATTTTTCAATGAAATACTTTTTGAGTTTAAGTTTTTCATCTACATAAAGTTGATAAACATCCCTAACAAGTATTTTTCTAGAGGGAGGAATAAACCTTGGACAAGCAACTCTACAAAAATCTCTAAACTCATCTTTCTCAATAAAAGAAAAAGGTAATTCATCCACAATAATCATCCTATATAGTACAAGCATTTCTACACCTTTCCTTATCAAACCCTACAGCCACAAGATTTGATTTGACATTTTTAATTTCTTCATCACAGTCAAAGTTATTATTTAGAGTTCCCATGGTTAAGACTTTTTACCGTTTATCCTCCGCTGCCATTGCACATATATACTTTGTACTTTGACTCTATAAGGTTCCATAAAGATGTAATACCACAAGATTTACTAGAACAAACATAATCTTTACCACAATAGTTACACTTACATCAGCTGCCGTCACCATACTTAGTGAAGAATAACCACACGTTTGATGGACCCTTTTTCAGTCTTTCTCTTTTCGCACCAATGATTGAAGGCAATTGTTCATCCATCTATAAAAAGAATCACAATAAACAATTTAATTTCACAACTATTACATTAACAAGTAAATTTAAAATTTCTGTTTGCAAATTACACCTAAAAAATATTACAATTTCATGAAAAACAAGATGTTTATATATATTAAGCCATTCCAACTTCAAGGCATACAATTTTAATTAAAGTATGAATACATCAATCGAGACAATGAATTAATATCATCAAACTAAAAGATAGTTTTGGTCACACTGCACTTTAAAATAAAGTAAAAAAAAAAAAACAAAGTGACCCCACCATAATCCAGTTTTCTTATTATAGACTTCAAAATACTACATCCAATTTTAGGCAACATTAAAGATCATAGCATAGCATCAGAGATACATGTACATGAACATACACAATTAAACAGTTTAATATGATGTTCGGATGATAAAATTTCTTAAAAATCCAAAGCAACAGAGTAGCAATCATGTACATATCTCTACACATATACGAATCCCTTGGTAATCTGTGTGGAGACTGGAAATACATGTACTAATAGCAAAAACTAAATACTAAAATACTAACACCATATTCATTGACTCTATATGACTATATCTTACCCATAAATAAATAAATATTAGTAGAAAGTGTAATTATCAGAGAAATAGTAACTGTCGAGATTTGAGTGTGATTATATCAAAAATATAAGCACTATAAAACAAGAACTATCCAATAGAAAAAGCTAAATTAAATATTTGAAAACTAAATTGAATAGAGATTCAAAGAATCAGAGAGAATGCTCAAGAAAATAAGACCCGCTTCAGAATTAAAAAAGACTGAAAGACGAAAAGAAATTGAAAATCAAAAGCACAATACGTAACAGAAGATTTTCAAGGAAATTAGAATGAATTCATGTAATACATAAGATTTTATAACTGTTAGTCCCTTGTGTTAGATTTTTGCAGAATAAAAAATCAAACGATTCAAACCTGAAAAGAGATAACAAGAGAAACAGCTTGGAAGTCAGAAAGCAGTGTTGGTGTGAAGAACAGAAAGAGCGGCACCGACAAGAGAAAACAAAGTCGAACGACGGATCGATAGGTGGCTGATCGATAGAGAGAAAATAAGAAAGTTGGGGCTGTGTTGTAGAGTTAGGGGGCGTTCAGTATCATTCTCGAGAGCTGCTTTTTTCGTTTTTTGAACCAAGAAAAAAAAAAGAAAACACATTCGGCATGCGAAAGAAATAAAGAAAACACTAAATTTTGTTTTTACTGATTAACACATAAAAAGTCACGTCATTTAAAACAATTTATTTGTGTTTTCAAAATTTTAATTTCATTTTTAAGGGGTCCACACATTAAATGATCGGTTGTATATTAGCAACCTATGATGTTTCGTTGCTTTATGTTTATTTTTATTTTTATAAAAAAAAAAAATTACATTATTAACAGATAATTTAATTTCTCAACAACAAAAAATAGATAATTGAAATGCTATAGAATTATCTTTATTTACCCATGACATAATAATAATATTAAATTACATTTTACCTATAATAATATTATTATTATTAGACTTCATCCATCTAAACTTTTCATTTTTTTTAATATTACACTAATTTAGGATTTGAGGAGGATGACAGACTCTAACCGACAACTTATTGGTGTAGATGGATATATAATTTATCTTACTTTCAACATATATTCACTTACTAATTATATTCAATATACCAAACATGTACCCCGCCACATAGGCAACGATTGATTCCAATTGTATATTAAGAGAATTTGAACTAAAAGATATGATTACTGAGGAAGAAATGTAAACAGTAATTTCAATTTGAACATGTCTCAAGATAACATGACATAGATAAATCATGTTAAGAATGAGATCGCATTACAATTATGGAATGACTATAATAATATATAAACATTATAATTAATTAAACTCTATTTGTATGGTAATCATCAATATAATTTTATTAGGTGTTATAACCATTTTTTAATAATATTAATATTATCGTTGATTGTTGTTGTGTACTTACTGATTTAATATTAAGTATACTACCAGACGCGTTTTTAATATTTTCATTTTTGGAATATTGTTTTCAATAATTGCTACCAGATATGTTTTCAAACTCGAAAAATAGAAAATAGAAAACAAAAACAAAAAACAAAAAAATAGAAAACGAAAATGTTACCGAACAGACCATTAGGGTTCGTCCTGTAAACGTTTTTCAGTTGCTATTTTTTTTAAAATAAAAATGAAAATAAAAATAGTGTTTTTGAAAAACATTTTCAAATTCAGAAAATGCGTCTGGTAATATATACTGGAAGCTGTATTCTGAAAATGAAAACAATAAAAACGCGTCTGATAGCTTCACTGGAAACTGAATTCTGAAAATAAAAACAGTAAAAACACGTTCGGTAGAAAAACTGAAACATCCAAAAACTGAAGAACTTTTTTGTAATTATGACTCTCCCATCTCTTTACAATATCTTCATAAGGTTGTAATATTGATTTTCATACACTTAAATTTGTAATTTATAATTTATTTATTATATATATATATATATATATATATATATATATATATATATATATATGTGAAATAATTATACAATTGTTTATAATAATATAATAATTTGAATTTATTCATTATTTACGGACCATTCAATCACTTTTAATTGAATTATAAAAAATATTGTATGATAATTTTTTGTTAGCATTCATAGAAAATAGATAACTATCAATTTCCTTAATCATAGATTACTTTTATATTTTCTTAAAATTCTCATATCATAACATAACATTGACATAATTTAATTATATAAGTTCATGAATAAATTACAGAAGACACCACCTTCTATTACAAAACATCACCTCCTATTGCGTGAGCAATCTCTCCACATTTGTTTTGCAATTTCATCTCTAACATTAGTCATTAGTACTACATTTGATAGAGATATGTCAATATTAGGAATTGTTCTACTTTCTGCTTCTCCTTCTCCATCAATTAACATATCTTCATTCTCGTATTCCCTAAACATCCTATCACCACGACCTTGTGATCGAATAAAGTTATGTAATACACAACATGCTATAGGTACGAGGCGTTGCCTACGTAATTTGTAATTAGGCATATTTTTCAAAACAGTGAAGCGTGCCTTTAAAACACCGAAACACCGTTCAATTACATTTCGTAATGATGAATGTCTATAGTTAAATAACTCATTTGGACCTCTTGGTGCACGTTCTGGTCCTTCATAATCATGTAGATGATATCGTTCACCTCTGTAAGGTGTTAAAAATCCTGGCATGTTTATATATCCCGAATTGACAACATAATAATATCCTGAAAGAATAAAAAATAATAATTAAACTTTATAATAATCGAAATAGTGAATTACTTAAATGGTATACATACCTTCATTAGGATGGGGAAAACCGTTCTCTTGTCTTCCAATTGCATCCAAAAACACCCTTGAATCGTTAGCGGTTCCTTCCCAACCTATGTAAACAAATGTGAACATCATGTCAAAACGAACAAACACACATAATATTTTGAGTAACTTGGACTTTTCTATCTCGATACAAATTTTGTTTATGTGCCGGTACGCATGCTGAAATGTGTGTTCCATCAATAGTACCAATACATTTCTACATAATAATTAATCAATAATTTATGTTAACATTGTTTGCATCAATATATATATATATCAATGTAATATAGTTAAGTAAAAATGGAAGTGTGAAAAAATATTATGCATTAAAATAGAATAATTACCTTAAAATACGGATAAATATTTGGATTATCTCTAATCTCTAGTGATGGCGGTTGTTGTCCTCGAGTTTGTTCACGTATAATATTTGGTGAAAGCCCACATAGCCCCTTCAATACGCGTTTAAATTGTCCATACACCGTATCTTTCGACCGTTGAAAACGCTCAGCAACAACTCGTATTACTGCCCCATGAGATAGAATATATAAACACATTCTCACCGCCTCAATGATAGTAACATGTCTATCATCTGTCAATAATTATGACTGCTCCAGTGTTTGACATAAATTAAGAAAAACATGTGCATCCATACGAAACATGTTATACATTCTATCAGGATGACCATTTAGCAACTCTTGTACAAATGCATATCCTGTTAATCCACCTGTATAACATGGCATTTTATCAATATATGCACAATGTTCAGCCCTCCTCAACATACTGAACAATTCGAGTGCCTCCAATTCTTGTTGTCCGGCCTCCAAATCCGATTCAGTATCTGAATCATCACTCTGATTATTATTGTTCATGTTGACCTATTTACAAAAGGAAAGCTGTCGTAAGTTGGAAATACATTAAAAACTAAATAATATAAACAACAAACTTAAAATTTAATATGAGTTCACCAAATAAAAAATGAGACTTATAATTTAAACCAAATTCACAACAACATCAATAAACATTCAACCAAGTTCACAACCACCATAAAATTAAACCAAATTCACAGCAACATCAATAAACATTAAACCAAGTTCACAACCACCATAAATAAAAACCAAGTTCATAACAAAATTCTTAAACATTAAAGTTAATAACAACATCTGCAAACAAAGTTCACAACAACAAAGTTGAAATGAAAATAAAGTTCAAAATAACATCCTATCTACCCATGAGCCATATCCTACAAACCACGTAACCATTGTCGTTTCCTTTGTTCACTCATAGCTAGAAAAGACTTCCTCCATTCAACTCATGGTACTATCCTCTCCAAAAACTTGTTAAATGTATCACCATCAATATCTCCCAAGCTTTCCAAAGCCTCCATACATTCGGTGACAGAAAATTGTTCACAACTTTTGACGGTGGACTCGGCACTTTTGACCTTAACTTTCTCCAATCTAGCATGCATAACTTCTTGAGCAGTTTCAAAATAAGTATCCATGCTCTCCTATTTATACTTATGACGATTGCTAGAAGAACTGAATGACCGACGAGCCATCTTTGCTTTCTTTTTGTTAGAAACTTCAGTTAGTTCAACCCCGTCATCATCATCATCATCATCATCATCATTCCCAGCCTCAACATCAACATTAACATGAACTCCAGAGTTAATAAAATTCTCCTCTACTTCACGATCCTCGTCTGAAGGCAAATGAACTTGGCTAGAGGAAAAGCTTAATTGTTCAGTTGCTGTAGTAGTATTAAAAATGTCCCCAATAATTTCATAATGATCTAACCCTTTCTTTCGATATGGTTTCACTGTTGACACTCTTTGTCAATAAAATAAAAAATAAATTACATATCAATAATATAAAAAATTTAATAGATATTATTTCAAAAATCACTACCTTAATGTATTCAGCCCAAACAGCTTCATTTGCTGTCACAGTGTTTGATATAGGATCCCAACCAAATCCGGTGTGTGCAATCAAATCAGAAAACTCACGATGTTTTTTATGCAAACGATTAAATTTTGACTTCAATTGAAAAATCGTGAATCGTTTTTTGGTTTGTTGGAAAAGCTCATCACCTATTGTTGACCAAACCCTTTTATTGAATGTAGATGTCTGTAAATCACCTTTTTTTACATGGTCATGGAATATGCGAATAAAAATAACATCATTTCTTGTAGACCATTCGGCCTTTTTGTCAACATTGACATCAACATCAACGGGTTCCATTATACTTGCTGTTTTAAGAACATTTAAATAAAAACAAACCCTCAAAATAGAACAATAGAACAATAGAACAATAGAATAAAAAACAACACTCAAGTAGAGCAATACAAATAAAATATTTTTGAAAATAAATAAATAAATCCAAGGTGGATTACCATGAACCATTGCAATTCAACTATATAGGGAAAAAAAATTGTAGCTATAGAATTTCAACTCTAACATACAAAAATCCCATCAACATCATACTGCTACAACGTTTTAAATTTTAAACCGACAACTCTACTAACATGAGCTGGTTGCCCAAATGGGTATCAATCAGATTTTCATTTCCTTCACTCTTGACTCTTGAGTGAAATTTGTCACCTTCCTATACATATATGTCATTCTGGGCAAAACTACTGCTAATGCAAGTAAAGAGCACAATTATATTTTGTATATTTATAGACAAGTTGTGCTCATCACATGAGCCATTAAAAATAAGAAAACATGACTTCAAATGTGTATAAAGCAGAGAAACTTTGAGAGTTTGTGATGAGAATTAAGTGTTTTAGTTTATGATTTCACCTCCTAATTAATAATCAAAATAAAAACAGGAGGGGCCTAGATGGATATATGATCATATGATCTGCTCAAATCATGAATCGAAAAATAGTATAGACACAACTGTGACATCTCCGATTATTATTATTATTATTATTGTACTTTCAACAATTCAACATAAACATAATAATAATATCTTATGTATAATTAAGTGGAGAGCCAAAAAATCAAAATGAAAAGCTAAAGTGAAAAGGCGAAAGAGTGTTGCAGACAGGTGCTTTCACGTGGATTGTTAGAATACAATGCAACTCTCATGTGATATAAACGGATAAAAGCAAAAGCAGAAGCAGAAGCAGCAAATAATAATAATAATAATAATAATATAATTCAATAAATTCCTTAGAAAATCAATTCCCAAATCATTCTCATTCCCAACTAGAAATGCATTTATAGCTCTTGCTTACAACAATTCTCAAAATTATTATTGCTCTTCCAAGACCTACAATGTAGTTGCTTATGGACATTTGTAATTTCTACTCGTGTAATCTGGGTAGTGGGTCTGTTCAGAATTAATGGCCAGAAATATCTTTTTTACCTTCTTTTTTTTAATTTCTCATTTATATTGGATAAAAAAAAAGTTATATGGGTTTACTTATGTAGTTGATCATGAAAAGAAAAACATGACTACTTTTCTATAAAACCATAAGTAGAAAGCGATTGTTGATATTTCTCAAATACTTGCCCACTTGATAACACTAACAGTATCAAGTTGCTTTGACAATATATTTGGTTGGATAGATATATAATCACTGTCATTCATGACTGCGAATTATTTGGTATAGGAAACTGCCTTATCTTCCAAAATATTTATCAATTTGTCTATACACATGCCAAGTCATTTAACCAAATCATTCTCAATTTCTCAACAATTCTCTATTCATTTGACTGTTTTTTAGTGCTATTTTAATTAATGATGTCTCTAAATTCTAATTCGTTTTGCTTATACTACTTGTTCTATATTTCTTCTTCTTTAATGTTGTCTCTTTCACAACAACCTTAACAAACATAAATCCCTTAGTCAGTAAATAGTCATTCAAGTTAGAAACTCAAGTCAAAGCTGCCACATTAATAAACAAAATCGACGCTTAATTACCTAATTAGACAATTTGAAAAACCACAAAAATAGGCAATGAAATTTGAGCTCAGTGAATTTATTTATACTCTTTGCCACATAAAATTGACCAAATGAGGACATGAAATTATTAAACTGACAAATTCTATTAGAATTCAGTGTAAAACCCCAAACATGACCATCTACGCATCTGAACCCACAGGGGCACAACCACACAGGACCAAGACAACAAAGGGACACAACATAACACAACACAGACAAAGCAAATATCAAAGTACAGTCCATTTTAGCACACCATGTACTTGTATGATTGCCAAATATATCATCTGCAACTGCTCCAAATATAGACATCTCATAAAACAAAAACAAAAACAACAACAGATCTGTATAGGTGGAATCATATATGATACCAAATTTCACCATATAATCACCAACCAGGTATTGGGTTTCCATCAAAAACACCTCATTTTTTTTCATTTTGGACCTTTTGGTGCCCCCACATAAATCCCAATAAAAATATGAAAAAATAAACCCATCAAAGTATATTATATATACTTTTACACAGCTATTGGATACAAAAAGAATTATAATATAACAAATCTGTACATATATTTATATAAATATTTTAGTGGGAGAAGATGAAGTTTTCAGGTTGGTAGATAAGTCTCAGTTCCACTCTCGTAACATGCTAGCTCTTTTTTTTTTTTAAAGCCAAAAGGCTAACAGATGAGCCCCAAAACAGTAAGGAAAACAACACAACAAAACAAGAGACAAACCACCGGAAACATGGCCACCAATCCAAGACACCAGACACCAGACAACACAAAACCACACACCCTACAACCACACAACAAACAAAACGAACACAAGCCCAAAAACACACCAGACACAACAATACCAGCAACATAGAACACAACATGCTAGCTCTCATAGTCTAATATATACTTGTTTGATTAAATCAAAATACATTGACAACAAAACAAAACATAGCAGATAAAGCCATTGGAAAAAAAAAAGAACAAAATCAACTAATTACTTGAGTGACTGACTGAGAAACTAGAGGGCTTTCAGTCTTCCACAACAATTTTTCCCAATAATCACTGCAATATTTTTAAAAGGATTACATTAATTAATTTCGGTTTTAGAAAGACAAATAATTAAAAAATTACTTAGATCTACATATATCCAAGTCAATCAACAATAATTCCAGTTTTTCGTAAATTAAAAAATTGATAAATAAAAAATAGAAGAAGAAGAAGATATAATCTGAAGAAGAGGAAGAACACGAAAAAGAAGAGAAAGAATAACAACAACAACAACAAGACGATCTGAAGCAGATGAAGAAAAAGACAATCTGAAGCAGAGGAAGAAGAAGATCCGATGATGAAGAAGAAGAAGAAGAAGAAGAAGAAGAAGAAGAAGAAGAAGATCTGTAGAAAAAGACGAAGAAGAAAACATACCTGAGTTCAGAGAGCTGAGAGTTGATGTGGCACTTGGTTACCATGGTGGAATGGGAATTGGAATGGTAATGAGAATGAGAATTGGAATGGAAATGAATGGAAAACTGATTTCTTTGTTTGATTGAGACTTTAGAATCAATATCTGAATCAGTAATATTTTATTTGGTTAACAACTGAATGGAATGGAATCAACTGTATTTTGACCAAAATTACCATAACTACAAAAAATTTATAATAACAGTATATATTATGGATGATAATAATAATAAAATATAAAAGTATACATAATATAATATTATATATATATATATATTATAACATATAACATATTATATATTATATATATTTATATATTATTATAATATACAATATATATAATTACAATATATATTATATATTTCTATATTATATTATATGTTAGTAATATTAATACTATTATATATTATATAATATATATCATATAAATATATATAATTCATATAATATTTATTAAATATATAAATATTATATATTATTACATATTATTACATATTGTGTATATATATATATATATATTATGTATAATAAAATAATATATATAATTAGAAAATATGATGTTCAATTTGGATAATAATAATAAAATATATTATAAATATTATTATATTTTTTTTATATAATATAATATATATTATATATTAGAAATATTGATATTATTCATATTAATATTATTATATATAAAAATATTATATAGTATTATATAAATGTATATATATATATATATTATGTAATATAATAATATATAATATATAATATAAATAATTAAAAAATATAATATATATTTTGGATAATAGCAATAAAATATAAAAGTATAAATTATATAGTATATATATAATATTTATTATAAATACTAATAATAATAATATATTTTGTATAATATAATATAAATATATATATATATATATATATATATATAATATAATGTATAATACCTATAATATATATATCATATATTATATAATATATGAATATATATATATATTATAATACATATTACGTATACATTATATATAATATAATATATATATTATATAACAGTATATTATGATAATATAATATAATATAATATAATATATATATATATATTATTATTGGAAATGATGGTATTTTTGGAATAAAGTTGGAGTATAGAAGGTTATTTTTGGAAGAGAAAATGTGTTAATGGAATGGGATGGGCATTCCATTGGTTTTTGAATGGAATGCCCATTCCACCAAAATGGTGGAATCTTCATTCCAATGGAATGCTCATTCCATTAACATTTAACAAACCAAACAAATGGAATGAATTTCTTTCCATTCCATTCCACCCAACCAAACACCACCTGAGAGTTAAGAGAAAGTGTCGGTTTGAGCTGAAAGTGTTGACAGTGAGCAACGCTCACACACACACACCCGCACATATATATATATATATATAATTTTGTTTTTCAAATCGTTTTTCAAATTTAGAAAACAACTTTCAAATCTTTCACTTTTAATAAAGGTTTGTTTTTCATTTTATTTTTTTCGAAAATAAAATGAAATACGGTTAACGAACGCGTTTTCAAAATATTTTTTGGAAAATAAAAACGAAAACAGGCAAAAAAACAGCTGTAGGACGGAGCCTTATTTTTATCAGCCAACCTGCCATTTCCGGGTCGGGTCGGGTAGGGCCAACCAAAAAAAAATGCCCACCCTACCTCAAATGTTGTCTCTGCTTCTTCTGACCAAAAAACATAACAAACATCAAAGCGGAAAAGAAAGAGGAATGCCATTTTAACAGCAGCAGACATCATCGATGTGTTTGAAAAAAGCATGGAAAGGGCATTCCTGAATATTGCTAAGTTGATTGAGGCTATTACGGGAGGGGATGCAATGACCCATTTAGGTGTTGAGTGATTGGAAGGATTTATATACCTATTTGAGGTTCCCATTTCCCGATTTTTGTTATTGTTTTCAAGCATATTTTGGTATTGGATGTGTTTGTAAACCTTGTATAGGTACATGTTCCATACAGAAGGTATTTGAGCTTAATTGAAGAGTTTTGGAGATTAAAAGAGTTGAAATTGGAGTGGTTTGTGCAGAACATCCAACTATGGAAGGTCATATCTCCCTCCTCTGATTGAATTACGTTGTCCATAACAACTTTTCTGAAAGTCCTGGATGTCTACTTTCTAACTCACTTTACAGATCATGATTCTAAGGTTTTTGGAGGATGTTATGGCTATTTTCGTAACGGTGCACAGGGTTGGGCGGTTCGTAACCGCATGAGACCAAGTTACGTACCGCAATAATTGTCAAAGAGCACCAAAAGTGATCTGTGGTACGCTTGTTGATGCGTACCGAGTGACGTACCGCTTGATGGCCCAGAAATGCAATTTTCAGTAATTTTCAGAGGAGTATTCTTGTCTTTTCACCCCAATATCTTGCCCATACCTCCCACACTATAAATACCCCATTTTCTATTCATTCTAAAAGGATTTCTCTTCCTCTTTTTTCCCCTTTTCATGCCTATTCTCTTCTCTCTTCCATTTTCTTGATCTTCTCAACAAATAAGGTGTGATCCAAGCTCCCATGGAGGATTTCCTCCATGGGAGCTCACCATTCACCTCTACCATACCACTATAAACTTTCTCCATCCATTTTAGACTTGACTGCAAGGAAGTAGGAGCCAAATTTGAACTAGGAAGACTTGGAGCATCTTTGGAGGAGTTTTTTTCATGGGTTTGCTCTTATTTACTCAATTCTTTGTATTTCTTGCTTCTTTAATGTGTAACCCCGATTTGGGAATATTGTAAACCTTCACATGTGCAATATACATGTATTTTGTATTTAAATTCGTTTAGGTTTTGTTTTGCTCTTGGTTTTATATGATTTATGCTCTTATTATGATATGTATATGTATGGATTATTAGAAATCAATATGTGTCCATGATTAGGTTTATGAGTAGCTATAATTTAGAGTAGGAATTAGATGCTCATAATTGTTAATTGATTGGTGGATGACTTTAAATACCATGTATAGAATGATTTGAGTGACTGGAGATTTTTTCCCCAAAGAGTAGAAAAGGTAGTTCATGCATCGAGGTGCTAAATTGATCTTGGTTTATTTTCTTGTACTTAATGGGTCCTTTTAGGACACAATTGCCCTTCCTTAGCCGTATTGGGTGATGAATTGATTGTGAAAAATATTCTCAAATCAAGAGAATGAACCTTTAACCTAAATTGAATGTTCTTAATGATATAACAATCACATTGTTGTATGTAGTTGTTAGGTAAACTTGTTTCCCATGTTTAGTCATCCTAGGGAGTTGACTAAATCGAATCCTTGACCTATAAGTGAAAGCCACCAACATTTTTCTTGTGCTTGTGTTGTTATATGGATGTTTTGAGTGCTTAAAGCCTTTACTTGCTTGATCACTTTGTAATTGATATATGGTTTAATGCTATGAAACTAGAGGTGACGTATTTGCAAATGATTAGATAAACATTCACTATGCTTGACTATAAAGTGCTAAAACCACTAGGCTTACTCAAGCGTATGGGGTTCGATTTAGTATTCCAAAAGCTTAATGGATTCATGTATATTGTCTGGATTGCTTGAGAGAGATTTCGGGGTATATATGGATGCTTTCTCTAAGAAATAGAGAGAGATTAGAGATTACTTAAAGGGATACGAGCCTATGATATACTTGCACATTTGAGAGATTAGGTGAGTCTAGCACATAATTAGGAGGATTGTCAAGGTTGAGTCGTAAGTAGCGTGTAACCACATTTCATGCATATATCCATTCCATCTATCATTATATATATATATATATATATATATATATATATATATATATATATTATGCAATTTATTTAGTTATATTATTATTCATTTTTCTGCATATGCAACACATGAGTCCTCTAGGCGTGCTGTAATAATAGTTGGAACTGAGAGACGGCCGGTGAATATCACCTCCCAATAGAATGATCCCTTGCTTGTCGCTGTACTAGTCTCCGTGACTTGTGCCCTTACGAGGCCGAACTTAAATGTTCATATTTGATAACACTGCAACGACATGTCCATCAAATTGGAGACTCTGTCGGGGAGGTAGCGCATTCACTGATTGTTGATAGTTTTAGCTTCTTTTTTGCTGCTTTTTATTGCTTTGCAGAGTATATTGTTATGTTGAAAATAAGAATCTCTTTTACTCATGTCTTTCATTGTGTGCACAACAATGTTTAGGCTAGGTTTTGGGAGTTGTTAGTCATGTTTTGTTATTTTATTTATAGCATATGCATTTGATTTCTTTTTGAGTTGTTCTTAGATAATAAACAAAAACTATCAGGTTGGAAAGACCACACGACTCTTAAGAGCTAGGTGTGCACCTATCGAACTGCAACAACTCTTCAAGTGAAATGACAGCGCCACAAAAACCATGTGGTTACAGCCACAAGAGGTATCCTCTAAATTTTGAACTTAAATTTTGAGTGCTTATAGAGTAGTTGTCGACTTGGGCAGAAACTGCCCATGTGCTTAATGTTAGGAATGATTTGCTTATTTTCTATTAATTTAATTTTTGTTTAGATCTAAGAGTGAATTTGTGTTATGCTTAGATCTTAGGGTGTTTGTTTTAGAAAAATTTCAAATCTCTGTAAAAAAATGCCCTGTTTTGAATATTTTTGTGGTAAATGTTTCTTTAAAACCGTACTAATCGGTGAGGAAATTATTTTTTCCGCCCACGATATGTTCTTCAATTTTTCATTACGATTCTGAATTGTAAAGAACAAAAAAAATTGGCAGTGGTTTAAAAGTTATGATCATTTCTTCGACCAAAGGTCAAGGGGGATGCCATGTTTTTCGAAACTGCACTTGCATTGTTTTCACCGTCCATTTTCACACTTTTTCAATTCAAATTTTGAAATATTTTATAAATGAAAAGTGTGTATTTATGTCTACTTGATCGTGTAAAAATTTTATTAGATGATTTCATGTTTTTTTTTTAAATATGCACCAAAGAGTGGACATTGTACAAATTTAAATTTCGATAGTTTTTGAAATTTTTGGTGTTGAGTGGCTTTCTGTTATGTGCCGGTAGAGACATGTATTGTATGTTTTTAGCTCCGTGCATCAATTAAATTTGCTTGTACAGTACCAATCTTTTGATGTTGAGGTGGATAGAACTCTTTGCTTGTTTAGCTTAGGAAAATAGTGAAGACTACATGTGAGTTACATGTAAGCCTAAAAAGCAAAACTTGTGGGTTTTGTTTCTACTCTCTAAACACTTTTCGATTTTGTTCTTAACTGTGATCTCATTGTACTTCAAATTTGCATTGATTGTTATAGAACTTTATCATGTGAATTGCTTGTTGAGATTTATATTCCCTTGTTAGATGGACTTGTAGAAATGATTTTGAACTTGAGTGTGTTCTTTAACTTCATAAATAGCCCAAACACTCCCACGTCCCTATGTGTGCTTACATTAAAAAAATTTGAGGCCAAACACTAAACCTACATAGACCTTCCAACCCAAACACAAGCCATACCCTAGTTATTGATCATGTAAAGACGTATAGCTTTAGAGAAATTATATTTTGCTCTAAATTTTGTAAATGTGTACTTAGGAAATTATGTGTAAATGTGCAAAGGCAAGGGCTTAAAAAAAATAATGAGTGTGAATTATAAACACTTAAGCCTGAAAGTTTTTCTAATGTCAAGTTACTCACAAATGAGTACAAATGTAGCACAACTGTGCAGTGTAAAGTGTATAGCCTAGACACTTGTAATTTAATGTAGTTTAGAGCTAACCAAAGTATTGTAATGTAATAACACCCTGACATGGTTAATGACTTTATCCTTCCCGCTATTACCATATCTTCCACCCCATACACCTCCACAAATCACCTTGGCCCCAATACAAGTGAGGGAAAGTCTATTTGATCTCTTAGAAAGTCTATATTGGGAATATGAGTCAATGCATGCTCTTTTCATGCTCATAACATTTAAATTCTTTCTATGAGATCTATCACTATAAAATTTGCTTCATTGAATATACTCATATGCAATATATTAGATTCCATTAACAGAACTTCCAAATCACATGTGTTTGCTAGAGAGTGATCGCCTAGATTCTGAGTGAAAAAAATATGACTGAAATCCGCTGTGGATTAGAGTCGAGACGAATTTTATCTTAAGCATTCGAGTGTAGTTGTTTTGTGAACCGAAAAAAATCCTAAGTGTTGGCATACTTACATTGTGTGAAGCATTGTTATTGATTGGTATATTTGAGATACTAGCATGCATGTGTTGTCTTTATGTTGTATGTTTGGATTGCATCTCAACTTTCTTGCAGAGTAATATATTGTGGGTATTCGTATCTGTAAGCCCTCAGAAGACAAAACTTCTCCATTTAGAGATCGCCTAGTGGTTGAAAGGCTTGTGACACGTGCTAAGTGCCATCGTGTTTCCTACGAAAGTGGCCTAGTCTAGCTTATTTTTAAAACATGTTTATTTTGTTTGAGTGTTTGAGTGTTTTTCGTTCTAGTTTTGCTCAAGGACGAGCAAAAGATAGGTTTGGGAGTATTGATCGGAATAATTTATATACCTATTTGAGCTCCACATTTCCTAGCTTTTGTTTTTGTTTTCGAGCATATTTTCGTATTTGATGTGTTTGTAAGCCTTGTGTAGGTACATGTTCACTACGAAAGGTATTTGAGCTTAATTGAAGAGTTTTTGAGGTTAGAAGAGTTGAAATTGGAGTGGCTTGAGCAAAACACCCAACTTCGAAAGACTATATCTCCCTCCTGCGATTGAACTACGGTGCCCATAACCACTTTTCAAAAAGCTTTGGATGTCTACTTTCAACTCACTTTATATGTCACGATTCTGAGGTTTTTGGAGGAATTTATGGCCATTTTCATAACGATGCGTAGAGCTGCGCGGTTCGTAACCGCGTGAGACCAAGTTGAGTACTGCGTGACATACTGAAACAATGGTCAGATAGCACCAAAAGTGATATGCGGTACACCAGTTGATGTGTACCGCGTAACGGTCCAGAAATATGATTTTCAACCATTTTCTAAGGGGTATTCTTGTCTTTTCACCCCAATATCTTGCCCTAATCTCCCACACTTTAAATACCTCATTTTCTTCTCATTCTCAAAGGATCTCTCTTCCCCTATTTTCCTTTTTCACGACTCTTCTCTTCTCTATTCTGTTTTCTTCTATTTTCTTCATCTTCTCAACAAATAAAGAACGATCCAGGCCATTCACCTCCACCATACCATCATACACTTCCTCCATCAATTTTAGACTAGATTGTAAGGAATTAGGAGCCAAATTTGAGCTAGGAAGACTTGGAGCATCTTTGGAGGAGTTTTTCTTCATAGGTTTGCTTTTATTTACTCAATTCTTTGTATTTCTTACTTCTTTAATGTGTAACCCCGATTTGGGAATATTGTAAACCTTCACATGTGAAATATACATGTATTTTGTACTTAAATTCGTTTGAGTTTTGTTTTGCTCTTGGATTTATATGATTTATGCTCTTATTATGATATGTATGTGTATGGATTGTTAGATATCAATGTGTTCATGACTGGGTTTAGGAGTAGCTGTAATTTAGAGTAGGAATTAGTTGCCCATGATTGTTGATTGATTGGTGGATGACTTGAAATGTCATGTATTGAATGATTTGAGTGATTTGAGATTTTTTCCCCCAAATAGTAGAAAAGGCTACTTCATGCATTGAGGTATTAAATTGGTCTTGGTTCATTTTCTTGTACTTAATGGGTTCTTTTAGAACACAATTGCCTTTTTCTTGGCTGGATTGGGTGATGAATTGATTGTGAAAAATATTCTCAAATCAAGAGAATGAACCTTTAACCTAAATTGAATGTTCTTAATGATATAACAATCACATTGTTCCATGTAGTTATTAGATAAACTTGTTTATCATGTTTAGTCATCATAAGGAATTGACTAAACCGAATCCTTGACCTAGAAGTGAAGACCACCGATATTTTTCTTGTGCTTGTGTTGTTATATGGATGTTTTGAGTGCTTAAAGTCTTTACTTGTTTGATCACTTTGTAATTAATCTATGGTTGAATGCTATGAACCGAGTGGTGACATATTTGACAATGCTTAGATAAACATTCACTATGCTTGACTAGAAAGTGCTAGAACCACTAGGCTTAGTCAATCGTATAGGGTTCGATTTAGTATTCCAAAAGCTTAATGAATTCATGTATATTGTCCGGATTGCATGAGAGAGATTTCGGGTATATATGGATGATTTTTCTAAGACATCGAGAGATATTAGAGATTACTTAAGGGGATACGAGCCTCTGAGATACCTGCACATTTGAGAGATTATGTGAGTTTAGCACATAATTAGGAGGATTGTCACATTTGAGTCCTTTTCCTAGTGTAACCATATTTTATGCATATCTCAATTCCATCTATCATTGTATATATTATTTATGTAATTTTTTTAGTTATATTATTATTCACTTTTCTGCATACGCAACATACGAGTCCGCTCGGTGTGTTGTAATAATAGCTGGAACTGAGAGTCGGTCTGTGAATCTGACCTTTCTGTAGAATGATCCCTTGCTTGCTGAAGTGCTAGTCTCTGTGACTTGTGCCCTTGTGAGGCTGAACTTAAATGTACATATTTGACGACACTGCAACAACGTGTCCATTATTGAGCTAGAGGGTATGTGTCTAGATCATATGCAAATTATACAAGTTGCGATGTATTTTGCAAATAAGGCAAACCAGTTGCACGTTTAGAATGGCTTGAATGACTTCTACAAGCCAGATTTTGTGAAGGAAATTCTAGAGAAGTGAACGCTTTTATATTTGATTTTGTAACATGTTTGAAACTTATATTTTGTTAGGATTGTTAACATGTTTGTATCATCGATTATGTTATTATGTTCATGAACATTTATATTACATTAACTATTTGTTAGATCATATGTTATTAAGTATTATTAATAATTTACTATTATACAAAAATAAAATATGTGCGGTTGAATAATTAAAACTTGGAGTTGTAGGTCATGGTTATGATTTACATATAATTACTAATTACATGCATCTAAAACTTATATGTCTTATCCATTATATATAATTATGAGCATTTAAAATTTAATAATAATTTTATAAAAAAAATTGGGGGAATGGGTCATGATATTATTTCATTTTTATCTTTTAAACCTTTAAAATGAAATTTGGTCCTCCAAACTATATATGTTTTGTTGATATTGCCATACATCTAACCTATCGGGTATTATTATTATTATTTGAAAAAAAAAACTAACAAGTTTTCCAAAAAAATATTAATTAAAAATATTTTTCAATTACAATATTATTTTTTTGTTAAATATGATATATAAAAATATTTATTTAATAAAATCAAATAAATACTAACTTGTCTTGTCCCGTATGTCACTATTATGTGGTAACAAACATTAGACAGGACAAGAAGAGCATTCTGATCATTTGAACCTCTTGTCCGGTCATGTCTCAGCCATACCAAATGCATAACACTACAATCTATAGTTATATCCTAGACATTCTAAACACAATATGGAACAATTGTCATGTCTCATCTCTTCCCCGTGCCAAATGCACCCAAAATGTCATTCAAGCCTCTCAAAAACCATGCTAAACAAGCCATACGTATATTGGTAGAGGTCTGTAAAGTCAAATGTTATTAGTTTGCTTAATTACGTAACAAACACTCTTTATTTGTAATGTTCATTTATTGCTTACGTTGGTTACTCAAGTTCAAAAATGCCTCTCAAAACATTAAATTGAACTAAATAGTTAATTACCATACATGTTTAATTGATTTATTTTTGATATATTAGGGATAATTAGAGCTAAAGTTGTAAAGATCAATCAAAAGTTATAATTGAAAAAAGGATGTGGACCAAAATGGAATTCGCCATCATAAAAATACATATACTATATAGTAATATTTGTTGTTCATTTGTTAAAGGTTGTTTTGATGCTCTGCTTGGTTTGGTGTTCTTTTGAGACTGAGCTACTTGTGGTGTCGATGACTATTAACTATGCTTGGATTAATTATTAGTGGCGTATTTGGTTTGAGAATGATTCTTCCTATGTAATTCAGCTTCTTTCTACTTATTCCGATTAGGTTCCATGGTGTGTTCGGCATGCTTGACATATGTGTCTTTCCCCTATTTCTCTTATGGACTTTTAGGTTTCTCATACTTTTAGGGAAAGTAATCATGCAACAGACGCTCTTCTAAGCATGCTTTAGATTTGGATGTTGCTAATTGTGGTCTACTACTTCGACTTTTTGCTCTTCTTTGGCTGGTAATGATTTTATAGGCCGAGAGTCTTTTCCTTTTTGTTAATTGTTTTTTTTTTGTTTTTTTTTTTGTAGAGTCATGTGTGCCTCTCTTTTTTGTTGTTGAGTCTGCGTATCCTTAGTCTTTTTTGCTTAACATTCATTCTTCCTTGTTTTATTTTATTTTCTTTGATATGTATATGGATACTACCTAGGGTTTTTTAACATATGATCTTTTGTGATGTTTTTTTTCCTTAGGCCAATCCAATTTAGATAAAAAAGACAATACAAGCTCTACTCAAATCTCTAAATATTTTATCATGATATTTGTACTAAATATAGTAAATATAATCGATTGTTCATCTATTAATAGTAATAAGCACATTAATTTATAACATAATTACAAATAGAAAAAATTAGAAATAACCCCGATACATTGAAACTTTGATTTTAACCAAAAGTATAATTTTGATTCACATGACCTTATCGGATGATAGTGCACCTTCCTTTCACTGTGCCAGGGGCGGAAACAAGGCTGGCTAGGGTGGGCAACAACCCACCCTAGTATTTTGGAAAAAAAAAAGTTTTTTTAATAGTTTTATATATATCTCATTTAATTCTAAGTATATCCTAGTTCAATTCTGATTCTGATTTAACTTCCCATTTTTTTTCTTTATCACACAATAACACTCCAATAACTTAAAACTCATTATATTTCCTTAACCAAGTGAAAAATCAAATTTTGAAATGTTAGTCCATTACTGATTCAAAATTCAAATTGGAAAATTTTAACCCCTTAACAACAAACCAAAAATAGTAGATTTACCATATATATTAATCTCAATTCTTTAAGAATTTCAATTTTATTTGTTTTCATAGCTTTTGGATTTATGAGAAAACTGTTAGTTTTATTTTTATTTTAACCTCTTTGAAGCCTCTGGAGTCAAAATTTAAGTAGGATATTATTATATTTACATTGCAAGCATATTTCATTTTTATTTTCTTATTTTTTTTATTGGTTAGAATATGTATTTGAGGGTAAGACTCATTATATCTCCTCACTAGGTATACTTATTTATTTTAACTAATAAAAATTCTCTCGTATTGTTGAGATTCGATATTTTATCTGTATGAAATTGTCCACAGCCCACCTAGAAAAACTTTTCTGGTTTCGCCCCTACACAGTGGTAGTGAGGGGTTCGAGTCTCACCATACACATTTTATAAAGTATATGTGTGGAGTTTTCTCTCGGTTTGTAGGAGTAGTTATTCGTGTCGCACATGTATTTTCTGATTTTGATAGGTTCCAACAATCAGATTGTAATAGTTGTACTACTTTTTTAAAAAATGTAATAATAACTATGTTAGAGTTGCAAATTTAGAGATGACAAAGGGTCTAGTTCGGGTGGGTTTTGTAAAATCCAAACCCTCACCCGCGAAAATTTTTCTCACCCACGCCTGCCCTCGAACCCATGTAGGTAAGCGAGTTCGTGGGCGGGTTTGAACCCGCGGGTTATGACTGCACCCATACCCTCACCCGCGAACCCGCGAAACAAGGTAGGTTCACGAG
Source organism: Dipteronia dyeriana (assembly GCA_032871835.1). NCBI lineage: Eukaryota > Viridiplantae > Streptophyta > Magnoliopsida > Sapindales > Sapindaceae > Dipteronia > Dipteronia dyeriana. The sequence continues at coordinate 90,946,493 of CM065297.1, read as the reverse complement.
TGGATGCTTCACCCTCGGGATACCCACAAACCCGTAACCCGCGATTTGTCATTTATAAATTTCCACATGTAATCACCTATTTGATACTTAATTGAATTAAATTTTCATTTCCATTTCTAATTCTCTACTTGATACATTACAAAATAATAATAACCATAAAAAAACGATCAAAAATAATTCAAATGTCTATGTATATTTATATATAAGTATTTTATTTATACGGGTTCAGTTGGAACCCTGTTCACCGGTCACGCAGAGGAAATGAGTTTTAATTTTTTTTTATACAGATCGTAATGTGTATCTAGGACCAGTGAACTTGTGATCGTATTTATTTTCGGAACAAATACATATACTAATTATTACACTAATAAAAAATATATAAAAATACAGGAAATTGTAATCAATAATATTTTTTTTTTAAAGAATCATACCAACGTTTGGAGGCTCCTTCAATTTTTCGATATGCTCCTGATGTGTACCACTGATCTTTCTAGCTATTCACGGGGCAAGTAACTGCTTGTGGGCGTGTCACGGTTCTCAGGAACTTATGATGGATGATATAAAGAAAAACGAATGAAGAAACTTTTTCTTCTGTGTTTCCAAAAATTAGAACAATTCTAGTATAAAAATATTAATCAATATTTTTGTCAAAACTCTTTTTGACTTTTCTCTTTAAATCAACGTCAAGCACAAAACCAAAAACAAAATTTTCTCTTATGTAAAACCAAAACATAAACCACCACTTTGCTTCTTCTTTTTTTTGTCAATATATATATATATAAGAGCTGTGCGTTTTAACGCACATCACCCTTTTCTTTTCTTTTTTTCTTTTTTTTTTATAAATAATATATATCACATATATAAAATTTTAAAAAAATCTTATCAAATCTAATTTGATTTTTAAAAACTTTCAAATAAAAAAATATCCTATATCTTTTATTTGAATTCAAACTATTTAAATTCAAAAATGAAATATTTAATTTAATAAAATAAAATAATCATATTATCTTATTTTATTCAAAAATAAATATGAATATACACCATCCATTTAGTGATTAATAACATAATTAAATAATCTTATTATTTAATTTATTAAATCACCATTATTCATTAATTAAATAATCTCATTATTTAATTAATTCCCGAATAAATACGTGTCACTTTCGTAACACAATTAATTAGACAATCCAATTAATTAACCCTGACCCTTGTTACCTAAATCGATCGGGCGAGTAAGGGGACATAATGGATCCACAGTATTTTGAGCTCCAATAATCATCAGAATCATTAATTAAACTCTTTAATTCATATTCTTTGATTATTAACTCCGGCGTTATTCCACTAAAAATCTGAAGCTGCACTCTCTCAACTGCAGACGTTTTTACACAGACTGATACAACTCAATGTCCATCGATATAGCTATTACATATTGTGTGATCCTCAACAGTAGTTCATAATTAGAGCTGGGTCATAATGTCTGTTATACCCCACTAATTACATATATCCTTTAAGTACCATTGTTTCTCTAATGGACAATAAATCCTGTTTCCACACGGAATTAGGAGAGCACTCATATTGTCCAAGTCTCAAATCAACCCTTAAGAGAACTACTATCTACTTCTCATAAGAATGAGTGGATTCCACTATTGTGTACAAATCTTCCCAGCCACAAGCCAAACCGCAATCCCAACATACGGATTATATTGATCAGGAAATGTATCTGACCTTACCCATGGTATATCAAATACCACGATCTAACCTAAAGGAATCGATAAGACACTCAGGATTAAGATCACCCATATATAGCCATCATTAGTTGATATATATGAATCTCATCGGTAAACGGATCTTGGTGTGAAATTTATATAGATCATGACCTAGTTCTATATGATCACATCATACAAGGCGCGTCTATTCTCATATCTCATATGAATGATTCAGGATAGAATCACTGTACATTACGGAATGTACCACAGCTATAGATTAACCACAAATAAAGTACACAGTTTTATTTGCTATCTATGGACTCTTTAGATTGCACGTCTCTTACTGTATCCATCAGTATATGACACTCATATACACAGTTCGAGATTACATCCGACAATTCAGGATGTTAATATGTGCACAAGTTTATAAAATAAATAACATAACAAGAATGAATTGAACCTTACTTTTTATTTACTTCATAAATCCATTTACAAATTACATGCTTAGGGCATAAACCCCAACAATCTCTCACTTGCACTAAAGTATGTGTGGCATGTCTCGTAACCCTAGACCATCTAGGTGACCCGATAACACTTTAGTCGGTAAGGTCTTCATAAATGGATCAGCATGATTGTCTTGTGAGGCTATCTTGGTGACAATCACATCTCCTCTCTGCACTATCTCTCTGATGAGATGATGCTTTCTTTCTATATGATTCCCTATCTTGTGGCTTTTTGGTTCTTTGGAATTAGCCACATCACCACTGTTATCACAATAAAGTGTGATGGGCTTATCCTGATCCGGAACAACTTCCAGATCACTCAAGAACTTTCAAAGCCAAACAACATCTTTAGCATCTTCACAAGCAGCAACATATTCGGCTTCCATGGTGGAATCAGCAATGCAAGATTGCTGGATACTTCTCCACATAATGGCCCCACCACTCAGGGTGAATACTGATCCAAACGTGGATTTTCTAAAATCCCTATCTGATTGAAAATCAGAATCTGTGTATCCTAACAGGATCAAATCCTGTCCGGAATACACTAGCATATAATTTCTCGTTCTCCGAAGATACTTGAGAATAGTCTTGACATCAACCCAATGATCCAATCCTAGGTTGGACTAATATCTGCTGACTACTCCCACTGCATAGCAGATGTCCGGTCTCGTGTATAACATAGCATACATGAGACCACCTACTGCCGATGCATAGGGTACACGTCTCATATCCACAATTTCTTGAGGTGTCTTAGGACATTGTTCCTTAGACAAGTGAACTCTATGTTTGGAAGGTAAATTACCTTTCTTGGAGTTCTGCATCAAAAATCGCCCAAGAATCTTATCGATATATGATGCCAGAGACAGTGCTATAAGTTTGTTCTTACGATCCCTCATAAGTTGGATCCCTAGAACATAACTTGCCTCTCCCAAATCTTTCATTTGGAATTGGCTAGCCAGTCAACCCTTTACATCAGACAACACTCCCACATCATTCCCAATGAGTAGGATATCATCTACGTACAAGACCAAGAAAACTACTTTCTTATCAATGATGCGCTTGTAGACACAAGGCTCATCGACGTTCTGCTCGAAGCCATAGGTTTTGATCACATTATAAAACCTAATGTTCCAAGATCTAGATGCTTGCTTAAGTCCATAGTTGGATCATTGCAACTTGCAAACCTTTTGCTCTTGATCAGGAGACACGAATCCCTCTGGTTGCATCATATAGATGCTCTTATCAAGATTTCCATTCAAGAATGCAGTATTGACGTCTATTTACCAAATTTCATAATCGAAATAGGCAGCAATGGATAAGAGAATCCTAGTAGACTTAAACATGGCTACTAACAAAAAGGTATCTTCATAATCGACCCCCTCTTTCTGGGTATAACCCTTGGCCACTAGCCTTGCCTTAAAGGTCTCTACCTTCCCATTTATTCCTCTTTTTCTCTGGTAGATCCACTTACACCCTATGGGTTTTACCCTATCCGGTAAGTCTATAAGATCCCAGACTGAGTTAGAGTACATGGACTCCATCTCGAGATTCATGGCTTTAAGTCATTCCTCTTTATCAGGATCTTCCATTACATTCTTAAATGTCAACGGATCATCCACACTATCAGCAAAGACAACACCTTGTCCCTCACCTATAGCTAAATAGCGTTTAGGTTGTTTCACAACCCTCCCACTACGTTTAGGTGGTAGTGTATCCTGATTAGGAACCATCTGACTCTCAGATGCTTGTGGATCAACAACTCTTGTTGATGAAGCACTAGTCTCACCAGGCTCCAACTCATTTAATATAATCTTGAAACGAGGTTTATGGTCACTAATGTAATTGTCCTAAAGAAACATTGCATTTGTCGATACAAATACTTTGTTGTCTTCGGAACTATAGAAGTGTCCACTTCGGGTCTCCTTTGAGTATCCTACAAACAGGCAGACAACAGACTTGGAGTCTAGCTTTCCAGTTATGTTCTTCAGCATGTGTGATGGACATAACCATATGCGAAAATATTGTAAACTAGCTTTATGACCATTCCACAACTCTAGGGGAGTCTTAGGAACAGATTTGGATGGCACTACATTCAAAATGTATGCCGCTGTTTGTAACGCATATCCCTAGAAGGAATTTGGTAATTATGAGAAACTAATCATAGATCTCGTCATTTCCATAAGGGTTCTATTTCTCCTTTCCGCTACACCATTTTGCTGAGGTGTACTTGGAGCTGTGAGTTGGGAAACTATCTCATGCTCGACCATGAAGTCTTTAAACTCTTGGTCAAGGTACTCACCTCCACGATTTGATCGTAGTGACTTGATAGTCCTACCTAATTGATTCTCAACTTCAGCTCAGAATTCATTGAACTTTTCAAATGTTTCCGACTTTCGTTGCATCAGGTAGACGTATCTGTATCTTGAGTAGTCATCTATAAAGGTGACATAATACTCATAACCACCCATAGCTTTAACATTCATCGGTCCTCAGACGTCTGTATGTATAAGCTCTAGCGGTTCTTTAGCTTTAAGCCATTTGCCAGTAAATGTCTCTTAGTCATCTTACCTTCTAGATAAGATTCATAGACAGGTAAGGTGTCAACCTTTAACTCACTTAAAAGTTCACTCTTTACTAGTCTGTCTATCCGGTCAAGGTTGATATGACCAATCATTAGATGCCAGAGATACGTGTCATTATCTGGAGAAATATTATGTCATTTAGTTTTTGGTTTTTCGACCTTAAACATTTCGGTGTTGAGCAGTGTAGTATGTATTAACGGTCTTAAAACATACAAATTGTTTTCATTAATTCCTGAACAAATATTCAGACCATTCTTTCCAATAATAACAAACTTATTATTAAAAGAAACAAAATATTTTTGTTCTAACAACTTAGAAACGGAAATCAAATTCTATGTAAATCCATGAATATAAAAGACATTGTTTAATAATAAAAAACTATTATTATTACAAAATTGCAATCTTATTGCTCCCACTGCTTTGACCGATACGACATCCCCCGACCCCACACACATTGAGAAGGCTTCCTCCTCTAGCTGTGTCTAAGAATCAGTCCATTGTAAAGAAGAACAACCATGGTTAGTGGCCCCCAAATCAATATCCAGGGTGAAGAATCATCTTTCACTAAACATGACTCAAAAACAAGTAAATCATATTTACCTTTCTTGGACTTCTTCTTGTTTTGGGATTTCTTGGGTTTGGACTTACCCTTCACCTTCTCAGCAGACCTCTTTCTTTTCTTATTATTGGAGGAAGATGGTTCGACAACATTTGCCTCACCGGTCTTACCCTTGTTGTCCTTAATCAAGGACTCAAAGGTTGCGAGCTCATTGAGCAACTGTGTGAAACTGAATCTTAACTTGTTCATCTCGTAGTTGCTTTTAAACTAATCAAAACTCTTTGGAAGAGTCGTCAGTATGATGTTCACTTGACTGGGTTCGTCAATGGCCCTGTCATTGACTTCTACCGTATTGAAGTATGACATCATGCTTAGGACATGTTCCCGAACTGATGTACCTTCCTTCATGCGAGTGAACATAGCGGAACGAACAGCTTCTTGTCGCTTTTGCTCAGAGGGCTGCCCAAACATAACTTGCAATGACTCGATGATTTCGAATGCTGAAGTCATTGCTTCATGCTTTGTGACAAGCACATCTGTCATTGAAGCCAACGGGATATGTTCGGGCCTTCTCATCAGATAAGACCCATCGCTGGTATGTCTCACGAATAGTTCTTGTGGCATTGGCAGTAGGCGTTAGAGGAAATTCCTCCGTAAGCACAAACTTGAGGTCTTTGGTGACCAAAATTGCATTAATATTAAGTTTCCACTTAATATAGTTATCACCGGTTAATTTGTCATTTGCGAGAATTTGAAGTAATGCAGAAGACATTGCTGAAATAAATAAAACATTCATTCAGTCATTTATTTTAAACAAGTGCGAGTGCTTTGGTATAAATTTAAACATGATGCATGAACATGTTTAACGAACTAGAACTACTCTAAAAATAGTTACTATACCACGACAATCCAACATATCACAAAGAAGTACCGCATTAGGATCGGTCAAATCTTTGCATGTTGGACCGAGACATTCTCAATCAAATGATATTCTAGAATAACTCTTATTCCATATCATTCAACCATCATTTATTCAGTCAGGTTTTTAATTAATAAACTTAATCAAAACCTTCGTGAGTGTAACCCACCATTTCAGATCTCACGAGCTTAACTCGAGAATTGTCACCTTAGGGTCGGTCAATCCCGAAATACCCTCAGAAATCCTATCCGTTAGGAAGTAACCTTGGTATTGACCTTTGTGGAAACCCTCCTTCGGGAGGACGAAAGCAAAGCCGTCACGAGGCCCCACTCAGATCTCACGGTGTTGAACTTATGATGGAGACCGCGGGATATATATGTCATATATCCCTCTCCCACTCACTATTTTAAAACTAGGGTTTTCTATTATCCGTTAATGCACCTAGACTCTACAGGATCAAACAGCTAACTTTAATCAAGTTATCTAGTGCATTAACTAATTCATTATTAGAAACAAGTTCTAATTAACTAATAAATTATTAATGATTTTTAACAAAATCTATTAGTGAAAAATCTAAGTCTTTATAAACTATTTACTAAGCTCAGATTATTATGAAAGTGTTTACCAAGTTTTAACCATTAAAACTCTAACACAATATTCGGTTAATTTACAATTAGGCAATTAATCAAATTAATCCTAATCATTATAAATAACCCTATTAATCTAACTTATTAAACTCTTTAATAACTTTATTAATATTAATGAGAATTACCAAGTTTTTTAACAATTAAAAAACTAATCACATTTCATAGCCAATTTATGTATTTACTCATTTTAATCACATTAAAAAAATACATAAAATATCAGGCTATGATGCATGTATGACATATCAAATATATTTGTGTAGGCACTTCTAATCTAAATGACATACGTATACATGACAATGATTTTATCATCACATAATATAAAGCATACATGAATTGACCTAGTACTGTGGATTATTAAACCTAAAAAAAATATAGAATCTAAAATTTTAAAAATACCCCGAGGCATTCCTTGGTCTTCTTGTAATTTCCGAGTCTTCCAGTCTCTTCAGGTCACTCTGATTCATCTCATGAATTCTTCTTCGTGATTTTTCCAGGTCTTCAATATATGTTATATTTTTTTTTACAATACAATAACAGTAAAATATATATATATATATATATATATATATATATATATATATATATACAACCCATAAACCCTAAATCCACAGTACCATATAATTAACGATCAATCATGTTTTTGTAAATTAAAAAAAAATTAATATACATACAAAAACATCATACAGTCAATTTAAATCGTACCTACACAATCATACATACAGGAGCATCGAAAACAATTTCATGTTTCGAAAATAAAATTGGTTCAGATACCAATTATTGGAACCCCGTTCACCGGTCAAGCAACGAAAATGGGTTTTAATTTTTTTTATACATATCGTAATCTGTATTTAGGACCTGTGAACTTGTGAGCATATTTATTTTCGGAACAAATACATATACCAATTATTACACTAATAAAATATATATGTAAATACAGGAAATTGTAATCAATAATAAAAAATAAAATAAAAGAACCATATCAACGTTTGGAGGCTTCTTCACTTTTTCGATCTGCTTCTGGTCTGTACCACTGATCTTCCTAGCTATTCCCGGGATTGGTAACTACTTGTGGGCGCGTCACGGTTCTCAGAAACTTAGGATGGAGGGTACAAAGAAAAACGAATGAAGAAACTTTTTCTTCTATATGTTTCCAAAAACTAGAACAATTATAGTATAAAAATATTAATCAATATTTTTGTCAAAACTCTTTTTGACTTTTCTCTTTAAATCAACGTCAAGCACAAACCAAAAACCAATTTATGTCTCTTATACAAAACCAAAACAAAAACCACCACTTTGCTCTTTTTTTTTTGTCAACATATATAAAAGAGCTGTGCGTTTTCACGCACAACACCCTTTTTTTTTTCTTTTTTAAATAATATATATGACATATATAAAAAAATTTAAAAAATCTAATTAAATCTAATTTGATTTTTAAAAACTTTTAAATAAAAAAATATCCCATATCTTTTATTTAAATTCAAACTATTTAAATTCAAAAATGAAAAATTTAATTTAATTTAATAAAATAATCATATTATTTTATTTTATTCAAAAATAAATATCAACATACACCCTCCATTTAGTGATTAATAACATAATTAAATAATCTTATTATTTAATTTATTAAATCACCATTATTCATTAATTAAATAATCTCATTATTTAATTAATTCCTGAATAAATACGTGTCATTTTCGTAACACAATTAATTGGACAATCCAATTAATTAACCGTGACCCTTGTTACCTAAATCGATCGGGCAAGCAAAAGGACCTAATGGACCCACAGTATTTTGAGCTCCAATAATCCTCAGAATCATTAATTAAACTATTTAATTCATATTCTTTGATTATTAACTCCGGTGTTATTCCACTAAAAACCCGAAGCTGTACTCTCTCAACTGCAGACGTTTTTACACAGACCGATACAACTCGGTGTCCATCGATATAGCTATTACATATGGTGTGATCCTCCACAGTAGTTCATAATTAGAGCTGGGTCATAATGTCCGTTATACCCCTCTAATTACATATATCCTTTAAGTACCATTGATTCTCTAATGGACAATAAATCCTATTTCCTCACGGAATTAGGAGAGCACTCATATTTGTCCAAGCCCCAAATCAACCCTTAAGAGAACTACCATCTACTTCTCACAAGAATGAGTGGATTCCACTATTGTGTACAAATCTTCCCAGCCACAAGCCAAACCGTAATCCCAACATACGGAGTATATTGATCAGGAAATGCATCTGACCTCACACATGGTATATCAAATACCACGATCTAACCTGAAGGAGTCGATAAGACACTCAGGATTAAGATCGTCCATATATAGCCATCATTAGTTGATATATATGAATCTCATCGGTAAACGGATCTTGGTATGAGATTCATATAGATCATGCCCCAATCCTATATGATCATATCATACAAGGTGCCTCAATTCCCATATCTCATATGAATGATTAAGGGTAGAATCACTGTACATTACGGAATGGACCGCAGCTATAGATTAACCATAAATAAAGTATCCAGCTTTATTTGATATCTATGGACTCTTTAGATTGCACATCTCTTTTTGTATCCATCCGTATATAACACTCATATACACAGTTCGAGATTACATCCGGTAATCCAGGATATTAATATGTGCACAAGTTTATAAAATAAATAACATAACAAGAATGAATTGAACCTTTCTTTTTATTTACTTCATAAATCCATTTACAAATTACATGCTTAGGGTATAAACCCCAACAGGTTCGCGGGTCCAACTCGTGGGTTCGTTTTTCCAACCCGCACCCGCTAGTGAACCCACCGGGTTTTTCATTAAACGGGTTTGCGGGTTGTAAATTAACCATCCACACCCGACCCTACATGGTCAGGTTCGGACGGGTGCCCGCGGGTTGCCATCCCTAGTTGCAATTACTCATAAATCCATCATTAAAATGATTTCACAACTGACTTCAAATATGATTTCACAATTGACTTAAAAAAATGGTTTCACGTTTGGCTTCAAAAATGGAAAAAGAAAGGAGGAAGATGATGCAAGTGTATGAATGGTTATTTCAATATTTTATTGGTTATGAGGTACATTTCTAACAATCAAAACTTTACTAGTTATTAAAAATAAATGTGGAAATTGTTAAACTAACCACCTATAACATAGAAAATTCGTTTTTAACCACAAACGAAAATTTATTCATTAATAACCATTTTTTTTAGAGATTACTTGAATGCCCTCATATAAAAACCATCCTCATACACACACACACACTCTTTCTCTCTCTCTCTCTTTGACTCTTGCTCCTTCTTTCTCCTCTTCTTTCTCTCTTTCTCTCTCCCCGATCTCTCTCCTCTTCGATGATGTGTCAGCACCGTCACGAAGGCCGGCGATAATTCGTTGGCCTCTTCTCTCTCACCGAACCTCTCTTTCTCTCTCCCTGTACCTCTATCTCTATCTCCTCTCTCTCCTCTTCTCTTTCTCTCTCACGCGACATCGTCGTCTTGCCGGCTTACCGATGTGCCAGTGTGTCATCGCCTGGGCTTCACGACCCTCCAACAACACCGTCGAGCTCCCCCTCCACCGATGATTTGATCTGTAGAAAAAAAGGGAAAAACGAAAAACTTAAAAACCCAGAACATTTCAAGTTTTAACATTTCAATTTAGTTAAGATTTTAAGTTTCAATATTTTAATTTAGTCAAGATTTTGAGTTTTAAGATAAAGCGAAAAACCTATAAACCCAGAACATTTCAAGTTCTAACATTTCACTTTAGTCAAGATTTCAAGTTTCAACTGTTGGGGAGATTTTGGAACGATGATAACGTAGAATCGTCGTACCTAATATACGCCCATAACTCATAGCAATTAATAACATCAATAGCAGAAAAATAGATGAGAGAAAATAAACCATTCACAACACAAGATATACGTGGAAAACCCAGATCGGGTAAGACACCACTGGCCGTTAGGACGAGAGAAAGTTCCACTATATGAGTTATAATCATATAGTTCAGGATTCTCTCTCACACCTAAACCCCAAACCACGCTCACAAGATCTCACCAAGAACCAATATCCCCTAGGTCACCTCTGAATATCACCACGGATCTCTTACTTGATCCACTGATATTCCCTTAGATCCCTCCAGGGATATTTCCACGGGTCTTTCACTCGGATCTCTCCACTCTCTGATGTTACATGGTGTTCTTTTTGCTCCACACAAAATAACCTAATTACAAGGCTTACTTATACTAGTTACAAGGAGTTTAAGATAAAAAGAAATCCTACTCCTAAACGTACAAGAATTATTTGTTCCACATAAATACTATTTCCTATTTATAACGAGTCTTCCTATTTAAGAGAAATTATTTTCTTTTAAGTACATGACTTTCCTATTATTTATGAAGACAAACTCTTTCCTTTTCTGATTAGCACAAGAACTTTCAGGAGAAAACATTTTTCCTATTTTCAATCAACATTCATGATTTGGGAAAAATTCGCCATTACCATGCTTTGGGTGGCGGTTGGTCACCCGCACCCAATACCACGGATCGTCATTGTCAACCACCGCTCTGAATACCATGGTTAGTGCATTTGCTTCTGCCGCGTGATCTCACAGGAGTCGACCTGCTCCCTGTGCCACGGTCTGTGCGCTTGTCCGCACCGCAGAACCTTTCATATTTCGTTTCTTCAGTTCTTTCAGGTCTTCAAACCTCCCTCAAACACCGTCTTTAACTTTCAAACGTTATCCCACGTCTCTAGGAAGCTCCACATCAGTTTAGTCTCATTTGATACATATTGGGTTCACTTGAGAATACGTGACAAAACCTAACATCAACATTCTAATTTAATCAAGATTTCAAGTTTCAAGTTTGTAGTTGTGATTCAAGTTTCAAGTTTTTAGTCGTGATTTCAAGTTTCAAGTTTTTAGTCGTGATTTCAAGTTTGATTTCAGATTTTAGTCATGATTTCAAGTTTTCTTCCAGTTATTAAGAAAAAAAAAATTCAGGAGTATTTTTATAATTTATGGATATACATTGATTTTTTTTATTAACGATTAAAATTTCAAAAGTGATTACTAACGAAAGTTAAATGTTTCCTGTTGACGTCGATTTCTGGATTATGTCAGAAAAGTCAACAAGGATTGGATTTCGGCTATTGATTCAAAGAGAAAGAGATTCAGAGTGATTAATGAAGACAAGTTTTACGTGGTAAAACTCCGATGTCCGGAGAAACGTCCACGAGTGGTTGAAATCAACCAAGCCAAAATCCACTATGAAAATATGATGTTTACAAGCTCTCCATCTCTCTTTTTTCTCTCTGTATTTGCTATGATTGTTGTATGCTATTTTGCCTATATCTTTTGGAGCCAGATTATGAGTCTATTTATATGCTTATAGAACCCTAATCTGCTTTGTACAAGTAATACAAGATCTTTGTATTCAATTGTGATTCGGTTACTTGCTTGAGGTTGATTTGTCTTCATTCCTGTTTCGGAGTCTCTTATAGAAATCGAGTGGGATTCTAGTAGTGCTGTTCAATTTGGACATGTTTCCTTATAAGAATGTAGTCTTCGTAAAGTAATTAAGTTACTTCCTGATTGGGGACTATTCTAACTTAATATTCCATTTAATTTGGGATTCCTTCCTGATGGATATCTTCTCGTATTTAATGACTTAATTCGTGTGAAATAAGCACCGAGTTCTTACTCGAGTCGTATTTATTCCTGAATAAGAGCAATACCTGATGATCCCGAGTAGCGCCGTTTGAGCCCGAGTGGAAGCGTTGTTTAACCAGTCCCGAGTGTTGTTAATTGATCCTGAGTAGGTTTCATTCAATATATGCTTACTCGGGCTTTCTTCTCTTTAATGATGTCTCGTAGGATATTTCCTGAGTGCCCATTTGGGTGTCCACCTGGCTATTTTCTCCTTCCTGTCAATGACGTGTATGCTTGGTAAAATTCACATACGACAATACCCCCTTAAAATATTTTTGCCTCGTAAATTTTATTTCGGGCAAGAGTATTTTAATCATCTTAATTTTTACTCGTCAGAATAGCCGTCTTGTCATAATGGCCTGTCTTAATGGTGACTCTATAATTTCGATTCGCTTCATCACGCGAGATATTAAATGATGGCGACGTTTTGAAGTTTTGACCTGTCGAGGGCTACTTCCTGTTTCGACACGCGTCCCTCGTCTCTTCGTTTTTCAATATCATTTATGAGAAATGATTTTTGCGTTTCCCCAAACGCCGCCTACGTCATCGAGTTTCGTCATAAGTTTTTTCCCGCCTTGAAATCCTAGGGTTTCATGCCGTCTCTTCTTTAAATTCTTTGCTGAGAGACATCGTTGGTTTATTCTCAACAATTTCCAGCAAAAATTTCTTTAAACTTAGATTTCTTTATCCAGAAGTTCGTGATTCTCCGTTTGAAGATCTTGCATCAATCTCAATTCAAGGTTAGTTTTAATGGGGCCATCTTCCCACCATCGTCTATTTAAAATCGCTTTTGATGCATTAGAACGTGGGGATTTCTAGTTAGTTTCTTGCATTAAACGATTACTGGGGGTTATCCCAATAGATGAACCTCCATTCTTAGAGGTTGATGTTTCTGGGCTTCACCCTGACGTCACTTTCAGCCCTGTAACGAGTTCTCCATCTAGTTCTGATTCTGATATTTCTGATCACAGGGTATCTTTTCGAAGGATGGGCAAACATCAGAGCAGAAGTAAGGTATACAAGCACGGCTCGAGCAGCGTTCAGACCAGGGAACAGACTGTTAATGAGGGTGATGTTGATAAAGTGTACAGGGCGTCTTGCCTTTCATTTTCTGATACTCGTCCGAGTGGTCTTGATACTGAGCCGAATGTGGTCGGGCTAGATGAGATAGAAAAATACCGCTCCCGATTCGACTTGCCCGACTCAGTCACTTTGGTTTTTACGGGGGATAGAGCCGTATGGAATCCTCCTGAGGGTATGGTCGCGATTTATGGATCCATGCTTTGCTGGGGCGTCACAATTCCCTTTCAACAATTTATTGCCTGGTTTTTGGCTGAAGCAGGGATAGCCCCAGCTCAATTGGCCCTGAATAGTTACAAAGTCTTGATGTGCACGTGGCACATGTTCAGTCGAATGAACCTTTCGCCGCCTTCCCCGAATGAAATCAGGCATTTCTTTATGTTGAGGCAGGTTAGCAAAACGGGGACCTATTTTCTTGCATCTACTCCATCAGACTGTTGGGTCCCCAAAAAAGCAAAGTTGAATCATGGGGTCGATGCTTCTAATGACCCAAAAAAGAAAGGTTTTGTATGGGGATTCCCTACATCTAACAAGTTCTGGAAGAACAGTTGGTTTTTTGCTGGAGGGGCTCTCGGGCTCAACGTCACTGTTGGATCTGGGGATTCCCGAACGGTGTTGAGTGTTCCCCGTTTCTTCTGTTCTCCCGAAGCGTGGAACAGAAAAATAATTGATTATAATGATTCTGACCTGAAGAGGTTGACTCGGGCAGCTGTTCGTACTCTGGAGAAGAGGAGCAAGAGCTACCTTTTTTAAGAGGAGGATTTGATAAAGCTCGGCTTCTTCAGACAGATTTCGGGCCATCGCAGGCAATATAAGTAACCCGGTGCCCTTTCTGTTGTATTTTTCTGATTTTCATTTTCTTTTCTAACATGATTTTTTTTAGTGTTCGATACGGACGTTGTCAACGATCTTCAGGCTCGCCAAGTGAAGGCAATTCTGCAAGCGAGTAGAAAGGAAGCTTCCCGTCAGGGTGATGAGAGTATTGCTCCACCCGAGCCTGATGAGGAAACCGACACTACTGAGGAACAAATTCCCGAGTGCGTTGTTCAGAGTGCTCAACCTCCTACTCAGGATTCTGCTGGTCCAAGTGGCCAGAGTGAAGGCCCGTGTGAAGAGTCTGTTGGACGGTTTGAAGCCGGCGACAGTGGTAACGTCTTGACGGATCAAGTGCCTGCAGGTGCCGAATTCTTTGAGTCTTTTCGGGACGATCTGTAGGAAGATCCTGCTGCTGATCTTAACTTCCACCGTTATCGGGGGTGAGAAGTAAAATGCAGTTAATTCACCGTCTCGTCCTCTCAAAGTTCCTCGGGTAGTCTCATTTATCGACTCCAGTGATAAAGATGTTGCGGATGAGATTGCCCTGAGTGTTGGCGCTGGAGCATCAATAGATGCAGCTGCTTCAGAACCGAGTAGGGCTTCTTCTACCCCCGAAGTTGGAGATATGTGGGCTGAACCTTCGGGGGTTCCTTCTCCATCCTTAAAATCAAACAGGGCTTCTCCTACCCCCGAGTTTAGAAATCTGGGAGCTGAACCCTAGGGGGTTCCTTTATTCATTTCTCCCTAGGATATGCTACTGGAGATGTCCTCCGGTCGGGCTTTTATCCGGGAAGACCGTTGGAGCGGCTTTCGGGATGGTTCCCAAACCGAACGTCTCCAAAATGTTTTTAACGGTGCATCTTATGTAAGTTGAATTCGACTCCTTTATTGTTTTGCTTCTGCCAGATTTCTAAGTATATTCCTTTACAGATGGTGGCCGAATTCATTGAGCTTATTCAGACGCAGCAACATCAAGCCGATCGAATAAGGCTTCTAGAGGCTCAGCTGAAGGTGAGTGAGGAGGGCCGTGCTCAAGCCGAGAAAGCTTACCAGTAGAAGGTCGGTTCTGTACAAATATTTACCGACCATTGTCTAGCGAAGCAGGTTGAAGCCGAGGACAAGGCATCTGTGGCAGAGGAGAAGGTTACATCACTTCAAAATCTTCTATCTTCTGCTGAAGAATCCATGCTAAAGGCCGAGTAGGAGGTGGAGCAGGCGAAGTCTGCGTATGACCAAAAAATCGAAGATCTGGAGCATCAAGTGTTGACAGTTGAATCCCTTTCCCGAGAGGCCAGGTTGGAACTTGAAGTCCAAGGGGTGGATCGTTTTAAAAGATCCCCTGCTTACGATGCCCTACTTCTTCAGGAATTTCAATGTGGGCTAGTTTCGGCCGGCGAGTTCTTCAAAGTTAAGAATAGGGCGACTGAGAAGGCCCGTGCTAATTGGGAGCTGTCAATCAAACATCACGTGGACAGGTCCTTGGAATCTCTTCGGATTCAAATGAAGGAATGGAGAGCCTACTGCCGTAGTCAAGGCAAAGAGCCCTATCCCATGCATTTAGAGATTCCGTCCGAGCATTCTCTCTCGACCTTTTATGCAAGTCTAGAGTCGGTTGAGAGTGTAGTCCCAGATGTCGGGCCAGTCTCGGGTGAAGATTACAGCCAGTGGAGGGATGATATTGTCAAAAATATCCCTTGGCCGTCTAATGAGAGCCTGCTTCGTGAGTACGAGATGGTGCCAGATTCGAGTATTGGCAAAAGCTCGAAATCCTCGCAACCTTAATTTTGTAGGACTAGAAAATTCTGATTTATTTTTTACTTGTAACGAACCACTCTTTGATCTGTAACCATTTTTTTAGGAGCAATAAAATCTTATTTTATTTTGAATTGAATGGTCTTGATCTGTTCATTGCTGATTGTTGCCGAGTGCTGTATTAAACTGGCTAATGTTCGGGTAACTTAACTGAGTATCTTATTAAACCGGTTGTTACCCGAATGACTTCAATTGCCAAGTATCTTATTAAACTGGCTTTTTCGATGTTCGGGTAACTTAACCGAGTATCTTATTAAACCGGTTGTTACCCGAATGACTTCAATTGCCAAGTATCTTATTAAACTGACTTTTTCGATGTTCGGGTAACTTAACCGAGTATCTTATTAAACCGGTTGTTACCTGAATGACTTCAATTACCAAGTATCTTATTAAACTGGCTTCTTCAATGTTCAGGTAACTTAACCGAGTATCTTATTAAACCGGCTGTTACCCGAATGACTTCAATTGCCAAGTATCTTATTAAACTGGCTTCTTCGATGTTCGGGTAACTTAACCAAGTATCTTATTAAACCGGTTGTTACCCGAATGACTTCAATTGCCAAGTATCTTATTAAACTGGCTCTTTATTATTAACCGAGTCATCTTGAAACAGACAAGTTTACACTTGTGTTTCATACCCGGTTGCTACCCGAACATTATATCAAAGCTCACCATGATCATACGTTCGAGTCCTTACGCAATACCAAGGACGTCTCCCCAGTTTTTATGCGCAAGGGTTTGCCGAATCGTTGAGCTCTTTTTTTTTAAAAAAAAAATTGCTTCAACACAGCTACGCATTTCACCGGAATTTCTTCCGATAGCGTCCCGAGCATTTTTCCAGAGTCTGGTGCATCGGGTTTGTCTTTTTGCGAAAGTCATTTTGACCCTGCTCTGCTGGCATGCTCCTTCGAGCTTCTCCGCCCATTCAGGATTTGATGGTCCCGAGAATTCTATTTGCATGTTCTTATTATCATGCTCTGCTTCCATATGTTCTTATTATCATATGCCTTCTTTTGGAAATCCCGAGCTAGATGCTATCCTTTCGAAAATTCAGAGTAGTTTTATGTATTACTGCAAAAAATCTACAAAGTTTCAAATTACAGTTTAATATTTATCCTGACTAATATTGTCCTGACTTAGAAAAAAGAATAAAATATTTAATATAAATATATATATTTTAAGGATAGAAAATCTTCAGATATTGGGCATTGTATGGTCGGGGTAAAACCCCTCCATTGAGTCGAGCAATCCAATAAGCTCCATGGCCGACTATTCCTAAGATCTTGTATTCTTTAAGCGGATTGGTGAGGTCTTGCTTGATTTTTCCTCCCAGTCAGCCCCGATCTTGGCCACCTTATCTGGTTCTTTTAATCACTTCAACTGGTTCTGCTTTGGATTCACTTAAGTCTTCCTTTGGATCCAACTTGAATGATAAGGATTCTTTACACTGATTTGGCTGCATTATGGTGCACACCTGTTCAGCATCATTCTTGCCTTTGTATACTAACAGGTTTGCTCTTCTATCCATCTCTTGGGATCCCTTGATTATCCTGACCCCCTGGTCTGTCGGGAACTTGATCATTAATGCATAAATGGCGGTTACAGCCCTTGTTTTATTCTGGAATGGCTGACCCAATAATGCATTATATGGCCAATTGTCTAAGTCAACTACCACGAAGTTGAGCAGGATAGTCCTCTGGCAAGGTACTGTTCCAATCTTCACAGGCAGTTTTACCGTCCAGAGTGACCTGACTTCTATCCCTCCAAACCCCCTTAATGGAGCATGGAAAGGCTGTAAATCTTTTCGTTCTAGCCTTAGCTGGTCATAGACGGCCACATTGAGGATGTCTGCTGAACTCCCATTATCTATTAAAATTCTCCGGACTTCCCGATGGCCAATCCGGGCACTTATAACCAAAGCGTCATTAGGCCGAACATCGACACCATGGGAATCTGCCTCTGTAAAGATTATCGGGTCCCATCCTTCCTTCACCTTTTTTGGGTCTGGTTCAACCAAGTTTACATCAAAGTTATTCCTTGCTTCTATTGCTTCTCTGATTTCCTGAGTTCGTTCTCGGTTGCTTTTTCCGGTAGAGGGTCCTCCGTATATCGTATGTATTACCTGATTGGCCTCGGGACTGAGCCATTGATTTCATCCAGAGTGATCTGCCTTAACTTCTTTCTTAGTTTCTGATTTCTCATTTTTTTTAAGATTACATCCCGCAAGTGCCCTTCCCGAATAAGAGTCTCTATGTAATCTCTGAGCTGGAAACACTTTGAAGTCTCGTGCCTGGTTTCCTTGTGAAATCTGCAATACTTGGTTGCATCTCTCCGGGAGAACTGAGATTATCGCCACGGTTCTTGCACCATATTCTTTCCTTCCAAGATGGCTAAAATTTCTTCTTGTTTTTTCCGCAGAGGGGTGTAATTGGTATATCTGCCTCGGTATTTCTCTATGGACCGCTCGACGTTGAACCCATTATCCCCATCCTTGTTTTTCTCCTTCTCGTTCCCTTTCAGCTTTCCTTTTTGATTCTGCCTCTTGGATTTAGCATCCTTCTGTTCAGGCTTTCCCCCGTGCATATATCTTCCTCCTGTAGCTAATTCTTCTTCTTCGGCCAGTGCGTATCCTCCTGCCATATCCATCATGTCATCATACCTAGTTAGTCGTGCTCTTCTCAAATCAAAAGATAGTCGTCCATTCTGTAAATTATTGATGAATGCAGCGATTATGGCTTCATCGTTTGCACTGCCAATCTCTGATACCCCTTGGCTGAATCTCCCTAGATATTTCTTCAGTGACTCGTCTTTCCCTTGTTTTATTTGAGCAAGATGAGCCACTGACTTTTTCCTGTGAATGTTACTCAGGAATTGCCGTGAGAAGCTCCTGCTTAATTCACTGAAACTCTTGATGCTTGTTGAAGGTAACCTTCCGAACCACCTCGACCCTATGTCTCCTAGAGTTTGTGGGAAGTTGAGACATAATAAGGGATCACTGTGGGCATACTGGGCCATGTCACTTTTATAACGTCTCACGTGCTCTTTCGGGGTCCGTGTCTTTCTTAAACTGCTCCATTTGCGGCATCCTGAACCTTTCTGGGAAAGGGGTCCGCAAGATTTCCTTGGTAAATGGGCTGTTTGAGTCATCGTCAGATAAATCGTTATAGCCATAACGTCTGACAAAGGCATCCATCTGACGCCTATTGTTCTCGACTTCTTGAGTTAGACTTTGGATCGTGACATCTCTGTCCCCCACCGGGCTTCCTCGACGGTTGAACCGTTGGGTAACTGTCATTCTTTTTGGCTCTTCACTTTGATGCCGAGTTTCTCGCATGACTCCGTAATGACGTTTGTGATGAGGCCGATCGCTATCTTCTGATGACGACCGCCCTGTACCGGTCATATTTACGGTGTCTAGTGCGAACTGTTTAATTGTGGTCCAGCCTCTGGTGATGTTGTTCCTCTTCAAGAGTTTCCTGTCCAGCTGGGTTGATTGGGGAAGAGTTCTTTCTGGTTTCTGGCATAGTTATTCCTAGCCCAACCACCACCGAACGGAGCCTTACGGGTGGATGATTGGGAGTATGTGCTCCTGCAGCCAGTAGATCAATCCCTTCCCTCACTGCGTCTGTCACCAATTGCTGCAAGGCCTATTGGAAACGCAGCGTAAGATCTCTGTTGGTTGGAGGAATTTGTTGGATCCCTGCCAGGTGTGCAGGCTGGTTTTCTGTGTTTGCTGCAGGATCTTGTGACGTGTTGCCAACATGGAAATCACCTGGTGATTTTTGGTCATTCCCTGAACTGCTTCTACTTCCTGCCATTGCTTTTAACAAGTTCGAAGGTTCAAGCCCCTCCTTCTAGCGCCAATTGTTGACGTCAATTTCTGGATTATGTCAGAAAAACCAACAAGGATTGGATTTTGGCTATTGATTCAAAGAGAAAGAGATTCAGAGAGAGTAATGAAGACAAGTTTTTCGTGGTAAAACTTCGATGACCTGAGAAACGTCCACTGGTGGTTGAAGGATCAACCAAGCCAAAATCCACTATGAAAATATGATGTTTACAAGCTCTCGATCTCTCTTTTTTCTCTCTGTATTTGCTATGATTGCTGTATGCTATTTTGCCTATATCTTTTGGAGCCAGATTATGGGTCTATTTATATGCTTATAGAACCCTAATCTGCTTTGTACAAGTAATACAAGATCTTTGTATTCAATTGTGATTCGGTTACTTGCTTGAGGTTGATTTGTCTTCTTTCCTGTTTCAGAGTCTCTTATGGAAATCGAGTGGGATTCTAGTAGTGCTGTTCAATTTAGACTTGTTTCCTTATAAGAATGTAGTCTTCGTAAAGTAATCAAGTTATTTCCTGATTGGGGACTCTTCTAACTTAATGTTCCATTTTATTTGGGATTCCTTCCTGATGGATATCTTCGCGTATTTAATGACTTAATCCGTGTGAAATAAGCACCGAGTTCTTACTCGAGTCGTATTTATTCCTGAGTAAGAGCAATACCTGATGGTCCCGAGTAGCGCCGTTTGAGCCCGAGTGGAAGCGTTGTTTAACCAGTCCCGAGTGTTGTTAACTGATCCCGAGTAGGTTTCATTCAATATATGCTTACTTGGGCTTTCTTCTCTTTAATGATGTCTCATAGGATATTTCCTGAGTACCCATTTGGGCGTCCACCTGGCTATTTTCTCCTTCCTGTCAATGACGTGTATGCTTGGTAAAATTCACATACGACATTTCCGATGACTATTTTTTGTTTTCTCTCAAAATAAATTTTATATATTATATGTGATCATTTTAATGTCACTAATTATTATCCTACTATATTAAAACTTTGAAAAGTTAAAACGTTGAGTTAAAAATCAATTCATTAAACTTGTTTTAAAAAAATCATTAAACTTGTAAACCTCTCACATTAAGTGGAAACCTAATGAATTTATGGTTTGATAAATTTAATACATTATTCTAGCCGGTAGTTAAAAGAGGAAGCATTTTTGGACTAGTGTTGGTCGGATCTTGTGCCAACTCTAGTGGGTGTTGTTGAGATGGGTCCATTGAGAAAGTTTTTGAGCATAGATTCAAAGCTAAGAAGCCATTTCCATATTTTTCAAATTTTATGCGGAAATTGGAAAAATTCAATGTGGTGATTTCATACAAAAGGTTTCTCACTACTTTGAAAAAGAAACTTTTAAAAAATAACAAATTCAATTTCACATCACAGACACCAAATGGGTGTGTTAATTATAATTTATACCAAAATCAATACACTAATCATTAAATCCAAAATTTTAAATTGAACATGTTTTGATGAGATAATATTAGACTAATGATTTCCCCTCATATTTACACAATAAGATTGATTGTTTATTTGAGTTGTGTTTCTTCTTCTAAAACTCTTATTTATTATAAAATTATAAAAATCAGAAAATAAATTCGACATGTTTCATTTTATGACTAATTTTTATTTAAACATTTAATAAAATTTATCATATCCTATTTATGTATAATTGTTTAGATTATATGTGAAACAAATCGATTTATATTGTATATATATTTATTTATTGATATAATAGTGTATACATATTAACCAAATATATATATTTTTTAACATTTTTGTTTGAAAGAAAAAATATTTTTTACATTTATTCAAATTGTTTTATTTTTATATCAAATTGCTCAATACCTCTCAAATAATAACAATAATATGATAATATTTGATTTTAAAATTTGAAAATTGACAACAAAACATTATATATTACGTTACTTTGGAGGGAAAACGAAAACGATGATCCACCCGACAACACACGTTAGCAAAACCCAAAATTTTACACATTAAATAAATAATAAATATTTAATTAAATAATAATTATTACCTTACTCTCGTTCTTTCTCTCTCTCTCCGCGACAACATTGAAGACAGACCACCATCGCCACCATCGCCACCATCGCCACCTCAGACCACCCAACACGACGTCGTTTCGACGGAAGCATCAGATGATCCAATTTCCTTTACTCGCGCAACATCAGTTATTTCTGTTTCTGTGTAAGCCAAATTCATTTTCTTTTCTCTATAAATCCATTATATATATATATTTACTTTCTCGCCAGGAGAGAAATTTGCGATCATTTTCACTGCCATTTTCTCGAGAAACAGACGGAAAATATCACTCGATTGTCTATCTTACGTGCGTGCATGTGTATGTTCTTGAATTAGGGTGTGTGATCAACAAGTGTGGTTTCGAGAGGTTTCAAAGTGAACGTTTTGAACGATTTTCCGAGGAGTTGTGACTTGCTACTGGTGAGAAATTAGGGTTTGCAACGAAGGTTTAAGGCATTTCGAAGGTTTATATCTGGAGACTGCTCTGGTTGCTGTTATGATTTGATTTCGCTTACTTGTTTGGGGTTTTGAACTTAATTAGGGCTTTATTTGATCCGATTGTGAGAGGTTGCCAGGGTTTATGATGGTAGATTGGTTGTTGATACTATAACAATGGTGCGTCTCTTAGGACTGGTTCGTGGAGAGTCGGATGAGTCACCTCGTGAAATCACCTCGCGGACTCACATCACCAGTGATTCCAGTGAGAATGGGTGGCTCATTCGCTTCTTTGACTCGTCTTTCTTTTGTGAGTGGATTGCTGTTAGCTACCTGTACAAGCATGAACACTCAGGTGTGCGGGATTATTTATGTAATAGAATGTATACGCTTCCATTATTGGGTATTGAGGGTTACTTGTTTCAAATTTGTTATATGTCTATTCATAAGCCTAGCCCATCTTTGGATAAATTTGTTATTGATATGTGCTCGAAGTCGCTTAAGATTGCTTTAAAAGTGCATTGGTTTTTGATGGCGGAAGTAGAGGATACTGATGATAATGAGGGTATCAGTAGGATTCAGGAGAAGTGTCAAATAGCAGCCACTTTGATGGGCGAGTGGCCACCACTTGTGCAGCCACATAATACCGGTTCGAGTCCTGGGAGTAAGAACCAGGTTTTAAGTAAGATATTGTCATCGAAACAGCGGTTGCTGTCGTTGGCATCTTCCCCACCAACGCAAAGGTCATTATCGTTTTCACCCTCATCAGGAAATAATTTGCAAGAGGATGCTAGTCAGTTAACACCTGAGGAAAATAAGATTTTTAAGAAATTCATGCCAGGTCCAAAAGTGAGAGATGCCTTATTGTTCAGGAAATCAGTTGACAAGGAAGAGGAAGAGAGTGAAAAGGATGGGTTCTTCAAGAGGCTTTTACGGGATAGTCGATGTGAAGATGAAGAGTTAATGTCAAGTTCAGAGGGGTTCTTCAAGCGGCTTTTGAGGGATAGTAAAACTGAGGATGAGGAGTTGACATCAAGCTCAGAAGGGTTTTTTAAGAGGTTGTTTCGTGATAGCAAGAGTGATTCTGATGAAAAGTCAGTGGCGAAGTCATTGGAAGATGATGAGAAAGAAGGGTTTTTTAAGAAGTTTTTCAAAGAAAAGTTTGAGGATAAGAAGGATGGAAATGATGGGAACGAGGACGACGAGATGGTGAACTCTGAAGAAAAAAGTTTAAAATCTGCCGAAGATGATGAAAAAGAAGGATTCTTCCGGAAATTCTTTAAGGATAAGAAAGAAGGAAATGATAAAATTGATGAGGGAAATAACAATGCTGAGGATGAAGAATCTTCAGATTTTTCACTGTTTCGAAGATTGTTTCGTGTGCATCCTGAAGATGCCAAAAGTACTCCTACAAATGAAAATAGCAACAGTGGTGGCTTGTTTGAAAGCAGCCCAGGGACTGAGAACTTTTTCCGCAAACTGTTCAGAGATCGTGATCGGTCAGTGGAAGACTCAGAGCTTTTTGGTTTGAAGAAGCACAATGAGGTTTGTTTACATTTAGGTTACAGTTGTTAATTGTCTGGCTGATTTTGAAATCATTATTTTCCTTGACATCTCTTTTTCTTCTTTCAAATCTTGTGCCTATAATTCATTAATATTGCCAATAATGATATAATTTCACTTTTAACACTTTATAGAAGAAGAGTGCACTGTCACTTATTTCTGTTGGAATACTTTTTTCTTTTTCAAAACCATATTTGCATGACTAATAGTCTCTAAAATATGTAATTGACATCGCAGATATCTTTGGTTTTTGAATTATCACAACTACTCTGTCTTACTTAGTGTATGCTAGTTATCATCCCAACAATCTAATATGGGACAAATTTGTAAGAGTTTTTTTTTTTTTCATTTTCACTTATTAATGGGCGCTTAATATTATTGTAATAGATGGGATTATTCACATGTGTGTGGATACAGGATATGATGTGTATTATTATGTCACTCACTCCTTATATTCCCAAAGGAATGACATGGATGTGTTTAATCAATTTATATCTGCTGTAGTAGTCAGCTGTTAAACTTGTACATTCTGCTCCTCTAGAGACAATTCTTTCACGTGCATGAAATGAAAACTCTAGTTTCCTTTAAAACTATACATTGTTTAATTCTGAAGTTACGAGATGGGTTGTATTGTTTGGACGATGGTGTGCCTAATGAATATTCAAGGCCCGTGGCATTTTGTAAGGATGAAAAAGGAAAAATTTAACTTATATTACCTTGATCGTATACATTGTCCATGTTAACAAACCCTTATTTTGGTTACACATACTCTAATGGATTTTGATTTTACTGCTATGCGGTCTTGCATGATTGAAAGAAATTGGAATGCAATGATTTAGATTTGGACTAGGAAGCAATTTATGGAGCACATGTCAAATGGTGTTGCTTTCAATCTGAAGAAATAAGAAATTTGTTCACCATTTTATGTTGAAGGGAGCTTTTCATTATAAGACAAAGTGAAAGTAATCACTTTTCAACAGCAGATCCATCTAGTCTTACAATTCCTTGTTACTTAAGTAATTGAGAGAGACCCTTATATTCCAGATGGACCCATTTAAATAATCTGTTCACTTCGTATGAATGGTATCCAATTCCATTTTCATCTTGAAATATCAGGCTAAAGCCATCATCCATATTCTCAAATCTCAAGATGTTTGGAGACCAATTTTCTTGTTGCGTAATTCGGGTTGCATGGTGAGAGAAATAGTAGGGCAGCAGGGGAGTGGAATTCCAATTTTTGGCATACATGAGTAGTTCTTGACGGGATTCTTATGAATGATGATTTCTCCAATTTTAGTCATCCTTGTTCCTTTTAGGATTGTATTGACCTTTTAATCTTTTTTCCTTTGTCCTTTTCATTTTATTTTTTTCAATTTGTTTTTCATTTCTCGCTTTCTTGTATAGCATCATCTGTCCGAAGTCAGGTCCACCTATCTGGCATTATTATGATCAACTGTAACTTCTAAAAAGGGGAACTGCTTATTCACTCTATATGCTTCTTTTGTTAATAAGAATATGCTTTTTCTCCGTTACACAAAGCAAACCTCTTCCACCTTACAGACAATTCTGTTACACTTTGTAAGTAGGATCCCACTGAATTGATCAACAGTTCCAAGAAACACAGCTTCTCCTTGTAACATCCTGAAAAAACCTCTTACTTTCTTCACGTATAGCTCCTTAACCCCAGCTTTTTGCAATTTCAGTTATTTTTCCTTGTAGTGTTGTTAAT
Organism: Dipteronia dyeriana; assembly: GCA_032871835.1. Classification (NCBI taxonomy): domain Eukaryota; kingdom Viridiplantae; phylum Streptophyta; class Magnoliopsida; order Sapindales; family Sapindaceae; genus Dipteronia; species Dipteronia dyeriana. The sequence continues at coordinate 90,920,535 of CM065297.1, read as the reverse complement.
TTTAACTTCTTTGCTGCAAATTCAATTATTTGTTGGATGTGTGATCCTTTTCTTGCTATATAAAATTTCTCTAGAGAGATTGCAACCTCACTTTAAAGTAAGGTCCTGATTTAAATATATATATATATATAGTTAACTGTATATATATAGTTATATATCTATGATCTATCTAACTATATATATATATATATATATATATATATATATATAGAGAGAGAGAGAGAGAGAGAGAGAGAGAGAGAGAGAGATGTCTCATTTTATGAAGTAAGGTGCTACCTTTTTTTTTAAACTAAGAAGACATAGCAATAGCTTGTGCCTCAGTTTATAAACTGAGGTGACACCTTATAAGGGAAATAAAACACACATATAATATCATTCTTGTAGAGGTCTTGACAGTTTTGATCTGATGATCAAGACATCCTGCATTGCATATAGATCCTGTACTTGAGAATTTCTAATGTATATGTATGTCAAGCTCTTTTTCCTTGGTAATTGCTTTGGTTTTGTTTGCTTTTGAGGGGCATTGTTTTTGAAGTTCCTGTGTTTCAGCTCATGTTGGCTGTATTTTTGTTTGTAGCTTGTCCACTTTCTCTGTGGTCAGCATTTCATTCTTGTACCCTGTTTGATTTTTAATATGTATTGTTTTCTGATCAAATATATATCATGCTCTTCACATGTCTCTCGACTTAAATTTTGAAGATGAAATTACTTTAGGGTTATATGGAATTTGGTTAGACAGAATGGTCCATAGATTTTTTAAATGGATGCCTTATCACTTGTTCTTGTATATAGCAGTTATAGCCTGTGTCATGAGAGAGTTAACTTGCTGTAATTGTTTCTTGTATTTGCTCTGCTTGATAAGGCCAATTGCATGTCCATTTGGGTCTCATATTTTTCTATTCTTTTTTAAAAGCAGAAACGTCCTGGTTCACCAAAGCAGCAGAATGAGAAGTCAAATGCCAAACCCCCACTTCCAATTAATACAGCATCACAATTTCGCAAAGGGGCTTATCACGAATCATTGGATTTTGTGCACATATTATGTGAGACATCATATGGCTTAGTGGACATTTTTCCTGTTGAAGATCGGAAAATTGCTCTTCGGGAGGTTGTTTATGGTTTTTTTATGATTTGTTAGGCTTACTTTGACTTATATTACGCTTCTATTATATGCAGTGATATGTTCTGTTCGTCTATTTTCTGATACATTTCTTCTGTGTCATTCCTGTGTTTCTACTTTCTAGTCGCTTGCAGAGATCAATTTGCGCATAGCTGAGGTTCAAAGCAGCGGAGGTACTTATTTAGTCCTGGTAGATTTGAGTAGGGCAATGGCCATTGATGGAGAAATTGCATGAGTATTTTTGATGTATAATATTTTGTCAAGTAACTATTGTCAAAAGGGTGGTACTGTGCAACGTTCTAGGTTTTTCAAGGCTTATGTGGTATTAAGGAAAGGTGATAATGATTTTGGAATCTGAAATTGTCAGAACTTTTTTTCAAAAATATTGGATTCAACTTTTGGTTGACAACTGGCTATCTTTTGTACCTATTTTATTCATCTTTGAATAAAGATTTCTGCTTTTTATCAAAAAAAAAATTGTAGTGAACTTTTGGTGGCAGCTTTCCAACTATGTTTTTGTAATTTTACCTGTTAAATGTTCTCCTTGTCATCTAATGAAATGAAATGGTATTAGTAATGTTACACAGTAGTGTAGTCACTTGTCTGTTTTAATAATAATGCATTTTTTTCTGACAAAAAATAAGTCATGTGAAGCATTATTGTTTTATATCTGTGGAACTCTCAATAAGTTCTTTAGGCTTTGGTTTGGTGTTGGGTTTTTGTGTCTGAAACACTGGTAATATTGTGATTGCTTATGTCATTCAGGATAAGAATCTTTTAGTTTTTTGGGATTGTTGATGAGTGTTCTTATTTTTCTTTATCCAACCGTAATGAACTCATAATGTTATTATTTGTTTTTATTGAGTTTTTCTCAGGGCTTTCCCTGAAGAAAATTTTTAAGAACTGATAGTTTTTTGGATTCTTTGTGCTGATATTGTCCTTGAAATCATTATATATATAATAAAAAAGTCAAAGATGCTAAGAGAGCTACCATTTTTGTAATAGTTTATGATTTAGTATGCAAATATTACAATTGAAGTATCTGGTTTGCTGATTCATTCCCTTGTTTTATGCTAAATGGTGTATGTATATGTTAACACTTAATGTCATCTGTCAAGGTCTATATTTGACATATATTATTTGATATTATACAATTGAAGGATTTTTAAGTTTGGCCATAAAAAAAGAAGATAAAAGCAAAGAGAAGATCTTGTTATTGATTGTTTGGAAAATTTTCATTTTATTTGTTTAGTTATAGTTAATCACATGGCATTTCTGGTTGTTTATTGTAGCATCTGGTTTCTGACTCATATCAACATTGCTGATAACATTTTTAGGAATTTGCTTTCCAATGGGAAGAGGGATGTATCGTGTGTTTCATATTCCTGAAGATGAAGCTGTTCTTTTGAACTCTAGAGAAAAGGCACCTTATCTGATCTGTGTCGAAGTTTTGAAAAGTGAACAACCAAGGTAAATATGGAATCGCGTTATCTACTTGAGTTAAAAATATCATAGTTTCCAAATTTTACAATTAGTGCAACTGATTTTTTTGTCAAATTATGGAAATCAGTTCAGATTTCTGATTCATTTTGTCAAAATGTTTTAGCAACACAAAGGATGCATCCGGTGCTCAAAAATTTTCGAGAGGAGGAATTCCTCTAGCAAATAGTGATGCATTTTTGCCCAAGCCACCACCATGGGCTTATCCTCTGTGGACTGCTCAGGAAGCGTATCGGAATAGTACTGATAGGATGTCGATGTCAACTGCTCAAGCAATTGATCAGGCAATGACTCACAAGCCAGACACAAAAGGAAAATTTGTCAATGTCAGTCTTTCGGTGGTGAAGCATCTGCGTAGCCTATCAAAGGACCCTGAAGTATCTGATTCACAGTCTGGCATCATTTGCAGTAGTATGCAACCTGCTGCAGTTACTGACACTTCAAATGGTTCTCAAGATGTTGTAATTCATGCATCAAGAGCAGCGCACTGCAGTGATTTGGAATGGGTAAGGGTTGTGTTGACAGCAGATCCTGGAGTTAGAATGGAAGACATTGAGGATCAAGGACCACCTCGTCGGAAGGAACACCGTCGTGTTCCAAGTACCGTTGCCATAGAGGAAGTGAAGGTTGGCTTTTTGACTGGGTGAATGAATTGCTAGTGATGCTATTATCTTTTATATTTATATAAATATTGAAATTAAGGCTTTTATTCTCATCTGGTAATTGTTCTCTCATCTCTGTGGTAGATGCACAAGTTTCTCATTTGGTATATGCTTGGGAATGGGGATTATTTTCCTTGAGTTATAAAAAAACTTCTCCTCTGCTTGTATATTATTTTGCTGGTTAATAAAATATATTGTTTTCCCAATATCTTAGAGAGGTATAGGCTGTCTAGCTGGGCAGGTTTATGGACTGATTGGTTTCTAAGTAGTTTTGAGTTTTTTCTGTGTATGATTTAGTCTTAAACTCTACTATTTGTTGTGATTGAATTTGATGTTTATCGGTGTGAATATTTTTATTTATTTGTGAAAAACTTGAGAATAAATGAATTCTTAGCGGTTTGCATTTACGGTAGACGTTGAAGTAACCTTTGTGATTTAGTTAGGTTAAAGTTAAAGATTTTTGATATCTTCTGATACTATGCGTAAACAAATATGCTGATACTATGCTTAAAATGTAGCTTTAAGTACAAAGAATGAGATGATAATCGAGTAATCATCTTGATGTCAATTTTTTTTGTTTACTTTTTTTGTTTACTGCAGCTTATAATAATTTAATTAAGGAAGCATCCTGGATATATACAGTAGTCGGAACCTTTTCAATTTTTAATTTACCCTTTCTCTTGCTCAGGAAGTTTTGATTAGGGGTGGGTGAGGGGTAGGGTGGAAGTAGCATTTATGTTCCCCCAAGTGAATGTAATTTACTCAGATTGTCCTTTCGCGCAAAGCCATTCATTCTAAAGGCAAAACTATCCGGGTTTTTAATTTTTTTTTATGCCTCTTAAAATTCTAGGGATCCATCCATTCTTTACCAGCCATACCAATATTCTATGCATGCTTAAAATTTTTGATCTTGAAAGTATATCTAAGGTTTAATAATCAGCAGATTTATCAGGTGCATGTTTGGCATTTATATATGACCTATTTCAGCTTATTACAGTCTTATAGGAACATGCCTAACGAGTTGATTATTGTAGTAACAAGCGTTTGCATTACTTGAGGATCCATGGATACTCATAGTTTAATTTGTAGATGCTCAAATGTGCTGTTATTCTCATTTGAAGTTAAATTTTCATATGGCCTATATTTTGTGAAACAAGTTTCTAGGAATCTGAATTATTAATTTTTCTTTTCTTTATACATGTTTGTTTTGGATATTAGTGAAATTTAAGCCATACTCCTGCAGGCTGCTGCTGCAAAAGGAGAAGCTCCTCCCGGACTCCCTCTGAAAGGAGCTGGTCAGGATTCATCAGATGCACAACCAAGGGTGAACTTTCATCAAAGCTAAAATGTTCTTGTTTTTGTTTTTATTTTGGAATGTTATAGCTGAAATGTTTATCAAACAGGCTAATGGTGGTATACCCAAGGCCAGTGATGCTTTATCCGGTGAACTTTGGGAGGTAAAGAAAGAGAGGATACAAAAAGCTTCAGTATATGGAAAATTACCTGGTTGGGACTTGCGCTCCGTAAGTTCATCCTTTTGTACAGATGCTTTTCTTATATGCCTTATCTGTAGATGTGACACAAGTCTAGTTGTTTGCTATGTGATAGAAAATAGGGAGGGCTAATGATAGCTGAGTGAGAATATTGTCATTATAACTTTGTCCTTACTGTAAATTGCAGTTCTTCATATAATTTCTAGTTTGTACGGTGGATTGTTAAAATTGATGTCGGGACGTTTCTGTTACTAATTTTCACAGAATTTTAGACTTTGGGGCTTGAATCTGTGGCTTGTAAGTTGTAACAAACTGTATAATAACTTTATTTAGATTATCATGATCGAGGACATCCTATATGGTATGGTGTACTACTCCAGCTCTGACATACTGATGGTTGGTTCCATATTATTTTTATTCATAATCAAAAGTAACCACCTTAATTTGTGTTGCTGGCTTATTATATGTATTTGAGTTTTTTTTTGTCATATCGTGATAAGTTGGCCAACATTTTACATTTATTTTTATTTTTTTGCATAAAGTTGAATTGTCTGTTTTCTTGGTTCTACTACGAGTCTACAATAAGTCGATAACAACTTGGAAATTTTTCATCCATTGATAAATATTATGATTTTTTGTTGTAAGCCAAACAAATAATTTTTGTGTTCAGAGTTTCTAAATGGTTTTCCAAAGTCAAATGCACCTGCTTTAATTTATGTGGGATTGGCGTAAATGCATAATATCATTTGTTACCCTTTGATTTATGTGCTTAATTCTTGTATCGATAGTTAACTTTTTGTTTTTGTTCATACCAGTATTAATATTATGAATGCTCATCTATTGAGCTGCTTGTTCGCTATTGCCTACTGTCTTCTATCTATAAACTTTTGCTTGCTTCCTGTAAAGTAAAGAACTGTTTTTTTGGCTCTGTACTGTTCCAATTTTTGATGGCTTAAGTTGTGTTGCTATCTCTATGCAATGAAAAAGCATAACTTTGTCTCGGTACTTTTTATTTTTTTTGTATAATGTTGTTGATGTCATAATTATGCCCCCAATTTATTATACCCTTGGCAACAATGAAATTACTATCTTTTTTTTTTGTAGGTTATTGTGAAGAGTGGTGATGACTGTAGGCAAGAGCATCTTGCTGTTCAACTTATTTCTCATTTTTATGGTAATTCTTTGTTTTAAATTCTAATCTCTCTCCCCTCCCCTTTCCCCATTTTCTGTGGTGTTGAGGGTTCAGGACATTCAACTCTTCTTTGCCCAGCCCTTACTTTGAAACTCTCCCTGGTTGAGTAACCTTTTTTTTTTTCAGGGACTGTTTGGTTTATATTTCGATAGAAAATGATAACATGAGGATGAGGTATCACAGTTCGGTCTGTAGTTTGTTTATTGAGCTGCTCATCTATTATATTTGGTTGTGTGGACTGTTTGGTTTATATTTCGATAGAAAATGATAACATGAGGATGAAGTATTACTGTTTGGTCTGTAGTTTGTTTATTGAGCTACTCATCGATTATATTTGGTTGTGTGGACTGCTGTTGTTCACTTCCAATTAGATTTTGTTACTTAATAATGAAATGAACATCTGTTTCCTGTCTATCTTGTAAAAGGAAAAAAAAGAAGAGTGCATTGATGAAGCATTTAAATGCATATTGTTCCATGATTACATCAATTAAATCTGTTCTTTTTACCCCAATGGTTATTAGTAGGTGTCTTGCATTTAGTAAATAAACACGTCCCATCTGTTCAACTGTTATGGTTTCCGTCTTTCAGTTTTCATCTGGATTTAGATTTGGATCCTTGAGTTTAATCGGATTATATTTCTTAGTTGTCAAATTCTTTTTATAGCCACAATTGATGAGAAATGAAAAACGGACCCATAGCTCCCCACACATGCACATTCAAACACAATTTTAAAGTGATTTTACTTTTTACAGCTGGAAAACATCCAAATTTTTGTTGTTTTGAAACTAATAATTATGACCATGGTTATTAACTTATTTGTTTGTGGATTGAGGGAAGGAATTGATTTCTAGAAGTAGTGTTGGAACTAGTTTGTTTGAGCTTATTGTGGAAGACTGTATTCAGTTGGGAAGTTAGCTGCATTAAAAATGTTTGGTTCAGCAGATGAAGTGGGCGCATGCACATGTTGATGGTTTGATGTTTTCTTTGTCTTCTAGTTGGTTGAATCTAGGGATGCTTGATTATTCTGTAAAGCTGGTCATGTTTTGGTTTGACTTTGTTAAAGTGTATAATTGGGGGTTTAATGATAGATATATTTCAAGAAGCTGGTCTCCCTCTCTGGTTGCGTCCTTACGAAGTATTGGTCACATCGTCTTACACAGCTCTTATTGAAACAATTCCAGATACGGTAATTGTTCATTGTTCATATATATATATATGCTCTCAGTAAGTTGACAATGATTTGATTACTATTTCCATGATAATATTGTCTCCAATTTTTTATAGGCTTCACTTCATTCTATCAAAAGTAGATATCCCAACATTTCAAGTTTGCATGATTTCTTTGTTGCCAAGTATGAAGAAAATTCTCCAAGCTTTAAGCTTGCCCAGGTAATATATATAGCTGCAAAGAAACATGTGTCCTTTAGATAGTTGTAGAATTGGTCAAGTTTGTTCATCACCACATTTCACAGCAATTGCTACCATGAAGAAATTTAAAAGAATTAATATAAATATAATAAATGTACATCTTTTATAGGAAGGAATATTGTTAATATTACTTTTGTCTATATATTTATTTATTTGTTTGATTTGGAGGGAGGGAGTGGTGTTTGTAGGACAAGGACTGGAAAACTTGAAAATGTACTCGTGAATTTGCTTCAGAATTAGACTTGACATGGGCATAAAGCACTAATATATCGGATCTGATGCTGTTAATTTAATAACCAGTGTCATTGGAAAAGGGTAGGGTTTCACAGTGAAAAAAAATAGTTAACAAAAGATTTCTTAATTATAGTTCACCTTTGAATTTGATTTGCATTAAAAGACTTTAATATTCTTATAATGTTTTAAGATTACTAAAACTCTATTAATTAAAAAATAATTAAGAGATATTTTATTATCCAGCTTCACAAGATGAGGTTAGCTCAATGGTAAGCCCTCACACCTATATCGATGAGGTTGAGGTTGTGGGTTCGAGTCTCACGGAATTTTGTAATCGTTCAAAAATTATGAGTAATGCTAGACATCTCACTTTTGTATCCCACTTGCATCCTAACCAATGATGTGGCAATTGGTCTCATGACATGTGGCAACTGGGATGAATCATGTGTATCCAATTTACCAATTGCCACATCATTGGTTGGGATGTCTCACATTATTTTACAATCGAGTCTATGCAGTATTTTTAGTATTATTTTTCTTCTGATAAAACATTAAAAAAAAATGATGCATAGACTACTTGGTGGTAAATATTTCTTTTTTATGAATTTAAATTTATTTATCATTATTTTTGGAATAAAAAGATTTTTTAACACATAGTAACTTAAAATTTTATAAAAAGTAAATGCAAAATATAACAAAAAAGAGTACATGTATTGTTTTGATATGTAAAATGATTAGAAAGGGATATGAGCTGTTTACTGGTTCTTTCATGTGAAAGAAGGAAGAATGAATAAAAAGAAAATTATAATGAGCAAAGGGATAGTAGGATCCATGATGTTCGCTTTCTCTCTAACAGAAGTATGACATGTTGAGATATTCAAGTAAATAGAGGGGAAAAAATGAATAAAGAAAGAGTTTATGTATTTCTAGAGATATATTTCTTCAACAGCCTTATCTTCGACCAAATCCATCAAGATCTGTGGTGTGTTTTAATTTTTTAGTTTTTTGGATTAGATTTGTGCTTTTCTTTAACATATGCCAGATCTTGATGGGTTTGGAGATTTAAAAAAATTAGGTTGTTGAGCTGAATATATGTAAAACACTTTTTTTATTCTTTGCTTTGCTTCTCTCTTTACATACAAATCTCAGGATTCAAGTCATTAATAACTTTTATAGGTTTTTGTTTAGGACCATATTTTGAGAACTTCTGTGTTTGCCCTGTGCTTTTTTTTTTCCTCTTTCCTGGTGGGAAACTACGGTGTATTTTCTCCTTCCCAGTATACTTTTTGAATTTTGATGAAAAGAAAAACGAAAAAAAGAAGATAGGAAGCTAAATATGTATACATGCACACACCCACACACATATACAGTTTTGAGTTTTGACTAGGAAAAACTAGCTTTAGATTTTTTTGGAAAAAAAATGTTACCTAAATCGAAAATAATACTAGTGGATTGTTCCAAAAAAATGTTACCTAAATCGAATATAATACTTGTGGATTGTAGCTACGCCCTGTTAATTACTCCTGACTAATAGAACGAACAGCTCATTGACTTGATGAAATCTAGAATAAGACTACTTCCCAACAAGACTACTAAAGGTCCTAATAAAGCCTACTGGCAATGTTCAAAAACTTTCTTGAGAACTGCTGATGTTGTTTTCTGCATAAATGCTTTCACTCATGCTTTGTTGTTCTGTCAATGTTAGTGTTATTGTCGTCTTTTTTCTTTCTTATTATTCTTTTTATTTCTGTTGGGATTTTTTTTATGGGGGGCAAATTCATTGTCTTGTAATTCTGTCATTCTGTGACAATTTAAGAATTTATGGCTAATTATTGGGAATAAGAGAAAGGATAGAAGTGGAGTATTACATTTTAAAACACTTCCAAAATTTACATAGGTCTTGAGATCCAGCTGTTTTCACAGCAGATTGCAGTGTGAAAATAAAGTTATGCATGCATGTTCATATAAAAGGAGGTAATTTTGTAGAATCAAGTTGATCAGCAGTTCTGTAGAATCAGTTTGATGGTTGAACCATAATATATTGTGTTATAATCCATTCTCTTGACTGCTTATAAGTTGTAACCATGCATACCTTTTTTTATTTACTCGGCTTTTAAGTGAAGAATTATATATGAATGTCTTTTTTACTGGACTTTAAACATTAAAGTTTTGAGTTGGATGTCGTGACATTGCAGAGAAATTTTGTTGAAAGCATGGCTGGGTATTCCCTTGTGTGCTACCTTTTGCAGGTGTGATTCTCTCTCTCTCTCTCTCTCTCTCTAGTCTCTACTAAGATAAACATATGAAACGATTATTTTTGGAAACTATTTCTAATTGGCAAGATTAATCGGTTTCTACTTATTATCGGTGGTGATTGATCCTCTTCTTAGTTCTAAGTTTTCTTTTCTATTTGAGATTTAATGTTTTTGTTTCTTAATTTCTTTCCGAAACTATTTCTCGTTCATATCGTTAATCGGTTTCTACTAATTATCAGTGGTGATTCATCCTTAGTTCTAATTTCCTTTAATTGAGATTATTTTTCTTTTTGTTTCATTCACTGTTGATTTAAATTTCATAGGTATTATGCAATGCTTATGATTCTGTGTAGTATTAAATACTGCATGTTCTTTTCTGTATTTGTGTCCCTGATAAGCATTGCTTACCTTTCTAGAGTGAGCAATATCCTCCTTTGACTGACATTGTTTTAGGTCGATGCTCTCTCAGATCTGGTTATTTCTTTCATTAGTTCTTACAAATTTTGGCTTTGGTGTTCTCTATTTGTTGTTTTAATTTTCTTAGGCATTATTGCTAAGCTTGTTCTTATAGTTGTGGTAGGTATTCAAGAATGAGGAACATCTCTAAGTAACATTGTTTATGAAATGTTATTTTTACAGAATCCAGTCTATTCTAAGAAAGGTCACTTTATTTACTGTAACTAGAAACCCCCTGGCAATATAGATTTAGCTTATATTTTAGCATCATTCATTTGCTTGGTGAAAATTATATTGGATTTGCTTGCCTGTAAAAGGATCTGTAATCTGATGAGTAGGTCATGCCGATTCATGCGTCTGTTGATTTTCATTTTTTTTTCTAGGTAAAGGATCGACACAATGGGAACCTATTAATGGACGAAGAAGGCCATATCATACATATTGATTTTGGCTTTATGCTCTCCAATTCCCCTGGTGGTGTAAATTTTGAGAGTGCACCATTCAAATTAACCCGTGAACTTCTGGAGGTAAATGTTTTTTGTTTTCTTTCCATATTTTCCTGTTATTTTTTGTGCTTATACTTGAGCATTTGTGAGTTTGTATCAAATTATTTTTCAATCCTAATTTGATTTGAATGTTGAGTTATACTAGGTCATGGATTCTGATGCCGAGGGAGTTCCAAGTGAATTCTTTGACTATTTCAAGGTATTAATGAGATCATGCTTGGGAACCTCCCTTCCCTTCTGGCCTGACTTACAAGTCTTTAGAGATGGTTCTTGTGATAATTTTTCTGGTTAAATTTTACCTTTTTTCTTTTGCCCTACTTTAGGTCTTATGTATACAAGGCTTCTTAACTTGTCGGAAGCATGCGGAGCGCATTATTCTTCTTGTTGAAATGTTGCAGGTAACACATCATTGGCTTTTTGTAGCATCTATATAATTAAATTCCTTTTAATTATCTATAGTTTTATGGCTTTGTTTGCTCCTGATGCTCACATCATTATAAAATGGTGGAACTCTATGATGCAGTTTAATGGTTTCCATCTTTGGACTGGCTTAAAATTGGGAATCTTGGATCTATCATTAGTTTGGGCATGATATGTGGGTTTTTCTTTTATTATTATTTTTGTCCTCTTTATCTCTGCCTTTTTGTTTCTTTATATGTAGAGTATTTACGGGTTGAAATCAGCTCTAAGGTTTATATAATAGTTTTAGGTCACAACGCTAGAATTTATCTTTAATGTCCCTGTACTTTGCTTTGAGAAAGAGATCATTTTCTTACACACCCACACAAGAGAAAGAATGAATATCAATTCCATGTCTTTAAATCTTCTTATTTGTGCTACAGATTAGTGCAGTTCACTTGTTGGTTAATGTGATGATAATACTTGTTTATGTTTGGATCAGGACTCTGGTTTCCCTTGTTTTAAAGGTGGTCCACGAACGATACAGAATCTGAGAAAACGATTCCATCTGAGTTTAACTGAGGAGGTTTGATTAAAACTTGACGACTATATTTATACTGAATAATACATTGCTATGAATGTCACAATGGTAAAGTTGATGTTTTCTTGCAGCAATGTGTCTCCTTAGTGCTCTCCTTGATCAGTAGCAGCTTAGATGCATGGCGGACGCGGCAATATGACTACTATCAGAGGGTGTTGAATGGAATATTGTGATGTTAGATTTGATTGGTTGTCAGACGAGGTTTCCTTTTGGAAAAAGGCCAATCCAGTGAAGCATTCCTGATCAAAGTTGCATATATATATATATATATATATACACTGAAGTTGTTATAAGGGCAGCTGGAGGCATCGGAAATTTTGTTAGTAGAAGAGAATGATTGACAGCAGTTTGTGGTCAGTCTTTCCTTGGTGTGAGGAATTTGTAATTGTATCGGCAGATGTTCGTCTAAGTCTAGCAGGCTAAATATTCTTCGGCAGGGTTTTCTTTGCATTTTTTCTCCTCCCCATGTTCGTTGTACATTGGAACTCTGCTGACTGGGGAACTTAGTTACTTAAAAGGAGATAATACAACACATTCTGTCCATAGTCAGACAGCACACTGTACAGAGTAATTCCATTTGGGATAACAGACCAGACAGAAATGGCTATGAAGACGAATCTTGTTGGTTAAAAGTCCCGCTGACTGCACTTTATACAAAAAATGGCTGGTGATTTTGTATATGGAGGTTTAACAGTTTGGGGTTGCTATATTGTATGGATAAAGCGACGGACGGACAGAATTGAAAATTGGATTACCGGTTTGTGCTCTTTTCTGCTCTCTGCTGTTTGATGGATGTCTTACCCTGAATCTGATTCTTCCATAGTTATATTCAAAGTTTGTGTTAGAAAAAGCTATTGAAATATTTGATTGTATAATGTATCATATTTTACCAATCCCTTTTTCTTTTTTTTTTTTAGTGAGAAATTTGTTGATTTGATTATATCACTAATAGATTTGCACCATGTTGGGATGAAATTGTTTTAGCTTAAGAAATAATAAGCTTAAAAGAGTTGTAGTAGATGTCTTTTGTAAATTGGCTCTAGAAATAATCGACTTAAAAAAAACTAGATAACATATAACGATACATTTTAATCGGTTAAGCAAATGATCAAAATGGACGACAGTTATAATGTAATGTGCTCTCTTTTTATTTGTAATTTTTATTTTACAAAAAAGAAAGAAAAAAAAGTATATATTTCTAAGCTTATTTTGTTTAGTAAGTACTATATAACATAAATAATTAACATAAAATTCAATTTTGAATTGTCTTTATCATGTAAGGGATGACGTGGTTACCACATCGTTTGTGTTGGTTTATTATTCTTTTTTCAAGTTATTTTTTTTTTCCATTCTGCTGCCTAATATGTTCACTTTTATTTTTTTTTACTTTTAATTTTTCTAACTCAATATATGAAAAGTAAAACAAAAATAGGGTTAAAAATTTATAAAGTACTTTTCGAAGAGTGATTTGTGGGATTAACAACTTCAATAACTCTAGTTTAAATAGCATTAAATATGTAATTGTGATAAAAATACCCCCATTCGTTAATAATTCTCTCTTATCAGGTTTTTTTTTTCTTCTTCAAAAACCTCCTTTATGGAGCTCAATGCTCTATCAATGGAGATGTTGCTGTCGACATCATTACCGGTGAGTAGGGATGGGTATTTCTCCCCACGGAGTCCCACCCCATTTTGCTCACAAATAGGGTTTGGGGATGGGGATGGAGACAATTTTTGCTCCTAATTTCACCATTTCCCCATTTCTTAAATAGGGGTGGGGTGAAGCCACATTTTCCAATTTCCCCCATATATATATTAATTAATTAATTAATTAAATTTTATTTTTAACTCTAACTCATGATCATCCATAAACTTACGATCACCTGCCAACCAACTTACCCCTGATAAGTCACTAACCCACTAATTCATATATATTACCATAAATATTTGTATTAATTTTGGATTTTAAACAAATTGGATATTTTAGATTGGAAAGTTTGATTATTTATTGGATTGAATATTAAAATAAGGTGAATCGTAAGATTAAGATGATTGAATTTTGAATTCCAAAATTTAAAATCTTGATTTGAAAATATTGGGATTAGAAAATGGAAGAAATTGAAGAACGAGGGACTTGTGTGGGGGTGAGGGAACCTTCCCCTAAACACCCCCATGCCCACTTCCCTTATTCCCCCCAATGAGGTTTAGGGGTAGGGGTGAGGGGACCATCCCCGCCCCAATGGGCATTAAATCCATCCCTCTCGGTGGGTTGATCGATAAAATCATCTGGAAAACGTTCGTTGGGTGCTAGCTGTTGTAATCGAAGTGTCCGTTTTTAGATTCGAGCTATATGAAAAGAGAAACAATGCCAAACCAGAACCGTTATCGAATCTTTGATGTCATATCTGCACTGATCCGTTTCGAATTTGACGAAATCGATCGTCCCAACGAATATAGGGTTGTCTAATCTTCCAGATTTGATAATTGTCTGTTACAATGTCCAATCTTCCGGTGTCTGTTATGGAGACCACCATTGGAGGTCCATGATGATGATGAAGACGAATACAAAATAAAATAAAATTTTGATTTTGCCCGATAAATATCAAATTTACGAAAATGCTTGATAAAACTTGAATTTTCCCACCAAGTCTTGAATTTGTAAAAAAAAAAAAAAAAACCCACCCGTTTTTCCCTCGATAAGCAAGAGCAAAGTGAAAGACATTTTTATCTTCAAACATTCTTTTATGCTATTTAAACTTAAGTTCTTAAAATCAGGAGAGTGGGGAGTTCTATTTCTACCCATTTTATCAATAAAAACATAAAAATATATAATCATGTAAAATTACAAATGTCAGGATATCATTAAATTAGAATTTTCTTGTTTCTATTTAAAAAAGAAAAGATAAAAGAAAAGAAAAAATATCTTATTTCTAGTTACTTTTATTTTTTATATTTCAAGACCATTTGTATTGTGATTTTCTTCATTGGTGATCGGTGTCTTTTCCTGATCTTCTTTTTTCTCTATTCTTCAGTTTTCCAATTAAGGATTCAAATATGAAGATTTTCGATCTACTCACAATGACGATCATGCCAAGCATGTCTCCTTATGTAATAATACACCGATATAGTTCCAAATATAGACATGATTAAAATTTTCCATATTTTCTTTCCTACTCCAAAAGTGAGTTAAATGATGCTTTATGAAATTTAAAACTTCCCATTGTAAAATTGGAAGGTGAAATATTATATTTCGTATAAGTCTGGAATATTCTAACATCATTAGTAGTGACGTAGTGTCATCTCAATACAAATATAAACTACATATCAAATCATTTGTTTGTGATTGGTTTCAAGAACAAACAATACACGAAAATAAATCATAATTGTCTATTGATAGCATATTATAAGATCTTTAAAAACTCAAAACTTCATTGTATTACTATTTTCAAAAGCATGTATATTGCTATTTTCAAAAGCATGTTTACAAATTAGAAGTTGTAGTACAAAATATGCTTTCTATAAAAATACTGTAAAGTATTTTCTTAAGAATATCAAAAAAAAATTTCAAAAAAAAATCAATTAAATTAGTTTTAATGTTTTCAAATAAATTTTTAAAAAGAATTTTAATACTTTACTGTTTAGTATCCGGTCTAAACTTATCTAAAATAATGAGTATAAATTTAAGAATTAATCCACCGAAATAAGGAATAAAGAAAAAAAAAAGAACAGAAAAGAAAACGCGCAATAAATAGCTGGCAGTGTATTTCCACTGTATTTCCCTTTTCTGTTTTTTTTTTACCATAAATAAAAGCTTTTTTTAAGCAACTGGGCCAATCAGAAGCCGAGGATTACTGAACAAGTTTCCTATCCAATAAAACGTCAAGAACTTATATAAACCCTATTATCGCCTCTATTTGACTCTTTCCATCTCACACTTGAACTCTCTTCAGTCTTCACACACTTTCGCTCGCTCTCTCTCGCCCCTCTCCCGGTGCTCTCTCTTAGGTGGGTTTCTCTCTCTTTATTTTGCAATTGTTTACTATTCCGGTTGTTCTGATTGTATGGTTTGGGTTTTTTTTTTGGTCGGGTTTTTGGGATTTTGATCGTTCTTTAACCTAAAGACATTGAATTCTTGATTTTTAAGCGTTAAATTTACCTGGGTTTTTATCATCTTTGATATTAGTTTGTTCATTTATCTGTTTAGCAGTTGTTTGTTTTAGGGATCCTGATAGATTAATTTGGGATATTTTGGGTTATTTTCTTTAATGGGACTTACAAGCATCAAATATTTGAGTTTTACGTGTTTGGTTTATATGGGTTGTCTTTATTTTTTATTTTTATGTGTTTGATCGCTTATATCTGTGTAGCGAAGTGTGTTTTTTTTAGGGTTTTGTGTACCCGATTTTGGATTGTGAATCTAATAATGTTTAAAACAGGGTTGCATTGCACACCAAATGTCTTTTGATCCCAGCAAGAAAGACGCATCTTTTCTTCGGTGTAATTTTGGGTTTATGAGCAGGGGGAGGCTGTGGTGTTCGCGGAACTTTTTGTTTCGCCATTGGACTTGACAGCTTTTCTTCTTTTTTATCTCTTCATTAGTGATTTTTTTCGTTTTTGCGCTTTACAATAGTGCTTCTTGTTCATTTGTTCAAAATACCATATTTTTTGGGGTTATAGCTTTCATTACCTCCTCATTTAGCCATTAACAATTGAAGAGATCCACACACAATAACCTTATTCACTACTTGTGAACCAAAAGTTACTGTATTCTGGGACTGTCTTTTCTGTCTCTATGGTGAAAACGTCACTCCCTCCTGGATTTCGTTTCCATCCAACTGATGTTGAATTGGTTAAGTACTATTTAAAGAGGAAGGTTATGGGTAAGAAACTCTGTTTTGAGGCTATTGCAGAGGTTGACATATACAAGTATGCTCCTTGGGATCTACCAGGTATATAACTAGTTATCAGATTTTACTAATTGTGGTTGAGATTACCTTTACTTTCTATATGTTTGTTTCTCTTACTGGGATACTTTTTTTTTACTTTTTTTCCTTATTCTTTAGACAAGTCGTGCATGAGAAGTAGAGACCTAAAGTGGTATTTCTTTTGCCCGCGTGAGAAGAAATATAGCAACGGGACAAGAATGAACCGTGCGACTGAGTTTGGATATTGGAAAACGACAGGTAAGGATAGACCTGTTCATTACAATAATGAAGCTGTGGGGATGATAAAGACACTGGTTTTTCACCAAGGCAAAGCCCCACGAGGTGACCGGACAGATTGGGTTATGCATGAGTATAGAATTGAAGAGAAGGATCTAGCTGACAGAGGGGTTGTTCAGGTAATTTATGTTTTTGATTTGTTCAATGTGAAATGTTCCTTTCCATTAAGAGAATCATACTGACATCCCCAAACATCATGCATATTCATTATTCATTGGATATTTATATCTTTCGTTGTTTATCGTCATATTCACTAAGGCCTCTTTTAAGGCACTTAAGAACTTAGCGCTTGCTTATTCTGTTGGTAGTTCAAACACAAAGAGTTCGGATTTGTCATATTTTTCCCTTAATTTTGGCATGTGTCACATTCCAGTACCTATGTAGAGAGTACAATTTGTTTTTTCTTTCATTTTCTTTTCGGATTGTGCTTTCTAATTGCATTTTTTTTTTACTTTTTTTTTCTCTCAGTTAAATCATTCAACATTTGTATTAGGTATAGAATATATTAAATTCAAGGAGTTGAGACATTTGTTCTGGATTCTTTTAAATTTATTTTTTCTTACTTTTTCTAGTTTAAATATGAAATTTAGAGTTTACTAATGACCTTTGATCTCTAGATTGATTGCTTCTAGCACAAGAAATGTAAATTATTAACAGTTTCTTGGATGTGGTAGGTGATGAGTTCAATTTCTATTTATTGTCTTTAAGTGTGGTAGTTATCTAATACATATGTTTTGTAGTTCCTTTTAGCCGGCCGTAGTTCCCTCACAACTGCAAAAGTACGTCTTGTATGCACCTCTTTCTTAATGTTTAAGTAGTGTTGCGATGATATTGTTTGTATGGGTCCCTCTTAATTAGTGTTCTGTTGATGTTTACCTTGGCTTTCTAATGTGCATTATTCTTTTTGTTATTATTATTATTATTATTATTATTATTGGTGTTCTGTTGAAGTACTGTTCCTCTTAATTAGTGTTCTGTTGAAGTTTACCTTGGCTTTCATCATCATCATCATCATCCTGTGTTTGCATATATTTTTATTGCTTCCCATAAATGGCTGATTAAGGGGTTTCTTGTTACTGTATTTTAAGTATTTAACTTCTTCTTGTGTTGTTGTTATTATTATTATCATTATTATTATTATTATTATTATTATTATTATTATGATTATGATTATCATCATCATCCTGTGTTTGCTTATATTTTTATTGCTTCCCATAAATGGCTGATTAAGGGGTTTCTTGTTACTGTATTTTAAGTATTTAACTTCTTCTTGTGTTGTTGTTATTATTATTATCATTATTATTATTATTATTATTATTATTATTATGATTATGATTATCATCATCATCGTCATCATCATCCTGTGTTTGCTTATATTTTTATTGCTTCCCATAAATGGCTGATTAAGGGGTTTCTTGTTACTGTATTTTAAGTATTTAACTTCTTCTTGTGTTGTTATTATTATTATCATTATTATTATTATTATTATTATTATTATTATTATTATTATTATTATTATTATTATTATTATTATTATTATGATTATCAGCATCATCATCATCTTGGCTTTCCCTATTGCTGTGTTTGCTTATATTTTTATTGCTTCCCATAAATGGCTGATTAAGGGGTTTCTTGTTGCTGTATTTTAAGTATTTAACTTCTTCTTGTGTTCAGGATGCATATGTGCTCTGTATAGTTTTCCAGAAGGATGGTCCAGGCCCAAGAAATGGTGCTCAATATGGAGCACCATTTAGGGAGGAAGATTGGGGTGATGATGATGATGATGTCAATTTTGTGGAAGCTGTGTCTTCTGCTGTTCTTTCCACACCAGTGCCTAACCAAGTCGTTCCATTAGCTGCTAGCTCCATTGTTCCTGAGGGTCGATGTGTTGGACCATCCGAGTCATGTCTTTCAGATGCTATCCCATCTGCATATAAGGTGCTTCCACCAGTCACCGTTGGTAATGATGTACCAGTGGGGGGTGATCTGTTTCCTGGTGAGGATGATATGGTATCAATGCTTGATATCTTCATGGAGGATAGCACACCTGTTCCAACTGAAAATGGTCAAGATAAGGTGCATATTTTTCTTTTATCTTTTTTAACTGAATGGCTTCACATCACATATTTGCTGAGCTGAATAGCTGATCACTGTCAGCTAGTTACTTGCTACATTCTTTTTTTTTTTTTATCTTTGTTTCTTCTTCCCTAATTCTGGGGAGTTTTCTCTGTTTCATCGGGTGCCTAGTATTGATATCTTTTGACTTGGCATTTTGCTATTATATTGTCCTTATGGTGTAATATCTGCGTATCATATTTATGTTGAAATTTGTTCGCAGCGATCAGATGTGTTGTGCTGAGTTGCTTGGTGTTTTTTGTTTTTTGTTTTTTGAATCTGAATTGCTTGAATTGGTTAGTATTATTGAACCTAACCCCGTAGGGTTGGCCCTGTGGTTGAGTGGTGGGGCTTTCAACCAATAATATGCCAAGAGGTCAATGCACCTTGGGGACACTTTCCTAAAATATTAAAATTCAATGAATTCCATTTCCATGGTACCTAGATTGTAGGATTTTGCAGTAGCCTCTAATTTGAAATTTAAGGAATCAGGGAAGGGTTAGAGGAGTTCTGGGTATCCAAAAAAAAATTCATTGTTCTCGTAGTTCAAACAGATTTAATTTTTATATGCATGTTGAAATGCTTAATAATCGATGTGTTCCTTTTGAATATGTTTTTTTTATCTTCTATAATTTAATTCTTGATAAAATCAGCAACCTTTCTTGTTATCTCTTGGTTTATATGTATTCACTTTTGTCAAATGCAAAAGATGAATCACAAACTGCAATCTATATATATATATATATATAGAATAGGTTCCTTCTTGAGATAGACTTTGCAATTCAGTATTTCGTTGCATTTGTTTAGGATTTTCGTTAAAATTGTTTAGGATACCTTTGTGACATAAGCTTTTCCATTGATTTACAGAACCATGATAATGAGCATAATGAGAATGTTGAAGCCACACCACTTGACGGGGTTGACATTTACCATGGCTTAGCGGACCTGGGGAACCTGGGTGGAGTATCTGATGACTTTTATGATTTCATGGGCAGTGACAATATTGCCTACAACATGGAGCCATATATAGAGTTACAGGATCTAGATGCTCCGTTGAATGGTCCATAAGGTAAGCTTTTCAATTAATCAAATGTACCTTGAGGCTTATTCTGTTTTCTTTTTTATAGAAAAAAAAACTGTTTCTCCTTTCTTCTTTTGCTCATTTGAGTTTGTAAATAATTCAGGAAAACAGTGTTTATAGAAATTCAAATCAAGCTCCATGGTGATGTTAGTCTTTCCAATGAATTATTACAAGGAAGTCCTCGGTGAAGTTCTGTTTACATGGTACCAGGAAAACAATCTGTAAGATTTCTCAGCGAAAACACCATGTCCAATCAAAGCAATGCTTTATGCAGATTGTGCCCCTCCATTGTTGTCAAGGCTGAGGTGACTCGCAGGGGTTGTGGGTGTACCAACGGTGCTTTGTCTGTCCCATATCTCGTTGTAATGAAGGAGCAGGGAATTACATTATCTATACTTGCTGCAGTATCTGGAAGACGAAACCATGTTCCTCGTGAGATTTTTGTTACTTTTTTTTTTGTTATTGGTTATGTTATTAATTGTGATCTACGCCTTTTGGATCAAAACTTTGCATGTCACCAGTCAATATGATGAATGATAATACTTTTGGAAATTCATATATTTAGCTGTTGATGAGCATAAATCATAAGTCACAATGACCATACATTAGATTGATTTATTACTCGCATGCGCCCGAACTCCTGCCTGCTTAAAGAATTACTACTGCTGGTTGCATAAAGCTTTCTTGATTGTGTTGAAAAATACAACAGTATCTAAATGAAGTTTTCACCCTTGGATTGATTGTGTTGAAAAAAACATGTTTATAACCATGTAAGCATTAATAGATGCTTTGCATTCCAACCTTGATCAGCACCTATTTGAAAGTAGTAAAGTTTAGTACTCTGTTGGCTGTGAATATCCATATTCATAGGGTCAATTAGGATTTGTATTAAGACAAAGAAATGATTTACTTAGTTAAACCAATGATTCACCATGAGAGTTAATAGTTACACCCATTTAATTTGACATGTTTTATCCTTCATTATTGAATATTTTTGGACTGATTAGGCTTTGAACGAATCTTATTTAAATTTCCATGGTTGACTTTTCTTGAATGTATGTAGCTAGTCCTTTCATCATTGCTAGGGTGGGCATGGTTCGATTTTGGGTAAAACCGAATTGAACCTAAAATATTTTGATTCATCTAAAATTGAACTGGTTTAAACCGAAAAGAAACGTGAACCGAACTAATTTTAATCAGTTCGATTCATTTAAGTTCGATTTGGTTTTGAGCCTAACGGGTCGGCTAGCTTAATGAGTTTCTTGAATCTATTTTTAAAATGAATGGGCTGTTGGATACTAATTTTGGTAATTTGAATAGTCCAAAGTTAAAAAAAAACCCAAATCAAACCTAACTTAAAAATATATACAAAAAAATTAAATCAGTTATAAACATATTACATAATAATAATTTGATAACAAATCCATTCCAAAATATAAAAAAACATATTAAACATTTCAAATTCCAAAATAAAAGTTAAAAAATCTGTTAATAACAGTACATTACATAATAATACCTCCTAAAAAATAAATAATCCAACTCCAAATCAAAATTAGAACTAGTCAAGTAGTCAACTAAAATAACATTAGAAAAGTTTAGTTTTTTTTTTTAAAAGTTATATATGCGGTTTAATAGGTTCAATCCGGTTTTCACAAAATCAAACCGGTTTGAACCGAAAAAATAATAATTCGATTTTCAATTTTTGAACTAGTTTAAACCTAACTGCTGCTACCAGTGGCGGATCCAGAAATTTTAATGAGGTGGGGCACTTGAACAAAATAACAATTATAGAAAAAAATAATGAAAATTTAAAATCATAATAAAATGAGATTTTTTATATAAAACAATTGTTGGTATAATAAATTTTAAATAAAAAAAATAGAACACTTACTCGAGATGAACTAAATAATCTTAAATTGGAAAGAATAAAAAACAAGAAATACAATATTAAAAAAAATAAACAATAACAAGAAAAACAACATGAACAATGAAAATTTATAATATTTATTCTTAAACATAATTAAAATATATTTTTATAATAATAAAAAAAATTATTTGTGTGTATAATGAATTCACTTTAAATTTATTCAAAAATAATTTATTAATAAATATTAGAAGAAATGTTTTTGAATTTTTTATTTTTCTAATTATTGATTCTAAATAAATTAGAATAATAAAATAAGGAAAAATATAAATGATAAAATAAAATGAGTTATAATAATAGATGAACTATTTTATTACAATACATTAATATTTGATATTTTAGGATATATTAATTGGATGTGTTATGTATGTCAAACTAAAAATATTATAAATAAGAAAAAATTCAAAATAATAATAGATAATTTATTATATAATAAAATTGAATTAAGTAAACCATAAATTAGGGGTAGTTAAGAATTGAACATTGATGGGAAAAATAAAATGGATTATTTTGTTATAGTAGAAGAAGGATATTTGAGAAAGGAATCGGAAAAGTGTGTAAAATAAAAATGGATATTAAAAATAATATTTGTTTTGTTTATAGTTATAATTGAACCAATGACTTGG
The DNA here is from genome assembly GCA_032871835.1 of Dipteronia dyeriana. Taxonomy (NCBI): domain Eukaryota; kingdom Viridiplantae; phylum Streptophyta; class Magnoliopsida; order Sapindales; family Sapindaceae; genus Dipteronia; species Dipteronia dyeriana. Next base: position 90,897,721 of record CM065297.1, on the reverse strand, counting down.
GCGGGTGAAAAATAAAATGAAGAAAGTGAACCAATTGTACTGAGCAATGGCATTCATTTATATATATATAAACATAAAATCATTTTTAAATTTGAGGTGGGGTATGGATCCCACATGATCCTCATGTGGGTCTGCCTTAGCTCCTACGAATCGAATTAAACCCTATTTTTTTTGTTCGATTAAGTTCGATTCCAAAATTAGTGTTCGCCCCTAATTATTTCAATGCTTATTAGAATTATAGCATATCTAGTTTTTGGTTGGGGTTGTATCACAACTTGTACCAATTTGCTGTTGCTGAAAGGATGGCTTGATTATTAATCAAGCCACAAGATCATCTTTGTCATCCACATAACTATTAACCACACGTACACTTGCACTTTCCACATACAATAATACAAGACAAAAAAATAAATAAATAAATTTAGAGAACTTAATTTACATTATCTACCTTATTTGAAATATATTTATGAGATAAATCACGATACGATAAATCTAAAACTATTTTTAACGTATATATCAATATCAATATTAAATTTAGTTAAAAAATAGTAAAATATTATATTTAACATTTAATAAATTTATCAAATTTTTATTATTTAAAATTAAAAAAATCAACAAATACGATTGCTTACCGTGTTAAATTTGATATATGATATACATTGTGTACAATTTATAGCATATGTCAAATTTAGTACAACTTTTGATATTATATTGAAACTTTTGTTTTTTTTTTACATTGTACTAAATTATAACATTAATACAATGATTTAGCATTACATTTGAGATGTTATTAATTTGGATTTTGGATTTTTTATCTTGCAAGTTATTGGTACAATGTATAAAGAATTAACAATTTAACATAGAGCTGGTTGATAATGAGAGTGATAAAAATAGAGAAAATATAAAGAAATTAAAGATGACAAAGTGTTATATATTACATGAAGAGTGAAGAGGGAAGGGTTTAAAGGTTGAACTAGAAAGGTGAAGCGGCCACATCCCTCATCAGCACGTACTACTTGTACACCTTCATTTTCCGGATACAGGGGAGAGGAGCTTTTCTCCAAGGTCACACTCTGATCCACTGCCTCTAAACCTTGCATATGCCGCATGTATCATGTAGCACCAACTCCTAAAATCATCATCAATATTTCTCAAACTTTAGTATTCATAATATCATGCATGCATTATAAGAAAGAAATTATTATAACCAGTGTGTGAACTCGTGCTATTTATAGACATGACCACGGTTCGAACCAAACCGTGGAACCGAACCGTGACCGTGTGAAATGAACCGTAACCGTAACCGGAACCGTGGGGGAGGCGGTTTGGTTCCGGTTCCTCCTCTGAAAAAACCGCCATGGAACCGGCGGTTCGGTTCCGGTTCCAGCAAATATTTTTTTTATTTTTTTTATTTTTTCTTATGGTAAATTGTAAAAAAAAAAAAGGAACCGAACCGGCTGATCCGGTGGAACCGGACCGGAACCGGAACCGCCGGTCGACTATTCCTGTTCCGGTTCCAGCTCCTTCCGGAATCGAAACTTGAACCGGCGGTTCCGAACCCGAACCGGTTGGAACCGTGGGCATGCCTAGCTATATATGTGTTTTCTTAATTTTTTTTTTTTACCGTAATACCTCATAATTATTAGAAATTTGATTCTTTCTATTCCACTCGTGTGCTTTATTTATTTATTTTATATTATTAATAAATATTTATCTTTTAACATTCTTCCTATTAAACCAATTTAATAAATAATTAAATATATTCTTATTAATAAATATTTATCTTTTCATATTTTCCTATTAAACCAATTTAATATATGATTAAATCTGTTGTTATTATTTTCTATAAGACTTATTTAATATAAGATTAAATGTATTTATAAATATTACTAAATATTTAAAATTCTTTTTATATTCCTCCATAAATTTTATCATAATATTAAAGATTTTGCTATCATACACGAACTCATGTTTACCGAGGAAATAGGAGGTTTTGATACTTTTTTAAGTTGTTTTTTTAAACATTGTCCCTATTTTTATACATATTTTAAAATTTTATATTTAAAGGACACAAAAGTAAATGACTTCAAAAATGCTCTTATTATACACATTTTTTTTAATTATTTTTTCGACTTTAACTTTTAGAAGATATTTTGAAGTTGTATGAGATCTAGTTCTCTCTCTAACTGTCTTAAAGTGAAAAACTCTGTAAATTGAAATCTAAGTTCATCTTCTTCTCCAAAAAGTTCAACGTTCATATAGTTACATAAGATCACTCATCTTATCATTTTGTGAATATCAAACTGATTGATTTTATGCAACTTCGAAAAATACAAATACCGAGCAATTGCAATTTAAAAGCATAATTAACGAAACTCTAGGTCAAATATAATGATGGCTCTCGTCTCTCGAGTGGATGTGACCAACTTATGAAGCTTATTGAAGCTTATAGAAAACTATACTAAAGTCTCGGAGAGTATTATAGAAGTCTCAAAGAGTGTTACAAAAGTCTCCGAGACTTCTGTAACACTCTCCGAGACTTTTATTGAGACTTTAGAACATGCTCTGAGACTTTCACTAACCTATTTACTGTTTATCGTCCTCCCCACTCGAAAATCCCAACTCTCAACAACTTTAACAATGGGACTCCCGAGTGCATGCCATTTAATTTTTAATTATTAAAATAGAGAGTGTTGAAAGGTCATCTCCAAAAATTGCCATTTATTTTTTGGACTCCATGTTTACACAATGTCAATAAGTGTATGACTAAAAATATAAGATGATTGTGCTTGAAATTTGTTCTTTCTATAACAATTATACAAGAACTTAGTATCAGAACAAAATTGAACAACATCTAAAATATTAGAGTAAAAGAAAAAAAAAATGATCACCGACAAAGTTTTTCATGATCACACATCAATTTTTTTTAATATAAAAAAAGGTTAATATTATCTGGGTCCCTATGTTATATTGAAAGATCAATAATTTAAACGAATTTGTTTTTTTAGCAAAAAGTTCCGTGACTTTTGAAATATATATCAAAATAGTCCTTCTGACAAATTTTTAAACGGCAAACATAACAGAAACTGTATAATATCTCTTTTAACCTTGATATTGTTTTTAATGGCTGAAATGACTATTTTACCATGCATTGCTTCTTGAAATGACAATTTTAATTGAATTTGATTGGACCAAAATACATTTGCTTGTTTTGACATTTACAAGTTTACCATCAAAATTTAATATTTTTAAAATGAATACTGAACCAGTTTTGAATTCTGTGTACTTTGTTTTTCTTTAAATAACCCTATAATTACATTTATACCCCTTGGTTTGGTTTTGGAAAAAAATTGATAAAATATTATTTTTTGGAGAGTTGTTACTGTTGAACAACGGTAAACTCTTTTCCTATAAATAAGATTTTTTTTACAATCTTTCACAACTCTCTCTTCTCAAACACCACCACTCTTTCATAGTTATTGTCTATTTCTTTCACAAATTTTATTTCACTAATTATTTTCCAGCCATTTTTGGTTTCAAATTGCTTCATAAATTGATGGCATCATCCAACTCTACAAGTTCAAGTGCTGCCCGGGTTAAGGTGAAGAATAAATTATGTAGATGTGGGAATGGAAAGTAAGCAGCATTACGTGTTTCGGAGACGAGTAACAACCCAAAGAGGCTATTTTTCAGTCATGAAACATGCAAGTGTTTCAAGTGGTGGTCTCCTGATAATGAGGAATGAGAAAGTATACAACAATTTACATCATATGATATTCCTAGAATAGGTGCAGAATCAACACATGAAGAATCATCTAAAACATATGAAACAACACGGTTTCATAAAGTCAATGCCAAGTATAAAAAGGTCCAAGCAAGTTTAGATTGGGTGAAATTTATTGTTCTAGTTCACATAGTGTTAATAGGCATATGCATTGGTATGACCTTCAACTATAAGAAATGAGTTTCATGCTGTTATATGTATATTTTGCCAATGTACACGTCACTGACAGTTAAGAAGATCCCTTAAAAGATTGCCAGATGGGCATCAGAGTTGGCATCTAGAAAATACCCTTCAAGATCACAAAGGGATAAGAACCCGAGTAAGTCTGAATGCGGGTATTCGGAACGTTGTGCCCTATTCGGGACAGAGTACTTAGCATATTACGCTATACTCGGGACAATATATGAAAACTAAATAAAGAGATCCAGCACACGATTCACACTGGGAGAACTAAGAATCATGTTCCAATACGCAAAACATCCATATCAAAAAGAATTTCTAGAAGAATAAAACACCAAACATGAAGCAGATTCCAAACCAAGCAACAACTCTACTTCTTCAAGAAAACTGCACGCCTACAAGAAAATAAGTCCAAAACGGATTATACCACCAGAGTCCCGTTCGATCTCCACACGATCTCCGAAAAAGGAAAGAACGACTCCAACAAGCAACTAGCCCTAATTAAAATACAATTCTATTTACTTGTATAACAAGGATTATGGTTCTATACACATATAAATAGACCCATAATCTCATTGTAAAAGAGATATAGAACAGATATACAGAAAAAATCACAAGAGAGAGGCAAAAGAGATCAAGTGGTCTAATTCTTTATTAAAATAATGGATTTGGCTTGGTTGTGTATTCAACCACCCGTGGATATTTTTTCTATCACCGGAGTTTTACCACGTAAACTCGTGTCGTTATTACTCACATTACATTCTCTTTCTCTTTCTTTTTTTGACAGGTCATAACAAAATCCAACATTGTTGACTCTCTCACCTATCGAGAAATCGACGTCAACAACTGGCGCTAGAAGGAGGGGGTGAACCTCCGATCTGATTAAGCAATGATTGGTAGCAGAAGCAGAAACAGTTCTGAGGATATCCAGAAATCTCCAGATAATGCTCATATAGGCGGGAGTACACGAGATCCCACCACAACCACCGAGAACCAACCAGCACCTCTGGCTGGTATCCAACAAATCCCTCCTACCGGTGAGGACATAACACGTCGTTTCAGCGAGGCACTGCAACAGCTACTGACGGACGTGGTGAGAGAAGGAGTAGACCTATTGGTTGCGGAAGAGGCGCATCCGACAAACCCTCTACCTACAAGGTTTCGTTTAGTTATAGTTGGGCCGGAACCAGATGTACCAGAAGCTGTTAGGAACACATGTCTAATCAATCAAGTTGTGGCTATAACATGTAACCAGGACAATGATCATGAAATTTCCAAAGAAGAACGACCATGCCAAAGGCGAAGTCACTGTCAGGCGGGCCATAATAGACACCGTAAATATGGCCGGTGCAGGGATCGATCATCATCATCATCAGAGGATAGCGATCGGTAACATCGCAAACGTCGTCATGGAATCATACACATGCAAGGATTAGCTTATGAGACTCGGGAACAGAGTGAAGAGGGACTGGAAACAGGTATGGCAATTACCCGATAGTTTAACTATCATGGAGAACCGGTAGGGGACAGAGACGTTATGATTCAGAGCCTGACATGAGAAGTTGAAAACAACATTCACGGAGAAGTAACCGGAAGCGGACTCAGGAAATCCGAGAAGCGGTGGAGGCAAGACAGAATTTTGATGTCAACTCCGTCGAACCAGACCCGAAAAGAATAAAGGAAGGATGGAACCTGATAATATTCACGGAGGCCGATTCACATGGGGTAGATGTCCGACCAAATGATGCCCTCGTCATAAGTGTCCGAATTGGCCACAGAGAAGTCAGGAGAATTTTAGTAGACAATGGTAGTTCGATAGACATTCTCAATGTGGTTGTTTATGATCAGCTTAGGTTGGATCGAAAGGATTTGTAACCTTTCCATACCCCACTCAGAGGATTCGGGGGAGTCGATGTCAGGTCTCTCTGGACAACGAAGTTGCCTGTGAAAATCGGAGTAGCACCTTGTCAGAAAACTGTGTTACTCAACTTTGTAGTGGTAGACCTGGACAATTTACCTTATAATGCGTTGTTATGTCGACCATTCTTGAACAAAACTAAGGCAGTAATGGCTACCTACGCTTTAATGATCAAGTTCCCAACTAAATAGGGGGTAGGAGTAGTCAAAGGGTCCCAAGAGATGGACAAAAGAGCTAATCTTTTGGTTTACAAAGACAGAGACAATAGTGAGCAAGTGTACACCATAACACGACCAGATCAGATCGAGCAGGAATCGCTGTTGTTCTAGTTTGATCCAAGGGAAGAACCAGAGGTACCTAAAAGTTAACCGATAGAAGAGGTAGTCTTAAAAGAAGATGAACCAGATAATGATATCAAAATTGGGGCCAATTTGGAAGGAAAGGTGAAGAAGGACCTTATTAATTTGCTTAGAGAATACAAAGATGTGCTCGCTTGGAGTAATGAAGATATGGTAGGGATAGATGCTTGAATAATATCACATCATCTGGCGGTGGATCCAAACGCGAAACCAGTAATACAAAAGAGAAGGTCATTTAACCTCGAGCGAAGTCGGGCAATTAAGCAGAAAGTGGAGAAGTTACTCGTTGTAGGGTCGATCAGGGAAATCAACTACCCTCAGTGGGTATCAAATATGGTCCTGGTCCAGAAGAAAAATGGTCAGTGGAGAATGTGCATGAACTTTACGGATCTGAACAAGGCTTGCCCAAAAGACAACTTTCCACTTCCGAGAAAGACCAACTGGTCTATGCTACATCAGGCCATGAATTACTTAGTTTCATCGACGCTTACTAGGGATACAATCAAATCCAAATGAATAAAGCTGATGAAGAAAAAACAACATTCACAACCGATCAAGGCTTATACTGTTATACAGTAATGCTTTTTGGGTTACAAAATACTGGAGCAACATACCAAAGATTGGTCAATAGGATTTTTACTCATCAAATAGGAAGAAACATGGAAGTTTACATAGACGACATGTTGACCAAAAGTGTCTCGACAGATGAACATGCTTCGGACCTACATGAAACATTCGATGTCTTGAAAAGATACCGGATGAGGTTAAATCCGAATAAGTGCCTATTTGAGGTTCCTTCAGGAAGATTCCTTGGTTTCCAAGTTCACTAGAAGGGAATCGAAGTGAACCCCGAGAAGATTCAGGCCCTCCAAAAAATGACTTCACCAAAAACAGTAAAATAAGTGCAACACTTAACAAGATGCTTAGCTTTCTTGGGCAGATTTATTTAAAAGGCCACATATAGATGTGCCTCATTTTTCAAAGTGATCAAAAAGGGGAAATAACTCGAGTGGAATGAAGAGTGCGAGCAGACGTTCTTGAAAATAAAAGAGTATTTAAGGCATGCTCCCATTCTTTCAAAACATAAAATGGGAGAAATACTCCACTTGTACTTATCCATTACAGAATTAGTAGCAAGCTCGGTTCTAGTCAGAACAGAAGACGGAGTGCAGAGGCCAGTGTACTACACCAGCAAGGCTCTTCTTCCAGCTGAAACCAGGTATTCACAAGCGATAAAGATGGCTATAGCATTAGTTTCGACGGTAAGAAAGCTGAGGCCATACTTTCAGGCTTATACAATTCAGGTTTTCACCGATCGCCCACTTAAGCAAATCCTACAGAAGCCAGAAATATCAGGGAGATTGACTAAATGGGCAATCGAGTTGAGTGAATTCGGTATTCAGTACATCACCAGGACATCACTCAAAGGCCAAACAGTGGCAGATTTTATAGCAGAATTCACAGAACCAAATCTGGAAGCAAAAAAGATGTTGGACAAGAGTTTTTCATGGAAGCTATATGTCGATGGTTCCTCGAACACTCATGGCAGCGGGGCAGAGATCGTGGTATGCACCCCGAAAGGAGATGATGTTGAATGTGCCATGAGATTCAACTTCAAAGCAACAAATAACCAAGCCGAATATAAGGCACTGCTAGCAGGACTTAGAGTTTGCATAGCTCTCGGAGAAGATGAGGTTGAGATATTCAGTGACATGCAGATAGTCGCCAACCAAGTTTCAGATGAATATCATACCATAGATGAAGGAATGATGGCTTATTTGGGCACAACAAAACAACTCCTTCAAAGATTCAAGGAGTACAGAATTATCCAGATCCCTAGAGAAGAAAATGAGAAGACAGACGCTTTGTCCAAACTAGCATCAGCAACAACCACAATCAGGCCAAAAACTATTATGATCGTACATCTCTTCAGACCAAGTATAGTTGAGCCGAAAAACTTCAAAATCTCAGAAATCCGAACACCATCAGCGGTTGGATGACTCGGCTAAAAAGATACCTGGAAGAAGGTGTACTCCTGAAAGATCCCCTAGACGCTAAACGCATCAGGTACCGGTCAGCAAGATACATATTAATTAAAGGAGAACTGTATAGACGGGGTTTCCCGTACACTTCAAAGATGTGTATCAAAGGAAGATGCATATTGGATACTACAAGAAATCCACTGTGGAGTATGTGGAAACCATACTGGGGGTAGGAGTTTAGCACACAAGGTACTCAGGTAGGTTATTATTGGCCTTTTTTGTTCGGATTCACAACGATGCTCGGAAAGCTGTAATGCTTGCCAAATGATCGACAATGATATTCTGTAGCCTCTTAAACAACTTAGAAGCCTCACATCTCCATGGCCATTCACCATGTGGGGACTAGACTTAATTGGTCCAATACCGGCAGGAACAGGGGGTGGAGCTAAGCACACAATTGTGGCTGTTGATTATTTCACAAAGTGAGTAGAAGCTGAAGCGTTGGTACATATCACGGAAGCAAATACCACGAATTTTATGAAGAAAAATATACTCTACAGATTTGGGGTCCCGTGTACTATTATCAATGACAACGACATCCAGTTCGATAATCCAAAATTCAGACAGCTGTGCAACGAGTATCAAATTGCAAATTATTATGCCACATCGGCCCACCCTCAAACAAATGGGCAAGCTGAAGCAGTAAACAAAATTATCAAGCACATACTAAAAGCAAAGCTAGATGCTAAGAAAGGTAGTTGGGTTGAAAAACTTCCTGAGGTGTTATGAGCATATTGGACAACAGCAAGAACTTCTACAGGAGAAACTCCGTTCTCTTTGACGTTCGGAAAAGAAGCTGTTATCCCGATGGAAACATCATACATATCATCTAGGGTCAAGCTATATGATGAAGATCAGAATGTTGATATATTATTACAGAACTTAGATGAGCTAGAAGAGATAAGGGAGAAATCCCGAGTATGAAATGTGACATATCAGCAAAGAGTGGCCCGACACTACAACTCTCATGTTCGGATAAGGAAATTCCAACTAGGAGACCTGGTGCTCAGGAAAGTGTCGCTGAACACAAAGAACAAAGTTGCAGGCTCGTTGGCTGACAAATGAGAAGACCCATACAAGATTGAAGGAATAACTGGTCATGGAGCATATTGGATTGCCCGACCAGATGGAGGGGTTTTAGCCTCGGCCATGCAATGCCCAATATTTGAAGATTTTCTATCCTTGAAATTTGTTTTTAATTTTTAGCCAGTATGTTTCTAATTTTTAGCAATTCTTAGATTTACATTGTCAGTTTTACAGTTATGAATAAAAACCCGACATGGGATTCCGAAAATCTAAGCCCCAAAAATCTAAGCATATGATAATAAGAATATATGAGATGAGCATGATAATAAGAACATGCGAAAAAACATGATAATAAGAACATGCAAGCACAAAAAACAAATGCTTGGGACCATTAACATGATAAAATTCCCGAATGGGCAGAGAAGCTCGAAGAAGCACACCAGCCGAGCAAGGTCAATTGACCTTAGCAAAAAGGAAAACTCCGATGCACCAGATTCTAGAAAACTGCTCTGGGCACCGTCGGAAAAAATCCCGGTGAGATGCGCAGTTGTGATAAGCAGTTTAAAAGCTTAACGATTCGGCAAACCCTTGCACAGATAAAACTAGGAGACGTCCTCAGTAACTTGCACAAGGACTCGAACATATGATCATGGTGAGCCTCAATGTAACGTTCGGGTAGCAACTGAGTATGAAGCACAAGTATCAACTTACCTGTTTCAAGATGACTCGGTTAGTAATATTAGCCAGTTTAATAGGATACTTGGCACATGAAATCGCGTTAGCCAGTTTAATAAGATACTTGGCATATGAAATCGCGTTAGCCAGTTTAATAAGATACTTGGCACATGGAATCGCGTTAGCCAGTTTAATCAGATACTTGTCATATGGAATCGCGTTAACCAGTTTAATAAGATACTTGGCACATGGAATTGGGGTTAGCCAGTTTAATAAGATACTTGGCACATGGAATCGCGTTAGCCAGTTTAATAAGATACTTGGCACATGGAATCGTGTTAGCCAGTTTAATAAGATACTCGGCGATTAAAAATAAATAGCCATATTTGGCATTTCAAAATTCACAATAACTGGGCAAAATATGAAACTTCATTGAACATAATCCTTTTTTACAAACGTAAAATTTTACAATGACTAAGGCTGAGATGAGGATTTGGAGCTCTTGCCAGTACTCTGGTCGGGCACCATCTCGTATTCATAGAGGAGACTCTCGTTTGAAGGCCAAACAATTTTATCAACCGAGTCATCCATCCATTCACTAAAATCCATTCTAGGAGCCAGTTCAGTGTAAGGCTTCGGCTAGTCCACACTAGCTTCCTGACTAGCATAAAAGGTTGAGAGGGAGTGTTTCGATGGGACCTCCAAATGCATAGGATGAGGCTCTTTGCCTTGGCTTTGATAGTAAGCTCTCCATTCCTTCATTTGAGTTCAAAGAGACTCCAATGACTGGTCTACATGAATTTTAATTGATAGCTCCCAGTTCGCCCAAACTCTATCAGTTGCCCGATTTTTGACTTTGAAGAATTCACCAGCCGAAACCAGCCCTTACTGAAACTCCATAAGGAGTAAGGTGTCATAAAATGGTGACCTTTTGAAGCGATCAACCCCTTGGTCCTCAAGTTCTAGCCTAGCCTCTTTCGAAAGGGATTCAACAGTCAAGGCCTGACGTTTGAGATCTTCGATTTTATGCTCATAAGATGACCTGGCTTGATCAACCTCCTGTTCAGCCTTAAGAATCGACTCTTGGGCGGCATAGAGCAGATTTTGGAAGGACACAGCCTTTTATTCTGTAGAAGAAGCCCTCTCATTAGCCTCCATTTGCTTATCCAAACAGTGGTCGATAAATTCTTAGGCAGAGCTCACCTCTTTTTGATAGGCCGTATCAAATCGAGCACGGCTGTCCTCACTCTCCTTCAGTTGAGCTTCGAGACGTCTTATCCAATCAGTTTGATGTTGTTGCGTCTGAACTAACTCGGCAAACTCGGCCACCACCTGCAAGGAAAAGTGAGTTAAAAATCCAAGTAAGCATTAAGGCAAAGGACGAGATAGAAGACTTACATAGCTCATGCTGTTGAAAATTGTTATGAATATGATTTGTAGGAGAACCATCCCTGAAGCGGCTCCAGTGGTCATCCCCAATAAATGCCCGCCTAGATGACATCACCCTTAGCATATCCTGTGGGGTGGGACAGAAAGGGTTTCCCGAGGATTCCGCCCTTGCGTCTACAACCTCAGGGGGTAAAGAATCCCTGTTCAGGTTTGAAGATTCTGCTCTTCCCACAGACGCCACAGCTTTGACGCTTGGGGTAACTCTAACCTCGGTATCGTCATCACTTGACTCAACAAATGATACCACCTGAGGAACTTTATGGGGACAGGTGGGAGAATCAGCCGCCTTTCTTTTCTCAGACAGAGTACGACAGAAGCCGAGGTTAGCCATAGGATCTTCCTGATCTTCAGTAATATCTAAGAAGTTGAAAAGACCAGGATCAAGATTAGTTTGCTCATTTGAGGGTACCCTAACTTCCTCATTCTCAACCGTAAATTGCTCGGCAGACGTTTCCTTCACTAAGGAACTCGGCTCGCCAGATGCTGCGCTACCAGGATGTCCTCCCTATCCGTCTTCATCTTCAAACACCCTCTGAGCATTGGTAGTTCCAACAGGGCCACTCGGATTGCTTGATTCCCCCACGGTCAACTGAATGACCTCTTCAGGAATATACTCAGGAATTTGATCATCTTTATCAAAATCTTCATCTGACTCATCATCAAGCGGAGTAACCCCTTCCTTATTATGGCATGAAACTTCTTTTCGGCCCGCCTAAATGATCGATTTCACTTGGCGAGCTTGGACATAGCAGATGATGTCTAAGTTGTATACTGCACAAGTCAGAAAATAATTAAAAAAAATGTACGAGTGAAATGGAAACAAGAAAATTCTACTCACATCACCTGAGATAATCTGAAATCTGATTAAAGATGCCAAGGTCTATCATTTTCTTCTCATTAAAAAGATAGGACCTGCTCCTATTTTCCAGAGTATGCATGGCCGCCCGAGCAAGTCTAGTCAACTCGGCGTCAGTAAAAATAGGCTGTGACTTATTCCAGCTATCAAGGGAACATAAAAAATGAGGAACCCTTAACACTTCCCGATCTTCCCCAGTTGAGAGCTCGATATCGAGTCCCAAGTTCCCTCCGGTGAAAAACAAACTATTCTTCCAGTTCTTGTTCGAGGTAGGAAAACCCCACACAAAACCTTTCTTTTTAGCGTCTGAGGAAATATCGACTCCCTGGTTCACTTTTGTCCCCTTAGGGATCTAGCTATCTGGTTGGCTGGACATAAGAAAATAAGTTCCAGTCTGATCAGACTGCCTTAGTGTGTAAAAATGCCTAATTTCATGGGGAGAGGGCTGTGGCAAGTTCATCCGACTCCACATATGCCACATGCACATTAGTATTCCATAGCTGTTCGGGGCAAGTTGAGCTGGGACGATCCCCGCCTCAGCAAGGAACTAAGCGATGAACGGCTAAAGAGGAAGAGTCACACCACAACAGAGCATGGACCCGTAAATCGCTACCATGCCCGGAGGAGGGTTCCATGCAACTCTATTGCCAGCAGAAGCCATTAGAACTGAATCATCTAGATCAAACTGAGCAAGATACTTCTCAATTTCATCTTCCCCGACCACATTCGGCTCATCATCATATCCACTCGGGAGATCAAGGGAGAAAGGAATACGAGATGCATTGTGTTCCTCTTCAACATCCTTCTCGTCAACTACTTGCCTCCAGATTTGAGTGTCGTTTTAACCATGTTTGTGAACCGCACAGTTACTCTGATGCTTTCCCATCCTAGATCGAAGAGGAGCCCTATGATCAGAAACGAGAGAATTAGAACTGGAAGAAGATTCAGAACTAGAACTTAAATGAACATCGGGATAAAGCCCGTAAACATCAATGTCTAAAAAACCAGGCTTATCAGGAGGGATTTCCCTCAATAACCTATGAACACAAGAAACCAATTAAAAATCTCCACGTTCAAGCCCTTCGAAAGCTATAACAAAAAGGCGTTGTCGTGAAACGGGATCTATTTGAACTGTCTTTTAAAGCAGATGCAAAGAAACTAGGAAAAGCTTCGATGAAAAATCTCCCTGTGCGAGAAAATCCTGGGTTATTTGCCTCTTTCTGTGAAAAATGAACCAGAACAATTCCATTTCAGCTTAAATAGGTTATTCAAAAAACGAAGACGCGAAACCCTAAGGACTCAAAAAGCGGGAGAAAATTAAAAAAAAGGATTTGATGACGTAGGCGGCGTATCAGGTGACTCATAAGCCGTTCCTCATAAATGCTACTAGGGGAATGGAGCGGTTGAAGGGCACGTGTCAAGGAAATAACTGACCAAGCCATCAGAATTCTAAAACGACGCAATCACTGAGATTTCACGTGAAGGGACAAATTGCATTTACATGGTAGCCATAAGACACGTCATTAATGCAAGGCGTTGTTTTAAGGATTATTATTCCTGTATTAATGAGGTATAAAAGGCTAGACGGTTGATTACAATACTTTTACCGAGAACAAAATCCTATTCGGCAAAAATATTTTAAGGGGGTATTATTATATGTATATTTTGCCGAATGTACACATCACTAAAAGTTATGACGTTCCCTTGAAAGATTGCCAAATGGGCATCCGAGTTGGCATCTAGAAAATACCCTTTAAGATCATAAAAGAACAAGAACCCGAGTAAGTCTGAATGCGGGTGTTCGGCACGTTATGCCCTATTCGGGACAGAGTACTTAGCATATTACGCTATACTCGGGACAATATAGGAAAACTGAATAAAGAGATCCGGCACACGATTCACAAGTGGGAGAACCAAGAATCATGTTCTTGCTATAAAACAGCTTCCATCGAATCATCCCCAAGTTCTTTCATACGTTCAGTGAATACTGATTTACTTCCAGCTCTTGCTATACTCCACAACTTCCCATTCATATTATGGTCCTTAAATGTTGACTTAAAGTTTCCCAACATATGCCGAAAGCAGTACTTTTTCCCTACGTATGGCTACTCATTATCCAAGGCTTTTAACTTGCCTTTATGTTGATCACTCATGAAGCAGATAGGCTTCCTGTCATCCCAACCCAAATAATTTGACAATAACTTCAGAAACCAAGTCCAACTCTCTAATGTCTCAGACTCACACTCCCAGAATGCAACGGGAAAATACCACTATCCCCATCCAAAGCCGTTGCTGACAGCATTACTCCTTCAAACTGCACACTCAAATGGCAACCATCAATACCTATCAGAGTCCTACAACCCTTCTTGAAACCAGTTTGCGAGGCTTTAAAACTAAGAAAAAATCTTTCGAACCTTAGGTTGGTCCCGAGTACTTGAGTCAAACATACTTTAACACAACTACTTGGGTTCATAACAATAATTGTATTTCCATACTTCTTCATCTTTGCATATGCAGCTCTATACATAGTAAGGCTTGAACAAGTAACTGCAAACCTTTCTAGTAATTGCATCTTTAATGATTTTGCACTTTGCTTTGGGTCTGTAAGAATGGTGGATTCAATAACTGAAGCAACCCACCTAGCATTAGCTTCTTTGTTTGTTGTCATCCTTGGACATAAATTGTGTCCACCAGTAACACTCCTCACCATGAATGTGACCCCATCTGAGAGAGATGATACATGCACTCTCCTGTCACATGTTTTGTTGTTGCACGACACTGTGTATTTACACTTATCATTTTTAATTCTAGCCAATGCAAATCCCTCATGGATGCATACCTCTTAATGATATCTCTTGCTGTTTTTGCATTCCCTAATATATGTCCTTCACTGATTTCAATGGATCCATCTAAATTAGGTCTCCATTGATGTTGTCTGCAATATTTTACCATCTTGATCAATCCAGTTTCTTCATCGGAGGAGTCTAGCAAACAAGTATCTTCACCATCTGGATCATAATGGCCATGTCTGTCATCATCTACTTCTCCACACTCATCATCTAAACTGACATCTGAATCTGCTTCCTCAGCCGACCCTTCAATAAACTCATACTTATTGTATATATCACTCCCCTCACCTTCATCACTCCTATCACCTTTATCACTTACTGCATGTGGTCCACTATTTAGGATATCTTGCTCGACACTTGTTGCAGGTGGACCACCATTTGAGATATCAGGTTGTGCAACAGTTGCTGCAGGTAGAACACCATTTGAGATATCAGGTTATGCAACGCTTGCTGCAAGTTCTTCACTCCTATGACATATTGTTAACAACTGCTGAACATCATCCTCAGGAAATTCGACAGCAAAAGGATACAAGTTTAGATCAAACTCAATGATTGGCTTTAATCGGCGGTCAAACTCTTCAAATACAATCATCAACTCTTCATCTGATTGCAACACGTGACTTTGATTATTCCATGAAAATGTGACTGACAACTCCTAGGTTTCTCTAATCTCAACACGGTGCCCAGTAATCTCTTTCTTAACATCATTTATGATGGTAATAAGGTTACAATCTTCTGGTTCATTCAGCTTTAGGTCAAAAATCTAGTCGGCATACTTCATATATATTTGAAACGACAACATCATCATACACAACACCTAATCAAAAGCCATAACAACACCCATGTCAAAATAAATCCTTTCATTCAGAAAGTATCAACTAAAAAAACACAAAATATTGAACAAATAATTCAAAAAAAATGTCGAAAATCAACAACAACACCCATGCAAGAACACTAATGCAAAATCCCTTGTATAAACCTCCTGATTAAACTATCAGCATACTACAAAGATAAAAAAACATGAAGAAATTATTATTATTTTTTTGAAAAACCCTAAATCGTTGATACACTTCAACAAAAAAAAAATTGTTAATTTTTTTCCAAAAAAACAAAATTTCCTTACTATTCCAAAGATATCATGAAAAAGCCCCAAAAAATTTACCCCAAAAACGAAATAAAAAAATCACGACTTTGATTAAACAATACTTACTCACTCTATGTTTTCGACTTCACCGTAAGAGACTGAAAGTGTCGTCTTCGGTGCAAGATTGGTGGTGCAAACCTTCTTCACTTCCAAACCATTGTCAATGGCTAGTGGGGACCAAATGCAAAGTGTTATGGATAGGAAAGTAATTTCCTTGTAAAGCGTTTAGGTTAAAATATGTAATACATACACGTGTGGTCTTAAAATAAACATCAATTAAATGAAATAAATGCCCCTTAATTTGTTCACGGTGACTAATATCTGACAGACGGAATGACTATTTTGTTATATATTTCAAAAGCCAGGGAACTTTATGCTAAAAAGAAACTCGTTTAAATTATTGATCTTTCAATATAACATAGGGACCCAGATGCCCAAAAAAACACGTCACAATTTAGAGTTTCCAATTTTGGGAACTAACCTAAAGGTTTGGAAAAAATGAAGAGAATTATGCTTCCATTACCAACTCCCTACCCTATATTTCATAAAAAGGGGTTGTGACCATTAAACCCTTTATGAGATACAACAGTATTCATGCCCACCCGAAGAAATAGATTAGCAAAACAATATATATTGAGATCTGGTAAGGTGACATAATCAGTACGTTGATGAAGTTTGAGGAACGAAATCAATATATATTCCCATAAAATTATGTACAAAAATTAAAATAATCCTCTCACGGTTAATTATACAAACAACATATCAGTAGATTATATATATATATATATGTATGTATAAAAAAAAAATGAAAAGAAACAAAGATGAGACATTGATTTTAATATATAAGCTAGCTCTTCCTCACCTCTCTCTCTAATCTCTAAAATCCAATGCTGCATGAAGAACTTACGAAAGGTTATTCAATGGAGAATTTAAATTTGTAGAAAATGAATCAAAAATGTAAGGTTGTTATAGATAAATGGAAGGTTATCTAAAATGCATGAATGGAATATAAAATGTCATGGGCAATTATAGAGTCATTTATATACAATCATAGAAGCATGGGCAGTGTAGATGGTTGATCTATAATTAATGTGGATTGGCTGAATGCAAATTAGGTCCAAGCAACTTGGTCCAACCTATGTCGAACAAAGGTTGTAATTGCTCCTTTAACCTGTAAAAAGAAATGAATCGTGAGAAAAAAATTGGTTGATCCCCGAATTTGGTCTTATTTTGCTTGGGCTGAGTGTGGTATTTTTTAATGTAAGGATTCGAGGGAAACAAATGATATATCGAGTGTAAGGGACATGAAAATTAAGTGACATTGAGAGTTTAGTTTCGATTTGGGGGAGAGTTTCAACACGAAATGAGCTTTTTGAGTCTAGAGAAACCAAAATCCCTTCTCATTGGAGAAGGGGTTCTATTTATAGGATCTTCATGATGGTTTCATGAACAATTGTGGAAGATCATATCAGGTTGATTGTGCCCGGATTCTATGGGATCTCCTATCTTGAATTTGAACCAAGTCTTCTTTAGTTGTCATCAGATAACTGAAGCTAGACCAAGTTAAGATACTTGCCAGCTTAGCTGACTGGTTCTTAGGTCGACCCGCCAAACATGGGTTTGACCTGAGTTACCTGCTTGATTCTTTACCGGTTTCAAAGTTGGGCCTTGGGCACTTTTTAGGCTACCGCAGTTTTTTCTCCACTCTCTATGGAAGGAGTTTCCAAGTTAGAGAGTGTGATTTTATTGAGTCGAGCGTTGATTCGCCAACACGTTGAGTGTAGTCAAATGTTTGCTCTGGTATAGCGATCTGTATGCTAGGATTCCATCCAACGAATCCTGACTCTTGCAATGATGAAATGTCGAGCGCTCGTGCGCTTTGAGAAATGAAAGGTCAACTGATGGGACTGATCTGCTTCAATTTCTTAGGTCTGACGTGGTGCTTCATTTTTGGCACACTTCTTTAAATAAATCAATATTCAAACAAACTTAGCAGTTACCCTGGTTAAGGGATAATCGTAACGGTTTTGACATGTGGCAACCGTGGTTTAAGCATAAGTTTATTAACCAAACTCTTCGATTTCCTCATTATTATTTGTTCTCTTAACTTTGAAACGAAAATACTTCTGTAATTTCTTCAATTTCTCCATCAAAACTAGCTCCCTCTTTTTAGACAATCGATTGAGCGAGTTCATCCTAGATTTTCTTCAAGGTAAGAACTTTCTCTCACTTTATTATTACTTTGAAGACTTACTTTTATTTATTTATAAGGAACTTATCAAGGTAGTTTTTAGGGATTTTTCGAGAGAATCGCTTGTGTTCTTCATGTTCATCCTTGACTAGATTTATTTAGGTGAAAATTTATGAGATTTAGTACATTAGAGACCTTATCAGGTCATTGTATGACTCTAGATTGAAGGTTGTTCAAATAAGATTCACTAGGGTTTTACTGGATTGAGTTTAAACTGTAAAAGTCTTTAGGATATGTTTTCGGGATTCTAGTTCTTTGCTTGATTTTTGCATCTCTACATTTGTCAACTTTTGGAAGTGTCATGTTGAGTGAGAGAACGAACTCAGACCCAGATTTCACCAATACCTCCAACAATTCGGAAGACAAGGTCATGAAGGATGCTAGGTCTAACTCAAGATGTGTCGATCGACGGGTTACTTTAGCTACACCTCTAAATCAAATAGGTGTAGAGCCAGATAGGTTAGGTGTAGTAGAGGTTATGGCAACACAAATTGCCGTACGCCTTAATGACTTTCTAGAGCACGTAGAAGTTAAGGTCCCATCATGTTCGAGTAAACCATTAGGTATCCTTGGTGGGAAAATCCAGAGAGCGTGCTTACCGATAGGAACATGGATTACATAAGGATAGCGTACACCATTCCTAATTCAATTAGACAATGTTCCCCAAAATAATATGAGTAAGCAGACTAAGATATTTCTAGTTGGACTTGTTTTTATGAGTATGTCTTCAATAATGATTTTGATTCCCAATCCTATCACTAGCACATAGGTTTTTAGTATACTTCGACATCGTACCCAACTAGCTGATGCCCAACAATTAGAGAATTCTTTTAAGTGTAACCGTCCATTGTGAGAAAAAAGAGTTAAATTTGGGTTGGCTTCTCTCATGCATACCTACTAAATGAAACAACCTGTTCATGAGAAAGGTCGATTCGCGCTTTGCTTGAGGCTTGGCATGAAACACCTACTCTCTGACCTCATTACAAATGATAAAAAGTGGAGGGACATTTTCTTTTTTCGTAAAAGGGTATATGATCCTTTTGGAAAAGAGAAATATCGCTATCCCTGTCTGTGGAGTTGAGCTGGTGAGTGTTGATTTTGTAGTGTCAATATCCGTGTTTGATTTTGTCTTAGCATTAACAAGCCTGTTGGTTTTTGTAGATATAGTAAATAGAGAGAATAAGATAAAGTGTCTAGACACTGTCGAGTGTATTGAAAAGGTTCTGACGATTCTAGAAAAGAAGAGAAGTTGGAAAGTGTTGTTGTCGGAAGGTAATCTTAGGCTAAGCATTTTGTGGCTTCGCTCGACTTGGAGCGAGCCACATACACCTACCCATTTGGTTAAAAATCTCGTTTCTTACCTTTGGGCTAGAATAGCGTTAGAAATTTTATGTGGTATGAAATTTTTAACTCTTGTATCTGACATCGAACGTCGTTTCTTAAACAAGTCGAAGTCGAAGTCGAATGTAAAATTCAACATGCATGATTCTGACAAAGTGTTGAAGATGAATCAAGAGGCCAAGATGAAAATACGGGTAGAGATGATGGCTAAGAAGAAGGCGGATGCTGATACATTGAAGGAGAAGTCGATTGTAGTGGTCGATGAGTCAGCCTTCGAGTCTCACCTGAAGTTGAGCCCCCCAAGGAGAGTGAAGAAGAGGAAGACATATGAGATCGACTTAAAAGAAAAGAACATTGACTTTGTGTTGAAGGGATCTGATGGGACCTTAGTGTTATTTCCACCTGGAGTGTCGGATTTCAAAAGGCTATACAATTTCTTAAAGAAAACGTACGACCTGTTGTTCCTTATGGATGAAGAGCATATAAAAGGGATTAAGGCGGAGAAGGTAGCCAACTCTGATTTTTTTCATCACTTTTCTAGTAAGTTGTTTTATTTGCAACCTATTTTATTTCAATATATCGAACGTTCAAGGTGTAATCATTTTTGTTAATTTACAAGCCTTACAATTCCAACTGCAGGTGAAGAAGAGACTTATGGTCAGTCGAGAGAGATGCATGAAACTGCATAAAGCCAATGAGTCTCTCAAGAAATACCTCAACAAGCTTGATTAGGCCAAGAGTGAAGCCGATGAGAAGGCTTTGAAAGGGTCGGAGAGAGCTACCCTCTTAAAAGAGGAGTTAAAGAAATTGAGGGAGACATTTGTCGAGAGAGATAGACAATGCGAGGAGTTGGAGAAAGTGAAAGAGGCCCTTTGCTGAGAGAGATTAACAATGTACAGAATTGGATGCACAACTCACTACAATTACGGTCGACACCATTTATACTGCGATGGATAAACCGTTCAAGTAGTGATTGGCTGGTGAGCACTCTGAATGGAACCCCTAACAGAAGATCGATGAGTGAGGGGAGGCAGAATGTTATAAGGCCGAGGGTTCTCCTATTGCAGAACCTGTAAATGTCAAATGTGATGGGCAGATCAATAATGAACCCCTGTAGTTGTAGTTGAAGTAGGCGATGATGTTGATGGTTCAACTAAGGCTTAACTCTTCTATCCCAGTCAAGACTAGCTTTTATCATGATCAACTTATTTTTCTTTTAAAATATTATTGAAATCAGTATACATCTTTTCATGTCAAACGTGAGTACTGCTTATAATTTTCCCTTGTCTATTTTACATGTAATTATTTGTATGTACCTTTTGATGTTTTTCAACTCTTGCTTTGATGAATATCTTTGATAAATAGATGTCGATACAACCACTTTAACTGCCATCAACTCTCAAAAACTTGGATTTTTGTTTTGATTCTTGTATTGTATATGTTGTTACCTATTTTTTTTATTTGTACGAATGTCAACTTGTATATTAATCCATATGTAAGTGTAAAGGTCGAGAAGATCTCAAACCTTAAGTTAGATATAATTTTTAGAGGTCAACAGAGACTTAGAAAATAAAATAGAGGTCGACAATGCCTGCTACTTGTGATTGCAATTAGAAGTTGACAGGGACCTTAATAGAAGGTAGAAGTCGACAAGACTAGCTACTTGTATTTGTATAATTTAAAGGTCAACATAGACCTTTGGACAGAAAAGTATGATAGATAAGCTTATTGACTAAAAAGTCAGCAATGATTACATTGAACTCTTTCAGTAGATATAAAGTCTACTCGACCATTTTGATTACCTTGATTATTGCATGTCTACGTTTTTAGTTACATTGATTTTCGTATATCTGTATTTTCTCTACGTTCAGGGTTTGTTCCCAGTGGTACTCTAGTACTCCCCCAATTTCTAGGGTGCTACGTTGAACGTGGTCATTGGGAATTATAGTAGATCCTTGAATGCAAATTGTTTACTTGTTTATGGGGACCCTTAAGTGCAGGGCTTGAATATATAGACAATTTTGGTCTTCCTGAGTGTTGTTGTAGGAAGAAACTTGTCAAGTTCCTACAAAACATCTATTTTTTTTGCTTGTCGATGTCGGCAACTTTTAGTTGTAAATATTTGGAGTACTTGTCGAAAAAATTGTTTTGTGAGCTTTGCTTGCACTTAAGTCTTCGTAATTGCTCTTGTTTATCGATTTGTTTGTATCGAATGTGTACAATAAAGTAGTAAAAAGTGAAACAGATGAGTTAGAAATGATACTATTTTAGGTGTAGGGTGTTTCATATGTTATGAATTTATCGACTGTCGAGGTCTCACAGTTTGTATACTCATCGCCTTTTGACATCTGTTATCTGGTAAGGTCCTTCCTAGGTCGGACCAAGTTTTCTTGCTCCTCATTCTCTGGTGTTCTGGAAGACTCTTCTTACCACCAAATCTTTGATTTTGAATGTTCGGACTCTCATATTTTTGTTGTAATGTTGAGCTACCTATTGTTGGTAAGCTTGCACTCTCAGTGCAACTCGCTATCGACGCTCATCAAGATGGTCGAGATCATATAAGAACTCTTGGTTGTTTTATTCTTCCGATGGGATATCGCTTCGAGGGGTCGCAAGTCTTGTTTCAATAGGAGTTATTACTTGGGAACCGTAGACGAGTGAGAAAGATGTTTCTCCTATTGAACTACTAGCATTGGTTCCGTACGACCAGAGTATTTTAGGTAGTTTGTCGGCCCATTCACTTTTATCACTTTTGAGATGCTTCTATAAGGTGTTGATGATTGTTTTATCAGTCGACTCTGCTTATCCACTAGCTTGAGGGTAACGAGGAGTCAAAAAGCTTAGTTTTATTCGATACTTGTCGCAGAAGTTTTTGAAGTCGAATGAGATGATTTGAGCGCTGTTGTCTGTCACTATTTCATTCAGCACACCAAACCTATAAATTATATTTTTTCATATGAAGTTTCGTTCCTCTATGTTACGCACATGCTGGAATGCTCCTGCTTCGACCCGTTTAGTGAAGTAGTCCATTAAGACAAACATGTGAACTACTTCACCTAAGGCTGCTGGGAGCTTACCTACAATGTTCATTCCCCATTTCATAAAAGACCAAAGGGTGAAACAGAGTTCAACATACCATGTGGAAGATGGGATATTTGTGCGAATCTTTGACACTTATCGTAACTTCTCACATGATTTTGAGAGTCGGATCGCATTGTAGGCCAGTAGTACCTAGTAATGATTGGTAGATTCAATAGGCTTTTTGCCCCATAATGGTTTTCGCATGCTTCTTGGTGGAGACTTTTCAAGACATTGTACGCCTCCCAAGGATTGAGACATCTCAAGTAAATGCCTGTAAAAGATTTTTTGTATAACTTACCATAAATGATGCAAAATGCCTTGGATTTTATTTCCCTTGCATCACTTTTATCGCTTGGTAGGATGTCAGCCTGTAGGTAATCTATTAGGGGGTCCATCAATGTTAGCTTGTGGTCGACATACATTACTTTTTCGTCGTCATGTATTGCAGGCCACTGTAAGTGTACAATAGGGTTTGACTTAGGACCATTGGTCTGAATCGTCGATCCCAAACTCACCAATGCATTTGCTTAAGTGTTTTATGATCTTTTGTACCTACAAAAGAGAAAACTCATCGACTGCAATTCCTTAGCTTTTGCCAAATATGCAGCCATCCTTTTATCTTTTGCTTCATACGTCCTTTTCATTTGTCACACGACTAGCTACGAGTCATTTTATACCTATATATTTTTATTCTCACGCTTTTTGCTAGGTTGATTCCGGTAATTAATACCTCGTATTCGGCTTCATTATTGGTTGCGCGAAACTCACAATGGATTGACTGCTCTAAACTTTCTCCTTGTGGAGATCTATCTGTAAGCCCCAAAGTAGCACAACAAAAGAGATTTCAAATCTTTTTTTAATAATAATAATTTAATGACTATGAACCGTGTACGATATATAAGAATAAATAGCAGGTAAGATTCAAAATCATACCTACAAGCAAACTCCTTCGTTCTTTCACTTCTTGATATAGTTTTTCGATTTGTACCACTGGATCTTCCGAGCTATCTTCAGATTTTGGTAACTGCGTGTGGGCACGTCACGGACTTCTGGAAGTTGTATCGAGGTTGAAGAAAACACACAAAACAACTCTTGTTTTGTGTATGAGAATCTGACCTCTTAAATAATAAAGAACAAGATAAAAAATAAAAGCTTTTTCTTTCTTTGATTTAGCCACGCCACATGGCTCTCTTTTATTCTTTTGCCTTTTTGTTTCAAGTGTATCAAGTATTGCTATGTATCCTATTGTTTTTATAATAACTAGATATGGAATGCAATTATTTTTTTCCTTTAATTTTTCATTTTAGATCCAAGTAGTAGCATCCCTTTTTGTTCTTTCATTATTTCTCATCAACTGGGTTAACTTATATTTTGATATAATTTAGTTATATTAATGTGTTATGTATCTTCTATCTTAGTAGAAGATTTTGATTAGAATTTTATTCAGGTTGCATATGTTGAATTTGAAATTTGAACTTTAGGATCATTGGGGTTGCACCTTAATTTATGGATGGTGTTAGGTTTATTCAAATTTGTAATTTTCTCTTCTTCTGCCTTTATATTTAAAGGTAAGTACATATTTGAAAACTCAGTTTATGTGTTTTTTTCTGGTGTAGATCTTATATTTAAATCATGGGCTCTATGTTTCTAGATCTCATTTCGTTTTCTTGTTATCTATCATTTCCTCTCATAAAGACTTTTTTTTTAAAAATTATATCTATATTTTAGCAAAATAATACAAGACATCAGAAAATGAGTTACCTTGATTTAAAGCACAAATTTGAAAACTTGGTATTTCTTTCTATTGTTTTCCTATTTCTTCTTTTTAAACCAAACTAATATTTTTTCTATAAGAAGATAAGAACACCTTTTCATCCGAAACCGTCCTCGATTTAGCCATCAGTGCCTATAAGTAGACTATGCATGTGGCGATATAGAGCACTATAAGATGTAGCAAGAAGATATGTCGGTGCCATGTTTTATTTTTTTTTTATTAACCTAATACTTATTTGTATTTTTTTTTATGGCAATGGAATGTACTGGAAGAAGATAAGAACACCTTTTCATCTGAAACCATCCTCGATTTAGCCATCAATGCCTATAAGTAGACTATGCATGTGGCGATATAGTGCACTATAAGAAGCTGCAAGAAGATATGTCGGTGCAATGTTTTATTTTTTTAATGTTTGTTTAATAATGTAGGTCTCACGTAAAATTTGTAATTGGTCCTTTAAACAATTACAGAAAGATACATATTCAATTTTGAAAACAACCCCAACTATAGACGTAAATTGACATTGTTATCCTTTATAATTGGTTATTCTGTGTAAGTTTTTATAGAATTTCTGAAAATGTAAAAGAGCTTTTTTGTCTTTTTACTGTTATAATATTTTAAAAGTAATTTTAAATTTATAAATTACTTCATGACCCTTCTATCAAATAAAACTATTTATAATTAGTTAGGAATAATGAAAAAGACTAGGGTATATATGTCTTTCCACATGAAAACAAATCACAACAAAATACATAAGGTTTAAAATCGTAGCTCAACTCACTCTTTTTTAATAGTGTGTATGTGTATATATATATATACCTTGGACACTAAAATACTAATTATCTTATTTTGAATAGAATTAGTGTTTTATTTTTTAAATATATATATATATATATATATATATATATATATATTTAAAAAATAAAACACTAATTCTAATCAAAATAAGATAATTAGTATTTTAGTGTCCAAGGTAGTATAAGATTCTAAATCTCACATAACCTTGTTCACTAAGACTTAAATACTTGACCTAGTTATGAAATAAAATAATCTTATTATTCTATCCTTTGTCTCAGTTATGGTTCGAACCTATGACCTTCAATTAATAATTCTCAATTGTTATTTTATTAATTAAATAATCTAATTATTTAATTAATTTAATTATTAATATATTAATTAAATAATCTCATCATTTAATTAATTTCCTGAATAAATTTTTTGTTACTTTCGTAACATAATTAGTTGGACAATCCAATTAATTAACCGTGACCCTTATTACCATCAACGTTTTTGGCTAGCAAGGAGATCTAATGGATCCATAGTCTTGAGCTCCAATAATCCTTAGAAAAATTAATTAAACTTTTTAATTAATATTTCATGATTATTAACCTCGGAGTTACTCTACTAAAAACCCGATGCTGCACTCTCGTAATTGTAGATGATTTTACACAAACCAAAAAACTCAGTGTCCATTGATATAGCTATTACATATGGTACGATCCTCCACAAGTAGTTTATAATTAGACATGGGTCATAAAATCCGTTATACCCCTTTAATTATATCTTTCCATTAAGTACCATTGATTCTTAAATAACAATAAATCATAATTTCCTTTACAGAAGAAAGAGAGCACTCATATTGTTCAAGCCCCGAATTAACCCTTAAGCGAACTATTATCTACTTCTTGCAAGAAGGAGTGGATTCCACTATTGTGTACTGACGTTTCCAGCCATAAGCCTAACCATGATTCCAACATACGAAGTTATTGACCGGGAATACAACTCCAATCTCACCAATGGTATATCAAAAACCACGATCTAACATGAAAGAGTCGATAAGACACTCACGATTAAGATCACTCATATATAGCCATCATTTGTCGATATATATGTAACTCATCATGTAACAGATATACATGAGAGATTCATATAGATCATGGTCTAATCCTATATGACCACATCATATAAGGTGCTCAATTCTCATATCACCATATGAATAGTCTAGGATAAGACTATCGTACATTATAGAATGGACCACAACTATAGATTAACCACAAATAAAGTACCCATCTTTATTTGCTATCTACGGACTCTTTAGATTGTTTATCTCAAACTGAATACCTCGGTATATGACACTCATATACCCAGATAGAGATTACATCCGGCAATCTGAGATGTTAAGTACACATGATATATATATATATATATATATATATATATATATATATATATGAGACAAATTTATAGAATGAATAAACTACTTCTCTTACTAATGTTTCATTCACATTTACAAATTACATGCTTTAGGACATATACCCCAACACAAAGTACGAGACGGAGTTCTCTTCCTTTTATGTTGCTAGACCTGTCGACAGATATGGCCCAGGTTCCACTTGTAGAGCTCTCCTTGAGAGTCCGTAAATCTTGTGTAGCCTGCAAATTTTTTTAGGGGTGAAGTTTACAATAACATCAGCAAATACCTTAGATTTCATTGTCGTTCATGATTGGAAGTTGATGTCAAGCTCACTGAGTTCGACAACCTATTTCGCCAATTGACCCGAAATTTCAGGCTTATGCAATACATTTTTTAGTGGGAAGAAAGTTAATACCGTGATAGGGTGGCATTGAAAGTATGGCCTTAGCTTTCGAGCGGCCACGATGAGTGCTAGAGCCTTTTTTTTCAAGCTGGTTGTACCTGGTTTTGGCATCGAGTAGAACTCTACTCACGTAGTACACTGGATGTTTTGAGTCTTCGTCTTTCCTGATCAGCACGACACTCACTGTTGTGTCGGACACAACCAAGTATAAAAACAATATTTCATTTTCTTTAAGCTTCAAAACAGCGAGGGTAAGGCTAGGTATTCCTTCAGATCTTGCAATGCCTTCTCACTTTATTCATTCCATTCAAATGCCAAGCTTTTTATTAAGGTGTTGAATAAGGGTTAGCATCATTCGGACGACTTGGAGATGAATCAGTTCAAGGCTACCACTCGACCTGTGAGTTTTTGGACGTCTTGGATGCATTTTGGTGGGTTTTGTTTCGATCCCTCTTTGGGTTTGCTTTGATCCCTTTGATCAACCTAATCTCATTAAGGTTTGTTTCTATCCCTCTGATCGACCTGATCTCATCGGGGTTTGCTTCGATCCTTATTCAGGTCACCAGGTAACCTATAAATTTTCCAAACAACACACCAAATGAGCATTGAGTGGGGTTTAGCTTCATACAATATTTTTCGAGCACGTCAAACAATTGCTTTAAGTGTTCAACATGTTATTGGGCGATAAGGAACTTGACCAACATGGCATCGATATAGACTTCCATTGTCAATCCAAACATTTCTGTGAACAACTTGATGACTAATGGTTGGTAGCTGCATCTTCATTTTTCAAACCAAATCACATTACTTTGTAACAGAAGATACATCATTTTATGATGAAAGAAGTCATTTCCTGGTAGTTCAGATGTATCCGGATCTGGTTGTATCCTGAGAAGACATCAATGAGGCTGAGCAGCTCGTGCCCCACTGTGGCATCAACCAGCATATCAATGTATGGAAGGGGAAATGAGTCTTTTGGGCATACCATGTTGAGATCCGTGATGTCAATACAGGCACACCGTTTTCCTTTTTAGTTCTTTACGACTACAATATTCTCTATCCAATCTTGATATTTGACTTCCCTGACCGACCAGTTGTCGATAAGTTTTTACACTTCCTCGTTTATTATCTTGTTCCTCTATGGATTGAACTTTTTTTTACTGGAGGGTGGTCGTGATCTACCTATAAATTGTGAACGATTATCTTTGGGTTGATTCCTACCATGTCGAAGTATGACTAGACGAAACTATTGTGATGCTCCTATAAGAAGTTGACCAACTGCCTTTGGATTGCTTTGGGTAGCCTTGAACCGATTAGCACTTTATACTTTGGACGGATCAACACTTCACCAAGCTCTTATATTATTGTTTTTCTAGTGTTGGTTCGGTCGCATATTCCTATATTTGCTATACTAGCTTTTTCTTTTTCTTTTTCTTTTTGATGTTCTAGTAACATTCTCTTGCGGCTCTCTGCTTGCAATTGATCTCTCGGACCCACAATTGGTGGGAAAACAGATTAGCTGATGGTAGGTATAGGGAATTGCCTTCATTTCATGTATCCAGTGCCTCCATAGATAACATTATATGAGAATGGGTTGTCGAGCACAAGAAAGTTGATAAAGGTTCACTCCATCGATATGGACTGGTAGTAAGATCTCGTATAGAGTGTTTTTTTGTTCGTCACTAAATCCAATCAAAACTGTCGATTGACGACTTATCTTGGACTCTTCGACATGCATTTCCTTGAGATCACTATAAAACATAATAATGTAAGAACTGCCATTATCAATTAAGATTCTTTTATTTAAACATTTAGTTATATGTAATGAAATACCTAGAGTATCATGGTGAAGATTGAACAAATCTGATTTGTTGTATGTTTTGAAGATGATGGTCTCGCCAATCTTTGATTCATGTTCTTTATTGGGCTAGGTCTCCGAGTTCAACATTTGTCAGTGTGTCTTTTCGTAGATGAATGGGTCACACCTCTTACTTTTGCATCTGTAATGAAATTGATGACTCTTTTGTGTCGAGGTGGTTCTGTTGGACTCTCATCTCGACCGGTTTGTAGCCTTTCATCGTGTCGAGCAAGGGTCTCCTTCCCTTTATCGGTTAGAAATTCTAATAGATGTCCTGGCTTTAAAGTTCAACTACTTCCAATTTAAATGCTATACTATTCTTTGTTCGATGGCCATGATCCTTTTGGAACTCGTATCGAAATCTGGCGTTATGATGTTTTGGGGAAGCGTTCATCTTCCTAGGCCACTTACCACTTTTTCCCGTTTTCTTTATGATCTCTACCAGATCGACAGGTTCAATACTGAGGTTGTACTTTGGGATCAGTGTATGTGATCGACTTGACCTAAGTTGATTAGGCCCATTGTAGTGGGACTGGTTTCTATGTCGATCCTTGTTAGGTTGGGTTCGACACGCATGTCGTTGAATCTCTAATCGACACGATCATTTCGCTTACTGCCATAATTGTTTGTCTACGATGTATGATTCATCTTTTCTTCCTCCCACTTGATTTGAGCCCGTCCTTTGCCAACACGTCCTTCATTATTTTTCTTGGGTACATGATGAGCTCTTTGTAGAGGTCGAAGTCAAACCCGCCTTTTCCTAAATGCGAAAATGGTTGTTGATTAGTTATAATGCGGGATTTACGCCTTCTCCCTTTTGAAGTATCTGATAAAACTCTTAAGGTTGTCACTGTGCCTTTGGGATATGGTATAGAGTAATGGTGTAAAAATGGACTGACCCGGCCCATTAAGCACGGCCTGGCCAGGTCAATTTTAAAAAACGGGTCGGGCCTGGTCCGGCATGCACCGTTGTACGTGCCAGACCAAGCCCGACCAGTTTCTAAAAACTTAGGCTGGCACGGCACGCCGCCCTGCCTTAGGCGGGCCGTACTAGGGCGGTCCGCGTGCCTGGTTTAGCGGGCCGGTCCATGGGATGTGTTTTTTTTTTTTATATAAATAATAATAATAAAAAATAACAGGTTGATGTCACAGACCGGCGGACCGGTCCCATAGGCCTATCCAGGGGCCTGGCACGCTGGCTTGGCGTGCCGTGGCGGGCCAACCTGCTGGACCTTGTACCAGCTGCCCGACACGAGGCCTTTCATGGACCGGGCCTCGGCCTGGCCCGCTTCCTTCACAGGCCTTGCCAAGCACGACCCGTTGGCTTCGTGGACCGCCCAGATCAGCCTGTCTCGGGGGCCGGTCCATAATTACACCATTAGTATAGAGGTTGTTCAACTGCCTTTTCAGCTTCCAGTTGCTCGTGAATTGCTCCACGAATATATCTTTAAACTGCGCAAAAGATGTTATGGAATTATTGGGTAAGTTAGTATACCATTGTAGAGCGGGACTGCTAAGGCTAGATCCGAAAGCTTTACACATCCATGCTTCTCTAAGTTCACGTGGCATCGCTGCAGTGAACATGCGTTGTTTGTATTGCGTGGTGTGGTCATCCGGATCTATCGTGCCCTCGAACTACTTCATGTTTGGGAAGTTAAATTTTCAAGGCATCTCAACAACGGTGATTGTGTCGACAAACAGGGAATCTGCGAAGCTGTTCGCTCTTCTTTTCTTGATGTGGGTTGGACTCCTGTAATTCGTTGTATGAGAGCTTCCATTTCTGTGAACCTGCGAGAAAAAAATATTGATTCAAAATAAAATCCTGAAAATTTAGTATAATTGTCTGAAATATAAAATTCGTCCGAAAATAAATCCAGGCATAATATCCTTAGTAGATAATTAAAAAGCAAAATAATGGAGAATACTTTTCTCTGAACACTTGGTCTTAAATACTAAGTCGGACGTAAAAGATAGAATAAATAATTTAAAGTATGTTTTGATTTATAAAATAATATTTATGGGATAATTTTACTAAAATCCATACTTTTTTCATGAATTGTCATCTTTTTAAACATCTTTACCATATTATTCATGTTAGTCCCTTATTTTTCCAAAATACATCACTTCAGTCCTTCCGTTAGTCACCAGTCAATCAAAGATAACGTATACAAGGGTATTTTAGTCCTCAATGAATTAACTTCAAATTTCTAACAGATGTACATTAATTAAAATGTTTTCTAGTATGTGTTATATTAAATATAATAATAAATTTGAAAAGACAAAAAAGAGTGATTTGGGAAATTAATTTAAAAAGCCAAAAGAAAGGGTTTTGAGAGTGATCTAAATATCCCAAAATTCCTTGGTCTCTCGATCTGTTCAATGAAGCAAGTTGGTCTTCTCTCATCTTTAAATATTTTATTTTCGGTTAATGTTCTTCATTTTAACCGGCTTCACTTAGGCAGGAATCAGAGGTAAGATTACAATTATTATTTTTAGAGTTTTTATGCAGAATATTTCTTTGGGTGTTTTTTTTATAAGAGTCTTTTGGTGTTTCTATGGGTTTATTTTTAGTTTGAATGTTGGGTATTTAAGTTTATTTTTATGCATTGTTTTTATCTCTAATTTTTCTTAGTTTTTTTTTTTTTTGGAAAACTAGGATTTTGTATATTTATTTGAAAATTTCTATGTTGGGTTGTTTGTTTTTGTTGAGTATTTTTTTGAGAATACCGTGAGAAATATCAGACATTGTTTACCAATCTTCTCGTGTAGTTCTTGGAGAAACATTACCTTAAAACATTGTTATTTACTTTTGCAAAATGCTTCCATTTTCGTTCGTGTAAACAATGGTGACAAAGTTTGTGATTTGGGTATCGTGGAAACATATGAGTTCAACATTATTAGCATCATAAACAACGCTAAAAGGCTTTTGGAGGGGACTTTATTAAGGAGTATGACATTATGAAGTTGTCTATTATTTTTACGTGGTCATTGCAATGACACGTACTTGAGAATAGTGAAAATGAAAAAAAAAATGCATGTGACGACCCAGATCTTCATCAAACAATAACCTTCAATTATGATATTAGATTACGAAGGAAAAATAGAACAAAAAAAAAATCTCACCAGATTTTGGACTTGATATCGGAAAGAAGAAGAGTGAAAATGGAAGTAGAAAAGAATGCATTTTACAACCCATTTTATACTTAATTTAATTACCGTTGATCAACTGACATAAATGTAATGATGGTTTTTTTGTAATAAAATATATAATTGACGATAAATTTGGTAAATGATATTAAATAATAAGGATATTTTGGATTGCCCATTTATATATAAATGTGTAAGAACTAAAAAGGTTGAAGGGAAAAACTGACATTTTATCTTGATTAAATAGCAACAAAGGATAAATTGTGTTTTTAGATATTATGTTATAGTTCACTATTAGTTGTTTGGTTAAATACACTAAAGCGATGTATTTAAAAAAAAATAAGGGATCAAAGTAAACAATATAATAAAGAAGTTTAAAAATGTAACAATTTATGAAAAGAGTAAGGACTATAGTGATATTACCCTAATATTTAGGGTTTTTCTATATATTTATAAATTATATATTTATTCTTAATATTTAATCGTGATATATGGGTTAATGAGTTTGGTGGTATGAGATTCAACTCAAACACGATCCGTTAGTGGCTCGAACCAATAAAACATAATCCAAACACTCAAATATTATGTCGTGTTTGTGTCGTGCCACCAAATTGTGGCCCTTATTGCCACCCTTAGTCACATCCTCCATATTTTGTTATATAGTTAGTATATACAATCATTGTTATTAATAATATAAAATATTAATAAAAATCAAAGCACGTGCAACCAATCTAATGGTTAGTTGGTTGCACGTGCTTCGATTAGGTCTAATTACATGTATATGCAATGTTTCTTCAAATTACAGTAACATCCTCTACATCTAACGACTTTGGGGCAAAAGCATCTTTTGTATATTAATATTGTAAATTTTTTATTAATTATTTATAAAATAATTAATTATTAAAAATAATGGATGGTGAAGATCAAATCTCCTCCCTCCATCAAACAATCACAACTGTTGAATTTTTTTTTTTTAACAAACGATTTTAAAATTGTAAAATGAAAAAACTAAAATAAATAAATAAATCAGTTTCAGTTAAGGAACCAAAACAAATTTAAAAAATAACAAATAAAAAGTTGAAAGAGAGAGATCTGGAATTATAATTCCAGATATCTCTAGAAATTCCATCAGATGGAGTTCCGCCTCCATCTCTGATGGAACGGGGAACCTCACGAGCTTACATGCCATTTCACAAGCTTTTGAATCAAGCTCGAACTCTTCTTTGCAGACCGCGCAATGCGACTCCTTCAACACATGACTTGCGACGATTGTTGGGTATGACTTGTATTTCGAATGGTTACCAAACGAGATTCAACCAATACGAAGACTTCCTGAAGACGTTGAAATCGTTTGGAAGTTGGAAATCGTGTTTGAGGAAGGCTTAAAGAATGGAAGAAGCAGATTCAGAAAGTAACCGCGGCACAGACACGTGCATATGCAGCGGTGCAAATAGTGTTAAACTCCATTGAGATCAAAACTGTGCAAAACGCGGCGGAGGCAAAAGCCACCAACCGTGGTATTCTAAGCAGTGGAATCCAGTGCCTTTCCTCAGTTCAAGGTGCGGGTTGCAAACCCTAACCAAGGCTGCAATAGCGGTGAATTTTGCCTAAATCAGTAATGTTGCGTGAAAATAGGAAATGTTTTCTTGTAAAAGTTCTTGTGTTTATCGGAAAATGAAAAAATAGTTTGTCTTCATACGGAACAGGAAAGTCTTGTGCTTGATAAAAAATGATTTCGCTTTAACAAGAAGACTTGTTATAAATAAAAAATAGTATTTATATGGAACAAGTAATTCTTGTGCGTATATGAGTTGAATTTCCTTTTGACTTAAACTCCTTGTACTTCATATAAATAGACCATAATAACTAGGTAATTTTGGGTGGAGCAAAAATAACAAATATTAGAGAGATCTCAAGAGAGCATTAGATGTAATTGGGTTTGGGATATTTTAGAGAGAGAATCATAAGTGTGTGGTTGTAACAATTTGCTACATAATGAAACTTTCTCTTATCGTTCTAACGGTCGTGGTTTTTTTCCTATTTAGGGTTTCCACACAAAAATCTTTCGTTTGTGTGTTTGGATTCATGCTTAGTTTTTTCGTCTTTTTTATTTCTTTCTTCATTGATATTGTCGTTTGTTTGTGTTATCCGGTAATGGTACCGCATGTGTATTATTCGGGATCGAGAACTTACTAACAACTGGTATTAGAGCCTTGGTTGCCTATAGCGGTTTCAACAAACTTATGTCTGGAATGAAGTTTGACGTGGAGAAATTCGATGGGAAGATCAGTTTTGGCTTATGGAAAGTTCAAGTCAAAAGATATGATAATCCAACTGGGATTACGCAAGGCGTTGAAGGGAAAATCAACCCTGAAAACCCTGAAGGCTCTAGAGATTATAGTAAAGAAACGACCGGTACTAGTTCTGAAAAATCTGTGTTGAGCGATGATGATTGGGAGGATTTGGACGAGAGGGCGACAAGTGCAATACGATTATGCATGGCTAAGAATGTTCTTGCAAATATTCATGGAACATATTCAGTGAAAGAACTTTGGGAGAGGCTTGAAGAATTGTATCGAGCGAAAACTGTATGCAACCGATTCTACCTGAAGAAGCAGTTTCATATGCTGTAGATGACTGAAGGTACGAAAGTTTTCGATCATCTGGGGGTGCTCAATGGAATTATTTTAGAATTAGAGTCGATTGGAGTGAAAATTGATGAAGAAGACAATGGATTAAGACTCATCTGATCCCCTCTGTCATCCTATGCGCATACGAAGCCAATCTTGATGTATAGGAGTTCAAACATATGTTTTGGAGATGTGGCGAACAAACTAATCTTTGAGGAACAAAGGCTAAGGAGTGAAGGTAAATCATTCGATAACTCTGCTTTTTTGGTTGACATGGAGAAGAGAGGCTCCAAGAAAAAAGTCAGTTACTGGGGATGTGGACAGTCTGGACATGTTAGGAAGGATTGTCAAAATAAAAAGACAAGTGCGGCTAATGGTAACAAAGAGGGAGATCCGACAATCACCTCTTTTGAGTTCGACTACAGTGATGCATTCTAGAAGAGCATAAACTGTAGGAACCTGAATTTGCGTTACGTAGCAGAAACGAGGTTTTAAATTTTTTTATGCAACTTGTAACCGTATGCAACATATAAGAATATATAAATATGGATTTAGATCATACCCTTGATGCTAACTCCTTCGTTTCTTTAAGCTTTATCCCGATTACGAACTATCAGGTCTTCCTTGTTATGTCCTACGATCCGGTAACTGTGTGTGGGCACATCATGATCTTCCAGGAACTGAGATAAGGATGCAAAGGTTTGAAGAATAGAATTCATTCTTTTCTTCTTGGTAAATTCGGCCACCACAAGTAAGAAGAATTTTTTTTTTGCCAAAATCTTCCTAGACTTTTTAGGGTTTTGCTTTTTGTGTTTTTGGTACAAAGAATCACAATTAGTTTCTTGTATCCATGTTATGTATATATATAGGGAATTGCAGGAAATGATCACAATTTTTATTGAGTTATTGTTTTTAGCCAAAACTTTATTTTTGCTTAAAATTATCATCTTTAACCATGAACTTCCAAATATACCCTCATTTTTGTTTTATGTGTCCCAAATTTTCCCACCCAAAGTTTTCACTTATCAGTGCTTTGTTTTTCAATTTCTCACGCTCTCTCTGTTTGTTCTCTAATTGTTTTGCTTCTTCTTTCTCAAACCGTGATCTCTCTGAAAATCGATTTGCTTCTTCTCTCTGAAACCGTGTTCTCTTTTGCATATTCTCTCTCAAATCGTGTTCTCTCACTCTGAAAAATCGAGCTTCATCTCTCTGAAAACCGAGGCTGCAAATCAGGTGTGAAACTAGTGGGTCTTCCTCTCTTCAGGTAGATCCAGATCCGAAACCTAGCATTCAGCTCTTTGTTAAAGTAGTTGAAGGTATGTATCCCTTTCCTACTTGTTTTTCACAAGAATGAACAAGTTTAATTTGAAGAAAAATAGAATGATTTAGATTTTGAGTGAAACCCATGGACTGCCAATTTTTGTTCTCAGGTTCATGACAGGCCATTTAATTGTTACATGCCAGTTCAATTTAATGTTACATGACAGTATTTTTTAAAGTTACATGTTAGGTTATTTTTTATACCCAAGTTACATGGTAGGTTATTTATGAAGTTACATGCTAGGTTATTTTTGAAGTTATTTGCTAGGTTAATTTTTAAGTTACATGCTAGGTTATTTTTTAAGTCACATGCTTGGTTATTTATGAAGTTACATGGTCTGTTATTTATGGAGTTACATGCCAAGTGATTTGTGAAGTTACATTCCATCCAAGTCCTATTTTTTTACATTTAAATTCATTTTAAAGTTACATATCAAATACTTTTAATGTCAATTACTTGACTTGTAGAAATATGGATGAAACGAAATTGGTCATCCATCATGGTGGAAGTTGGATGGGTAATTGTTATGAGGGTGGTATGACAAAGTGGGTCAATGTTCCTTGATGTGTAAGTTATGATAGCTTGGTGAAGTTGGTAGAAGATGTTGTCAAAGTTGATGCTGCTAGGTACAATTTACAATTATGGTCATTGGCGTTTACAATTAGTGGTACTGGACGTCCGAGAATTGAGAATGACAATGACGTGTCATGTATGATGAATGTAGATAAGCTATTACCTGAGGTTTTTGTCTCTGTTTCTGCGAAGGAAACAATAAATTGTGTGCAAGATGACAACCTATGTAACCTACCTACTTCACAACCCGTGTATGGCCGGTTTCTTCGGTAACTGGCAGGATATGGGTCCATTCCAATTGTAGACTCAAGTGTATGTAACGATGAAACCATTGACGATGAATAGAACAATCAGTGGCCGGACTTCGATATCAGTGATGATAGCTCGATACCCAACGTTGGCAGAGGTAGTCACGACGATGAATATTGGCATGATGGAGTGGGTTATGGTTCTGGAAGTGTTGGAGGACATGGATGTGCTGGTCCATCGGGTTTTGCTACATTTAACGGTGTTTCCTTTCGAGAGGATGGTTTGGGTGACGATGTTAATCAAACTTCTGAACATGCTTCCCTACGAGCTTGGGTTATTCTTGGAGCAGAAAGGTATTCTTTTGAACCCATTAGCGCAGAGGAAGCTTGTTCAAATGATGGTCCATTATACAAGGGTAGAATATTTCAATGCAAGAAAGATCTAAAGGGAACGTTGAATATGTATGCATTGAATGAGGGATTTGAAGTGCGGATTAGAAGGTCTAGCAAGACACGTTATGAGGCTGGATGTAAGGATGGCAAGTGTGATTTCAATTTACGTAGAATTAAGATGCAAAAAGGAGAAT
Organism: Dipteronia dyeriana; assembly: GCA_032871835.1. Taxonomy (NCBI): domain Eukaryota; kingdom Viridiplantae; phylum Streptophyta; class Magnoliopsida; order Sapindales; family Sapindaceae; genus Dipteronia; species Dipteronia dyeriana. Next base: position 90,860,031 of record CM065297.1, on the reverse strand, counting down.
ATCGGGTGGTTCGAATGTTCGTAAACCTCGAAGCGACCACATAGACCTTACAGATGCAGGAAGTGTGGAGATAAAAGTCATAATTCACAAAAGTGTCCATTGGCACAAGAAGAAGTTGGTACATCCTAGATTTTACTGTATCAGTGATGTAGACTTTATGAAGCTCTTATTGAATTTGATAGTTGAATTACAATGACTCCAGTAATGTTACATGTAAGAAGTTACATGCCAGTTGAAAATGAAGTTACATGATAGTTCATAAATAATTTCATTTTAGAATACTCCAGTAATGTTACATGTTAGAAGTTACATGCCAGTTCAAAATGAAGTTACATGCTAGTTGAAAATTAAGTTACATGATAGTTCATAAATACTTTCATTTCAGAATACTCCAGTAATGTTACACGTTACATGTTACATGCCAGTTAAAAATGAAGTTACATGCTAGTGCAAAACCAAGTTACACCATTGGCCATAAATAATTTCATTTCAGAATACTCCAGTAATGTTACATGTAAGAAGTTACATGTCAGTTCAAAATGAAGTTACATGCTAGTTGAAAATGAAGTTACATGATAGTTCATAAACAATTTCATTTCAGAATACTTCAGTAATGTTATATGTTAGAAGTTACATACCAGTTCAAAATGAAGTTACATGCTAGTGCAAAACCAAGTTACATCCTTGGCCATAAATAATTTCATTTCAGAATACTCCAGTGATGTTACATGTTCGAAATTACATGCCAGTTCAAAATGACGTTACATGCTAGTTGAAAATGAAGTTACATGATAGTTCATAAATAATTTCATTTCAGAATGCTCCAGTAATTTTACATGTTAGAAGTTATATGCGAGTTCAAAATGAAGTTACATGCTAGTTGAAAATGAAGTTACATGATAGTTCATAAATAATTTCATTTCAGAATACTCCAGTAATGTTACATGTTAGAAGGTACATGCCAGTTCAAAATGAAGTTACATGCTAGTTGAAAACGAGGTTACATGATAGTTCATAAATAATTTCATTTCATAATACTTCAATAATGTTACATGTTAGAAGTTACATGCCAGTTCAAAATGAAGTTACATGCTAGTGCAAAAAAAAGTTACACCATTGGCCATAAATAATTTCATTTCAGAATACTCCAGTAATATTACATGTTAGAAGTTACATGCCAGTTCAAAATAAAGTTACATGCTAGTTGAAAATAAGGTTACATGATAGTTCATAAATAATTTCATTTCAGAATACTCCAGTAATGTTACATGTTAGAAGTTACATGCCAATTCAAAATGAAGTTACATGCTAGTGCAAAACCAAGTTACATCCTTGGCCATAAATAATTTCATTTCAGAATACTCCAGTAATGTTACATGTTAGAAGTTACATGCGAGTTCAAAATGAAGTTACATGCTAGTTGAAAATGAAGTTACATGATAGTTCATAAATAATTTCATTTCAGAATACTCCAGTAATGTTACATGTTAGAAGGTACATGCCAGTTCAAAATGAAGTTACATGCTAGTTGAAAATGAGGTTACATGATAGTTCATAAATAATTTCATTTCAGATTACTCCAGTAATGTTACATGTTAGAAGCTACATGTCAGTTCAAATGAAGTTACATGCTAGTGCAAAACCAAGTTACATCCTTGGCCATAAATAATTTCATTTCAGAATACTCCAGTAATGTTACATGTTAGAAGTTACATGCAAGTTCAAAATGGTGTTACATGCTAGTTCAAAATGAAGTTACATGATAGTTCATAAATAATTTCATTTCAGAATACTCCAGTAATGTTACATGTTAGAAGTTACATGCCAGTTCAAAATGAAGTTACATGCTAGTTGAAAATGAAGTTACATGATAGTTCATAAATAATTTCATTTCAAAATACTCTAGTAATGTTACATGTTAGAAGTTACATGCCAGTTCAAAATGATGTTACATACTAGTTCAAAATGAAGTTACATGCCAATGAAAAAACATGAAGTTACATGCCAGTTCAAAATGATGTTACATACTAGTTCAAAAACATGAAGTTACATTAACAAATTCTTTTCAAAATGGGACTCCAGTACAAATTCATTCGTACAGTTCCAGTAATGTACATCATCAAGTCAAGAAACCTATGAATCTGTCGATACACTGTTAACATAATTTCTAGTGCCATTTCCTCCTTAAAGCGGGGGATGTTTTTGGTTCCCCACTCCCAAAAACATTTATGACACATCAACATGTCTGCGTATCAGCATGTGAAGACACCACAACTATCGTTTTCTAGTTATGCTGGTAGCTTCTTCGGAATTGATTGTTCAACAACAAACATCATCCAATCAGGTGCTATGCTTTTTTTTGTCAAAATAACCAGATGCTTGCAAAATTGCTGGAATTAAACGTAAGAGTGGGGTGATCTGCTTCACACATTTCTGAATATTGGTTGTCTTGTACAGTGGATCATAAATACTGACACTGTGTTTTTCCAAATCAACATCATGCAATATCCAATGTCCTGTTGGATCACCAACAACACATGGCACCAACAACTAAGTAAAAGAAGTAACAAATTACGATTAGTAACTTCAACAGTACGTTACATGACAGAAAGTTCAAGTTACATGTTAGTACGAAACAATGTTACATGCTAGTACAAAACTAAGTTACATGCTAGTTTAAAACATTGTAACATGCTAGTTCAAAACCATATCTGGTTTTCAAAGATGAGTAACCTTACTTACATGTTTAACAGTGGACCAAGCAGTTCCCCACCAAGGTTTGTCTCCAGTAGCATACAATATCCAATCCGTCAGACATTTATATTTTAGTGCATCAATTTCATAACTCAATGGTGCATCCTTCGACGGTTGGAATTTTTTCCATTCCTCTAATAACTTTGCCTACAAAGTATAAGTTTGTTAGGAACATATGTACGTCTTTACGTCAGCCAAACATTTATAAAAGAAAGAAGGTTTTCTTACAAAGAAGTCCGAACATAGCACCGCAACATCTGATTTGTAATCTTATGGTTTCAGTTGTCGTTGCTTACATAGTAGACTCATATATGCGTCAATCTGCTGGTTCAAAATGAAGTAAAATTAAATTGAGATTTTTTCAATATGCTACATCAATATTTATATAAATTAGCAATTGTAACCAACCTCATTGGATAACCAACAGGTTGTAGATTCCAACTCGATAAAAAATTCCTTAGTTGCGAAGTAGTCGGATCCGACGTTCAACCTGTGAAGAAAAGTAGAAATATTTCACTTACAAGTTACTAATAACAATATATTTTACAAAAATAAGGAACAACGAACATGTTATAAAATCTTACGATGTCACTGTGTTGCTTTTCTTAAAAAGTGCATACTTTGCTTTCAATTTTTTTTCTCTCTCGCAGCCGCTTGGAATGGGTCAATGTATGGTGAAGTCATATAGCGAGATTTAATCTTCAACCGTTGCTCCCACTTATTCTGCACAACCATGTACTCTAGCATAGTTGCATCCCCTACTATTCTGTCAACTACCAACGGGTCTGCATGAACCTTTAATCCCTCTTGGGCCAAAATGTTTTGGACCAAATGCTCAAGGCCCTCACCATCGGTTTCATCATCTCCAACAATCCCCTTTTCTCGGGCATGATTCGACCCAAAAACCACCATTACAAGGGATGCACCCCCCCCCCCCCCCCAAGCATCTCATCCCCCTTACTAGAAGTAACATCACCCTCACCATGGCTACCTTTACCCTCAGGATTAAGACTGCCCACGTTTTCCCTTTGCACTTCGTGAGAATTCTCTGCTCTACGTGATTCAAAATGTTGATGAACTGGCATTGAGTAGTTAGGGTCAGACCGATGTGGCATCCAATCAGGGGTAGTCTGTGTTTTAAAAAAAAAACAAATAATCAGAAATTGAAGTTGCATGTCAATAAAACCAAGTTACATGCTAGTTCAAACCAAGTTACATGCCAGTTCAAACCAAGTTACATGCCAGTACAAAACCAAGTTACATGCCAGTACAAAACCAAGTTACATGCCAGTGCAAAACCAAGTTACATGCCAGTACAAAACCAAGTTACATGCTAGTAGAAAACTAAGTTACATGTCAGTGGAAAACCAAGTTACATGCTAGTACAAAACCAAGTTACATGCTAGTACAAAACCAAGGAAGGGAATTGAAAACCAAGTTACATGCCAGTAAGTTGAAGTTACCCGATGACGTGGCTGAACAAGATCATCCAGCCTTTTGTCCACCCGATCAAGCCTTTTGTTTAGGCACCTATCCATTGTCGAAACCTCATTCTGTATCTTTTTCTTCATAATGTCTTTAAAGCGCTTTGACATTGCATTCATTACTTCCCTTATTGTTCTCGAAGAGTACGTCGAGTCATCACCCACCTAAAGTGTACAAAGAAAAAGAGCTTGAGTATCGGATTCTGGTTTACTTAACGAAATGATTTTATCGTCTAGTAATCAAATTACCGATGACATGACTCGAGATGTACGTGCCCTTTTTTTCTTTTTGAGGAGACATTTTCCTCTTCATCTGTTTAGGTCGTGATTGACCTCCATCATCATCATCAACAACATCAACATCAGCATCATCATCATCAACAACATCAACATCAGCATCATTATCATTACCATCATCATTACCATCATCATTAGGTCATTGCTTACCATCATCATAATTGAGTGGAACAAACTGTGGACCCTCAGATAAATTCGTGTCCACACCAACCAAGTAAGACTGTATCTTTACATCGTCAGTTGGATTTAATACCTCCAACACAACATGTTATATAGTTAACAGAAGTGTCATGATTTTTTTAAGTACTAATATAAAGAAAACTTAATTTTAGGATAGGAAAGAAAAAAACATACCTTTCCCTCCTCCACTTCTTGTTCATACTTTGCAAATTTGGAAAAGAAATTGTAAGGCCTCTTAAAAATCCTCCAGTTCTTCAAACGGGGATGGCTGTGAAATAAGTTGTTCCCCAATTAAAGAGCTGCAGGCTTCCATCACCCAGAACTGACATTTCACAAATTTTTAACAATTTAACTACACAAGTTCCAATAATGTTACATGCTACAAGTCACATGCCAGTTGAGAATGAAGTTACATGCTAGTTTAAAACAAAGTTACATACTAGTTCATTTAATCATAAATTTTGGAAGACTAATCTAATGCACAATTCTAGCAAGGTTACATGCTACAAGTTACATGCCAGTTCAGAATGAAAGTACATGCTAGTTGAAAACAATGTTACATGCTAGTTCATTAGTTGAATAAATTTGGAAGACTAATCTAAGGCACAATTCCAGTAATGTTACATGCTACAAGTTACATGCCAGTTCAGAATGAAGTTACATGCTAGTTCATTTAATCACAAAAATTGGAAGACTAATCTAATGCATAATTCCAGTAATGTTACATGCTACAAGTTACATGCCAGCTCAGAATGAAGTTACATGCCAGCTCAGAATGAAGTTACATGCTAGTTGAAAACAATGTTACATGCTAGTTCATTTAATCACAAAAATTGGAAGACTAATCTAATGCATAATTCCAGTAATGTTACATGCTACAAGTTACATGCCAGTTCAGAATGAAGTTACATGCTAGTTTAAAAATGAAGTTACATGCTAGTTTAAAAATAAAGTTACATGCTAGTTCATTTAATCACAAAAATTGGAAGACTAATCTAATGCATAATTCAAGTAATGTTACATGTTAGTTTAGAATGAAGTTAAATGCTATTTGAAATTGAAGTTACATGCTAGTTCATTTAATCACAACATTTGGAAGACTAATATAATGCACAATTCCAGTAATGTTAAACTCTACAAGTTACACGCCAGTGCAAAATGAAGTTACATATTAGTTAATAATGAAGTTACATGCGTCAATAAGATTGGAAACCTCACCAATAATGCCCAAGGGAAGCCGTATAAGTTATAGTGTGTGATGACCTTCCTTGATGCATTTGAAGACCGAAAACCTTTGCGTAGGTAGTGTATTGTCATCATATACACATAAATTCCCCATGGAAAATAATCGAAGGATTTTAGATCCTCCACTAATGCAAACAACCATAATGACACTTTCCTCCTCAAATCTTGTCCAAACAAAACATTATTGGCAATCAATACCAGGACCATCTTCAAACTATCATTTGGTTGTTCAAATTGACCACCCATAAACTTTTCCCATACATGTTTCGGTTGCAGATTCTCATCCCCCCGAAATATCTATCGTGGATCCCACCAGAAATGACATGATAAGTTTTTAAAAAAATGTCAGACATCACCCCAAATTTTAGGCCTATGACCAAACAAAATTCTCTTTTTGTGAATTTTGCCACTTTACCACCTACCAATAAGTGGAATTCATCCTCACGGGTCACTCCAGGTATACATACCTGCCTCAACATCAAGTTATGCATTACGCCAGCCGAAAAAGTCACCTCTTTCGAGATGGCAAGTAGGTGCCCGAAACATGTCTTTCGTAACGCACCTAATTGTTTTACTTGTTTAAGAACCTTAGCAATCTCCGGCAGCCCATTCAAACTGTTGTACAAATTTGTGGTGGATTTTTTTAACCAAAAATTCCTAGGTTTAATCAGGAAATCCTCAAAATTCATATTCTCCATCTACAAAAGCACAAAAATAAAAAATTGCATTATAATTTATTATATAATTATGAATTCCTTGGTTTTTATTTTTGTATTATTCTAATCATAACAGTAATCTATGTATTCTGAAGTTGAACAATATCTATATATATCAAAGCATTGGAAAAAAGTGACAAACAAATTTGACGCACAATTTCAGGTCAAACCACACCAAGCATCGCAATTGACCTAAATTCAAAATTTCTTTGTTCAAAATCAATATTAAAATCACCCCGAACACATATAAAAATTATAGTTTCAAAACTATAAGTATCAATCATCATCAACTCTCCATTAATTCATTTTAATTTATAAGTACCAAAATTTCTCAAACGAGCAAATTTCAGACTATTGGAATCGACAAAAACTAAAGAAAAAAACACATAAAAATTACCTCAGTCGAGAACTTGGCGAGATGAAGAAGAAGATTGCGATGATGAAGAAGAACAAGATTCACGTTTCAGATTTCAAGAAACTGGCCAGATAAAGAAAAAGCTTGCGACGCGAGGGAACCACAACGACGCGAGGGAACCACAACGACGAGGAGCGGCACCGACAGTGACACGCGACGGCGACAGAAAACGGCAATAATAGCGACGACGACAATACCTTTCCCTCTATTTCTCTCTCTTTCTCTCACTTTCATTTTTTTACTTCATGTAACCCTAATGTTTTTTACTTGATTTAAGAAAAGTTAAAATTTTTGGAATTGTATTTTTCACCGTCCATTTCAAATCTAAGGGTAATAATGTCTAAAAGTGGTCAATATTGATAAAAACAATAAAAAATATAGTTGTGGATAAAAACAATAACTCAATAATTTTTTAGGTTACTTATGAATTCACCCATATATATATATAACTAGATACAAATCATTTTCCAAATATATTTTTATATATTAAAGGAGATTAGAATTTAGGTGTCCTAGGTAAAGTAGGAAACTAATTCCCATATATCCCTAGTTGACTTCAACTTAAATACTAGACTAAGTAAAGAATAAAATAATCTAATTATTTTAATCTTTGTCTCAGTCATGATTTGAATCTGCAACCTCCAATTAATAATTAATTAAAAATTCATAATTATTAATTTATTAATTAAATAATCTAATTAATCTAATTACTAATATATTAGTTAAATAATCTCATTATTCAAATAATCCCTGAATAAATACGTATCACTTTCATAACATAATCAATTGTACAATCCAACTAATTAACCATGACCTTTATTACCTTTAATCAATAGGATTAACAAAGGGATCTAATCGGGATCTAATAGACCCACAGTTTTGAGCTCCAACTATACTTAGAAATAATTAATTAAACTCTTTAATTAATATTTCATGATTATTAACCTCAGAGTTATTCCACTGAAAACCCGAGGTCGCACTCTCGGAACTGTAAATGTATTACACAAACCGAAATTAAAATTGTTTATTGATATAGCTATTGCATATGGTATGCTCATCCCAAAGTAGTTCATAATTAGAGATAGGTCATAAAGTCTGTTATACCCCTCTAATTATATTATTTCCATTAAGTATCATTGATTTTCTAATTAACAATAAATCCCAACTTCCTTTACGAAAGAAAGAGAGTGCTCATATTGTTCAAGCCCCGAATCAACCTTTAAGAGAACTACCATCTACTTCTTACAAGATGGAATGGATTCCACTATTATGCATAGACCTTCCCAACCACAAGCCAAACCGCGATTCCAACATTCGAAGTTATTAACTAGGAATGCAACTCTGATCTCACCCATGGTATACCAAAAACCATGATTAAACCTAAATGAGTCGATAAAACACTCAGGATTAAGATCACCCATATATAGCCATCATTTGTGATATATATATGAATCTCATCTTGTAACGGATCTTGGTGAGAGATTCATATGGATTATGGTCCAATCCTATATAATCACATCATATAAGATGCCTCCATTCTCATATCACCATATGAATAGTCTAGGTTAAGACCATCGTACATTACAGAATGGACCGCAGCTGTAGATTAACCACAAATAAAGTACCCAACTCTACTCGCTATCTACGGACTCTTTAGATTGCTCATCTCAAATTGAATACCTCTGTATATGACACTCATATACCCAGCTAGAGATTACATTCGACAATCTTGGATGTTAAGTACACATGATATAAATGTATGAGACAGGTATATAGAATGAATAAACTACTTCTTTTATTAATTTTTCATTTACTTTTACAAATTACAAGCTTTAGAGAATAAACCCTAACATAAACATCCTCATGGCATGACCGCTAGTTTTCATGAAAGAGGATGTGTTACTAATAGCGGGTCCACAATTGTGCACGGGCATTGGTTAGGAGGTGATGCAAGGTGTGTGGTGGACATGGATGTAGATGGCTGAATGAAATACCTGGAAACTTAACGTGAAGAGTTACACCACAATTTCAGCAAGGTAAATTTCGACATGTGCCGGTGAAATCTTGGGACGTGTGTTATTAAGTGGTTATACATTGTGGTGGGTATGTTGATTCTTAGTGATGAGAGTCGTAGTTGTGGACGAAAGTTTTGTTTTGAATTCTCTCCATAAGGAACGATTTTTTTGTATGACTCATATTCCCAATGGTTACCGAATGAGATTTCACCAATGCGGAGACTTCCTAGAGACGTGTGAATCGTTTGGAAGTGGAAATTAGGTTTGAGGAAGGCTTGAAGAATTGAAAAAATGGATTCCGAAAGTAACTGCAGTGTGGACCACAACGCATGCATGTGCATAGGCAGCGATGCAAACATCGGTAAACTCCAGTGAGATCAACGCGTTGTAAACTGCGGAGGATGTAAAAGGCACCAACCGCGGTATTCTGAGCGATGGAATCCAGTGGCCTTCCGTGGTTCAGGGCGCAAGTTGCAAACAGGAAAGGTTTTCTTTTGGAAGTTCTTATGCTTATCGGAAAATGAAAAAAAAGTTTGTCTTCATGTGGAATAGGAAAGTCTTGTGCTTGAAGGAAAATGATTTCTCCTTAACAAGAAGACTTGTCATTAATTGGAAATAATATTTATGTTGAATAAGTAATTCTTGTACATATAGGAGTTGGATTTCGTTTTGACTTAAACTCCCTATAATTCATATAAATAAACCATAATAACTAGGTTATTGTGGGTGGAGCAAAATAACAAATATTAGAGAGATCTCAAGAGAGCACATGGTGTAATTGGGTTTTGGGTATTTTAGAGATAGAACCCTAAGTGTGTGGTTGTAACAATTTGTTACATAGTTCCTAGCCACCGTGGTTTTTTTTTTTCCATATTTAGGGTTTTCACGTAAAATTCTAGCATTTGTGTGTTTGGATTCGTGCTTATTTCTTTCATATTTTTTATTTCTTTCTTCATTGATATTGTTGTTTGTTTGTGCTATCCAACAACACCTCCGCGTGCATTGTATTCGGGATCGAGTACTTGCTAACAACGATCTCACCACATAGGTTGACTCGATGGTCACCTTTGACACTGATGGGTTTTCAAACTGTGTCACTCCATTCTCAGAGATCATCCATCTTAGATGGAGGTAGGGATCTATCTATGATGCCTCCATCTACTCTGTGATTTTTTTTTCTAAAATTTGATTGAAAATGGAGATTGAAGATATCTGGAAGGTGGTCTAGGTAAAGCTGACATGCTTTATGGTTTTTTTTTTTTTTGGAATTTGATCGAAGATGAAGATTGATTTAGGGTTAGGTTTGTTTGAATAAGATGATGAACAATTCATTGAATCTAGATTGTTTTTTTCCGATTCAAATGTTGAACATAGGAGTTTGAATTTGAAAAGAAAACAATTTTGGATCTTTTTTTATTAAATAAATAAAATAAAGTAACGAGAGGAATTTTAGTCATTTCACTGTGATAGTGTTGATGGAAGTCAACTAATGATATATGATATTAGTTTAATTTTGAGCAAAAGTAGAATATGAGTGTAATTAGACCTAAGGTCAAGGGTGTTTATGCAATTAGGTTTTTTTTTTTAGGAGTAACTGGACCAACAAGAAGTTGAGGATTATTGATGAAGTTTCCCATCCAATAAAAAGTCAAGAATTTATATAAACCCCCTATATAATGAATTCACTTTTGATTACCCCTTTAAAACGGGTGAGCATTACCCCCCTCCCGTATAGATGATATGTGTCTAGGGAGGGGTAAATTTATTCCAAAATATGATAGTGTTAAGATAAAATTATCCCTTCTATAGACACATATCATCTATACGGGAGGAGGGTAATATACTCGTTTGAAGGGGTGAGTAAATATTTACTCTATGCAATAAGTGTTTGGTATGAGTTTTAGACTAAAAAAGCTTTTTAATTTTAGAGAAACGTTTTTTTTTAATATATTTCAAAAGAGTTTCTTTAATCTTAAGAAAGCCTTTTATATCTGTCGTAAGAAGTTCAAAAAACTCTTATCCATTTTTTTTTTTTAATAAAGATGTATGGTTAATACTACTTTCTATTAATTTTAAATATGCACATTTCATTACAAAACGTTATTTTATTTGAATATTTAAAACATTATTTTTGTTTTCTTATCTTCATTCGTGTTCAAACAATTGAAGTTTTCATCTTCCACTAGCAAGCTGAAATCATCACTTTTTTTTTATATATATATCTATAAACAATAATAAATATGCTTTTTAAGTTTATCTGTTTGGTTGATTTGTCATGTACCTGGGAATCAATGTTCCTGTGATTTTTTTAAAATTCTGTATCTGTGATTTTATTTTTTAAAAGGAAATTTCATATACCTATGATTTTTTTATGATTTTTTTTTTAAAAAAAACTCAAATATCTATGATTTTGTTTTTAAACTCATGCATTTGTTTTTTTTTTTAACTCAAGTACATGTGATTTTGTTTTTAAACTTATATAGTTATGATTTTTTTACTGGTTATTATTACTTTTGATTATTTATAGATATCTAGACATCTAGTTGATTTTTTTAAAATTAATCATCAAAGAAATTCTTCTGAACTTACAACTAATTTGTTATGCCTTTATTTATAATTTATCAAACAATTTACTAACTTAAAAATATTTTTTAATTAAATATATTTTCCAATTATTAAATTTCAATTCAACGGTGTAGAAAAATTAAAGATTTAAAAAAAAAAAAAAAATTGACTCACAGAGTCACATAATCGCCTAATAACATGACCGCTAACCCAGAAAGAATATACGGCTTTTCTGCAAAAAGATTTTCCACGTAAACATTACTTTACTCGGAAAGCCATACCAGACATACCTTAAACTCTCCTCGCACACTTTCTCTCCCTCTCTGTCTCCTCTCGCGGTGCTCTCTCTTCGGTAGGGTCTCTCTTTCTCTTGCAATTGTTTACTATTTCGGTTATTCTGATGGTATGATTTGGGTTTATTTGTTTAGCAATTATTTGTTTTAAGGCTCCTGATAGATTGATTTGGGATTTTTTGGGTTTTTGTTTTCTAATCGTTTTATGACCTAAAAGCATCAAATATGAATTTTACTCTTTTTTTATTTTTATTTTATTTATCTGGGCTGGCTTTATTTTTTATATTTGTGTGTTTGATCGTTTTTATCTGTGTAGCAAAGTGTTTGTTTTTTTTAGGGTTTTGTGAACCCGATTTCAGACTGTGAAGATAATATTGTTTAAAACAGGGTTTTGATCCCAGCAAGAAAGATACATCTTTTCTTCGGTGTAATTTTGGGTTTATGAGCCGGGGGAAGTTGTGGTGTTCGTAGAACTTCTTGTTTTGGCATTGGACTTGACATAATTTCTGTCAGGTTTTCTTCTTTTCTATCTGCATTAGTGATTTAGTGTTTTTTTTCTTTCCTTTTTGTGTTTTACAGTAGTGCTTCTTGTTCATTTGTTCAAAAGACCATACGTTTTGGGTTATAGCTTTTGTTACCTCCTCATTTAATCAATTGAGGAGATCCACACACAATAACCTTATTCGAACAACCAAAAGTTACTGTATTTGGGGACTGTCTTTTCATTGTCTGTATGGTGAAAACGTCACTCCCTCCAGGATTTCGTTTTCATCCAACTGATGTAAAATTGGTCAAGTACTTTTTAAAGAGGAAGGTTAAAACCTTTTTATTGTCCCTCCCAAATTTCGTTTTCATCCAACTGCTGAAACCTTTTTGTTTTCATCCAACTTCATTTAAACCTTTTTTTTTGTCATGTTTATTTTATTTTGGGATCTTTTATTAGTAATGTTGACTGGGGACTATTTATTAAATGTTATGGATGATTTTCTATTTTAGTATTTTTTTTTTTAAATTAATTATTTTTTTTGCTTTTTAAAACGTTACATGCACGTATGGAGTAGGTTCCTTCTTGAGATAGACTTTCTGCATCTTCAATTCAGTATTCTGTTGCATTTGTTTGGGAATTCTTTAAAATTGCTTTGGATACTTTTAGCAAAAGAGATTTTGATGTTTCTAGTTCAAATATGAACTTATGACTTTGTTATGTGAGCAACATACTTATGCATCTTTCTTATATGTAGAAGGGTGTCGTTATTGCCACCCAAAAAATTGATTTGTGCACCACTGCACACTTCATTTTAAAGAATTTTATATGATGATGGAAAAAATTACTAAATTGTGATTTAACACATAAAATAAAACTCATAGTGCAGCTGTTATACCTTGCAAATAATTTAAATGTCAGTCAACTGGTAAGAGCCAATTTTTTTTTATCAAAACAACTAAACCCTATGCATTATTGTTAAGACCAGTGAACTAGTCATGCTCTGTTGATGAATAACATTGGTAAGATCAACTCTGCAACCTTTTGCATTTCAAAGAACTAATGGCACCTTGTAAGCCTTCTTCAATTGCTTGTCGCATTTCAATAGTCTTCATCTAGAATTTCCTCAATCTGTCATGAATCTTAAATGTCCGTATTTGGTGAGTCAAATGACTACACACAGAACTCATGAAAAGATTTATAAGAACAAAGTGAGCATTAAAATTTTAAAAAACAAACCCCAAAAAAGGTTTCTTTTTTTGTTGGATTTCTATGTGCTCTCACAACTGCTATTTTACTTATTCTTTATGATTCCAATTGCTTTGGAATTGTTAACGTTTGTGACATAAGTTTTTCTATTGATTTACAGAATCATGATAGTGAGAATAATGAGAATGTTGAAGCTACATCTCCATGGGATTGACATTTATATTGATTTAGTGGACCTTGGAACTTGGGTGCTGTCTGTTAAGATTTCTATGATTTCATAGGTGGTAATGATATTGCCTACAATATGAATCCGAGCCATTTATGGAGTTGCGTGATTTACTGATTTATCATCCACAAACATTGGATTCATATTGTAGACAACATTTTTATCGCCTATGAAATCTTAAAAATCTTCAATGACTCCACCCAAGTTCCCCAGGTCCGCTAAGTCATTGTAAATGTCAACCCCACAGAGAGGTGTAGCTTTATTACAAGGAAGTAGTCATGTTGGAAGACTGAAGAAGAGGTGGATTTAATTATTCTGGCTGATGCTGGTCTGTTCAAGCAATTATCACAAGTAGAGTCATGCTCCAGAATATTTAAGAGTTGATGGATTTCACTTTCCTGGGTGAAGTTCTGTTTGCATACTTGGTACTAGGAAAACAATCTAGGATCTCCCATGCGAAAACTACATGTCCCGTCTAAAGTAATGTAAGCATGTGGAGTGCATTATTCTTCTTGTTGAAATGTTGCAGGTAACACAAACATTGGCTTTTTGTAGCATTTGTATAATTAAATTTCTTTTAATTATCAATAATTTTATGGTTGTGTTTGCGCCTGATGCTCATATCATTATAAAATGATGGAACTCTATCATGCAGTTTAATGGTTTCCATCTTTGGATTGGCTTAGTATTAGGGAATCTGGGATCTATCATTAGTTTGGGCATGATATGTGGGTTTTTCTTTTATTATTTTTTTTGTCCTCCTTATCTCTCGCATTTTGTTTCTTTATTTGTAGACTATTCACGGGTTGGAATCAGCTCTCTTAAGGTTTATAAAATTTGTAGTTTACAAGGCCAGGATTTATCTATAATGTCCTTGTACTTGTTTTGAGGAAGGGAGCATTTGCTTACACACCACCCAAAAGAGAAAGAATGAGTTTCAATTGGATGTTTAAGGCTTGTAATTTGTGCTGCAGATTGGTGCAGTACATTTGTTGGTTAATGTGATGATAATACTTGTTTATGTTTGGATCAGGACTCTGGTTTCCCTTGTTTTAAAGGTGGTCCATGAACGATACAGATTCTTAGAAAACATTCCATCTGAGTTTAACTGAGGAGGTTTGATTCATTGTTGTCAAACGGGTGATGCAGGGTGCAGGGGTTCCTCCTTGAGACAGGCCAGGTGGCAGGTGCAGTCCCTGTGCCAGGCACGTGCCTGGCCTGCCAAGGCTCCTATGCACATCTCATTTTTTTGTTTATTTCTTTTTTGCCTTTTTAATAAAGGGACTGGACCAGACCCTTTTTTATAACAAAAACACAAACCCTAAGACTTAAAACTGCTAACTTTAAAGTTTGAAGACATCCCCTCTCCAATCTCCTTTCCAAGACTTTCAGTTTGTCACTTCAGCAAGCTGAAGGCTGTTTTCACCTCCTCCACTAAGAGTTCAAGACTTTCGTGGACCAGTTCACCAATCAAGTAAGTTTTTTTTTTTTTTTTTTAAATTCTGAATTCTCTCTCCATTCTCTCTCTCTCTCACCATCTTTTCAGGTGCCATATTTAAGGTGTTATGCACTTATGCTATTGAATTTTTTAATATTTTTTTTAAAGATGTGCTGTTTTGTTGAAATTTTGAATGAATGTTATGCTGTTAATGGTTTTTTTAAGATTGATACTATGCTTAAATGCTTATTGAATGAATGAATGTATTGCTGTTTTATTTTTTTTGTCAAAGTTTATGCATGATGTGCTGTTTTATTGTTAATTTGTTATGCTGTCGAAATTTTGAATGAATGTTTTATAGTTATGCTGTCGAATTTTGAATGAATGTTAATGTTATGCTGTCTTGCTACTACATTATGTGTGAAGCTTTTTGTGGGTATTGGGTAAATTGTGTGGACTTTGTACCTTGAAGTACTTATGAATGCAATGCTGTTAATTTTTTTTTTGTTGAGATTAATATTATGCTTGATTAAATGTTCTGCGCTTATACTATTGAAAGAATTTGACATGGAATGATGTTGCTTCAGCTGCAGGAGTTGGACAGCCTAGTTATCGAATTAGATCGAGAGAAGCTTCTTTGTCATGGGTACCACAACAATCTTAAGTTCGATCATCAACTCACCTAGTAGATGAGGAGGGTAGTGAAGAAGAGCTTGAAGGGGAAGATGAGGGAGAAGAATTTCAAGAGGGGATTGAAGGGGATAATGGTTTTGAATTTGATTTCGATGAATGAACTTGTTTTTCTTTGAATTTTGATGATTTTAATTGTTTTTGAAAATTTTATAATGCTATTTTTTTTAAAAAAAAATTATTATGTTTTATGGATAGTTTCTAAAGTAGTCACTTGAAAAATTATGGATAAGTTAGGTTTATATATGTTTTTATAGAAAAGTGCGCCTCGATTCAGTTGGGAGAAGTCGGGCACGTGCCCTGCCTTGCGCCTCAGGCTACAATGGCCTGTTGCGTTGTGATGTGCTTAAAGCCTACGACAACTATGGTTTGATTATAACTTGACAACTATATTTATACTGAATAATACATTGCCATGAGTGTCACATCGGTAAAAATTGTTGGTTTCTTGCAGCAATGTGTCTCCTTGGTGCTGAGCAATGTGTCTCCTTGGTGCTCTCCTTGCAGCAACTGCATGGCGGACAAGGCAGTATGACTACTATCAGAGGGTTTTGAATGGAATATTGTGATGTTATATTTGATTGTCAGACGGGGTTTCCTTTTGGCCAAACTTAAGGGCAGCTGGAGGCTTCGGAGATTTTGTTAGTAGAGAATGATTGACAGCAATTTGTGGTCAGTCTTTCCTTGGTGTGAGGAATTTCTAATTGTATTGGCAGATGTTCGTTCAAGTATAGCAGGCTAAATATTATTTGGTAGGGTTTTTCTTTGCTTGCCTTTTTTTTTTTTTTTTTTTTTGAAAAAATAGTACTAGACACCATTAATCGGTGGGTGAAGTCTCAAAAAGACCATTAACTATTTAAGTTGTTTTAAAATCATCATTTTAACAAAACATCGTTCCTAAATTGCCATTTTGATAAAAAAATTATTCATTGATAGTCAGTTCCAGTTAAAATCTAACAGAAAGTTGCCGTTATTTGTCATGACACTCATAAAAATGTTTATGGGTAATATTATATGTATTTTGATTATTTGATTATATAAAAAATTAAGGATTTGATTAATTTATTTTTTTATGGATAATATTTTCTGTTTATAGGTGATATTAAACTTATTATTATTTCACGATTAATTTCTTGATTATTAATTTGGGGTGATATCAAATTTACTTTATGATTAATTTATTGTTTAATTATATATATAGTAATAATTTCAATATAAGAATTTTATAGGTAATATTTTCTATTTTATAAAGTAATCATGATAATATATATATTCAAAATATAGATAAAAAAAGTCAATTTAAAACCTGTTAAAAATCAGTTAAAAAACGGATGGAAAATATATTTTATTAATTTTTGATCTATATTTTAATAGGTTATAATATAAGCAAATTGATTTCAAACGATTAATAGATAAAGTGGTAACAATTGATACATTCTTTCTGTAAAATGGTTAATTTGAATCATTTAAAAGGTTAATGGTCATTTAGAGACTTACTACTGATTTTTTTTTTATCTCCCCATGTTCTATGTACAGCCGAATTCTGTCGACTGGGGAAGCTAGTTCTAATAAGGAGATAATACAACACATTCTGTCCATCTTCAGACAACACTCACTGTACAGAGTACATTTGGGATGACAGAACAGACAGAAATGGCTATGAAGACGAATCTTGTAGGTTGAAAGTCCAGTTGACTGCAAACTATTCAAAAAGGGCTGGTAATTTTGTATACGGAGGTTTTACACTTTGGGGTTGCTATGTTGTATGGATAAAGCGGCGGACGGGCGGAATTGGATTTCGGATCACTCGTTGGTCTCGGCTGTTTGATGGATGTCTTCCCTGATTTTGATTCTTTCATAGTTGTATTCAAAGTTCGTGTTAGAAAAAGCCATTGAAATATTTGATTGTACAGTATATCATGTTTTATCGATCCAATATTGTTTTTTTAGTCAGAAATTTGTTCATTTGATTATATCTCTAATAGATTTGCACCATGTTGGGATGAAAAATAATTAGTAGAAAGCTTGAAGAAACTTGAAATCATAAGCTAAACAAGATAAAATGCTTTATAAAAAGGATAATGATTGGATACTGATTCGATTAATGGGGATATCGACACGTGGTCTATTTTAGAAGAATGTAAAGAGATAAATACAAAAAGTGAAAGAAAATATCTGTTAAGTCAGTATATTGGGAACTGAAAGGTCAACATCCAAACATTTTCCTTATAAAAAATGTAGATGAAAGCTTGAAGAATTTTATTAGGAATCGAAGTCTATTTATAGTACATGTTAATGATACTCCAGCTCCACTAAGACACTTTCTGCGGAGAAATCACCATTAGGAGTTGGGACATCCACCCTTTGGGTGCTTGAAGAGAATCCACCTCTTTTCAGACAAATATGTACAAATTCAAATTTGTTGTGGTCCCCGCTTTAACAATTTGATTGCTTTCGTACTTTATACAATAGCACGGGTCACATAAGAGGGGAAATATTGGCCGAATACCTAACCTCACATCAACAAAAGCATATGGATATTAGCCACATGGGCTGAAACATTTTCAATCGGATAACATTTTGTAACAAATAATGGAGAATTCTAGAAGAAGGTGACATCACCGCCCCAGAAAAGGACACATGTCCTCCGTATTTTGCCCTGATGTTAACTATAACTATGACTTTCATTCCTAATAAAATGGTCCAAGCTTTTTGTCTTATTTTTACATGAAACTCTTCTCTTCATTTTTCTACGGAGTATTTTCTATCTTGTTAAGCTAGCAAATTTTCAGATCATCTTCTCCGAACGTCGGAGAGCAATCGTTGGACCCTTGCTAGAACCAATTTCGATGTCTATTTTCATTCTAAATCTATACGATCTACCCGATTTACCAGATCTCATCGTTGCTTCGTCTTTCTCTTTTAAAGAAACAAAATATCTACCAAACTCAACCCAAACATCTTATCTCAAGAACTCTTATTGAGAGATTCTTCAAATCTGGTCAACACGAAATTTAAGATGTTAACAATGGCGTCATCTGTGGGGAATCTAGCCTATATACTCTGATTTCCATTTACACTCTCACAGAGGTGTGATGTTTCTTTAACCATGAAAGAAACACAACTATCCAACAAGAGGTGGATAAGCTTTTAAAAGCAAATTTCATTAGGGAGGTGAATTACCCATAATGGATTACTAACGTAGTCCTAGTGAAGAAAGCAACGGGAAATGGCGGATGTGTGTCAATTTTACGGACTTAAACAAAGCTTACCTAACAGACTGTTTTTCGCTACCAAACTCGATCAGTTGATAGATTCAACTGCAAGGAACAAAGTCGTCAGCTTCATGGATGTCTTTAAGAGAAAACGGCTTTCATTACCAACCATGGGCTACATTGCTACAAGGTGATGTCTTTTGGTTTGAAGAATGCCGAAGCCACCTACTTGTGCCTAATCAACTCATTATTCAAGGATTAGATCGGTAAATCGATGGAGGTATATGTAGACAAAAAGATCACCAAATCTATCCACGAGGAAAATCATGTAGAACATCTCTAGCAGACTTTCGAAGTCTTCTAGAAGAACAATCCGATGCTTAACCCATAAAAATTACATTTGGGATGTCTGGAGGAAAATTCCTAGGCTTCATGTTAAATGAAAAATAGATCGAAGCCGATCTGGAAAAAAATTCAAAGCCATATTTGACCTATCCTCCACAAAAGATCTCCCTGATGTCCGAAGTCTGGTTGGAAATGTCGCAGCCAGTAGCCGTTTTATCTCTAAAGCCATCGATCGGTGCCACCCTTTCTTCTAGGCCATCAAAAAAGGGCTTACTAGCGCCACACTTTCTTCCAGGCTATCAAAAAAGGGAAATGGATGACATGAGCTGAGAAGAGCGAAGAAGCATTCCAAGGTCTAAGAGCCTACCTGATGAATCCACCTCTCATGATGACACCTCACCAAGGAGACATCCTACTACTATGCTTGGCAGTTTCAGAAGCAACCATGAGCGGAACTTTGATCCGAAAGTGTGATGATGACGTGCAACGACCTATTTATTATGTGAGCAAAGTCACTCATTACGCCTAAAAAAAGGTACTCAAAGATGGAAAAACTGATTTTCGGACTAATAATATCCTCCTGGAAGCTGCAACCATATTTTCAACCGCACACCATCTCAGTGATGATTAACCAACCTTTAAAACAATTTCTACAAAGGCCGGATGTTTTGGGAAGATTAATGGTGTGGGCTTTAGAGCTCACTCAGTTCAACATTAACTATCAAGCAAGAAGTGCTATCAAAGGTCCGACTGTAGCAGATTTCATTGTAGAAATCATAGAAGATGGAGCCCCAAGCACTGTCACCTCTATACTTACCAGAAGAGCAGATTCCACCACTAGAAAAAAACCCAACCAATAAAATTATATCCATAATATCAGCGTGGACCATATATATGGACGGCGCTTCAAATTAAATATGGAGTGGTACATGTCTAATCATTGTTAACCTAGAAAAGATAGAGGTCAACCAATCCCTCCACTTCAAATTCAAAGCCACAAACAATGAAATTGAATACGAGGCTATGCTACTAGATATTTAATCATTAACAACGATTCACAACTTGTTGTTAACCAGGTCAACGATCAATTCCAATCAAGATATGACAATATGATAACATACCTATAGAAGGTTAAGGCTTTGATAACCGATTTTGAAAGCGTGGAGATCGTGCTTATCCCAAGGCAGCACGAGGAGGAAGTTCACTACCAACTTCCATCCATTTCCAAATTATCGCCAAGTCTAGCATTGAGTCAGTGAGAGAAGTGATGCAAGTAAGGTCTTTACCTTGTCAGATAGATCCCATAGTCAGATTCCTCCAAGAGGACAAGCTCTCTAAAGACTTGGAAGAAGAAAAAAAGGTTAATCTACTGACTATGTTTTATCCTTCTCGAATGATCGTTATACAGAAAAGAGAAGTCACTTTCGTTGTTAAAATGCCTCTATCTAGAAGAAGCCCTATCGTTTTCGGTTATTCGAAGGAGAAACTCTTAAAATCGTAAGCTAATCAAGATAAAATGCTCTATAAAAAAATGTAGAGGAAAGATTGAAGAATTTTATTATGAATCAAAGTCTACTTATAGTACATATTAGGTCATAATGGATAGGGCGTGTGTCCTTTTCTGGTGCGGTAATGTCACTTTTTTCGAGAACATTCAAAACGGTTTTCCTTTGTCTATAAGGAAACATTTTCTCTAAAATGTGCCAGCTGGTACAAATTTGGGGCCACTTGGCTTTTTTTTACTGGTGTTGTTGAGATGGCTGTTAGTTATTGGGTTTGTATTTTCTTTTCTATGTGAGATTCTATTTACCTGGGAAGTTCAAGGGCATTTTGATATGTATATGGTTTGTTGAAACGTGGCCCTCATCAAACATTTTGAATTTCCTGCTCTCATTGGCAAGTGGTGAGAGGAATCTTATCGAAATAACCTCGAAAACTCTTCAGTTAAGCTCAGCACCTTATTTTAGGGCATAAAACCCACACAAGGCTCACAAAACACATTATATACAAAATACGCACGAAAAAGAGTATAAAAGCTAGGAATTAGGGACCTCAAATAGGTATAGAATTGGTCCGATCATTGTCCGCCCTGAAAGGTCTCTCTCTAGACATAGAGTGTTTGGTTCTTCTTTATGTGATCAACCTCAAGGGAATTTTATGGGATGATACGAGTGATCTCTCATGACCAGTGGTGACATAAGTGTCACATGTTTTCTCCTTGAGGAATTTGGCAAGACATGTCTGCCCTGGAGAGTCTCTCTTTATACACCATAGAGTTTAATCCTTTATTAAGTGATCAACCTTAAGAAAATTTGTGGGATGTTGCAAGTTATCTCTCATGACCCGGAGGTAACATGAGTATCACATGTTTGCATCCACTAGAAGACTTTACCACATAATGATAAATCCAAACTGACTATTTTTTTTTAAAAAAATTCATTGTGTGGTTGTTGATAACAATTATTTTCCAAAATTTACGAGGTCGCTCCTTGCTGAAGGTCTACCTCGGATCAACCTATAAAATCTTTTTGGTAGATTTGATGATGTATTTGGATGTAGGATTAGATTGTTATGTATGGTGGAAAGGTGATTGTTAATGATACAAATTAATCTAAAGCCCAAGTAGGATATCCACCGGGATGACATTAGGAGATATAGACTTAAGAAGAACCAGTTGTTAAAAGAAATCAACCACAAAAGAAACGTATGGAAAAAGACAAAAAAAGAAAGAAAAATTTAGAAAAAATGGCCACATCATCATACAAGTTGTTGCCATAGGATAAGAAAACTTGTCATGCAATTGGTTATTAAAGGATAAGAATCCCCCCACCCCCACCCCCACCCACCCACCCACCCATTTACCATCATGAGCAGGAAATTCAAAATTAGGCAAGGGCCCTACCACAACAAAATAAAATAAAATAAAATAATTTCCTCAAGAATGCCCTCAATTGACCTTCAGATCAACAATAATGACAAAATGGAACCGATGGGCAACCTCCACATTGCCTTATCCATGTGAGAACCATCAACGTTAGCAATAGGTGGCCTATTTCAGCCAAAAGTCATCTCTTACACGTTATCTACAACAGAGAAGAGGCAATCACGTGGCCCTAAAAACTTGTTCCTGCTGGTACACTACAAAACAAATATTTCTGTTTCATAATGAAAAATCCATATACCAAAAGATTTCCCGATAATATTTTGAATGAAAATAACATCCTCATATCAAAAAACAACACTTATCCCCCTCTCTTACCTCATTTTGCATATAAATAGGACTCATTCTTACAATAAAAAGGAAGGTCTTTCCTCAGATATTCTTTGACCAGCCTTAGTCCGTTTTTCACCATATTTACTCCTAAAAGGGATTTTATCCACATAAGCTTTTTCTATACTACGTATATGTTTTCTAAGGAAACTCTACTAGTTTCTCCAAAATCCATCTTGTTAGTCTATCCAATAGGGTTGAAACTCTGCCCAAATCAGCTCAATATTCTACATATTCCCAAATCACTTCAAAAAAACTCACCAAGAACTCTCCCACTGAGCGCTTCTACTAATTCTGGTCATTGTGCTAAATTTCTAGATAATAATAACGTTGTCTGTAGGAAAATCTAGCCTATAGACTGTGATTTCGTAAAAATTTCTTGATCCAACAATTTTAGCGAGCTTAAGAAGTCCATTCACACTCTCACAAATGTGTGATGTTCATTTATGGTTTTGAATCACTTCATGAGAACGATACTCCAATAAAAATCATGGTGATGATGAAGCTATGTCCACGTGCACCCGGTGTTCTCTAGGTGGAAATATAATTTATACTGGATCACTACAAAAAGTCGTCATGTGATAAAATCTTTCTTTTTTAATCTTTTGGTTTTTGTTTGAATAGTTTATGGGACTACAAATTTCACCGATATTTTATGAGTTAAATGAACTATTATTCAATTTGCTTGAATATTATTTTGCCGCATATGTGCTTTTGCTACAAATTTGTCTGAGATATTTGAGATCCAAAATGATTTAACAATGCTTAAGTTTGTTTCACCAATATTTGAGCAATCAAGTTATTGTTTATATGGATCTATGCATCACTTACATCTTTTTCACCATTGAATTTGTTTTATGAAAAATTTGTGTCACCTTCCTTGCTATTTGAGTGATTTTATTTGCTACATAAGTTACAAATTCGTGTGTTTGAATTTTGAGTTGATAGATCCAGTTATGAGCATCAGTTCTCCTAAGGACAATAACCTCTCGAAGGAAGTCGTTTGCAAGAGGAAAGCCCCTCGCAAAACTATCATAGAGGATAAAAGTTATGGGATGATAACCAACCAGGTGAAAAGTTATGAGAGGAAAATTCACCCTTAGAAAATATCCTGCAGTGACCACTAGCAAAAATGCTCATGAAGCGAAGACCACCAAGAGTTGCGCCAAATGAAACAACCATGAAATATAAAATCTCCTAGACAATAAACCACTAAGAGAAATGCTCTTGGAGTAACCACTAGTAGGCCGCTCTTAGAGGATAAATTATCAAGAGAAAAACTTATAGGAGAGACCACCTCAAAGAAAACCGTGATGAAAACGTAGATCCCATGTAAGAACACGAATATGACACAAACAGGGGGTTGACATGGACCGAATGATGAAATTCCCTAAAAGTGTATGTCTGAATACCTAGAGGGGGGTGAATAGGTTTTGATTCGATTGATTACCGATTTCTTGAATGAATCAATGTTAATGAAACTATCACATATTATCAAATATTCAATTAAACATAATTAAGCATAAAACAATAAAAATACAAGTATTTGTTTTACGTGAGAAACCCTCAAACTGGGCAAAACTCACAGGCTAACCACTTAGCCACATACGGTCCACAAAATCCACTACTTGAATGTAAGTTTACAACCTAGATTGACATCCCGTCACACCATCGACGGTTATAAACCCTTTCACTCTACTCAACAGGCCTATAATAAAGATCTTAGACCAACAAGCTTATGCATTAAACCATTTAGTCACAATGCTTAACAATCAAAGAAGAGACAAGCAACCTAAGTGAATATATGAAAATATTCTAGATGCAAAAATTCTAGGTCAACGTATTTAAGATTATCTAAGGATTTAAAGATGGTAAAGAATGCACACCTAGATAACAATTATCTAAATGCAAATGTAAATGGATTTAGCTAGAAGGGGTAAAATGGTCATAAATCCTAGCTATCAATAAACGTAATGTCTCAACCAACAATCAACAATCCAAGCATGTTATAGATGCAATTAAACATAAAGACATGCATTCAATTAACAATAAACGTTATTCCTAGGTAAACATGGCATAAGAATGAAACATGAAATTCTAGGACAGGTAGAAATTACCTAGTCAAATAAAAGACAAAGTCTCATGCTTGGAAGATGCAAGAATGATGCTAGATGATAATGAAATGGAGTTTGGTTAAGTAAAGGTGAGTGTTCAGGAGTCTTCCCCTCTTTAGGAAATCTTGATCTCTAAAAAATGGCTTATTGGACTCACAAAACAAAATAAGGAAGAATAGACCATATATATATATATATATATATATATATATATATATATATATATATATATATCAAGCCATGTCAAAAATACACCGTTTTTGGCAAATCAGTGGTAATTCACAGCGGTCTCACAGCGGTTGGCGACTGATGAGAGATCGCTGTTTGTACCACTGTGATAATTCATAGCGGTTCTACAACGGTTTGCATGCCAACTTTGGAACCCCTATCTTTTGAAAAATCAATCAAAATGTAAATGATATGAGTATGCAAGAAAGAGATAAAACATGAGTGTGCACATAAAGGAACTACACAAATGATAAAGCAAATGAATTGTGTGTGTGCAACTAAATCTCTTCAAGGAAGGTTAAACACAAGTAATTTACCTTAGAGGTGTTTTGAGCTTGATTATGAATGAAGTTGGCCTAATTTACCCTTACATATTTTAACCCCAACTTGTGGTTGTCAACGAAATAAGCCAATTAAAAATGAGGAACTTACAATCTCCGTCTTTGGCTATTTCGTGACAAAACCACCACTCACAAATCATCCTCATAAAAAAAAAGAGGTCAACAAAAGACATATCACATTACATAGAGATACCTACTAGATCCTAGAGCCTTCCATCCCTTGTAGAATAACCATCCCTACAAAACAAGATAACTACACTTTCCAAGACAAGTGTATGTGAGGTGATCAAGAGAGAAAAAATAAAGATAAAAGCAATTTGCATAAAAAAAGAAGAAGCAAACAACATGCACCATCAATGCAAATGCAAATGCAAATGCTCCCCCTAAATGGGTACTCTCCCTCATCAAGTCAATCTCCCTTCATATGCAACTCTCAAAAGATGCAACTCAAACTCCCTCTAAAACCGTACTACTCCCCATTTTTGTCACAAAATAAGCAAATGAGTATTCCCCAAGCGGGTCACTTAGCAAAGAGAGTTATTTACAAGGTAAATCCATAATCATATACAACTTTATGCAATTTAATTAAGTGAGAGAACTATACTACAAAAATGTTAAAATATATCGGTGCTTTACATCGGTTTTTAGGTAACTGAATTAAAAAAAACTTTAGACATCGGTTTATAAAAAAACTGATGTCTTAAATATTACAGTTTGAAAAGACATCGGTTTCTAGGAAAATTGATGTGGATTTATTTTACAAAAGATAATTGTTCATAAAAAAACTAATGTTTTAAATATTACAGTTTGAAAAGACATCGGTTTTTGGAAAAACCGATATATATATATTTATTTTACAAAAGATATTGGTTTCCTTTAAAACCGATCTCTTAAATAAATTAAAATTATTGTTTTTTTTAAGTAAAATTTTAAATTTAATAAATTTACTTTTAAATCATTTATTTTTTAAAAATTCAAAAAAATATTTTTTTTAAAAATTGTTTATTTAATTTGCACCCTCTTGTTTCATTCTAAAAGACACGTTAATAATTCAATTACCCAAATAAATTTGGAATCTGTGTATTACATTTGTTTATTAAATTACCAAATGCATGTAGAGAAATATCTCCATGTAACGAGAGTTGTATTCCAAATCATGTTTATTACAATTGATGTCAATAGTCTTTCACAGAGTACAGACCTATAACTCGACTAAATATATTTAAAAAAATGTAATTTTATTAAAAGTTCCAATAAATATTTTTTAAATATATGTCTATTGTAGAAATTAAAATTTTAAGTAGTTGTATAAAATTTAAAATTATCTAACAAGTTTTTTTTTTCTACAAACTCATAAAGGTTATATATAATTACTGTACAATTGTTAACAAATCAAGTTTTGTAGTCAAGTGATAAAGACACACCACACTTGGACTTGAGGTTTCAAGTTCAATTCCTCATAATGATACATCAGAAGTGGGCCGGAGGGATTAATTTTTGTAATACAACGGTTTTACGAAGTCGGTTTTATGTATAACCGATGTGTTTTTTTCAATCTTTTACATCGGTTATAAACCAATGTCTGTCTTATTTTATTCAACATCACTCAAATCTACATCGGTTGCAACATTTTAAAAATCCAATTTCTTGCATGTAAAATAATCGATGTCTTTCAACTTTTTGTTAGTAGTGGAAGCAAAGAAGTTTGAATTTAGAAAGATGTGTGAGAATATTGCTTTGAATGGAAGACATGCAATATCAAAGTTCAAGTTATGGCATTTGGCAAAGCAAATATCAAAAGAGTTTCTAAAAGAAGTCAAACCAATTTGTACCATTTTGTCATTGGAAAACAAGATATAGCTTTTAGAAACTTTTCACACACACAAATTTTTTTTCATTCCTTAATGGTCAACCAAGACATGGATATAAAATCTTTAATGAATGAATGGATATGAAATCCTTATTGGTTGTTACCTTGTTTAACCAATAAGAAGAGAGACAAGACTAAATTGGATAATACATCTTTATTTATTGAATGGATACAAGGTCTTTATTGGGTTTAGCCTTATCAATTGCTTCCCTGCACAGATTCACACACATAACTCATGCATAATTTTTAAGCATGTCACAATCAAGTTCTCATAGCATGGAGATAAATTATGGGTCAATCAAATATACTTCCCAATCAACTTTCCTAATCCAAAAATGCATGATTGAACATAAATGAAACAAGGATTGCAAACAAAGCAAATGCACACTTATTAAAGAAAAATTCACATAATCATATCAGTGCAACCAAGATACTCAAACAATTAATCAAAGAGCATACAATTGAACAAAATTTTGCTTATTTCAATGCAAGGCCACTCTCTTTGCTTGAGCTCCCCATATAGGGTTAATCACCAAAACTCATCAAGACATATGACAAATCCCAATAGACCTACTATGTGATTTAAACCAAGTTGAATCTAAGAGCTTAGTGAACAAATCCACTTATTGATCATTTGTGCCAACATGTTCAAGTGCAATGCATTTGCTTTCAACTCGCTCTCCAATGAAGTGATGTATAATGTCTATATGCTTGGTTCTAGTGTGCTGAACAAGATTTTTTGAAATGTTAATAGCACTCATGTTATCACAATAGAGGGTTAGAGTACCTTGATTGAAGCCGTAGTCTACAAGCAGTTGCTTCATCCATAAAGGCTGTGTGCAAGCACTCCCGACTACTATGTACTTGGCCTCAGTTGTGGATAAGAAAATGGAGTTTTACTTCTTGCATAACTAAGACACTAAGTTATTCCTCAGGAAGAAGCAACTGACCAGATGTACTCTTCCTATCACTACAATTTCCTACCCAATCTGCATCACTAAAGTCAACTAAGCTAGTATTAGTGTCAAAAGAGTACCATATCCTATAGTTGGATGTCTCATTCATATATCGAATGATTCTCTTCATAGAGGAAAGACGAGATTCCATGGGATCTGATTGGTACCTAGCACAAACACCCACACTAAATGCTATATCGGGCCTACTTACAGTCAAGTACAGCAAGCTACCAATCATGCCATGATATATGCTTTGATCCACACATTTCCTACTAGCATCCTTACTAAGTTTCAATGTGGTATTCATGGGTGTGTCACAATGTTTGGCATTCTTAAGGTCAAATTTCTTCATTAGGTTCTTGGCATGCTTAGATTAGGATATGAAGATCCCATCATTCAATTGCTTAATTTGCAAACCTAGAAAGTAATTGAGCTCCCCAACAGGACTCATCTCAAATTCATAAGACATAACATCAACAAATTGTTGGATTTTAACTTTGTTGGTGGAGCCAAATACAATGTCATCAACATAGATTTGAGTTATGAAAATCTCATCTTTATTTCCATTGATATATAAAGTCTTGTCAACACTACCTCTAGAGTAGCCATTGTCAACAAGATAAAGGGTGAGGCGCTCATACCAAGCTCTCGGTTCTTGTTTCAATCCATATAAAACCTTCTCAAGGCTTAGACATGATTGGGGTGGTGTGGATCCACAAATCCTTTATGTTGCTTAACAAACACTTCCTCTTGCAAGAATCCATTGAGGAAGACACTCTTAATATCCATTTGATGTAATTTAAACTTGTGCACATAAGATATGGACAAGAGAAGCCTTATAGACTCAAGACGAGAAACCGGAGAAAATGTCTCCTCATAATCGACCCCTTCAATATGAGAGTATCCTTGTGCTATAAGTCTAGCCTTATTTTGCACAATGTTGCCATCCTCATCAAACTTGTTCCTATAATCACATTTGGTGCCAATGATATTGGTGTTTTTATGTCTAGGAGCTAGAGTCTAAACCTCATTTCTTTCAAAATGGTTTAGCTCTTCTTACATAGCAAGAACCTAAAACTCATCACTCAAGGCTTCATCAACCTTTTTGGGTTTAATTTGAGATGTGTAACAAGAATAGCTAATTGACATCTAGTCCTAACACCCTCATTCACATCTCCAAGAATGTCATTCTTGTTATGGAGATGCCTTACCCAGAGAGCGGGTTTCTTAGAGTCCAAGAAAGGACCTCTATCAAGAGGTTGAATGACCTCTTCATCAAGGTATGACTTCACACCACTTGAAGTGTCACAATTGTTCTCTAAGTAAGAATCACTAATCAAAACAATCTCCTCATCATGATTACTAGTCTTAGGCCTACAATCATCTATGAAAACATTTGATGATTCCATGACACTTCGAGTCTTTAAATTGAAAAATCCATAGCCAATGAAAATTTCCTCGTCACTCTTGGCATCAAATTTTCCAAGTTGATCTCGGTCATTGAGTATGTAGCATTTGCTTCCAAATGAGTTGAAGTAGCTAACATTTAGCTTTCTATCCTTCCACAATTCATAGGAGGTTAGCCTAGTGTCGAGCCTTAGAAAAACTCTAATTCCTATATAACAAGCCGTATTGATGACCTCAACCCAAAGATTAATAGGCACATTGTTGCTAAGTAACATCACACGGTTCATCTCTTGAAGAACCCTATTCTTCCTCTCTACTACCCCATTTTGTTAAGGAGTTCGAGGAGCCGAGGATTCATGGGAGATGCCAAGGCTATTACAAAAGTTTTCAAAACATACATTTTCAAATTTCCTCCCATGGTCACTCCTAACTCTTTTAATGCTTTTAATATGAGAATTATTCACATCTTGAATTTAAGTGCAAAGTATTTTGAATTTTTCAAAAGTTTTAAAATTTTCTCTAAAAAAATAAGTCCAAGTAAATCTAGAAAAATCATCAACACATACAAAAATGTATCTTTTGTCACCGAGACTCTCGGTTTACATGGGACCCTTAAGGACCATATGAAGAAGCTCTAATGGCTCATTGGTGGTGAGCTACTTACTTTTTTTAAGGCATACTTTTACTTTCCTTTCCTTGTTGACAAGTTCCATAAACTCCCTCAATCATCTTCCCAAACTTGGGAAGGCCTCTCACAACATTCAACCTCTCAAGGATTTTCAAGTCTATAAAATTCAAGTGGCCAAGCCTTTAATGCCACAATTCGACTTGATCGCAACTAGACAAGTTACAAGAGATATCATTGGAATCAAGACTATAAAAATTGCCATTTGATCTCTTGCCTTTCAATAAGACTTGCCCATCTTCTTTTAGAATAAAGAAATCAATTTTTCCAAACATATCTGAGAGCCCTTCAACACTTAAATGTGATATAATAATAAGATTGACTTGCAAACCATCTACATAAAAGGCATTGGGTAAGAAAGTCAAACCGGGAATGGATATGTTTCCTTTCCTTATAAACTTCTTTCGTGAACCATCAACAAAGATGACAAATCCACCATCCTTCATTACAAGAGTCTCAAAGAAACTCTTGTTTCTGGTCATGTGTCTAGAACACCCACTATCAAGATACCAAGTGTTAGAGGCTTTGGCCTTCAAGGCTATTTGAGACACATAGCAAAAATACTCATCTTTTCTAGTCCACATGGTAGTAACATTTTCATTTCTAGGAGCCTTGGGTTCATTGACTCTAAAATTCCTAGGTGCATGCATTTTGGCTATTCTAAGCATATTTTTCTCAATCATATTTTCAATTCTACACAAATTAATATGCTTAAACCAGTTCGGCTTTATGCGGTATTCAACACCACAATAATGATAAATATGAGTAAAGTAAAAATTCATTTCATAGCCTTGAGCCAACATGGAAGATTTCCTTCTCTTTTGAGTTGTCCTTTGATATTGAGCAAAATCTCTCCTTTGTGGTTGAGCCGAGATTGCATCACCTCTTGATTGAGCAGAAAAGGTCCTTTGTTGAGTTTGGGGGTCCTTAGAGGTTGAGGCCTTGTTTTATGAACTCTAGCTTGTTATGCTTGAGCTTTGGCTTGAGCTTGAGCTTTCGATGGCACCTTGACTTGAGCTTGTTTTGAGGATTCTCCTACTTCAACCTTTCTTGTTGGTTGTTGTAGGACTTGAACTTCTTTAACCTCTTGACTATTGACTCTTGACAAAATTAGTCTTCTTATAGGAAGTGGTGTCCATGCCTTCCACATATCCTAAGCCTTTCTTATCACTATGGTTCTTCCCACTTGATAACATTTTGTCTTGTTTCTCGGTTTCGGAAGTCTTCTTGGTAATGAACTCTTTTACCTCTCTAAGCTCCTCCTTTAAGATTTCTTCACATTTCTTAGCAATGACAAGCTCCAACTTCAAATTTTCTTCTAATTCTCTTCCATTCTTCACTTTGTCACTCAATTGAGTTACCTTGTAAGTCAAATCAAGATTCTCCTTTTTCAACTTTTGAATCTCCCTTTTCTTCTTCAATCTAGTACTCTCAAAGAACTTCATGAAGTCTACATAGTCCATATCCTCATCAATTTTAGACTTGGACTTAGATGAGGTACTCTCATCACTTAAGTCATCTACTTCTTCTTTGTCACTTATAAATTCCTTGCCATTGTGAGATGATGAGAAGGCAATGACGTTTACAACTCGATCTTCATCATCTGAAGATTTTCTTCCTCCTCGAAGTCTTCAATATCACTCCAAGTGGCCGCCATGGCCTTTCCTTTATTCTTCTTCTTCAAATCGGCACACTCTAGAGCAATGTGAGCAAAGCCACTACATTCATAGCATTGAATGCTCTTCTTGGGGTGATTCTCTTGTGGTTTTTTTGCCTTCTTGAAATGAGTCTTCTTCTTCATTTCCTTTTCCTTGTACCCAAATCTTTTCTTCTCAAACTTCTTGAATTTCTTGTATCTTCTAACCGTGAGGGCCATATCCTCATCCGAGTCTTCTTTCTCATATTCTACTTTGGAGGTCTTCAATGCAATACCTTTTTACTTCTTCAGAGGTATAGGTGTAGAAGTCCACCTAGAATCATAAGCTAGAAGTCTTCCAATGACCCCACTAGGCTTCATAGTCTTGTAGTCAATGTTCTCTTTAAGTGCCGTCGCCTTTGATTCAAATCTTGACGGAAGCGACCCTATAATCTTTTGCTTGATTCTTCTATCCGACTAGGGGTCACCAAGTTAATGGCTTTGGTTGACTATGTCCATCAACTTCACTTGAAATTCGTTGAAACATTCATGATCCTCCATCATTATAGTCTCAAATTGCATTAAATGGACTTGAAGTTTGGATTCCTTAACTACTTTGGCTCTTTCATGAGCCATTTGTAAAATCTCCCAAGCCTTTTTTGCATTCCTAGTGGTTTGGATTAACTTATACTGATTGTCATCCATGACACAAAGGATGACATGCATTGCCTTATTGTTCCACTTGGATGCTTCTAACTCTTGTGTGCTCCATTGAGACTTGGGCTTGAGAACTTCATCTCCTTCATGATTGGTCATCTTTAAAAAAGTGTAGCCATCTTCAACTGTCATCCAAGCATGATAAACTATTTGGCAAAGATAGGACTCCATCTTGCCCTTCCATGAATCATAATTCACCCCATTGAACAGAGGGGGTCTTGTGCTTGAGGCTCCCTCATGTCTACCTCTATTTATGCTCATGTTGTTTGAGGGTAATGACTGAAATGCAACTGTAATGCAACAAAATAAATGCAAAATGCAACAAGCAAAACACACACAAAGCACATATCATTTAAGTATGTCTAAACACCGGCACTGATACCAATTAAAATTCCCTGAAAGTGTATGTCTGAATACATAGAGGGCGTGAATATGTTTTAATTCGATTGATTACCAATTTCTCAAATGTTAATGAAATATTAAGCATAGAACAATAAAAACACAAGTATTTGTTTTACGTGAGAAACCCTCCAACTGGGCAAAACTCACGAGCTAACCACTTAGTCACATACAATCCATAAAATCCACGGCTTGAATGAAAGTTTACAATCGAGACTGACCTCCCGTCACATCATCCACGGTTACCAACCTTTTCACTCTACCCAACGGGCCTATAATAGTGATCTTGGACCAACAAGCTTGTGGACTAAACCATTTAGTCACAATGTTTAACAATCAAAGAAGACATAAGCAACCTAAGTGAATATATGGAAATATTCTAGATGCAAAAATGCTTGGTGAACGCATTTAAGTTTATCTAAGGATTTAAAGATGACAAAGAATACAAATCCTAGATATCAATTATCTAAATACAAATGCAAACAGATTTAGCTAGAAAGGGCAAAATGGTTATAAATTCTAGCTATCAATAAACACAAAGTCTCAACCAACAATCAAAAATCCAAGCAAGTTATAAATGCATTTAAATACAAAGACATGCATTCATTGAACAATAAACGCTACTCCTAGGTAAACATGATATAAGAATGAAACATGAAATTCTAGGGCATGTAGAAATTACCTAGTCAAATAAAAGACGAAGTCTCATGCTTGAAGATGCAAGAATGATGCTAGATGATCATGAAATGGAGTTTGGTTGAGTAAAGGTGAGTGTTTGAGAGTCTTTCTTTCTCTAGGAAAGCTTGGTCTCTCAAAAATGGCATCTTGGACTCACAAAACGAAATAAGAAAGAAGAGAGCATATATATTTCAAGTCATGTCAAAAAAGCACTTTTTTTAGCAAATCAGTGGTCGACCACTATGGCTAGCACTGTAAGAGTCACAACGATGAGCCATTGTGAAGCCACCACTGTGAATTATCACAACGGTCTCACAGTGGCACCATAACGATTGACGACTGATGAGAGACCGTTGTTTATACTGCAATGATAATTAACAACGGTTTGCATGCCAACTTTGAAACCCTTATCTTTAGAAAAATCAATCAAAATGCAAACGATATAAGCATGCAAGAAAGAGATAGAACATGAGTACCTAAAGGAAGTACACAAATGATAAAACAAATGAATTGTGTGTGTGCAACTAAATCTCTTCAAGGAAGGTAAAGCACAAGTAATTTACCTTAGAGGTTCTTTGAGCTTGATCATGAATGAGGTTGGCGTAGTCTACCCTTACATATTTAAACCCCAATTTTTGATTGTCAACAAAATAAGCCAATTAAAAATGAGGAAATTAAAAATGATGACCATGTTCTTGGGTCAGCCAAAGAACCATGCTCTATAGGAGCCATTAGATCAAAACGCAACACTGATAGTTGCTCACCCACCATCATGAGAACCTAGCAACAGCCACCATCAGGTGACAAACAAGTCACCAAAAGCCATGTGCGCCCGGTGTTTTTTGGGTGGCAATACAACCAGTAGGTATATGTTTGACCTTTGGTGGATCATAATAGAAAGTTATCATGTGGTGACATCTTGCTTTGTTTTATTAATTTTCATATGAATAGTCTACTAGACTACAAATTTCACCAATATTTTATGAATTCAATAAACCTAAATTTGTTAGAATATTAATTTTCCATTTATGTGTTATGGCTACAAATTTGTTTGATGTTGGAGTTGCATTTTGTAGAGATATCTAAGATCGAAAATGATTTAACAAAAATGAAGTTATTCCGCCATTATTTGAGCAATTAAGCAATTGTTGATCTATACGTATCTTATGTCTTCTTTTCCATTGTTTTTTTTTTTTTTACAAATTGAGGTAACCATCCTTTCTATTTGACTGATTATATTTGCAAAATAAGCAACTAATCCATGTGCTTAAGCTTTGAGTTGATAGATCTAGTTCTAGGAAAGGTCATTGTGAAAACTATTAAGAAGGATAGAAGTTACTAGATGATAACAAACCAGGTGAAAAGCTTTAGGAGGACAAATCACCAGAAGAAAATTTCCTCAAAAGTAATTGTGAAGATGAAATGCTTTAAGAGGATAAACCGCACTGAGAAAATACTCCTTGAGCAACAACCAGATGAAATACTCTTGAAGCTAAAAGTATCAGATGAAAAGCCCCTAAAAAATAAATCACTAGAAGGAAAGCTTCATAAAAAATAACAACAATAGTTAAATGTTCCTAGAGGATAAATCACCATGAGAGACACTTATTGAGCGACCGCTAAGAGAAATACTCGTGAAGCAAAGATTGCCAATAGAAGTGAAGCAACTTTGAGGTATAAAAGCTCTTAGACAATAAACCACTAGAGGAAAAACACTATTGGAATGACCACTAAAAGAACGCTCCTAGATGATAAGTTACTCGGAGAAAAGCTCATAAGAAAGATCACCTCAGAGAAAACGCTATTGACGATACCACCAACAGAAAATGATCTTAGAACAAATGCCAAAAAAAAAAACTATCCCAAAGCCGAAAGTGTCAGGCCAAATGCTTTCAAATGAAAAATCATTGGGTGTAACGCTCTAGTAGTATAAACAATCAAGAAAAGGCTATTACAACGACCATTAGCGCAAAAAATTCTTAGCCCAAAATCACAAAAAGAAATGCCTATGTAAATAAAATTTGAAACACTTACCACGTTGAATGATTTCTCATGACATGGTGACCATGCTTAATGGTTTCTCTAGGAAGAATTACCATATGGTGTGAATCTTCAAGAGAATGTTTTTGTTAGTTTGGATTTATCGTTACGCCATAAAGTCTCATAGAGGATGCAAACATGAGACACTTATGTTACTCCGACTCAAGAGAGAAACTCCCAGCATCTCATAAAATTCCTTTGAGGTTGATCACCCAAAGAAGGACCAAACTCCATGTGTATGAAGAGGGTCCCTTCATGATGGACAAGTCTTGCCGAACTCTTCAGAGAGAAAACACACAACACTCATGTTACCTTAGAGTCAAGAGAGACAACTTGCAGCATCCCATAAAATTCCCTTAAGGTTGATCACACATGGAAGATCCAAACCCCTTTGTATATTGAGAGAGACCCTCCAAGACAGACAAGTCTCTCTAAAATCTTCCAGGAGAACACACAACTGAAATACCTACAAGGTGTTAGGGTTTATGCCCTAAAGATGTAATTTGTAAATGGATTTATGAAATAAATAAAAGAAAAGTTAATTCACTCTTGTTGTGTGCATATATAAACAT
The DNA here is from genome assembly GCA_032871835.1 of Dipteronia dyeriana. Lineage (NCBI taxonomy): Eukaryota > Viridiplantae > Streptophyta > Magnoliopsida > Sapindales > Sapindaceae > Dipteronia > Dipteronia dyeriana. The sequence continues at coordinate 90,823,546 of CM065297.1, read as the reverse complement.
CCTAGATTGCCGGATGTAATCTCGAACTTTATATATGAGTGTCATATATGGATAGATATAGTAAGAGACATGCAATATAAAGAGTTCATAGATAGCAAATAAAGCTGGGTACTTTATTTACGGTTAATCTATAGCTGCGGGGTCCATTCCGTAATGTAAGGTGATTCTATCCTGAATCATTCATATGAGATATGGGAATGGAGGCACCTTGTATGATGTGATCATATAGGACTGGGCCATGATCTATATGAATCTCACACTAAGATCCATTTATATATCAACTAACAATGACTATATGTGGGTGATCTTAATCCTGAGTGTCTTATCGACTCCTTCAGGTTAGATCGTGGTCTTTGATATATCATGGGTTAGGTAGGATGCATTTCCTGATCAATATACCCCGTATGTTGGGATTGGGAAAGGTTTGTACACAATAGTAGGAATCAAATCATTCTTATGAGAAGTAAATGGTAGTTCCCTTAAGGGTTGATTCGGAGCCTAGACAATATGAGCGCTCTTCTAATTCCGTGAGGAAATAGGATTTATTGTCCATTAGAGAATCAACAGTACTTGAAGGATATATGTAATTAGAGGGGTATAACGGATATTACGACCCAGCTCTAATTATGAACTACTGTGGAGGATCACACCATATGTAGTAGCTATATCGATGGACACCGAGTTGTATCAGTCTGTGTAAAAGCGTCTGTAGTTGAGAGAGTGTAGTTTCAGATTTTTAGTGGAATAACACCAGATCTGTTATTGGAAAATTCTACGTAACACAACACGTCAGCAAAATACCAGGAACTCCACATCACCAGGGCCTGATCAAGTTAAATCAACATAAAGGGGGCCAAGTGAACCAGACCGGCCTCTCTGATCAGATGACACAGATGATCGGGTTTGAAAACCCGATTTAGTTGTCAAGATGGTCGGGATAAGGGTAAGGTTGAACTACCAATCGGGGGCAAACAAGGATGATCGGGAAAAACAAACGAACGGACGCGTGATACATAGATTAACACTCATATTCAATAAAATCACGACTCAAACATGTAGAAAGAAGATTTTAACTTGAACAAGGTTTCTAGAAGCCCACTCTGATAAGGAAATAAGCTTCCTTATAAACATAAAAGTGTGGATTAAACAAGGGATTCAATACAGGACACGATCGATGTGAAACAAGGAAAAGAGACAACACAACTCCAATAAGTTAGAATTTCATTGAATCACGTGAACTTTCCTTACTTGTACATCAAGAATTAGGATTTTATGCATGTACAAATAGACCCAGAAAAACACCCAAAAGGGGTGAATGCAATTTTAGCGAAAAAACAAGAGCGATAGAGTGTGTAATCTTTTATTCTTCATATAATGGATTTCTGTTGTTGCAATTGGCAACCAAGGACGTTTTTTATTTTCTCATTTTATTTTGTTTGTGCTTAACCGTTGCTTTGCTATAATTATGTGACGATGGATTGATCTAAAAATCACCGTAACAACTAGCGCTAGAAGGAGGGGCTGAACCTCCGACAATATTTTGTTTACGTAATTAATTTTTAGGAAAATAGGCCAAAAGCTGCATCATGGACGCCAGCAGACACAAAAGTCAATCTCCCCACAGTGTCGACCCAAAACATGAGACTAATGACCAGAACCTTACGGATGTCGTTGCTCCATGAGGGGATCCACCCGCTAGGACCCCGACATTCGTCAGGACTGACACAGTTACTACTACAGGTGCGACTACTGGCATCTCGCCAAAAGCATTCAAATAGATCCAGGAATATTTATGAAAGGTCATTAAAGATGCAGCTAAGCAAGGAATAAGCATATCGGCCACGGCTAACCTAAGTTCGTCGTACCAGCTTTCCATGCCAATGGTGGGCCAAGGCCTTAAGATACGTTCCGAGATAGTAGCGATCACCCTAGGAGCAATCCAAAATCCTGGAAGGAATGAGGTGAAGTATCACCAAAGGAGGGGGCATTCACGTAGGAGAAGTGAGCGAGAAGTTTGGGGAACAAGACAACACCGAGAATCTAGTTCACTGGATGATGTGGAAAGATACAATGGAGCATAAACTTACCCCAAATGCGGGTGTAAGAATGATAACCAAAATAAAAGATCCCGTATTCAAGTGACGGTGAAACGATAGGAAGCCAACCTCGGTGACCAAGCGTGACACCTGGGCCGCTCAGATCAGTGGGAGGGTTCCTAAGGACCCATATGGGTTAACGATCCGTCGGAGATTCGATAAGCATGGAGAGCCAGAGGAGGAGTGAGAGATCCTGCTTAGAAGGATAGAAGCCCTCGAACGAAGGCAAAGCTTAGGAAACCCTCTGATCGGGAACTCCAGAAGCCCGTTTACTAACTCAATAAGACAGCCCTGCTTCTCAAAGAAGTTCAGAATGCCACATGTGAAACAATTCAAGGCTAACACCGACCCACAAGAGCATGTGAGGAGGTATCAAAGTGTAATGTCACAATATGACTATGATGACACCCTTATGTGCTGCATGTTTCCACAAACATTGGGAGATCAAGAGTCGAGATGGTTTGGAGGGTGTTCCGCGGGTTTCGTTGGAAACTTCGAGGAGCTCGTTCAAGCATTCACCAGATAGTTCATGGGGAATATTTAACGAAGAAAATCTATATCAGTCCTGTCAACTCTGAAGTAAAGGAAGGATGAGAAGTTGAAAGACTACCTAACCAAATTTTTACAAGAGGTGCCAGAAGTTCAAGATCCCAAAGATGATGCGGTGGTATCGGAATTCATCAACAATTTACAGCACAACGATCTGATCTTAAGCTTGAGGCAAAGGGAACCGACCACGTATGCCAACATGGTGGACCATGTCAGAGGGTATGTTATGGCGAAGGAAGAGCAATTGTCCCATGACGGAGAGCTTGAAAATACAATCACGGTTAAATGCTCAAGGCTAACCTAGAGGGGGGGGGGGGGGGGGGTGAATAGGTTAGACACATTTTTTGACTCCCTTAGAAACAAACAAAAGTTTGTCCCTCTAGATTACTTGTATCACAATATATATATATATTAATTAAAGACAATTAATCAATATAAACACAAGTAAATTGTGATACAAATAAGTAATTGTAACACATACACAATCTATATTATAGAAAGGAAGTCAACATATATAAAGAATTCTATCCACAATACAAATACTAAAGAGATAGAGATAGAGAAAAGTTGACACAAAATATAACGTGGTAAACCTACGAAGAGGAAACATCCACGGGCTAGCAGCCACTGGTAAACAAAATCCACTAGTAGTTAAGACAAGTACAATCTCTCAAGTGACCTCTTCACCTAGAAACTACCCTCTTATCCTACTCTAGAAGTTATCGCCCTATGCTCAACAATCCGAGGCATCACACCTCTTGTCAAGACTTCCTCGCTCACCTTATCCAGATCCTCAAGACCCAAGGCAAGACTTCTTGCTTAACTAAGTCCTCACAACTCTAGTCAAGACTTCCTCGCTCACCTATCCGAGTTCTCCCAACTCTAGGCAAGACTTCTTGCTCGACTATCCGGATCCTCACGACCCTAGCCAAGACTTCCTTGCTCGACAATCCAAGGCCTCACGCCTCTTGCCAAGACTTCTTGCTCAACACCATAGGTCTCACACCTATTGTTTAGACTTCCTTCTCACAAGGCATCTAGGTGATCATGAATGCAAAATGTAAATAAGCACGCAACATAGAATGCTATGATCAACACTTCCTATGGAAAATACTAGACATGAGCATGAATGCACAAATCACATATAGTCTAGTTAATCATGCATGTGTAATCAATCTAGATTATGTAAGATATGTTTAATATTAATCATAACCTCGATACATAAAATCAATAAATCAAAGATCATCAAATAGTCCTAGAATCAAAGCTAGCACAATACAATCCCAAACATGTGAAAACATAGGCAAAATCAAAACCTAACTCAACATGTATGATTTCAATTGAAATTCAATATAGCTTTGAAAGTGTTCAAAACACAAATAAAAACACTCACAATATACAAATATATGTAGAAGAAGAAAACCCAAGTCAATTGACCAAGTTTTAAAAGAAAACTTTGAGAGAAAATCAATACCAGTTGATTTAGGTGCAGTCCCGTTTTTATATGATTAGACTCCAAAAACAGCAACAAAACTTACTCAAACCTCAAAGAAAAGATGGAGGATGAATAGATGAACGCTCTCAACTTTGAATCACTCAAATAGGAGTTCAAATGAAGAAGTTATGGTGTTTGGAAGATGAGAAAATTTAGAGAGAAAATTTCTGCACGCTTGTTTTAAATTTCTTCTTAGAATGAAATGTGAGAGGGAAATAGTTTATAAAGGAGAAGGAAACTTGAACATGTGAAATGACCAAGAGGGGCTTTCTTCCACGAGATGGCCACGGGCCATCTCGGGAAAGAAGTATCTTGCTTGCTTCTTTCTCCTCCGACCTTCCTTCGCGTTCTTCAACCGTTCTCCGGCCTCCGAACTCAGAATTTGAATCTGTTTTTGGATTACAAAATTTAACTCATACACGGACATGGAAATATAAGATACTTAACCTAGAAAATAATAATTCAACTCAATATATGAATACGAAGACAATGTATGCAACATGAGTTGAAAGTGTAGTATCTTTTGACTTAGAACTTGATATCAATAGTATGAGTAACCGAAATGACCGAAACTCAATCAAGAATGATTTAAGACTAAATTCAATATCCATGTTATACAAACATATACATACATAAACACTATTCACACTAGAATGAAAACTACATAGAGATAGTTTCCAATCATGCATATTCCAAAACATGTTATTTCCAAACCAACGATGCAGGGACACATGAATGAATTGTATGTGTGTACCTATAATGGTGCACAATGATGTAGGGACACATATGAATGAATTGTGTGTGTATACCTAAGCCTTGTAAGAGAAAGATAAGGTCTTAGTATACCTTTGTAGAGTCAAATTGCATCCTTTCTCTTGAAGACTTAGAACTTGCTTTGACTTGTTGTTTCTTCTTCCTTGAAGCTTGAATCATCATGAATCTAAACAACTAAATCATTACAAGTAAACATCATTTTGATATGGAATTAATGCCAACACAAACTAAAACCTAACAGAGCTTATACACGAGGGTCGACCCGAAAATAACCAGAAGAGTAAAGACGGTAGCTCAAAGAGTGGCAGCAAAGGGGAGCAAAAAGGCAGCGGTGTGAGAGGAAATGATGGGCGAAAAGAGGACGATAAAGGCACTAGGCCATTCAAAAGGCAGTACACTAATTACGCTCCACTAGTCAAAAGACAGAAGGAAATCCTGAACGTGATAAAAGAAAAGAATTTGTACAAGAAACCACTGAGGCAGTCAAGTTTTGCCAGAAGAGTTACCACCAAGTACTGCAGGTTTCACCAGGAAAATGGTCACGAAACTTTTAAGTGCTACCAGTTGAGGGATTATATCCAGAAGCTGATTAGAGAAGGACATCTTAAGGATGTGATCATCAGGAATAAAGATGATCAGAGTAAGAATGCTGTGATGGATGAGCGGGACAGAGGCCAGAGGAATCCAAAGAGGGATCCAGGCAATGGAACAATCAACACCAACTTTGGCGGCCTACACACTAGGAGTAGTAGTCGGGAAATAATGTCTGAAGTTAGAGAAGCCATGAGTGGCCAGGGAAACCTGGAGGTGAATCTGTTAGATACCGATCGAAAGAAGCTCAATCAAGGTTGGGACCCTTTAATTTTCATCGAAGTAGCCGGCACGTGTCAAAAGTCAGGCCGAACGATGCAATTGTGGTATCAGTTCGTATAGGCCATAGGGAAGTAAGAAGAGATCTCATTGACAATGTAAGCTCGACAAATATTCTTAGTGTGGAGGTGTTCAACCAACTCGGGTTGTAAAGAAGAGACCTTCAGCCACTCAAAGTCCTACTTAGTGGCTTTTGAGGGGCGAATGTGAGGTTGCTTGGGATGGTAAAGCTCTCCTTGCACCAAGATAGTATTACTAGATTTTGTAGTTGTGAGTGTTGAGAATTGACCATACAACGCCTTGCTTGGCCGACACTTCTTGAACAAAACAAAACTTATGACCATGACTTACGCGTTAATGGTTAAATTCCCAACAGAGGTAGGAGTGGGAGTCATGAAAAGTTTGCAAGAGTGGGCACAAAAGGAGAACCTGGCAATATACAGGGAGAAAGTAGAGTTGGGAGTAATGCAAATGTACACTCTCAAGGAGTACGAAAGCCAGAAGATGGATAACATGGAAATCGGAGCAGAAACTCTAACTAGGTTCGACCTGGAGCCAAGAGAGACACCTCCGAAAGATGGGAAAATCCAAGAAGATGAACCAACCATAGAGGTCGTCATCGATGACAACAATCTCGAAAAGACTGTAAGGCTCTGGGAACGACTGACGAAGCAATTGTGAAATGAGATGGCTAGACTATTAAAAGAATACAGAGACATATTTGTGTGGAAACATGAGGATATGCCAGAAATTGACTCGAAGATAATTTCGTACGGCTTAGTAGTCAACCCCGACTGCAAACCGGTTGTCCAGAAAATGAGGTGATTCTATCCAGGGAGAAGTCAGGTGATCAAAGAGGAAGTAGAGAGGCTGTTGGCCGCAATATCAATAATGTAGGCAAAATACCCAGAATGGGTAGCCAATATGGTGTTTGTCAAAAAAAAAGAATGGCCAGTGGAGGATGTGTGTGGAGTTCACAGACCTCAACAAAGTATGCCCAAATGATAGTTTTCCCCTACCTCGCATCGATCAGTTAGTGGATGCGACGACCGGTCAAGAATTATTGAGCTTTATGGATGCATACTCAAGATAGAACTAGATCCGGATGTTCGAACCTGAAGAGGATAAGACGTCCTTTACTACTAACTAGGGTTTGTATTTGTACAAAGTCATGCCCTTTGGTCTTAAAAATACCAGAGCAACCTACCAGAGATTGGTGAACAAGATGTTTGCCTCGACAGATTGGCAGGAACATGGAAGGATATATGGATGATATGCTGACTAAGAGCTTAACGTCGGGAAAGCATGTAACAGACCTTAGGAAATGTTTGAAGTGCTGTAAAAATACGGCATGAAGCTCAACCCAAACAAGTATGTTTTTTAGGTGCCATCGGGAAGGTTCTTAGGCTTCCAAGTCCACAAGAGAGGGATAGAAGTAAATCTAGAAAAAATAAAAGCATTAAAGGGGATGAGATCCCCAAAGACATTGAAGGAAATTCAATGGCTAAAAGGGTGCTTAGCATCTCTAAACCGATTCATCAGCAAGTTAATAGATAAATGTCTTCCCTTTTTCAAAGCAATCAAGAAAGTGAAGGGGGTAGAATCGAGCACCGAATATGAACCGGCGTTCAAAAAGATAAAGGAATATCTGGGGAAAGCTCCATTATTGTCCAAACCCCTTGAAGGAGAAGTTCTCTACTTATACCTATCAATAACGCCCATAGCGACAGGATTAGTGCTAGTTAGACTGGATGAAGGCGTATAGAAACCGGTGTGTTATGCAAGCAAAGCATTGTTACCAGTAGAAATGAGGTACTCCCCAGCAGAGCAGATGGCACTGGCACTGGTGACTGCAACCAGGAAGCTAAGACCGTATTTCCAAGCGTACAGGATCAAGGTTTACACAGACTGCCCCCTAAAGCTAACTCTGTCCAAGCCCAAAGTGTCTGAAAAACTAACAAAATGGGTCACGGAATTGAGCAAATTTAAGATAGCATACTTGTCGAGGGCTGTAATAAAAGGGCAAGTTTTGGCTGACCTAATCATAGAATTTACCAAACCAAATAGTGAGGTGGTCAGGATGCTGAAAGAGAGCGAAGAATTCGTACGGAAGGTACATGTAGACGGGTCATCAAACAAGCATGGCAGCAAGGCCGGGATAGTCATATCCACCCCAGAAAGAGATCAAGTAGAGCGTGTCTTATGTTTTGACTTCAAAGCCACCAACAACATGGCCGAATATGAGGCACTCTTGACAGGGCTCAGAGTCTGCACAACCCTGAGAGCAGACGAGCTAGAAATATTTAGCGAATCGCAGGTGGTTATGAATCAAATATCGGGTGAGTATCAAGAAAAAGATGGTAAGATGGACGCATATTTAAGGATAGCCAAAGTATTATTAGGAAGATTCAAGACATACAGAATCACCTACATCCTTAGGGAGAAGAATGAAAAAGCATATGCTCTGTCTAAATTATCATTGGCCACTGTCGGTGGGCAGTCACAAATTATCCCAGTCGCCTATCTCAAAAGGGCAAGCATTAAGGACCAAAAAGATGTGTTGGAAGTGGAAGTGGAAGTGGAAGTGGAAGCGGTTGAAGGAGGTCAAATCACCTGGATGACCCTGATCAAGGAATACTTGGAAATGGGAATGCTTCCAACAGAAGCAACTGAAGCAAAAAGTCTCAAGTACAAAGCTACAAAGTATTCAATGGTCGAGGGAGGGGAGTTATACAGGAGAGGATTCTCGGAAGCCTTACAGAGATGTGTATGCTCAATGGAAGGCAGACGAATACTTGAAAGTGTCCATGAGGGAGTCTGTGGAAATCACTCAGGAGGCAAAAGCTTGCCACATAAAAATCTCAGGCAAGGCTTCTATTGGCCAACCTTATTCCAGGATGCTCAAGTTGTTGTCGAACAATGTGGGATTTGTCAAAGGGTAGCCAATGACATAAAGAGGCCTCCCGAACAACTGAGGAGCTTGTCATCACCTTGGCCGTTCACCATATGGGGACTAGATCTGATCAGCCCAATGCCAGCTGCAACCAAAGGTAGGGCAAAGCACAAAATTGTGGCTGTATATTACTTCACCAAATAGGTCGAGACGGGGGATCTGATACATATAACCAAAGCCAATACGACGAGTTTCATCAAAGGAACATCATCTAACATTTTGTAATCCCAGACATGATAATTATAGATGATGGAACCCAATTTAACAGTGACAATTTCAGGAGCATGTGTCAGGATTTTGGCAATCTCACCCACAGACCAACGGTCAGATGGAAGTAGTGAACAAGATAATCAAGCACACCTTGAAGGTAAAACTTGATGCTAAAAAAGGGAACTGGGCAGAAAAGTTACAGGAGGTTCTGTAGGCCTATCAGGCTATAGGAATGACCTCCACAGGAGAGACCCCTTGCTCATTGGCTTTCGGGACAGAGGTAGTGATCCCGGTCGACGTCATTCATAACTCGCCTAGGGTGTATCTCTTCCACCCCGAGTTGAATTTTAAGATGATGAGACAGAACTTTGATGAGTTGGAAGAAAAAAGAGACATGTTAAAGATCAGGACCGCGGCCTACTAGCAAAGGGTCGCCAGTTACTACAACTCGCATGTCCGAATCAGGATATTCCAGCTTGGAGATCTAGTTAAAAAAATGGTGTCACCCAATACAAGAGATAAGTTGGTAGGAGCTTTGGCGGATAAATGGGAAGGCCCGTACAAGGTGGTCGGATTGGTTGGACACGGGGCGTACCGCCTTGCCCGATCAAAAGGAAGCGAGTTAACCAGACCTTGGAACGCCCAATATCTAAACTTGTTTTACCCCTAGGGGTCCCTCGGTTATTCTTATTTTTTCTTACTTCTTTAGAAATTAATTTCATATTGTTTATTGATTATCTTATATTCTTTTTCAGCATTCAATAAAAGCCCCTTCAAGGGAATGGTTTCAGAAGTCAAAAATAGTGTTAAAAAAAAAACTATTGCTTTCATGTACAAAAGCAATCTCGGGGCACTTAGAAACTGCTTTGTGCGAAGTGAGAGCACCCTAGGAGCCCAGTGAGGGGGCCAAAAAGTATGTCATGTCACAAAGACAGTGTATACTAGTCGAAACTAACTAGGTGCAATAAAGCACTGTTAGGGCGCCTTCAGGACATAAGCCTTGATGAGATACGCCAAGAGCTGAACAAGGGATAAATATTCTTACTTAGAGACAGACGCGGTTAAGGCACCTGTTAAGTCAGTAAAATATAAGATACCCTGTTACAGCGAATCTTGCTCAACAGATTATTGGGAGACATCCCAATGACCTAGTTGATAGATAAAAGACAAGAGTCTATAAACTAGATACCATATAAATGGATCGCGAAAGAAAACTTCATGACATAATGACAATATAATCATCGGGGATAGAACAATCGATGGGCGAACCCGAGTGACTCCCCCGACCCCAGGTAAAAGCCCTTACAAGCTCTGCCACACGGAGTTACTTGGCCAAAGTCAAGATCACAAACTCAGTGCAATTTGGGTTAGTAGAATATCCTAGTCAAGGTTAAGGGAACTACGAAAGAAGATATGATCACAACTAAAGTGATTAACTAAGATGTGGCCCGACTTACATAACTCGATCGATGTTTACAATTAATCACAAAGCATTCAGAAGCAGTAAGCAAATTTCATTTCATTAAGGAAATGTGTGATTACAAAATTGCAGTTACAAAAATAATAAAAAGGAAGCTTTTAAACATTTGAGGTATTAGATGGACCTCTGAGCCTGAAGCCACTAGAAGAAGCACTGCCTTCACAATCCTGGCTCGAGTTTTCAAAATCCAACCAGGTAATAGCATCCTCAGGGTCATCAACCATAAAAAAATAATAGTCAGTGTTTGGAAAGGGACCAACATCGGCACCCTTAGTCAAAGAATTACTCTCTTCAGTAGCATGGAAAGCAACTAGATAAGATATCGAAGGAAGCTCCAGATGCATAGGATGAGGGTCTTTCCCGATTAACCGACAGTAAGCCCTCCAACGAATCCTCTGATTCCTGATGGCCTCAAGAGACTTATCCTTATGCTTCTTGATCATTCTGTCCCATCTACAACGAGCTTCATCTGAAAACCTCTCTCTAACCCTAAAGAAAGCTCGAGCGGTGGTCAGCCCCCTCTCAAATTCCCTCAGCATGATAACGTCGAAAGCTAGGGATCTTTTATAACGATCCACATTTTGAACCTCGACGGCTGACCTAGCTTCTTGGGAAAGTACTGCCATGCTAGCCTGTTGCTGCTCCAAGTCTCTAGACAAGAATTCGTAATGCATCCGAGCTTCCTCAGATGCTTGTTGCTTTGTAAGCATAGTCTCTTGAGCAGAGGTAAAGGTGTTTTGGGCAAGCCGAGTCTTTTCCTAGCCTCTTCCACTGTCACTTTATCCAGAATGACTCTCGACTCAAGCTGAGCGTTTAGCGTCTCTGCTCTGGCTACCCTTCTCTCTAGTTCAGCATTTCTAGAAGTGAGTTGTTCGAGAGTTGTTTCAGATGCGGAAAGACTTATTCTGGACATTGGCTATCGTCTTTCTTAAAGCAAGCTCGACCGCAACATGGGTTCTTAGCTCATTCTCATATCATTTGACTTTTGAAGCACTAGTAGAAGAAGACTTGAGTGCATCTTCTTTTTAAGCAAGGGCCTTCTTCAGCTGGGATATCTCCGTGACCTGCCTCTTCTGATCAGCCAAGGCTCGAGTCAGCTCCTCCACCGCCTAAAAGCAAAGTAAGTGTTAGGGAATCCACGAGGTAGGCAAATGGAAAATAATATAGAGGGCACTTACAAATATTCATTATTAAAGACCACCTAAACCTGTTCAGATGGGCTAGCAACCCTGGCCCTCTCCAATAGCCATCACGAATGTACCCCTCACCAGTTGACATGGAGTGAAGCATGCAAAGGGGGTCAGCTCAAAGTTCACTTGAGCAAGGAGACCTAGAAGTTGGAACATTGGGAGTTGTTATTGGAGTGGGCTGGTTGAAAGCATTAATGGCCGGGGGTACCATAGAAAGGGTTGGATCAGCCTCGACACTCTCACCAACCTGAGGGGTAACCCTAGGAGCTTCGTGAACTTGACCTCCACTAACACCATCCTTAGCAAAAGACTCAAGCGGTGTAAGGGGGAACTTATCCCCAAGATGGGTTGTTGGAGCATCTTCGGTTAGTTTAACCTTAGCATCAGTCTTCGACCTTGATACCAGGTCAAGCGTTTGCTCCTCTGTGACGTCCAGTACATTATCGTTAAGAGATAACTCCTCTGAGTCACGCCTCTCATCATCAGAGTCTGAATCTGTGAAGACTTTTTGGAGCTTGACCGAAAAATCCATGGGAGTCTTCCCTGGACGATGTACCGGAATGCCCATAGGTGAACGATCAGGTTGAATTTGAGGAAGTGAGGGGCTAGGAAAAGGTATAGCCACATCAGGGACCCTGACTGTCTTAGATAGGGGCCGAAAGACATCGCAACCACCCAATCACTCCTTTTCTTTGACTGCTGCTCCCTTAGAATTAGATCGGTTAAAGTCCCCTGATCGTCATCCTCCTCCTAATCCAAAAGAGTGGGAGCAGCTTCCGACTGAGAGGGCAATTGGGGTACCTCGTTTATAATCTCCTCTCTTCTACGGATAGCTTCGGGGGTAAAAGATCCATCGACCACATTGGCCACCTTACTCCCAGAGGCATTACTATCAGACCTAGTTTCTTGAGATTGGCCCTTATTTGGTCCCTCTCGATTTCGCCTATCTCCAGAAGGTTTATCTTGGCCAGATCTCTCCCAACTTGACCTCTCACGATTAGATCCCTCAGTAGAATAATGAACCCGACTGAACCTATCTCTGGAAGATCCTCTCTGACCACTCCTAGGGGGAGGGGCATTACGACTGATTGCTGTAACTTGGTCAACAGGAACCGATGGAAAGTCATGATCAGATTCGTAAATGTGCTCTACCAAGTCATGTTCCGAAGAGGCTATGCCCTTGGCCACTTGGTCAGCAGCAGCCTTTCGACTCACCCAATCGAGGTTCTTAGCCTTCTCAACTTGCTCGCCAGCGACAATATCCAACTCGTATACTGAAAAGGAGAATATCACATGGGACAATGAGTGGAAACAATAATGACATTCCACCATCAGGATAGCTCATAAAAAAAACTTACTGCATTTACACCGAGCAGACACCTCGGGAAAGAGACCCAACTCGATCAACTCCTTTTCTACGTACATATTACGATGATCTCAGACCTTCCAAGAAGTCTGTGTCACCTTAACCACTGTATCAGCTTACTCCCGAGTCTTTACAGGTGCAATTTTTTTCCATAGCTCGGGACTACAAAAGTGCCTCGAGACTCTATTTTGGTTTAGCCGATGGGATGGATAGGCCACGACAACCTCACCCCAATCCCCGTTGATGAAAACCAATTGTTCTTCCAATACTTGTTAAATGAAAGAAACCCCCAAATGAAGCCCTTGTGGTCCTTATACGTTAGAAGGGCGGGTTTTTCCTTGTAACCATAAGGAATCTAGCTACTAGGCGGTGTCGATTGAAGGTAAAAAGTCCCACCTATGTCTGAACGACCCAAGGTATAAAAATTACGTATATCCTAGGGAGTCGGGGGATGCTTAGCTCTAAGCTTTTTCCATAAGGGCCACAGGCTGATTAGTACCCTGTATGAGTTGGGAGTCAGTGGAGCCGGAGCTACACCTGCGTTTGCCAAGAAACTAGCGATGAAGGGCTGTAAGGGAAAGTTACCTCAGAAGACAGTATTGCCCCTTAAATTATGATCATGCCAGTAGGCAGATTCCATACTGCGTGATTGCCACTGCATGATAGTTTTACTGAATGAGAGAGGTCGAACCATTCCATAAAATTCACAAGTTCTTCATCCGTCACTACATTTATTTCAAGTAAAAAAGTGTGAGGATGGTCCGTAGAGAATCTAAGCAAACAAGCTTGTCGTTCCCTCGAAACGTCCTTCATTTTTAATGTCTGGGAAGTTATCTTCAGGTCGCTTGCCAAACGAGCACTCTCCCTAGAAGTTTGCCTCGAATTCTCCAACATGTCTAGATGGACATCGATAAAAGTGGAACCAAGAGGATTAGAGGAAGAAGGAAAAAAACCCGGGACGAGCCATAACATAGTTTACATTCAGAGCAGTAGGCTGAGATAAGGAAAAATGACCCAAAAGAAGGGACTCGAGCCTAAAGATATTTTCCTTATCACTAGCCTCGATCGCATGCATAATAAGCTCAAAATAACAATAACGAAGAGTTGAGTCCATACCTGGAAGGTGCGCGGAAAAAGTAAAGACACGAAAGATTGAAGGTGGAATGCTGAAGTCTGGAAGCAAAAATGAGGTTAGGGTTTTTTACCAGAAAATCACTATAAAATCGCAAGGAAAAATGAAAGGTCTTCAAGTTATATATAGGGGACAAGTGACATCATACGAAAGTGGGGGTAGGTATATGCGGAACGAGAAACATGCGTCGTTCAAAATTTGAAACAAATGGGTGGATAAATGATTGCACCAACCGAAATGAGCGTGATTAACATTGACATCCAGCCGCAAAGCAATAAATGTGCATTCAATGAGCATCACAGTGAATAATAATAATAAATTAAACATACTTTGCTGAACGAGTTCTATTTCGCACGAGACACTGAGTTTTGTATGATTAAGGGGGTGTTATTATTGGAAAATTCTAAGTAACACGACATGTCAGCAAAAGACCAGGGTCGGGAACGCCATGTCACCAGGGCCTGATCAAGTTAAGTCAACATAAGAGGGGACCAAATTAACCCGATCGGCCTCTCTGACCAGATGACACAGATGATCGGGGTTTGAAAACCCGATCGAGTTGTCATGATGGTCGGGACTAGGGTAAGGTTGAACTACCGATCAGGGGCAAACAAGGATGATCGGGAAAAACAAACGATCGGACGCGCGACACATAGATTAACACCCAGATTCAATAAGATCACGACTCAAACATGTAGAAAAAGGAGTCTAACTTGAACAAGGTTTCTAGAATCCCACTATGATAAGGAAATAAGTTTCCTTAAAAGCACAAAAGTGTGGATTAAACAAGGGATTCAATTCGAACAGGACACGATCAACGTGAAACAAGGAAAGGGGAAAACACAACTCCAATAAATTACAATTTCATTGAATCACAGGAACTTTCCTTACTTGTACATCAAGAATTAGGGTTCTATGCATGTATAAATAGACCCAGAAAAACACCCAAAAGGGGTGGATGTAATTTTTAGCAAAAAAGCAAGAGCGATAAAGTGTGTAATCTTTTATTCTTCATATAGTGTATTTCTGTTACTGCAATTGGCAACCGTGGACGTTTCCCCGCATTAGGGTTTTATCATGTAAAACTCTGTGTTTTGTTTATTTTCTCATTTTATTTTATTTGTGCTTAATTGTCACTCTGCTCTAATTGTGTGACGGTGGATTGATCTAAAAATCACCATCAACAAGAGTTAATAATCAAAGAATATTAATTTAAGAGTTTAATTATTGATTCCTAAGATTATTGAAGCTCAAAATACTGTGGGTCCATTTGGTCCCCTTGCTAGCCCCGATTGATTTAGATAACAAAGGTCACAGTTAATTAATTGGATTGTTCAATTAATTATGTAACGAAAGTGACACATATTTATTTGGAAATTAATTGAATAATGAGATTATTTGATTAATGAAAAATGGTGAATAAACAAATTAAATAATAAGATTATTTAATTATGTTATTAATCACTAAATGGAAGATGTTTGTTGATATTTGTCTTTGAATAAAATAAAATAATGTGATTATTTTATTTTATTTTATTAAATATCTAATTTTTGAATTTAAAATAGTTTAAATTCGAATTAGATGATATCTTTGAATAAAAATAAAAGAAAGATTTTGTTTCAAATAAAAAGATATCATGAGGATTTTCAAAGAGGAAATATATATATTCTTTGAAAACCGACCAAAATAAGATATCAATCAAAAGAAAAAAAAATGTATTCTATAAAAAGAGAATCTATAAAAAGAGAATAAAAAAACGTGCAGAAGTAGATTTTGGCATTGGATGCAATTTTGGTTGGCCACATAAAAGACAAAAGCTGTGTTTTGCTATATATATATATATATATATATATATATATATATATATATATATATATATATATATATATATATATATATATATATATATATATATTTATATAAATATATAAAAAAATTCAAATCAGTGTGTACTAATATAAATTCGTCAGTGCATTGGATGTGGACCTTAGATTTACATACTTTGACTCAAGGCTTCTCCATAATCAATGGTCCACATACAACACACTGATATAACTTTTATCAGTGCGTACTGACTAGAAAACCACTATATATATAAGGTTGCATGAGATACAATGAATACATGCGTGAGACAGAGATTGATCAACGCATGACTTATAACCAAAACAAAAGAAATATATATTTTTTCTAAGAACTAGAATTGTTCTAGTTAGTTTTCTCTTAGAAGAAAGTGTTTACTCAATTCTCTCTACATCCTCCATTCAAGTTTCTGAGTACATGACGTGTCCACAAGTGATTACCAATCTCAAGAGATAGCGAGGAAGATCGAGTGGTACAGACATGAGCATATCATAAAGTGAAGGAGCCTCCAAACGTTGGTAAGATTTTCTTCTGATTATATTGATTACAATTTCCTGTGTTTACATATTTATTTATCATTGTAACAATTTATATGTATAAGTTCCGAATGAAAAATTACAATCCCAAGTTCACTAGTCCCAAATACAGATTATGATCCATATAAAAATTTTAAAACCTACTTCCGCTGCGTTACTAGTGAACGGGGGTTCCAACAATTGGTATCAGAGGTAATTTTTTTTCAGAACAGGCAATTGTTTTCGATGCTCTTGTATGTATGATTGTGTATGAATTATTTAAATTGACTGTATGATGTTTTTGTATGTATATTAAGTTTGTTAATTTACAAAAACATGATTGATCGTTAATTATATGGTACTGTGGATTTAGGGTTCATGGGTTATATAATTTTTTTTTTTAATTTTTATTGTTATTGTATTGTAAAAAAAAATTATAACCTATAAACGAAGAACTGGAAACACGCGCGACGGGGTACTATTCACCGGACACTGTTCATCAGTACTGTTCACACGGCATTGTTCATGGTACTATTCATGACACTGTTCACATTGTCTCACCCAGTTCAATTAGCAAGTGTTGCCTAGTGCGTTCTGTGCAGATTTTCCGTTTCGGATTCATGTGATAAATCGGAGTGACCTGAAGAGACTAGAAGACTCAGAAATTACAAGAAGACCATGGAATGCCTTGTGGGTATTTTTATAATTTTAGATTCCAATATTTTTACGTTAAATAATCCATAGTACTCGGTCAATTCATGTATACTTTATATTATGTGATGATAAAAGTATTGTCATGCATACGTATGTCATTTAGATTAGATATGCCTACACAAATATATTTGATATGTCATACATGCATCATAGCCTAATATTTTATGTATTTTTTTAATACGATTAAAATGGGTATATACATAATTGGCTATGAAAATGAGATTAGTTTTTTAATGGTTAGAAAACTTGGTAATTTTCATTAATATTAATCTAGTTATTAAAGAGTTTAATAAGTTATATTAATAGGGTCATTTATTGTAATTAGGATTAATATGACTAATATCCTGATAATAAATTAACCGAATAAAGTGTTAAGAGTTTTAATTGTTAAAACTTGGTAAACACTAATATAATAATCTGACCATAGTAAATAGTTTACAAAGGCTTAGATTATTCACTAATAGATTATATTTTTAATTGTTAAAAATCATTAATAATTTATAAGTTAATTAGAATTTGTTTCTAATAATGAATTAGCTAATGTGCTAGATAACTTGATTAAAGTTAGTCTTTTGATCCTGTAAAGTCTAGGTGGATTAACGGATAATAGAAAACCC
Source organism: Dipteronia dyeriana (assembly GCA_032871835.1). NCBI lineage: Eukaryota > Viridiplantae > Streptophyta > Magnoliopsida > Sapindales > Sapindaceae > Dipteronia > Dipteronia dyeriana. Next base: position 90,805,724 of record CM065297.1, on the reverse strand, counting down.
TAATTTTAAAAAAGTGAGTGAGAGATGGATATATAACATATGTATCCTATAGTCTCCATCATTAGTTCAACACCGTGAGATCCGAGTGGGGCTCGTGATGACTTTGATTTTGTCTTTCTTAAGGAGGGTTTCCACAAAGGTCAATATCAATGTTGAATTCCCAACGGATAGGATTTCTAAGAGCATTTCGGTATTGACCTACCCTAAGGCGGCAATTCTCGAGTTAAGCTCGTGAGATCTAAAATGGTGGGTTACACTCACGAAGGTTTTGATTAAGTTTTGTGAATTAAAAACCTGATTGAATGATATAGAATAAGAGTTATTTTTGAATATCATTTGATTGAGACTGTCTCGGTCCAACATGCAAAGACTTGATCGACCTTAAGGCGACACTTCTTTGTGGTATGTTGGATTGTTGTGCTATAGTAACTAGTTTTAGGGTAGTTCGAGTTCGTTAAACATATTCATGCATCATGTTTAAATTTATGTCAAAACACTCGCACTTGTTTTAAATAAATGACTGAATGAATGTTTTATTTATTTAAGCAATTATGTCTTCTGTATTACTACAATTTCTCACAAACGATATATTAACTGGTGATAACTACACTATATGGAAACTAAATATTAATGCAATATTTGCCACCAAAGACCTCAAGTTTGTGTTTACGGAGGAATGTCCTCTAGCAACTGCCGCCAATGCCGCACAAACTGTTCATGAGGCATACAAGCGATGGGTCTCATCGGATGAGAAGGCCGAACATATCTGTTGGCTTCTATAATTGATGTGCCTGTCACAAAGCACGAAGTAATGACTTCAACATTCCAAATCAAGGAGTCATTGCAAATTATGTTCGGGCAGCCCTCCGAGCAAAAGTGACATGAAGATGATCGTTCCGCTATGCTCGCTCACATGAAGGAAGGTACGTCAATTCAGGAACATGTCTTGAGCATGATGTCCTACTTTAACACGGTAAAAGTCAATGACGTGGCCATTGAAGAACCTGGTCAAGTGAGCATCATACTGACGACTCTTCCGAAGAGTTTCGATCAGTTTAAGAGCAACTACGGGATGAACAAGTTAAGGTTTAGCCTCACACAGTTGCTCAATGAGCTCACTGCCTTTGAGTCATTAAGTAAGGACTGCAAGGGCAAGACCGGTGAGGCGAATGTTGCCGAACAATCTTCCTCCAATAATAAGAAGAGGAAGAGGTCTGCTGGGAAGGTGAAGGGTAAAGCCCAATTCAAAGAAAAAACAAAGCAAGAAGAAGTCCAAGAAAGGTAAATATGATTTACTTGTTCTTGAGTCGTGTTTAGTGGAAGATGATTCTTCACCCTGTATAGTTGATTTGGAGGCCACTAATCATGTTTGTTCTTCTTTCCAATGGACTTATTCTTGGACACAACTAGAGAAGAGAGGATTTTCTATGTGTGAAGGGTCAGGGGATGTCGTGTTGACACGAGCAGTGGGCGTAATCAGATTACGTTTTTATAATAATTATATATTGTTGTACAATGTATTTTATATTCTTGGATTTACACGGAATTTGATTTCCGTTTCTAGGTTGTTAGAACAATCGTATTTTGTTTCTTTAATAATAAGTTTGTTATTATTGGAAAGAATGGTCTAAATATTTGTTCAGGAATTAATGAAAAAAAATTGTATGTGTTAAGACCGTTAATACATACTACACTGCTCAACACCGAAATGTTTGAGGTTGAAAAACCAAAAACTAAATGATATAAGATTTCTCCAGATAATGACACGTCTCTCTGGCATCTAAGACTTGGTCATATCAACCTTGACCGGATAGACAGACTAGTAAAAAGTGGACCTTTAAGTGAGTTGAAGGTTGGCACCTTACATGTCTATGAATCTTGTTTGAAAGGTGAGATGAGTAAAAGACCTTTTACTGAAAAATGGCTTAGAGCTAAAGAACCACTAAAACTTATACATACAGATGTCTGCGGACCGATGAATGTTAAAGCTAGAGGTGGTTATGAGTATTATGTCACCTTTATAGATGACTACTCAAAATATAGATACGTCTACCTAATACAACAGAAGTCGAAAACATTTGAAAAGTTTAAAGAATTTCGAGCTGAAGTTGAGAATCAATTAGGTAGGACTATCAAGTCACTACGATTAGATCATAGAGGTGTGTACCGTGACCAAGAGTTTGAAGACTTCATGGTCGAGCATTGGATAGTTTCCCAACTCATAACTCTTGGTACACCTCAGCAAAATGGTGTAGCGGAAAGGAGAAATAGAACCCTGATGGAAATGGTGAGATCTATGATTAGTTTCTCATCATTACCAAATTCTTTCTGGGGATATGCGTTACAAACAGCGGCATATATTTTGAATGTAATGCCATCCAAATCTGTTCCTAAAACTCTCCTAGAGTTATGGAATGGTCGTAAAGCTAGTTTGTGACATTTCCGCAAATGAGGGTGTCCAGCACACGTGCTAAAGAACAGAAGTGGAAAGCTGGACTCCAAGTCTATGGTCGACCTGTTTGTAGGATACTCCAAGGAGACCAAAGGTGGACAATTCTATAATACCAAAGATAACAAAGTATTTATATAGACAAATGCAACGTTTCTTGAGGACAATTATATTAGTGACAATAATCTAAGATTGTATTGAATGAGTTGGAGTCTAGTGAGACTAGTGCTTCTTCAACAAGAGTTATTGATCCATAAACATCTGAGAGTCAGATGGTTCCTGATCAGGATACACTACCACCTAAACGTAGTGAGAGGGTTGTAAGACAACCTGAACGCTATTTAGGTATAAGTAAGGGACAATGTGTTGTCTCTGCTGACAGTGTGGATTATCCATTAACATTTAAGAATGCAATGGAAAATCCTGATAAAGAGGAATGGCTTAAAGCCATGAATCTCGAGATGGAGTCTGTTTACTCTCACTCAGTCTGGGATCTTGTAGACTTACCGGATGGGATAAAACCTATATGGTGTAAGTGGATCTATAGGAGAAAGAGAGGAGTAGATGTGAAGGTAAAGACCTTTAAGGTAAGGCTAGTGGCTAAGGGTTATACCCAGAAAGAGAGGATCGATTATGAAGAGACCTTCTCGCCAGTAGCCATGTTTAAGTCTAGTAGGATTCTCTTATCCATTGCTGCCTATTTCGATTATGAAATTCAGAAAATGGATGTCAAGACTACATTCTTGAATGACATTCTTGACAAGAGCATCTATATGATGCAACCAGAGGGATTCGTGTCTCTAGATCAAGAGCACAAGGTTTGCAAGCTGCAAAGGTCTATCTATGAACTAAATCAAACATCTAGATCTTGGAATATTAGGTTTGATGATTTGATCAAAACCTATGGCTTTGAGCAAAACGTCGATGAGCCTTATGTCTACAAGAGCATCATTGACAATAAAGTAGTTTTCTTAGTCTTATACGTAGATGATATCCTACTCATTGAGAATGATATGGGAGTATTATCTGGTGTAAAGGGGTGGTTGGCTAGCCAATTCCAAATGAAAGATTTGAGAAAGACGAGTTATGTTCTAGGGATCGTAAGAATAAACTCATAGCACTGTCTCGAGCATTATATATCAATAAGATTCTTGTACGATTTTTGATACAGAACTCAACAAAGGTAATTTACCTTCCAGGCATGGAGTTCACTTGTCTAAGGAACAATTTCCTAAGACACCTTATGAATACATGCATGAGACAGAGATTGATCAACGCATGATGTATATCCAAAACGAAAGAAAAATAAATTTTTTCTAAGAACTAGAATTGTTCTAGTTAGTTTTCTCTTATAAGAAAGAGTTTCTTCAACTCTCTCTACATCATCCATTCAAGTTCCTGAGTACGTTACATGCCCATACATAGTTACCAATCCCGGGAGATAACGAAGAAGATCGAGTGGTTCAGACAGGAGCATATCGTAAAGTAAAAGAGCCTCCAAACGTTCATAAGATTTTCTTCTGATTATATTGATTACAATTTCATATGTCTACATATTTATTTATTATTGTAATAATTTATATGTATAAGTTCTGAATGAAAAATTACGATCCCAAGTTCACTGGTCCCAAAAACAGAATAAGATCTGTAGAAAAATTTTAAAACCTACTTCCGTTGCATTACCAGTGAATGGGGTTCCAACACAAGGTTATGAACTAAACAACCTAAAGGGGGTTAATAGGTTAACACTTTATTTTTAAATCTTTTTCGATGCTTTTGTCAAACACTAGGTGAGCATACAATTTAACTTTTAATATGAAAGTTAATATATAACAACTATCACATGTAGGCTCAATTCACTACCCTTAGTCTACAAATATAAACACACAAATATGAAAGAATGCGATATACTTAACACATATACAAAGCAAGAGATAATGTATCTCAAATACAAGTATATTCAATACAAAGCAAATTCCATAAGTTGTACTTTGAATGTTATAATGTAAATTCACTAAGTAGAACTTTACAACTTGATATAGAATTTCACAAGATACAATGTTCAAACACTAAAAAGATACACGAGACAAATATTGATTCAATAAAATGTTTCCAACTCAAACTTGTCAAGAATCTTGTTTACAAAGATATTCAATAGAGATTCAACAAGATACAACCAATCACATATACAAATATAAAAGTGATTAAGTTAGAGACATTGGACATGTTATTTTTTACGTGACAAAACCTCTGAAGAGGAAACAATCACGGGTTGATTCCACAACCACCGACAACACCACCTTTCACCAGTTGGATAAAAGTACCCTTCAAAAGTGACCACTTCATATGATACTCTATCTTGGATATCCCTTCTATCCTACCCTCAGGTTTTTTACTAATAAAAGACTTGCCAACTTCCCATCCAATACACTTCACATGTCTCTATAAAGTTTACTTGCTTCACTATCCGGAACTTCACACTCCTAACCAAGACTTCCTTGCTCGACTATCTGGAACTTCACATTCCTAGCCAATACTTCTTGCTCAAGTTGATGCTTCACACTCCAACAAGAGATTTCAACCTTTTGCACGACAAACGATCTAAGTGTAATGCAAATGATGCAAACACATGCAACATAGAATATGTATCAATATATCATATGGAAACTAGAAATGATCAATGAGCACACAATGTACATTTTTCTAGTTTACAATCCAAATAAAATGACATCACAAAAATGTTGCATGTACATATGAAATGTATGGATTAGATACACTTCATGAAGAACTAGACTTAGGCATTAAAGTGCACAAAATAAGATTGTCTAGTTCTTAAACATGAATAGAAACCTAAAGCAATATGTAAAACACCAAAAACATGCAAAGTCTTAGATTTTACTCATATTACTAAAGCTTGAAAACATAGCATATTTAAACCACATATTCAAGATTTTAGAAATAAAACCCAAAAAACTAGAATCATAAGATATGATCAATAAGATTCTCTAGCAATCATTTAGAGTATATTTTCACAAAATAATCAATTAAATCCTAATAGGCTCTAAATATTCAATTAATTATGTTAATCCTAAATATGTTAAACTAAAGAGTTTTAGCACATGTAAATACTATCAAACATTAAAATACAATCAATTAAAGCACAAATAGCCCTAGTTTAAAAGCTAGTCACATTTTAACTCAAAAGTATCATGAGAGATAACCTATAACATCACATGAAATTCCCTTGATATTGATCACACAAGGAATGACTAAACCCCATGTGTATGAAGAAAGACCCTCTAAGGCGGACAAATCTTGCCAACTCCCCTGGGAGAAATATACCACGAGATGGATATTGGGACTCTTAGCCAACAAAGACAAGAGGTTGCATTATCTCCAAACAAGAGGACACCATATTCTTCGTGAATAAAATCACTCTCATCCAAGAGACAAATCTCTAAGAGAGCTACTATATTGAAAAAAGTGAGATAATAACCTCATGATTTGATAGATGGCTCACTTTAATTCTCCAGAAAAGTTATTGCACTGGAAGAAAGGACAACTACACCTATGAAATCTCAAAGGAAAAAAAAATCTTCCAAATAATCAATGACAAGCAACTTGATGTCAAGCTCCAATAATGAAACCTTTGAAACATGACTAGTTTGAAAAAAAACACCATTACTAAAATATGGGGACTTCTAAAAAAAATGCTTCAAAATTTATGAACGACCAACCGTTAACTCTAATCGTTGATCGTTTGGCCAAGAGTACTTATGTGTATTTTTAGGAAAAGTACAATCCTATATCAATTTCACCAAATAATGGGTTACTTTATTGCAATTTGCCCTTAAATTTCCCAAATTTTCTTCCTTACCCCAAAAAAGCATGCTTGATGAAACACTTCCTAGGTGACATCATTTGGAGACAATTTCACATAGGATGGATAGATATATAATGAAGTAGACAAAACATCTCAAATACAATTATCTAACTTCATTATGTAACTGATGTGGTAGAAATAGTTTTAGAGAATATGAAGATGAGTTTATAACCATAGAAACTCTCTTAGAAATTCTAATCAACAATTCTAAGTACTTTCATCAATAATTACGGTCCATTAATTGTAAAATAAATGATGAGAGAGAATGACACAAATAATTTATAGTGATTAGTCATAAAATAGATGCATAATTAATTATAGATAATTGCATAAATGCACTGGAGAATGAAATATGTATTTCTCTATTTTTTATGACAAACTGAATTCATATCCAAGAGATATGTTGATGTGCCACTATTAAGAAACTCAAAAATACATATTAGTATTGAAAATGCTCTTAGGCCATGTCTGGTTCGTGGAAAAGAAGCCACGTGGGAAAGGAATCCATGTATGCATGGAATCCTTATAGGAAAGGAATCCATTTCCTAAAATGGATTCTTTTGTTTGGTTGACATATGAAATTCATCGTGGAATACTCACTGTTTTGATCGAAATGCCCATTATATGTTTTTTAAATTATTAATTTTTTTTTTTGAAAATATTCAAAAATTATTTGAAAATTATTTTTAAGTTTTAATTATCTATTATTTCAATTGAATAATATGTATTAGAAAAGTAAGAAAAATACTTTTTTTTTAAATGAGAAAAGTAGTTAAAAAGAAAAGAAAAAAAATTAATAAAAATATTTATTTTTACCGGTGAGGAGAAATCTCCTCCATCGACGAAGGACTCCATCGTCCATCGATTGAGGTGAAATGATCCACCACCGTATATGGTAGATCTGTCATCCATCACGATTTATGATGGAGGTCGCACAAGAGAAGGTGAATGCGTAAGATGAGGATGAGGCCTCCTCCGATGAATGAGAAGACACGAATCTACTCTGGTGATGGAGGCTCATGCCTCTTCTATTTTCAAACAGAGAAACAGAGGCTCTCGTCTCCTCCAACGATAGAGGCGAGGGCCTCCGACGGTGACTAGACCACCTCCAGTGGCCTTAAACAGTATTGAAGAGGCTCAATCGGTGGCCTCATCGTCGTCAATTACGAAAGATGCCCCGGTGTTGGCCCCCTCTGTATTCTAATTTATGTGTTTAATTTAATTTTAATTTTTGATTTCTTTTTATTTACAAGACAAAGTGGTAAATTGAACATTTGAGGGATGGTGGAATTTGGATTCCAATCTCAAGAGATAGGTATCCTAATCACTTTTCTCCTCTTCCACGTCCCACACCTCTCTTCTTTTTTCTTTTCTACTTTTTTTTTCTTGTCTAGTCTTTGACTTCTTCTTCTTCATTTCATCTTCTTTATCTCTTCATATCTTTTTCTTATTTTTTAAATTTTGGGCTACTCCAAGTAAACGGTTTTTATAAAATGTAATTAAGACAATTCATATATTAAAACAGTTGTTTTGAGTTTTGCCAAACAACTAAAGAAAACCCCCAAAATAGCTTCTAGTTAAAAATAAAACACGTTTGATCCTTACAAAAGTCATACCAAACTCACACTTAGTCTTGCAATACGAGAACACTACACCAGAGCTTCTTAATGCTATAAGAAAACTTAGAGAAAAAGTCCAAAAGGACATTAATTTCAAAAGGAAACAAGTAACATTGAAGTCATATTTTACAAAGGCATCCTAATTGAGTAATGTATATATGTGTGTGTATATATATATAATTTTGATGCATAAGGAGATTATTAATTTATATATCAAGTGGGACCTATGTGTTTTTTTTTTCAAAATGTATTATCTTATAAATTTAATGAATTATTAATTTACCACGTTGGTCTTAAGTCGGGACCGGTAAAAATATTATTTAATTGAGGTTATTAATTTATCAAGGTTATACTGTATATATTATTAAAAATATCTCCAACCGTCCATCGTTGTGATGGACGGTTGGAGATTAAGAGAATTAAAAAAAAAATGAAAACCAGATCTCCATCGACCATGATGGAGTTAGATCTCCAACGAAGGAGCTTTGATGGAAGTGATTCCATCTCCGTCACTCAAGTCCATCTTGAGTGCCGGAGATGCTCTTTCGATAGGGATCCAGATTAGATCTCAACATTTCCAGTTTTTTTTTCTTCAATGAATATCCACCATCTCTTTTTTATTTGGATGGTGGAGATCCATTTATATATTTTTTGTCAAAAAATTGTAATATTTTATTATATTATTTATTTTTAGTGCATTTACTAATTTTATGTTATTATTTAATTTTTTAAGTGCTCCACATATCAATTTTTTTTTGGACAATCCAAAATAATAAATTTATCAAATTGTAAAAGGTTGGAGGGAAAAAATGTCATTCAATAATTAAATACAAAGGGTAAAATGATCAATTTGTATTTTCCGTTATGTTTGACTATCAAAATTAGAGTCAAAAAGACCTTTTTGATACATTTATAAAAAGTAAAGGACCATGGGTCCTAAAAAAGCAAGCACGTTACAAGACTTGATCTTCCTCCTATGGATGTCAAAATTACCCACCGGTCTAGGGACTCGTGGGGACCCGTTAGGTTAGAGGTGAGTTTAGTACATACCATTTATGTTGTGGTTTAGTGCCTACCATTTTCAATCCCCGATTTAATTTCGGGATGGTTTTGGGATTTTTAACCACTGCCCTGACCCTTATATATATATATAATTTGAATAATATCATCCAATTTTCATGTATATCAACAAATATAAAAAAAAAAAGTGGAAATTAAAGGAAATAGCATTTTCCAAAATTCCCTTTCTAGGAAATAGCCCGTTGGGGAAAATATTGCATATATAGCCTCTTGGGCAACCCCATTTACTAGTATTCCCTTAAAAAGGCCTATTGATGAAATCCTCTAAATACCTTCCTTAAATTTTAATGCTAAAAAACCTTGATCAAGTTGACTACATTACCCTCCCCATTCTAATTTCCCACAAAATGACCAAAATTGCCCTCTTATTTCAAACAAAACTTCAATTAAGGACAACACCGAAACCATTTAAATTCAAACAGTCCCATGCTCTGTGCCTACAACAAGAACAACCAGAGCCGAAAGTGAAAAGAAGGAGAAAGCAAAAGGTATTCGTTGTCATTGCCATCGTCGCCTTCGTCACCGCCGTCAGCATAGAACGAAGCAACCAAATCTTAGACGATACGCAAACCCAACAACAACAACAAACAAGAAATATAGAGAGGAAGGAGAAGCACAAGCTCTGTTAGGATTATGCTCGATAGCAAGAGTATAATATTGTAATTAACAATCTTTTCATATGAATAAAGTGATTTCTAGTTTAACAAATCTTATAGCATTTATAGTTTAATTATTATAATTGTCAAAAGTAAATAATCATAAGGTCAAAAGACTATGAGAAAAGAAGAATTGTTTATATATCTAGATATGTATGAGGTAGACACAATTATTTAGTTAGTCTTGAATAATATTCACAACTTAAGATAGAAGGTTTGGCGCCTTTATCTTGTCAAAGTTGTAGATTCTTTTGCTAGCATTTGAGTGGGATCAAATGTGTGGTGTCTTTGGGCAAAAGAATCTAGTGCACTGGGTGTATTAAATAGGATCATAATGAAATACTTTATCTGGAACCATCAATGGATAAAAGTTTTCATTTGAAGACAATCGGAGAGTCTATCTCAATCCTGAGATAAATGATGGACTTATTGTTGCAAGTGTTATCATTTGAGCTATCAATGAGTATGATTATATAGCATAGTCTATCCTCGATACTTTGGTGGTATTCATTTGTTAATCGATAGAGGACTTCATTTATAGATATGGACATCGTGGCTCCATTTATTGAATGAGAGTAGAATACCATCATATAGATGTTTTGAGGTATTGGATATTAAATCTTAACGTTAAGTTTTCAATAGTGTCTATTGAAACATGGCTTCTGGACAAGTCAAAAATATCCAAGTATAAAATGTGGTCATATGAGTAAATATGGTAACTTGGAGAGCTATAGGCGGTCTATGAGCTCTTGGTGATTACTGGTATTCTTCATGAGGATACACTTTCTCCAATAAGGTTGTCTAGGGTACGAATGAGTAACAACAACTTATTCTATCTTTATTTAAGAGTTCAATTTTAGTTCTTTAGTGGAATGAACTAAAATTAAATAGATCAGACCTAAGTGAATCATTTGTTGATTGTGATTGGGTTATGTCTATTGAAGCTTAAATTTAGGTAGCCCGCCAAGATCCTCAATCCACACGAACTTGCACGGATCACTTGATATATTCTACCAGACCAATTTAGGGGTCCATCTAGAATTGTAATAAGGCATGTGAACTTGTTTTTTTTTTGTAAGAATAGGTCTAGTTCACATGTGGACTTTTTATTAAGGCCCAATGGATTTAATAAAATAAGAAAAATAATATATGGCCCTTACATATATGGTATGGGCGGCAAAGGCTATTAAGAATAGCATAAATATATTATTTTTATTTTATTATTTAATTAAATGAAAATTAATTAATTTGTTAATTAAATAATTATTTAATTAAAAGTCAAAATCTTTTTCCTAGTAGGAGATGGTCTCTCTAAGACTATACTATTGTTGGTAGTATAGTTAATGTTAAAGACTATATTTGATAAGTAGATAAATAAAAGGAATTATTTATCTAATCAAATTATGAAGTCTTTAATATGGTTACAAATACATTATTGAGTTGGATTAGGAGTCTTGGTGTAGGAAAGAATTCTTTTTAGAAAATGATTTTTGGTCACCAAGTAAAACTACTTAGTGGTAGAATTCTTCTTTGAAAAGGATTCATAACCACCAAGTTAATCTACCTAAGGATATGATTCTTGTCTATCAAGTAATCCTTCTTAGGAAAGAATAAACTCTCCTAATCTAAATCAAAGAGTAAAATTCGGCCAATAACATATGGTTATAGGAGAAGTTAGATTTCCTTTTAGATAAGGACTCTTAACTACCAAATAAATCCATCTAAGGAAAGGATTCTTAACAACCAAGCAAATCCTTCTTAGGAAAGGATTTATCATCCTTCTTAGGAAAGGATTTATCATCCTATATATATGTGCAAGAGAATTCGGTCATGACTAAGGCAACTAGAGGTGAATTTCGGCCAAGCTAATTTTTCTAAGAGAAGAATTTGGTCATCATGGGAATTTTGAGAGAGAAAAATATGATTTTACTCTAGATAAAATTCGATCATCTCTAAGCATTAGTGTGGGAATTCGGCCAAGTAGAGAAAAAATGGGAACATTTTTGTATTCGATAGTATACTAATATCCTTTACATCAAAATGTGTACAATATCGAATCAAGGTTCACGCGAGTTTCAATCAAATTGATTGATAATTCACAAGTGACCGGACGTTCTTGGATTTTTCTCTTGGAGGATATTTGTAACAAACAAAGAAAAGATTTTTGCTTTGTCTCCATCCTCAGGAATACAATTTAAAGAAAGGGAGCTCACACTCCTAGGTGATTCATGTTCGTGATTGGATTGGAAGATCTTGCAGAATCAATTCAGCGCGTGTTCAATCATCACGCGAAAAAGGTATGATACTTTTATATACATCAATTAATCTAGGGTTAAGGTTCTCGTTATATAAAGGGAAAAAAATTTATTTATACGCAAACCCTAATTAGTTTTTATCACGCTTCCGTTGCGTTTTGAACCGTTCTTTTCCCTACAAGCTCGTCGTTGTCCTCATTGTAGTTGTCATTGTCATTGTCATCATCGTCGTCATCGTCACCATTGCCATTTAACGAAGCACTCAAACCCTAGAAAAAAAAAAGCAAACCAATTTCAAGGTGCTAATTTCTTTAAATTTTTGCATTTTATTGGAGTTTATTTGTTATTCTTTATGTTTTGGGATGATATTCGAGTTTGTTACTGTTTGTGTTTTAGGATGAATAATGGAGTTTCTTATTGTTTGTGTTTTTGATGTGTTTGTAAGTGTATTTGGAGGTTGTGTGGTATGTTTGAAAGACTAGTAATTTTTCATTGATTGATTGATTGTTGTGAACTACACTATAAATTTATAATGGGAGGGAAGAAAGAAAAACGTTTGCAGAGCAAATGACTGATGTTGCATGTAATGTTGAATACATATGTTTTTGATAAGATATGAATGATTCTCATAACTGTAGGGCCGAGAGGGATGGATGATTCATGTAAGAGTGTAAGACTGATGTTTCTATGAATGTTTTTGATAAGCCTAGTACTGATTTGAGCCTAAGACTGATGATACAATCATAACTTTCAGGCTGAGACTGATGTTTTACCTATGAATGTTTTTCCTTAGCCTAGTACTGATGTTGAGCTAGGGAGTGATGTTACATTTTTAATGTTAAGCGTAGAACTTATTTTCATATAATCTTGGATTGATGCATTCATGGCCTATGAGTATATGAATGTTTTCATAAGTCTATGATTGTTCTTGAGCCTAAGAGATATTTCTATAAGCCTGGGATTTATGTTTTATTTTTATTTTCATTGATTAGATGCCAAAAAATGTGAATGTAGACTTGTGGCAGTTCTCAGACCATGAGAGTTGGGTTCCCATCAGAGTTAACAGCGAAAGCAAAAAGTGTATGATTACAGAGTTGAAATCGATGCTAAACAAATTTGGGTTGGATGAAAAATTCAAAGAAGGCCCCTTCGGTATGTATTTGGAGTTGAAATAACCATTGACACTGTACGGGTAACTGATACACAATATTTTAAAAAGAGATATCATTCACCCGAAAGGATAGAGAGAAGATGAGATGTGGTTCGGGTTTGGGAAGTCGAAAGCCCGGTTTGGCCAAGAAGAATTTTGTTTATGCAGCGGCTTGAAAATGGGACAGCTGCTCGAAGGTTTTGCTAACAACAACGAAGTTTCAAAGGATTTGATGCTTTGTAGAATTTTCAAAGGGAAAAGGCCAATTGTAGAGGTATTGTACGCCACATTTAGCAAAATGACATCCGAACAGAGTGAACATGCATACCAGATGTTGAGTATTTATATGGTGAGCCAATTCTTTAGCACTGATGATGGACGGACCACAACCATCTCTAGGTGGATGTTCTCATTAGTTGAAAACGAAGAAGAATTCAAAAAATTTCAATGGGGTTCATACATCTTCAGTCTTACACTACATTTTTTGAAGGGTGTACTAAACAAAAGGCTATCCCAATTGAGAGGTGAAACAAAGAAGAAAGAGAAAGGGAAAGGGAAAGGGAAAGGGAAAGGGAAAGGGAGAGAGAGAAGAAGGAAAAGAAATCAAAGTATTACACCAACAATTTGTCTGGATTCCCTCTAGTACTTCAGGTAAGTTTGTAGAATAATTGAGCATGTTATCAAACTTTGTTTTAGTGTTTCTCGTTTCATACTTTGTTGGATTGAAAAACATTGATTGATATTTGTTAGTTTAAATTGTATAGGTATGGACCATATAGAGGATAATTCGTCTTGCTAATAACGTGGGAAAGAGAATTGGTACGGGTTATCCTCGGTTCAGTAGATGGGAATTTACTGTAAAGATTTCAGACATTGAATCCAAATTCAATGCATCGATGTGAACTTAGTGATCCTTTGTTTTTAGTTAATTATTTGTAGAATTTTGCTAACAAGTGTTTGTTCCTACTATGCAAATGGCTTTATTCCCTTGGGAAGTTGAAACCTATGAAAAGGGAACCGAATACTTCAAATCATTGAACCTCAAATACGTTTGTGAGCCACTAACTGAAAAGAAGAGGGATAAATTGGCTCTTGGTCTACATATAAGTGAAGAGGAACAAGTCCTTGGTTATGAGGATGTAGTTGATGATTATCAAACCGGCAATGACAGTGATGTGATTGGTACTCTTGTTCTGAAGGAGATAAGATGCCCTGTGGGAAGAGATAGAAGCACATTTTTGGGAGAATATTCCCCCTTCTAAGAAGAGTCTATTCTCCGATGGAAAATCTAAGGTATGGTTGCATCTACACTTTGGTTTTAGACACTTGTAGTATTTTATTCTTGTATTCATTCTATTATTAATTATTGTATAATTCAGGTGCCATCCACAATCCCATAACTATATGCTGCTATGTTTGAATCTGAGAAATGTATCATTGCCTTATGTACAGAAGAATTTGCAATAATTAGAAAGGACATAAAGGTTAGATATAAATTTGTCGAAAATTATATTATTAATACTTTTATATTATAATAGTTTTTCACTTATTTATTGATGATTATGTGTAGAAGGGTGGTCAGCAAGATGATGAGGCTGACCAAGATGATGAGGTTGTTGGTGGTAGAGTATTGGTGAAGAGGCTATTGGTAAGGATGTCGTCGGTGAACAAGATGATAAAGGTGTTGCTAAGGAGGTTGATGATGAGAAATATGATAAGGGTATTGGCGATGATGCTGTTTGTTATGAGGGTGATGGTAATGAGGTTGTTGGTTATAAGGATGTGGGTGAAGATGATTTTATTGATAAGGAAGATGTCATTGAAGATGAGGTTATTGGTGAGGAAGAGATTGTTGGTGATGAGGATGTGGCTATTGGTATGGGTGGTGAGGAAGATGAGGCTGGTGTTAAGGATGGTGGGTCTACTGCAATCGAGGGTGATCGGATGGACGAGGTACATTTTATAAATCATACTGATTTTATCATGTATATCTATAAGTGGGTCATGTAATCTATATAGTTGGGGCTTGGGAACAAATCTGTTCTGCCTGGGAACATTGTGTTAGGCCTAGGAAGAATATGGTAGGCATAGAAGCAATTTGGTAGGCTTGGGAACTATTCCCTTAGGCCATTCCCAGGCCTAGGAATAATTCCTTTAAGCCTGAGATCAATTCCATTAAGCCTGAGATCAATTTGGTAGGCCTTAGAACAATTCACGTAGGTCTGGGAATAATTCTCTCATGCTAGTAAACAAAACAATAATAGTGTTATTATGATACATATTTTTTCTTATCAATGGTTTGTACCTTAGTACATATTTATTTGTATGTAGAACTCGCGATAAAAATCTGTCATTTGTGAGGAACAATATCCTTCCCCGTCTGTGTGTATTATTGGTCAGATCTTACCCAGTAGTATGATAGCACTTACTGAGGCCGACTCCAATGTCGAATACAAAGATATTGACAAACATAAGGGTCGAAAGCTGTCAAGGTGGCTTGAAAGCCCCTACACAAATCTGATGCCGAAGAAGTCAAAGAAGACAAAGTCAAACGAGGAAGATGTAGAGTTAGTTGAGTTCACATCTTTCCTCAAGAACGACGACCAAGCAAGGTAATATTTTATCCCCGTAAGCTGTTTTATTGCCATGATTTTCAATGTATTCAATTTAGTTTATTTATCATAATAAAATGTATTCATTTTTTATTAGGTTTTATACGGGTCAAATTCTACCCATAACCCGTAAACATTTTCAAGACTTGGTAAATGTTGAAAAGTGGATCTCAGATATGATGATATAATTAATTGTTTATTTCTCCCTTCTAATTAAGGCTTTATGTAACTTATTTCGTAACACACATTACTTCATTTACACAGCACATTCATAGTTACTTTGATATCCTATGGAGGAGACGTTCGACCCCTAAGCTCAGTTACGTGCAAAATATTGGATTAATCAACACGTCTTTCTTCGTAAGTATTACTCTAGTTATATGATATGGTAAATGGAAATATGATTATGGATGTATCTGAAACTGTATTATAATGAATGTGTATTTCTGTATTTGATTGGTTGATATAAGCCTAGGACTGGTTGCCATCAGTCTAGGAATTCTGTTAAATGATTGTGTTTTTTTATGATAGACAAGCTTCAACATGAAGTAGGCAACAGAAATGAAATTACTGAACAGCTTGAGGGAAATAGCATAATTTGATAAGGATGAGGAGGAAAGAAGTCAGCCGAAAAATACAAGTTCTCCTCATTCTCCTCAATAGAAAATAGATAGGAAAAAAATGGTCAACAACAAAATCAATGTCTGGGAAGACTTCCCAGAGTTCATCCCTTTAGATTACCAACCAAGTCCAGACATCCTCAGACATGTAATAGGGCATGAACTGTTATACCCTCAACCTTGGTGGTAAATGGATTCAGTAAGTTGTTGGTAATGATTTTGCGTTGTCATTATCTATTTCCTTCAATGATTTTTATCTATTGTATATACATGTGCTCATTCTGTGTCACCTTCCCGGCCATTGAGTGTTGTTTCATGTACTTCTGAGGGAAGGAAAAGTTCTGTTATTTGACTCCTTAAATGAACGGAGGAACGGAGGACCGGACTTAGTCCACGGCTGAAGGACATTCGTGGCTTGCTTTACCTGTTGCCATCAATGTTGAAGCATGCTGGTTATTACCAAGAAATGAAAATGGAACCTCATGCAACCTTATTCAAGGCTGAAAGCATGTACTTTGATATCATTCCACAACAAGATGATGGGTATGTTCGATATATTTATTTACTTGTTATTTACTTTTTTTTTTACTTTCCTAAAGAAATTTATGTAACACATTTCTCATCATCTTACAAGAGCAGTTATGGTGTATTTTTAATGAAATATGCTGAGTTAATTATGGCTGGAGTACCAACTTCATGTAAATCAATATTTGGACAAAATACTATAAAAAAGCATTCGTAAGGCCATTGCAATTGACATTTTCAGCAATGGTCAACTCTGTAATTCCCCAGAGAGTAGACTTGTATAGGCTGAGAATGTTTTACAGGGAATGTTTATATGATGATGTATTTAGGCTGAATGATTTATTATATATACCATGATGTATTCCCTATTTAGGCTGAGAATGTTTTCTATGGAATTTTTATGATGTATTTTTTACCATGAAAATTGTAGTAGGCCTTGGAGATTTCTTCCTAGGCCTTGGAGATTTCTTCCTAATATTAATGATATCACGTTTGTAATCATTACACGCCACATTGTAAGCATGATTACATGTTACATGTTACATTTCTGTAGTGTGTAAGCATGATTACACGCTACATAATGTAGCGTGTAATCATATGTACAGTATGGCGTGTAATATTTCCCATTATTGCATCGTGTAATCTTTTACATTGCACCAAAGTGACTGATTACATGCTAAGCATCCTCGCATGCCATATTGTAAGAATGATTGTACGCTACATTTCTGTAGAGTGTAATCATGATTACACGGTACATAATTTAGCATGTAATCATGTTTATATTATGGCGTGTAATGAGTGTCATTGTTTACTCGTGTAATCCTGTTGAGCTTGTAACCATGATGTAAACTGGCGTTTAATCATGCTTATAAACTGTCGTGTAATTATATATAATTATGAAGTTGGACCTGTTACGAATGCTTAGCAAAATTGCAATGCAAACACATCCACACCCAACATATCCAATCACGTTACATCAAGCGTGTAATCTTCACCCATGTGGCATCGTGTAAGCTTTCACAGTGACACATTACACGTTACATTTCTATAGTGTGTAAATATGATTACACGCTACATTATATAGGGTGCATGATTATAAACTGGCGTCTAATTTTTCCTATAATGTAATGTGTAATCTTATACGGTGCACCAATATAACTGATTACAAGTTACATTATATAGCATGTATTCATGATTATAAATAGGTGTGTAATCACTCATATTTTCAAGCATGTAATCTTTACCCATTTAATGACTCATTAAGTAGCGTGTAATCATCATGTTTACAATACGGCGTGTAGTAATTCGGAACGTGTAATTATTTTTGTAAGTTCCTCGGTTTTTGATTGGCTCATTTCGTTGACAACCACATTTGGGGTTTAATATGTAAGGGTGGTTAGGTCGTCATTGCTCAAGTCCTCTTTCAAGATTCAAAGGTAAAAACACTTGTTTAACTTTCATTGAAGAGATTTAGTGCACACACTCACTCTCATGCATGTTTTTGATGACTTTGCATTTGTGCTTATTGTCTTGATTGTGTTCCTAATTTTGTTATCTCTTGCTTGTTTGAATTGATTGCATCTTGTGATTAAAATGTCATGTCATGTTAGGCATTAGGATGCATTCCCTTCACCTCATTTCTCTTGCATGTATTGTGTGTGTGGGTGAAGGTGGTGAGTTGTGCGCCACTAGATCAGCGCCCCGACCAGCGTCAACACCAGCACAGCTTTCCAGTAGCTTCTCGCTAGTGGTGCGTTAGTCGTCATGCATACCTCACCAGCGAAACTTGTCCAGTGGGTTGTAGCCGGTCGTGCGCTACTCGACCAGCGCACATTGTGTTTTTTGGCTTATTTTTGCCAAAGCGATGTAGCTTCACTTTGGGCTTCATATAAATATACCATATTCTTCCCAATTCGTTTTTAGAGCTTCCTAACCTATTTTTGAGAGAGAGATAAGGTTCTTTAAAGAGAAAAGCTTCAAGAAACCATTTTTACTCAACCATCCTTAAATTCCAAATCATCAAGCATCTTTCAAGCATGGATTTCTTATGTGTTCATAACTAGGTATTCTCTACATGTTCTAAACTTTATGTTTTCATTACTAAGACATGTATACCTAGTGTTTTAGTCTTTATTGCATATTAATTGCTTGCTTGCATGTTTAATTGCTTTCATGACATGCTTGTGTATTGATTGTTGGTTGAGATGCATTAATTTGTGATAGCTAGAATTTAGGACGATTTTACCCTTCTAGCTAATTCTTCTTGCCTTTGCATTTAGAACATTGATATCTAGGATTTGCTTTAATTGCCATTATTTATCCTAGATAAGCATGAATGTCTTGACCTAGCAATTTTGCATATTGAATATTCTTGCATATTCACTTAGGTTGCCATTATCTTTTCATTGTTGAGTTAGCTTGTGGCTAAGTGGTTAGTGCACAAGGCTAGTGATCCAAAATCACTATTAAGGCCCGTTGGGTAGAGTGAAAGGGTTAGTAACCGGAGGGTTAGACGGGAGGTCAACCTAGGTTGTAAACTTTTACTCAATAGTGGATTTTGAGGATCAAGGGTGGCGCTCTAAACAGCCCGTGGTTTTTTCCATTTGGAAGGTTTCCACGTATACATTGCGTGTTGTTATTGTTTTATGTTTGTTGTCTTTTATTTGAACATTGGGTTAGAATCGTTAATATTGATTTATTCGTAAAAGTGGTAATCTATTGAATTAAAACCTATTCACCCCCCCCCCCCTCCCCCTCCCCCTCCCCCTCCCCCTTCTAGGTTATAGACACACACTTTATAGGGAATTTCAATTTGTATCAAAGCCGGTGCCTAGATATACTTAGGTGATCCGTGCATTGTGTGTGTTCTTACCTTGTGCATTTTGGTTGTTTGCATTTTGTGTGTTGCATTACATTTGCATCTCCATATCATTTATTACCCTCAAACGCTATGAGTAGAAACGGAAATAGTCATAAGGGAGCCTCAAACACAAGACCCTCTTTGCTCAATGGGGTGAATTATGCTACTTGGAAGGGCAAGATGAATGCCTATCTTTGCCAAATAGATGACCGCGCTTGGATGGCTATTGAAGACGGTTATACTCCTCCAACAATGACCACTGACGATGGTGTAGAAGCTCCTAAGCCCAAGTTTAGTTGGAGTACTCAAGAGTTTGAAGCATCCAAGTGGAACAACAAGGTTATGCATGCCATCCTTTGTGTCGTGGGCGATAATCAAAACAAGTTGGTCCAAAACACTAATATTGCAAAGGAGGCTTGGGACATTCTTCAAATGGCACATGAGGGAACCGAGGTAGTCAAGGACGCAAAGCTCCAAGTCCTCCAAATGCAATTTGAGATGATTAGGATGGAGAAGCATAAATGCTTCAATGACTTCCAAGTGAAGTTAATGGATATTGTCAACCAAAGCCATCAACTTGGTGACCCCTATTCGAATAGGAGAGTCAAGCAAAAAATTATGAGGTCACTTCAGTCAAGGTTCGAATAAAAGGTGACGGCATTTGAAAAGAATAGTGAGTACAAGAAAATGAAGCCAAGTGAAGTCATTGGAAGACTTCTAGCTTATGAGTCAAGATGGAACACCTCATCCACTCCTCCAAAGAAGTGAAAAAGCATTGCCTTGAACACCACTAAGGTTGAAGAAGAAGAGGAGGACTCAGATGAAGAAATGGCCCTCATGGTTAAAAGATTCAATAAATTCATGAAGTTTGAGAGGAAAGGTTTTGGGTTAAAGGGAAAGGAAGTGAAAAAGAAAACTCCCTTCAAGAAGATTGAAAAGTTTCAAGAAAGTGACTCCAAGAAGGGCATTCAATGCTATGAATGTAGTGGCTTTGGTCACATTGCTCCAGAATATGCAAATTTGAAGAAAAAGAAAAAGAAAAAGAAAAAGGGGAAGGCAATGGCGGCTATTTGGAATGATAGTGAAGACTTAGAAGAGGAAGAAAAGTCTTCGGATGATGAAGATAGAGTTGCAAACTTCATTGCCTTCACAACATCTCATAATGGCAAAAAAGTTGTGAGTGATAAGGAAGAAGTAGATGACTCTAGTGATGAGAGTACCTCTTCTAACTCTAGGTTTAAGATTGATGAGGAAATGGACTATGTAGACTTCATGAAGTTTTTTGAAAAGTCTAAATTGAAAACGAAGAAGGAGGTTCAAGAGTTGAAAAAGAAGAATCTAGAGTTGACTTTCAAGATTACCAACTTGAGTAAGAAGGTAAAGAGTGGAAAAGAGTTAGAAGAGAGTTTAAAATTGGAGCTTGTGATCACTAAGAAGAGTGAAGAAAACTTGAAGATTGAGCTTAAGGAAGCGAAAGAATTGGTTGACAAGATGACATCCGGAACCGAGAGACTTGACAAGATGCTATCATGTGGGAAAAGTCCTAGTGATAAAACGGGTCTAAGATATGTGGAAGGTAAGGATGCCACTTCCTTGAAGAATACCATCTTTGTCAAGAGTCTAAAGGACAAAGAGGTTCAAGAGTCACACCAACAAATGAGATCAAATGAGGTTAGTGAATCATCAAAGCAAGCACAAACAAAGTCTCAAGCTAAAACACATTCACCAAAAGCTAGAGCTCACCAAACAAGACCATAACCTCCAAGAAGCTCTCAAAATCAACAAAGGACCTTTCATCCACAACCAAAATGGAGAATTAATTTGGCTCAATCACAAAGGTTCTTTCAAGGAAGAGATTCAGATCAACATCAAAGGACAACTCAAAGGAGAGGGAAGTCTACCATGCTTTCACAAGAATATGGTATGAATTCTTACTTTACTCTCATTTGTCATTATTGTGGTGTTGAATGTCACATAAGGCCGAATTGTTTTAAATTTATTAAGTTATGTCGTTTTGAAAGCATGATTAAGAAGAATATGCTTAGAAGAGCCAAAATGCATGCACCTAGAAATTTTAGAGCCAATGAACCCAAGGCTCCTAGAAATGACAATGTTGCTACTAAGTGGATTAGAACAAATGAGTATGTTTGCCATATAGCCCAAGTGGCGTTGAAGGCGAAAGCCTCTAACACTTGGTACCTTGATAGTGGTTGTTCTAGGCATATGACCGGAAACAAGAGTTTATTTGAAACTCTTGTGATGGAGGATTGGTGGATTTGTCACCTTTGGTGATGGTTCACGTAAGAAGGTTTTAGGAAAATGAAACATTTCCATCCCCGATTTGCCCTCCTTGCCTAATGCTCTCTATGTAGATGGCTTGCAAGTCAATCTCATTAGCATGTCACATTTAAGTGATTAAGGGCTTTCGATTTTGTTTGGAAAAGTTGATTGCTCTATTTTAAAAGAAAATTGACATGTTCTATTGAAAGGCAAGAGATCAAGTGACAATTGTTATTGTCTTGATTCTAATGGTATCTTGCAATTTGTCTAGTTGTGATCAAGTTGAATTATAGCATCAAAGGTTAGGTCATATGAATTTCAAAGACTTGAAAGTTCTTGAGAGGTTGAAAGTTGTGAGAGGCCTTCCTAAGTTTGGAAATAAGACTGAGGGAGTTTATGGACCTTGTCAACAAAGAAAGCAAACTAAGAGTGTGCATAAGAAGAGTAAGTATCTTGCCACTAAGAGGCCATTAGAGCTTCTTCATATGGACCTTATGGGTCCCATGCAAACCGAGAGTCTCGGTGGCAAGAGATAAATTTTTGTGTGTGTGGATGATTTTTCTAAATTTACTTGGACTTACTTTCTTAGAGAAAAATCTGAAACGTTTGAAACTTTTAAAATGCTTTGCACTAAAATTCAAAATGAGAAGGATTCTCACATAAAATGCATCAAGAGAATTATGAGTGATCATGTGAGAGAATTTGAAAATGTTAACTTTGAAAACTTTTATGATAGTCTTGGCATTTCCCATGAGTTCTCAGATTCTCGAACTCCTCAACAAAATGGGGTAGTAGAGAGGAAGAATAGAGTCCTCCAAGAGATGGCCCGTGTGATGTTGCATATCAACAATGTGCCTATGAATCTTTGGGCTGAAGCTGTCCATACGGCTTGTTATATAGGCAATAGGGTTTTTCTTAGGCCCGGGACTAGGCAAACCTCCTATGAATTGTGGAAGGGTAGGAAGCCAAATGTTAGCTACTTCCACTAATTTGGAAGCAAGTGCTACATTCTAAATGGCCGTCATCAACTTGGCAAGTTTGATGCTAAGAGTGATGAGGGGATTTTCATTGGCTATTCCCTAAATAGTAAGGCCTATAGAGTTTTTAATTTGAAGACACGAAGTGTTATGGAATCATCTAATATGGTCATAGATGATTGTAGGCCTAAGATTAGTAACCATGATGAGGAGATTAGTGTGGTTGATGATACTCCATTGGTGAAGATTGATGAGATTTCTAGTGGTGAAAAATCAAAGTTTGAAAAAGTGGTCACTCAATCTCTTAATAGAGATCCTACTTTGGACTCTAAGGAACCCGCTCCTTGGGTTAGGCATCTCCACAACAAGAGTGATATTCTTGGAAATGTGAATGAGGGTGTGAGGACTAGACATCGATTAGCAAATCAAATTAGTTACACTTGCTACACCTCTCAAATTAAACCCAAAAGGTAGATGAAGCTTTAAGTGATGAGTTTTGGGTTCTTGCCATACAAGAAGAGCTAAACCAATTTGAAAGAAATGAGGTTTGGACTCTAGTTCCTAGGCCTAAGAACACAAATGCCATAGGCACCAAGTGGGTCTATAGGAACAAATCAGATGAGGATGGCAACATTGTACGGAACATAGCTAGACTTGTTGCACAAGGATACTCTCAAATTGAGGGTATCAACTTTGAGTAGAATTTTGCTCCCGTCGCCCGTTTAGAGTCCATTAGGCTTATCTTATCCATTTCTTATGTGCACAAGTTTAAATTACATCAAATGGATGTTAAGAGTGCCTTCCTAAATGGCTTCTTGAAAGAGGGAGTGTTTGTTAAGCAACCTAAGGGGTTTGTGGATCCACACCACCCCCATCATGTTTATCGCCTCAAGAAGGTGCTATATGGGTAGAAACAAGCACCGAGGGCTTGGTATGAGCGTCTCACTCTTTATCTTGTTGGCAATGGCTATTCTACAAGTAGTGTTGACAAGACTTTGTTCATCAAGTGCACTAAAGATGAGTTATTCATAGCTCAAATTTATATTGATTACATCGTTTTTGGTTCCACCAACAACTTGAAAGTTCAACAATTTGTTGATGTGATGACTCATGAGTTTGAATTAGCATGGTTGGTGAACTAAATTACTTCCTAGGCTTGCAAATAAAGCAAATGCATGATGAGATCTTCATATCCCAAGCTAAGTATGCCAGGAACCTAGTGAAGAAGTTTGGCCTTGAGAATGCCAAACATTGTGACACACCAATGAGTAACACTTTGAAACTTAGCAAGGACGCTAGTGGAAAAAGTGTGGATCAAAGTCTATATCGTGGCATGATAGGGAGCTTGTTATACTTGATTGCTAGTAGGCCCGATATGGCTTTTAGTGTTGGTGTGTGTGCTAGGTACCAAGCCAATCCCAAAGAATCCCATATCTTCTCTGTGAAGAGAATCATTCGATATATGAATGGGACATCCAACTATGAGATATGGTACTCTTTTGACACTAATGCTAATTTAGTTGGCTTTAATGATGCAGATTGGGCAGGTAATTGTGATGATAGGAAGAGTACATCGGGTGGTTGCTTCTTCCTGGGGAACAATCTAGTGTCATGGTTTTGCAAGAAGCAAAATTCCATCTCATTATCCACAGCCGAGGCCGAGTACATAGCAGTTGGGAGTGCTTGCACACAACTCCTTTGGATGAAGCAAATGCTTGTGGATTATGGCTTAAAGCAAGGTACTCTAACTCTTTATTGTGATAACATAAGTGCCATCAATATTTCAAAAAATCATGTCCAACATTCTAGAACTTAGCATATTGACATTAGACATCATATCATTAGGGAGCTAGTTGAGAGCAAATGCATTGCACTTGAACATGTGGGCACAAATGATCAATTAGCGGATTTGTTTACAAAACCATTAGATTCAACTAAGTTTAAATCTCTTAGTAGGTCTATTGGGATTTGTCATATGCATTGATGGGTTTTGATGGTTGACCCCATATGGGGAGCTCAAGCAAAGAGAGCGAACTTGCATTTTAATAAGCAAATAATTGTTCAATTTTATGCTATTTAATTAATTGTTTGAGTATCTTGGATGCATATATTATTATATGTCTTTTTATTCAATAAGTGTGTTTTTTCCTTATTTGAAATGCATGTCTCATTTGTGTTCAAACATGCATTTTGGACTAGAAAATTTGATTGGGAAGTACATTTGATTGACCCAAAGTTTATCTCCATGTTTGTGAAAACTTGATCTTGACATGCTTAAAGTGATATGCATGATGAATTTATTGAATACTTACAAAATGATTGCAAATATGTGTGCAATTGACTTTTGAGACTTCTTTCAATAAGGATATTGTATCCATTTCAAGGATTCCACAATCCAATAGTCTGTCTCTTTACTTATTGAACAAGGCTACTATCATACGAGCATCTTGCCCAAAAAAATCTAATAGGGCGCAATAGTCGCTCATGTCTTGTTCAACTTGTAAAGTTTGATAGTTGCTCTTATGTTTTTGGTTGAACTATATCTTGTTTTCCATTGTCAATTTGGTGCAAATTGGTTTGACTTCTTTTGGAACCTCATGTGTTATTTTCCTTTGCCAAATACCATGCTTTTGGGAGTTGATGTTGCATGTATTTCATTCAAGACATTCTTTCGCACATATTCAAATCCATAAAACTTCCATGAATTTTTCTCTCTCTCTTAATTAACCTGCATAAAGTTGTTGTATATGATTATGCAATTACATTGTAAATATCTCTCTTTGCTACAGCGTACCGGTTGGGGAATACTCATTTGCCTATCTTGTGACAAAAAAGGGGAGTAGTATTGGATTTAGAGGGAGTTGATATTGGCATGTTTTAAGGGGAGATTGACTGATTGACCTATCTAGGGGGAGTTTGTGCATTGTTGTTTGTATGTTTCTTGTTTCTAATTCATGTAAATTGTGTTTGTGTTTATTTATTTTGATCTCTCTTATACACTTGTCTTGGAAAGTGTAATTGTTCTGTTTCGTAGGGATGTTGATTCTACTAGAGATGGATGGCTTAAATATGTAGTTTATTAGGCATCTCTTTGTAAGGTAGAAATTGTTGTTGACCTCTGTCTGTTGTTTTTCTTTTGTGAGGATGAAGTGTGAGTGGTGGTTTTGTCACGAAATAGCCAAAGGGGGAGATTGTAAGTTCTTTGATTTTTGATTGGCTCATTTCGTTGACAACCACATTTGGGGTTTAATATGTAAGGGTGGTTAGGTCATCATTGCTCAAGTCCTCTTTCAAGCTTCAAAGGTAAAAACATTTGTTTAACCTTCATTAAAGAGATTTAGTGCACACACTCACTCTTATGCATGTTTTATATCACTTTGCATTTGTGCTTATTGTCTTGATTGTGTGCCTAATTTTGTTATCTCTTGCTTGTTTGAATTGATTGCATCTTGTGATTAAAATGTCATGTCATGTTAGGCATTATGATACATTCCCTTCACCTCATTTCTCTTGCATGTATTGTGTGTGTGGGTGAAGGTGGTAAGCTGTGTGCCACTCGAGCAGCGTCCCCACCAGTGCCAACACCAGTGCAGCTTTCCAGTAGCTTGTCGCTGGTGGTGCGCTGGTCGTCATACGCACCTCACCAGCGTAACTTATCCAGTGGGTTGTCGCTGGTCGTGCGATACTCAACCAGCGCACAGAAACCAACGCAACTTGTCTAGTGGGTTGTCGCTGGTCGTGCACTACACGATCAGTGCCCAGACACCAGCACACATTGCGTCTTTTGGCCTGTTTTTGCCAAAACGATGTAGCTTCACTTTGGGCTTCATATAAATATACCATCTTCTTCCCAATTCGTTTTTAGAGCTTTCTAACCTATTTTTGAGAGAGAGATAAGGTTCTTTAGAGAGAGAAGATCCAAGAAACCATTTTTACTCAACAATCCTTAAAATCCAAATCATCAAGTATCTTTCAAGCATGGATTTCTTATGTGTTCATAACTAGATATTCTCTACATGTTCTAAACTTTATGTTTTCATTACTAAGACATGTATACCTAAGGTTTTAGTATTTATTGTTTATTAATTGCTTGCTTGTATGTTTAATTGCTTTTATGACATGCTTGTGTATTGATTGTTGGTTAAGATACATTAATTTGTGATAGCTAGCATTTAGGACGATTTTACCCTTCTAGCTAATTCTTCTTGCCTTTGCATTTAGAACATTGATATCTAGGGTTTGCTTTAATTGTCATTATTTATCCTAGATAAGCATTAATGTCTTGACCTAGCAATTTTGCATATTGAATATTCTTGCATATTCACTTAGGTTGCCATTATCTCTTCATTGTTGAGTTAGCTTGTGGTTAAGTGGTTAGTGCACAAGGCTAGTGAGCCAAAATCACTATTAAGGCCCGTTGGGTAGAGTGAAAGGGTTAGTAACTGGAGGGTTAGACGAGATGTCAACATAAGTTGTAAACTTTTACTCAATAGTGGATTTTGAGGATCAAGGGTGGCGCTCTAAACAGCCCATGGTTTTTCCCATTCTGAGGGTTTCCACGTGTACATTGCGTGTTGTTATTGTTTTATATTTGTTGTCTTTTATTTGTTGTCTTTTATTTGAACATTGTGGTAGAATCGTTAATATTGATTAATTTGCAAAAGTGGTAATCTATTGAATTAAAACCTATTCACCCCCCCCCCCCCCCCCCCATCCCCTCTAGGTTATAGACACACACTTTGTAGGGAATTTCAATTTTTATAAATTGGCATGTAATCATAGTTGAAAAGGTTTTTTGTTATATCTAGTGTAGCGGGTAAGGATGTACTTGTTCGAGCGTCAGATGATATTGAAAACTAACGTATATATTTCCGTTGATTTCCCTTCATTGTTGGATGGTGCAGATCGTCGAGACTAGTGTCTGGCCCCCACATTTCTGTTTTTGGTGGAAAACTGTAAGGCTCGGGAACAGTTTCTAGTCCTAAAATAATTTATTCTAGGCCTGTATAATCTTTCCTAGGTTTATGTACACGTGTCACACACGATACACGTGGTCAGTATTGGGGCTAATAAGAAGGGACTAAGCCTAGGAAGTTTAAAGCCTAAGAATCTAGATTTTAAACCTAGGAAATGTTTCTAGGCTCATGTTTGATTTAATGTCAAGACAACCACCACCACCACTGTCACATCCCCTACCATTTCCGATACAGCCACCACCACTACCACTGTGCTAGATAATATTTGTCTGACTACAGTGAGTCATAACTCCACAAAGATCAGAGGGGAGAAACCACTCTCTGATAAATATGGGTAAAAGTACTCACTATGCTAGACAATATATGTCTATCTACAGTGAGTCAAAAACTCCATAAAGATCAGAGAGGAGAAAGCATAAAAATAATAAACTTACCAAAATTGGATCATATTTTCCATACCAACAGTATCACCCATGACCCCAGCAATATGAAATTAGCCATACATAATTTAATTAGAAAATAGGTATTTTATTTAAACTGAGAATTTGAGAATAAAAGAGAGAGAATTTCACAAATCTAATATCAGATTTGGATTCAGAATATGCAAATTAGGGGGGAGAGGTCCCCTATTTATACAAAATAAGGATGAAAATTGACCATAGGATGAATTAGAATGGAGCATCCAGATTTCACCACGTCATAAGTGAATAATGAACAGTGACAGTGAACAGTAAACGCATCCATGAAAGTCAATAGTGAACAGTGCACCGGCTTCTAGAGTATGATTCTCTGCAGCATGTGTACAGTGCACTCACAATTTAGGTCAATAGAAATGTGTTGCATCATCGGTCAATAATCTTCTTGAAAGTCAACAATGAACAGTGCACCAACTTCTAGAATATGATTCTCTGCAGTCGCGTGTATGGTGTATTCGCAGTTCGGTCCAATAGGAATGTGTCACATCATCAGGAACAGTGAAAGTCAACTATGAACAGTGAATAATCCAAATTATAAAAATGCCCTTCGTGGCCTTCCTAAGGTTTTTAACGTTCTAAACTTGAAAACTATGTTTATTTTACCATCTGACTTCTCCTTAATTCTGAATTGATTGAATTACCTCTGAAATACAAAGAAAAATACACTGATTACTACACAACACATTTATTTAAACGAGCGAACGAAATTATGTCTAAATTGGGGAATTAATCATATTGAAAGTGTAAAATGATGATAATATCCCTTAGTAAACATACATTTTTCAGTGTTAATCACACCCTCCAACGAGCTTATTGCTAGTCCCTAGCAACTAAAGCGAAAATAGTAAAAACTCAAATTCAAATCTCTAAACTACCAAATAGACAAACTCTCTCATACCTCTTTTCTTACCCTTTGACAACCAGTCATCAATTGAGTTATCAATCAAACTTTCTTGTGCTTAATAAAGATCAACATAATAACTATGAGATTCGATTGAAATCAAACAACATTTTCATTCTGAAATCTCGTCAGGGCTTTTTCCTTAGGCAGCAGTTTTTTTTTTTTTAATATAACAAAATTGGAAGCAAACATTCAATCTTTAATCCATGTAGCAAGCTTTAGTCCAATGACTCCCAAACCAATTGGCTTTAGGGCATTAAGTGTTAAAACACTCCTACGAGCTTAATGACTCGGATTGCAGATGTTTTTTTTTTAGTACAATTCCCTTAAGCTTTCTCTTTAACCCGTGTAACGAGCTTTGGGTCAATGACTCACAAACCAGTTAGTCTTAGGGCATTAGGTGTTGAAGCACCCCTCGGATTTAATTTCTCGAGTTAAAGAGGCTACATAACTGCACTTTATTCTTATTCAGACTCCACCGTTTTACGAAAACACTCTATGCTTACTGAGACATGAAACCCGGCTACTAAGTAAGAGTTTTGGTCAAAACACACAAAATTATTATTATTATTATTACTATATATATTTTTAAACAAGACCAATGTCTTCGGTTGTTAGCCTTGAATGATGTTTCAGAACTAAATATCGTAAAATCTCAACTTACTGCACATAATCACGTGTCAATGTGCGTGTGTGTCCAGAATAGTTCGAAAAATTTCTCAAGATGACTTAATGAACAAAAGAATTAGTCAATGATATCACAATGGAGAGTTTATAAATTTGAATAGTCAGAAGAGAGGAAAAAACTGCATCAGAACTACAAAGATGCGTCTCAGAAGTATCAAAAAGATCTCCTTCCTCGACCATCTTTACAAAAAAAAATGGTCAGAAGTTAGTTTTTTTTTTTTTTTGAAAAACAAAAGTTATTGAATCAACTATCCCCTCTCCCCAACCAGAACGAGACATTGTCCCCAATGTCTTCAGAAAGAGGTAAGATTTAGAAGATATCACCTGAACAACATGAAAGACAACAAAATCCTGCAAAACAACAAAAGAAATACAAAATAAAAGAAAATAAAGTGCATAAAAACCATGGGACAATCATAAACTGAGATTCAGATCAATTCTGTGTTTCTTGTTCTCTTCTATTTTGGAGGTTGAGGGATCTGGGTCATAATTAAAAGCTTATAACAGGTCAATCAGCTCATGAGGACTTGAAGCAGAGATAAAGATTTTCCGGATTGAATGTGGAATGTAATAATTTTTCTGAGCATGATAAAGAAATGAAAGCAAAACATCATAAAATTTATTAACATTCAACAAACCGATTGGTTTCTCATGGATGTGTAGTTGCGCCCAAAATGCCATTGTAAAGATTTATTCTAAGGTTCTAAAACCATCTGGCAAAGCTATAAATGCATCAGCATGATGTAACATAGCAGTCAATCTTTTAGGAATACCTGAAACATTTAGCTCTACACCGTTTGTCTTTCCGATGATGTCTGATGCGGCTATAGGTTTTGGGACAATACCCAGAACATGACTACCTCCGTCTCGATCAGCTCGTGAAACACACCCTAATTAATCCCAAGTTACCTCCTCCATACACTAGGTGTATTTTTCGCTCAGCCAAAACTTTACCAAGTTAAGTTGCAGCCTTAACAAACTCTCTGTATTTCCCATAATTAGTGCCACCAAATACATAAATGTTTATGAATCGTTTAGTTGAAGGTGACACCATTAATGCACTCTCTGAATTTTTCTTTTGAATGTTTATGAGTGCTTTGAAGCAAAAAAAGGAAAACAAATGCTTGTATTTATAGATCCCGAAAAGGTAACACAATGATACACCTATATGTATAGGACGGCGTATTTTTCAATGATATTATATCTAAATGGTTCAAAAATCAAAAGTAAATAGCAATAATTACAAAAGAAATTAAATGCGGAAGGAAAAAGATAATAAAAATAAAAGGATATTTACTGGTGGTTGTCATTATGGCTCACATCTTCCACTGGTTTTACAAACAAAAACGGCTTCAACGCCCTCTATGGGTCGGGGATATACTTTCCATCCAATTTTCTTATAAATTGGTAAACAGGGTCTTTTAAAGTCAGATTCCCAAGACTATATTATGCATGTTTTTTTTTAAATTGTGGCTATAATCAGTCAATTGCCATTTGTACATATCCACTAGGATGTGCATCAAGAGTCGTTAGGATATTATCCAATGACTCCCTAAGCAAACCATGCCTAATGAATAAATTTTTATCTTCTCTATTATTAGACACCATTCCTAAAGAACGACAACGTGTGTTGCAAGTTGTACGTGCACATTTGTGACAAGTAACCCCTAACTTCTTAGCTCTTCATTTTTTTGCAAGGTTACTTCTTCCAAAACCAGGCATGTAAGATATAAATGAATCAGCAGACTCACCTGCTAGATGTACCTTAGCTTCGATCAACTAGCGAATTTCAACAAGAATTTTGTTTATCATCAGTAAGCGTAATCTTTCGGAACGTGCTTTGTAAATCTTTTTCAGAGCATTTTGGGGCAACGATGGAAAATGTTTTCGTAGGTTTGTAAAAATTTCGTCCATGTCTTGTTTTAGGGATCAGTTATTTGGGAAACTAAATTAAACCAACTTGAATTGTCACGGAGTACCGTTATCCGCCACTTAACTGGGGTTATATTGCAAAACACACCAAGCAAAAACTGAACCTAGAAATTAATCCTGCAAAAATTCATAACATAAAAGCAAACAAAAACAAAAATAATAATTGCAAACACAAATAAAGTCAAAAGCAAAAGATTTGTTTACTCGCCTTTGTAACAAGAGTCAGAAAGGACGGCAGAGTCTTTTTGAAAATCGTTATTTTCTAAGAATGGGTTCACACGTTGTCTATTTACTTTAAACACATTATCATTCCTAGGATTCGCAATGTCAAGGGCACCATATGGATACACGTGTTTCACAACAAATGGACCACTCCATTTTGATTTCAATTTGCCAGGAAATAAATGAAGTCGAGAATTATAAAGCAAAACCTTTTGACCAACTTCAAATGATCTTCTTAAAATTCGTCTGTCATGAAAGGTTTTAGATTTTTCTTTAAGAATTTTTGCATTTTCATATGCATCATTTCTTAATTCTTCGATTTCATTTATTTGCAACTTGCGCAATTCACCAGCATCATTTAGGTTAGAATTGAAAGATTTAATGGCCCAATAAGCTTTTTTCTCAAGTTCAACAGGTAAATGACAAGGTTTTCCATAAACTAAACGATAAGGAGACATACCCAAAGATGTTTTGAATGCAGTGCGGTAAGCTCAAAGTGCATCATTTAGTCTAAGAGACCAATCTTTTCGATCAGGGTTAACCGTTTTTTGCAAGATATGTTTTATCTCCCTATTTGCTAACTCAACTTGACCACTTGTTTAAGGGTGGTATGGTGTGGCAATTTTATGTGTGACTCCATATTTCTTCATTAAAGACTCAAAAGGTTTGTTACAAAAGTGTTTGCCTCCATCATTGATAATGGCTCGAGGGATTCCAAATCGACTCAAAAGATTTTCCTTTAAAAACTTAATCACTATTTTGTGATCATTATTTCGACAAGGAATTGCCTCGACCCATTTTAACACATAATCAATGGAAACCAAAATGTACAAAAATCCAAATGACGGTGGAAATGGACCCATAAAATCAATGCCCCAACAATCAAATATTTCAATGACAAGAATGGGGTTTAAAGGCATCATGTTTCGCTTAGAAATGGATCCTAACTTTTGACAATTTTCACAGGTTTTACAGAATGCATGTGCGTCTTTAAACAAGGTGAGCCAATAAAATCCACACTGTAAGATCTTTGCAGCCATTTTCTTTAACGAAAAATGACCACCACATGCTTCAGAATGACAAAATTCAATGACACTACTTACCTCATTGCCTGGAATACACCGTCGAACAATTTGATCAGAACAATACTTGAATAAGTAAGGGTCATTTCAGTAAAAACGTTTTACCTCGGTCAAAAATTTCTTTTTGTTCTGTGCATTCCAATCGAGTGGCATCATTCCTGTCGCAAGATAATTAGCAATGTCATCATACCAAGGCAAAATTGTGATAGAGAATAAAAGATCATCAGGAAAAGAATCATTGATTGGTGCTTTATCAAATGACGACTCAGCGGTGAGTCGTGATAAATGGTCTGCAACGACATTTTTAGCACCCTTTTTATCCTTGAATGTGAGATTGAATTCTTGTAGCAACAAAATCCAGCGAATCGATCTTGGCTTTGCATTCTGTTTAGACATTAAATACTTCAAAGCAGCGTGATCAGTAAAAACAATGGTTGAAGCGCCAATCAAGTATGACCGAAATTTATCCAATGCAAATATCACAGTAAGTAATTCTTTCTCGATGGTGGTGTAATTCATTTATGCACTATTCAAAGTTTTACTTGCGTAATAAATCACAAAAGGCTTACCTTTTCTTCTCTGTCCTAAGACAGCTCCAACAACAAAATCACTCACATCACACATCAATTCAAAAGGCAAGGACCAATCGGGGGATTGCATGATAGGAGTAGATGTTAAAAGGTCAACTATCTTTTTAAAAGATCCTCCACACTCTTGTGTCCATTCAAATTTTGCATCTTTTAATAAGAGGTTACAAAGTGGTTTAGATATGACACTGAAATCTTTAATAAACCTCCTATAAAATCCTGCATGGCCTAAAAATGACCGCACATCTTTGACTGTTTGTGGTGATGGTAACTTTGAAATGACTTCAATTTTTGCCTTATCAACCTCGATACTTTTTGATGACACAATATGACCCAAAACAATTCCAGACGTGGTCATATAATGACACTTTTCCCAGTTAAGCGCAAGTCCTTTTTCTATGCAACGTTTCAAGACTCTATCCAAGTTATTAAGACAATTATTAAAAGAATTCTCAAACATAGTTAAATCATCCATAAAGACCTCTAAACAATGTTCAATCATATCACTAAAAATGCTTAGCATGCATCATTGAAATATGGCCGGGGCATTACACAAACCAAATGACATTCTTCTAAATACAAAGGTTCCAAAGGGACATGTGAATGTGGTCTTTTCTTGGTCTTCTAATGCAATGAGAATTTGATAGTATCCAGAATACCCATCAAGAAAGCAGTAATAGAAATATCCTGCTACTCTTTCTAAAATCTGGTCAAGGAATGGAAGGGGAAAATGATATTTTCTAGTGGCATCATTTAATTTTCTATAATCAATGCACATGTGCCAACTAGATGGAACACGAGTTGGAATTACTCACCTTTTCATTTTTAACAACAGTGATTCTAGATTTTTTTGGCACAACTTGTGTAGGACTCACCCACTTACTATCAGAGATATGGTAGATAATTCTCACGTCAAGTAATTTAAGGACTTCGGTCTTGACAACTTCTTTCATGTGTGGGTTAAGTCTTCTTTGGGGTTATCGATATGTTTTAGCATTTTCCTCTAAATTTATTCGATGTGAACTAATCAATGGGTTAATACCTTTCAAATCTTTCAAAGTCCAACCAATTGCATTCTTATTTTTCTTTAAAACATGTAACAACTTACCTTCTTGCTCTTCTGTGAGGTTGGAAGAGATTACCACTGGGTAGGTCTGGTCGTCTCTAAGGTAAGAATATTTAAGTTCTTCTGGTAAGGGTTTCAAATCCAATTGAGGTGCTTTTTCTTCTAGCACGTCATCTTTCTGTTCCAATTCTTCAAAATCTGAAGTGTCTCCTTCTTCTTCGACAACCTGCAATCAATCATCAAGATGTGAATGCATGCTTGACTCAGGTGAATTGAACAAACAAACTTCAGATGAGTTAAAAGAATCCTTTTGAACATGATCTTCAACAATGGTTTCAATAATGTCTACATCTTCATCTTCATTTTCATCATCAAATGGATCCTTAGACATGTCAAAAACATTAAGCTTAATTTCTATATTTCCAAAAGACATGCTCATTATTCCATTTCTGCAATTAATCAAGGCATTAGCAATAGCTAAAAATGGTCAGCCCAATATAACAGGAATTGATTTGTGCTCATTAACAACATGTTGTGTTTCCAATACAATAAATTCTACTGGGTATATAAATTTATCGACTTGTACTAACACATCTTCCACTATTCCTTTCGGTATTTTAATTGACCTATCAGCAAGACAAAGTGTGGTTGAAGTCGACTTTAACTCACCAAGTTTAAGTCGCTGATAAACTGAGTATGAGAGCAAATTTACACTAGCACCTAGGTCAAGTAAAGCATGCTCAATTTTACAATTACTAATTATGCAGGAAATAGTGGGACAGCCAGGATCTTTATATTTCAAAACATTTTTATTGGAAAGAATGGAACTTACCTGTTCAGCCATAAAAGCTTTCTTTCTTACCTGATGCTTCTTTTTCACAGTACACAGATCCTTCAAAAATTTGGCATAGGAAGGTACCTGTTTGATTGCGTCCAACAAAGGGATATTGATCTTTACTTGTTTGAAAATTTCAAAAATCTCTGGGGGATACTTCGATTTCTGTGAATTTTTAAGAGCATGAGGATATGAGAGTGTAGGTGGGGATTCAATTATTTCTTCGTCAATAGTGGTTTCATCACCCCCTTTCTTACCCTTGGAAAATGACTCATCATCATTTTTATCAGATTCAAGAATAGGTTTTTCGATTACCTTACCACTACGAAGAGTGATAATTGATTTGACTTGATCTGGGCATTGGTTATTATCATAGGAACTTGACTGACTCTTGGGATTTGGTTATGGTTGAGATGAAAAATTTCCTTTTTCGTGTGTGGTGAGTGTAGAAGCAATATTTGCCAAAGTATCTTTAACATCTGTCAAGGTTTATGTTGTTTGGCTGTTAATGGCTTTTTGCTTCTCAATGAATGAGTGCAAAATGTCTTCAAGGTTTTTCCTAGATGGTAGGACATAAGACGCATAACCTTGAGGGTTTTGGAAATTCTGGTGTGTTTATGGATGTGATAAACCTGGTGTTTGTGAAGACTAGGCTTGATTATTGTTTCTCCAACTAAAATTTGGGGGATTTCTCCAACCAGGATTGTAGGTTTGTGAATATGGGTTGGAATTTGGCTTGTTGAAAGTGTGCAAAACATTGGTTTGTTCACGAAGGCAATCTTTTATGGCTAGCAAAGTTGGGCAACTATGAGTGATATGATCATCAGAATCACATACATGGCATGCAATTTCTTGTACAGATTTTATATGTTAACTCTTTTTAGTTTCTAAAGCTTCGACTTTCCTAGCTAGGGATGCAAATCTAGCTTGAAGGTCATGGTCTTCCCTTAGATTGTAAATGCCTCCACTAGATGGAGATGGTTGTGGTTTGCTCATGAACTCATAAGAACCAATGGTGTCTCAATTTTGAGTATTTTTAGTGATATGGTCAAGATAGTCAAGATAGTCAAGTGCTTCTTCAGGATTTTTATCACTGAACTCCCCATTACACACCATTTCAATGACTTGTCTACTTTGGGGTGTGAGTCCCTCATAAAAATATGACACTATCCTCTATGTTTCAAAACCATAATGTGGACAGACATTTAACAACTCTTTGAACCTATCCCAATATTGGTAAAGTGTCAGGTTTTTGGGCAAATGAAGTGATTTGCCTCTTAAGAGAGTTTGTTATATGAGGTTGGAAAAATTTCTTTAAGAACTGTTGTTACATATCATTCCAAGTTTGAATTGATCCTGACCTAAGGTTTTGTAACCAAGTTTTAGCTTTATCTTTTAAGGAAAAAGGGAAAAACTTAAGCCTGATTATATCCATGCTAACATTTTGGTTGGTGCAAGTGTTATAGACTTCCTCAAACTCCCTAAGATGTAAATATGGGTTTTCAGATTCAAGACCGTGAAAATTGGGTAAAAGTTGAATGATTCCCGGTTTAAAATTAAAGTGTGTTGCATTTGGTGGAAAAGTTATGCATGAAGGTGCTTCAGTGCGTGTGGGGTTCATGTAGTCTCCAAGAGTTCGAGGTGGATTTTGGTTAATGTGTTGGTCATGGTCAACATAAGGCGAATGGTTGTTGTGTTGAGATATGCTGTCAAGGTTGTCTAAAAAATTCTCGGCTTGGTTTCCTGTTGGATGTCTAAGTGGGTTTTCAGCCATGTTGTTAGTGAATGTGGGTGATTGTGATCTCCTAATTAATCTACCACTAGATGTTCAAGACCAACGTCTCATGCAAATTTAATGAGGGTTAATGGAGGTGAAATACACAAAAATGAAGAAAATAAAAGAAAATGCGATAAAAATAACAAGATGCAAAATTCTAGGGGTGTAAATGTAAAAATGCACAAGTGTTGGGGTGAAAATGCAAATACCTATAAATTTAGGGATTAAAGTGAAAATATGAGAGACAGGGAACTGATCTGCAAAAGTGAAAAGTAAAATGACCTAAATGCAAATACAAACTAGATCTAAGCTAAAATGTAAATAAAAAGTTGAAGGATTAAAATGCAAAAATGTGATTAATGATTACAAGTGCAATTTTTTTTAAGTAGATGAAGTTTATGATTGAGATGAGTGATGCAAAACTGAATACAAAATAAGAACAAAGAAGATAGAAAAAAAACTAGCAAAACTAAAATAAAATTAAAAAGAAATTACTTCTTCACAGAAAAGGCGGACTTACCTCCCCAGCAGCGGCGTAAAAAACTTGGCACGTCCTAAAGAAGTGTTCCTACTCCCAAGTATAAGAGTGTCAAAGTAATAAATTAACCGGTAAGACCAGGTCAAACCACAGAGAGGTTGTTCACTTGTCTTTGTAGAATTAATTATCTAGATTAATTACTAAGCTTGTTATAAAACGTAAATCAATTAAATTAAAATTGGGGTTGAGGGATCCACTGTTGGTAATTCGAATATGATTCAATAATTAATATTTAATCCAGATTAAAGGAGGGAATTTCCACTCCCTTGTCCACTCTACTGATAGATATGATGTAAAGTACCTACTGTGTCTGACAACATCTGTCTGTCCACAGTGAGTCAAGACTCCATAAAGATCAGTGGGGATAAAACACTCTCTGATAAATATGGGCAAAAGTACTCAATGTGCTAGACAATATCTGTCCGACTACAGTGAGTCAAAACTCCACAAAGATCAGAGGGAAGAAACCACTCTCTGATAAATATGGGTAAAAGTACTCACTATGCTACAGTGAGTCAAAAACTCCAAAAAGATCAGAGGGGAGAAAGCATAAAAATAATAAACTTACCAAAATTGGATCATATTTTCCATACCAACGGTATCACCCATGACCCCAACTATATGAAATTAGCTAGATATAATTTAATTAGAAAATAGGTATTTTATTTAAACTGAGAATTTGAGAATAAAAGAGAGCGAATTTCACAAATCTAATATCAGATTTGGATTCAGAATATGTAAATTAGGAGGGAGAGGTCCCCTATTTATACAAAATACGGATGAAAATTGACCATAGGATGAATTAGAATGGAGCGTCCAGATTTCACCACGTCAGAAGTGAATAATGAGCAGTGAACAGTGAACGGTGACAATGAGCAGTAAACTCATCTGTGAAAGTCAATAGTGAACAGTGCACTGGCTTCTAGAATATGATTATCTGCAGCACGTGTACGGTGCACTCACAATTTAGGCCAATAGAAATATGTCGTGTCATCGGTCAATAATCTTCTAGAAAGTCAACTATGAACAATGCACCGACTTCTAAAATGTGATTCTCTGCAGTCGCGTGTATGGTGCACTCGCAGTTCGGTTCATTAGGAATGTGCCACATCATTAGGAACAGTGGAAGTCAACTGTGAACAGTGAATAGTCAAAATTATAAAAATACCCTTCATGGCCTTCCTAAGGTTTTTGACGTTCTAAACTTGAAAATGATGTTTGTTTTGCCATCTGACTTTTCTTTAATTATGAATTGATCGAATTACCTCTGAAATACAAAGAAAAATACACTGATTACTACACAACACATTTATTTAAGCGAGCGAACGAAATTATGTCTAAATTGGGGAATTAATCATATTAGAAGTGTAAAATGATGATATTATCCCTTAGTAAACTTACACTTTTCAGTGTTAATCAACATCCACTGATTGAACGACTTTAATTGATTAAAGCTCTGACCTTGATACTGTCCACCGTGTGTTCATGAAAGGTAAAAAATTGTTGGGTGTTTCACTCACCCCTCGTTCTTCTATTCCAAGAGCTGTTTCTGCTTGCCCACCATCAACATCACCACCACTTTCATCTTCTGTATCACTGGTTTTTAAACTATCGGACCTTCTGGAAGTATTGATGCTTTCAGAACTATCATTGTCACCTATTACTGCATACTTTGTAGTAGTTACTGGTGTCGCTTGGTCATTGCATACTGACGTAAATCTGGGTGAAACCTGATATGCAATCAGATTATTGCTGCCACTAACTGATTTATAGTTTGGAGTACCCACCGGAGAACGTGGAATATCGGTGAGTTTAACAGGGGAGACCATACATGCTTATTGGATTGGATTTGGTAGAGGTTAAAATTCAAGTTTATTGACACATTCAACATCAATTACGGCCTAACCTCTTCCCTTATGAATAATCACAAACTTTGCATCGTCGTCACTCATTACAGAGAATGTAACTTTATCAACCCCCGTTTCCACATGCGAGGTTAGCTTCAACTCAATTTGGTCTCTACTAACCCCTGTCCGCTGGTATATGATTTCCACCAATTCATTCTACACTCCGTTGTCTTTTTTTGTTAGTCGTACTGAAAACGAAATAGAACTGGTAAACGAGTTACCCTTCCAATGCTCACCATAATGAACTAACAGCCAAGACATGGTATTCTTAGACCCTGAAAATAAAAAACTTTAGTCAATAATAGTATAACAATTACTGTAATTTAGTTTAGTTCAGAGCCTAGAAAAAATATTTTTAAGCCTAGGAATGGTTCCCAGGCCTATAACATTCCTCATGGGCTTAAATATGTTGGGTGTGGATGTGTTTGCATTGCAATTTTTACTAAATATTCGTAACAGGTCCAACTTCAAAATTCTATATAATTACACACCAGTTTATAAGCATGATTACACGTTAGTTTACATCATGGTTACACGTTCATCGGGATTACACGATTAAACAATGTCACTCATTACACCTTCCCAGGCTTATGAGAGTTGCAGTCAAGAGCAATGGTTCTAGTCGCGTGTTATGATGTATTTTTAGCCTAGGAAAATTTTGTTAGGCCTTGAAACATGTCTTCTTGGCCATGGAGATTTCTTCCCATACCGTGGAGATTTCTTCCCAATATTAATGATTTCACGCTTGGAATCATTACACGTCACATTGTAAGCATGATTACACATTACATTTCTGTAGCGTGTAAACATGATGGTTACACTATTAATGTTGTGTGTAATCATGTGTACATTATGACGTGTAATATTTCTCATTATTGTATCGTGTAATCTTTCACAATGCACCAAATTGACTGATTTCACGTTGTATGGTAATGATATTGAAGGTTATACCATAAGCATCCTTGCATGCCATATTGTAAGAAAGATTGCACGTTGCATTTCTGTAACGTGTAATCATTGTACAGAAATGCAATGTGCAATCATTCTTACAATATGGCATGCAAGGATGCTTAGGGTGTAACCTTCAATATCGTTACCATACAATATGAAATCAATCACTTTGGTGTATCGTGAAAGATTACACGATGCAATAATGGGAAATATTACACGTCATAATGTACACATGATTACACGCTACATTAATAGTGTAA
Source organism: Dipteronia dyeriana (assembly GCA_032871835.1). NCBI lineage: Eukaryota > Viridiplantae > Streptophyta > Magnoliopsida > Sapindales > Sapindaceae > Dipteronia > Dipteronia dyeriana. Next base: position 90,764,561 of record CM065297.1, on the reverse strand, counting down.
CCATCATGTTTACACACTACACAAATGTAACGTGTAACATGCTTAAAATATGGCGTGTAATGATTCCAAGCGTGAAATCATTAATATTGGGAAGAAATCTCTAAGGCCAAGAAGACATGTTCCAAGGCCTAACAAAATTTTCCTAGGCCAAAAATACATCATAACACGCGACTGGAACAATTGTTGTTGACTACAACTCTCCTAAGCCTGGGAAGGTGTAATTGTGAGCCTAAGAATGGTTCCCAGGCCTACAACATTCCTCCCAGGCTTAGCCCATCTTCTGTTTTCAAAATTGATAACATCCAGCCAAGTGCATAACAAAAGCAAAATCAATTAATAACTAACACCGCTGGTTTTGGTTCAACTAACCAACACAACCAACACCTTAATCCTAAACTGTAATTCAGTTTAGGTGAGTGCTTAGGAACAATTGTTTTATGCTTATGAATGAATGGTTTCTAGGCCTATAACATTCCTCCTGGACTTAGCTCATCTTCTGTTTTCAAAATCAACTGCGAAGGTTCCCTAACATTAGCAAAATCAATAACATGTGTTTTGGTTCAACCATCCCCCAACACAACCAACAACGATCAACACAAACAAATATACATATACCATCAACAAATATACATCAATACAAACAAATATACATACACCATTAACCAACAACAATATCAAAATCATAAACCTGTTTTGGTTCAGCAGGTATACATATACCAAATTCATACACCATCAACCCTTACAAAATCACATACAACCCAAATTCGTGCCTAAACCTTTTCCCCACCAAACCATACAACAAAATAAATTTTCAAACAAACTATACAATACTATTCACCAGAGTGCATTTCCTGTTATTCATATGATACTGAGGACGATGTGTTTGCACCCAACAATACTACATACACCTCTTAAAAGCTTGATGTGGCATTTCATCAAACACCCTAACTAAACCCAACAATACTGCATACACAAACCCCAATTCATGGGCAACAAATCCAAAACCCTCAATCCATCATTATATCAAAAACGTCTCAAACTTGAACAACAATAAAAGACCGAGAGATTCAATGACATTGGAAACTTAAGTGTCATTATGGGACTTACATTAACTGTGTATGCTCGATTTCAAACTTGACAGTAAAGCTCGATTGAAGGAGCTGGCGGCACTGTCAAGATTTCGGTTGCCATCGAGATTACGGTCTGTAACAAGACTCCAGCGGAGAGGATGATATGATTTGAACAATAGTTTTGGTTTTCTTTAATCAACTGAAGGAGAATAAGAGAATGTCGGTTTGGTCCTTACACAACGCAAGAGGATAATTTAGTCATTTTACACTGTTTAATTGTGGAGGGCATTATTGTCTTTTAAAGGCTACTTCCTAGAAAGTAAATATCAAGAAATGCTAGATATGCACTTTTTTTCTCAATAGGCTACTTCCTAAAAAAGATTGTTGGGAAATACTATATTTACAAGTAGTGGTGAAAGTTTGGGCCGGCCCGGCTTGTTTTGAAAAACAGTGGCCCGGCCCGGCCCGGCACGTGGGCACGACTATGGCAGGCCATGCAGACGGGCCGTGCCGTGCCGCTAGGAGGGCCAAATGGGCCGACCCACTTTAACTTTCTTTTTTAAATATAAAATTTATTAATTATATCATAGAGTATGGACATCATAGAGTATTGGGATGTGACTCATAACCCTTGTCCAAGTAAGTATATTTTCTTTTACTTTTTCCTCATTTATATATATGTTATATCTCTATTCATTCCTCTTATTTATCCGATGTGGAATGTGAGATTTATGATTGAATTTCTATTTCTATTCATTGATACAAGTATATAACATAATGATATTCTCTTGAGTCCATTTTTTTTTATCTAAATATGGAAAACATAAAGAGAGTTGGGAGGTCTATTCAAATTAAATAATGGTTTTGTTAAAAAAAAATCAAATAAACCATCTGTTGATATTATATTATTATAAAATAATTTTCATATTTTCCATCTATGAACAAAAATCATATATAATCATTAAATATCATTCACATAGTATTCTTCTCTAATCTTGGTTATAGTAACTGTTTATAATCATAGTTGTATTTAATCTCATATCCCACATCGGATAAATAAGAGTATTGAAGAGAGGTCTAATCAATATAAAAAGGAAGAAAAGATAAATGAAAACTAATTTATCTAAACAAGGGTTATGAACCATGATTCAATACTCTTCAATATCATTTATCTTTAAAACATTTTTTTATAAATAAAATGTTTTTTTAAAAGTTTTTTTTATATATATAACTGGGCCCACTGTGCTGGCCTACCGTGCCAGCCCGCCATGCCGACGGTTAAGCATGACACCCCTGCCAGACGTGCCTCGATCTGAGGCCCAACACAATCCATCATTGTGGGCCGTGCCTGGCACGGCACGCCCCCTAGGCGGGCCACCCTAGGCATGACCTGCCTTCCTTGGCAGGCCGAGCGGGCCGACCCATCTTGGGTCTACCCATATTTACACCACTATTTACAAGGTCAAAAAAAAAATATATAAAACTGCAACTTTCAGTGTAATTTTCTCTCTCTTTTTAGAGTTTGTTAATGAGATGTGCTATGGGATTGGTACTGAGTTGTGTTATGCTATAATTGATTTCGAGTTTATTAATTGTTACCGGTTTTTGTTTTAAAATTTTCATCATATTATTCAATAATTTGGATATAATATATTCAAAAATCATTAAAAAAAAACACATTAATGGGATGAGATGGTATGAAACAAGGAATCGATCCTTTAATGGGGAATCCTTATAACCTCTACCTTTATTTTAAGACAGGTATTTATCGGGATGATATTTCTTATGGAAAACTCATACATGACCCATTTTATTAACCTTCCTACTTTCTCCAAAATTTAAGAAATAAAGGGTTGTTTGTTTTTTTGTCTGAAAACTGAACAGTTTTGAATTTTTCTAATGACTGAATTGAGACTGAAATCTGAACCTGAATGACAGGTTTTTTTTTTTCTTACATTTGAATGTATTGTCAACACGTTTGTTTTTTAAAAGTAAAATTGTCTGAATATAAGTAATTTTACATTTATACCTATGTTAAACAATTATACATATAATATGAAATAAAAACAATCCAAAAATAATAATTATATATGAACACATATGATCATGATCTTCATCTTTGATTACAAACAAACTTCATTTTTCTAAGAAAATAAAAGTTTTTTTAAAAAAATAAAAAGGACATCAAGAAAACTCGCACAAAACACTCTTATATATATATCACCATAATATCATAATAAAGTATCGATATTAAACACCAATATGAATATACAGTGATTATAGTTCTTTTTTATATTTAAAGCTATTTAAAATAATCAATATATTAAAATAAAGATTTCTATATCATATGTAATTTTGATGAAATTGAAAATATGTTATATATAGAGATAGTTTCGGAAGAAAATATTTTAGATTGTATTTAATATAATCCAGTGATTTGCAATTAAATTAAAAGTCATGATTTTTTACTTTTTAGTTTAAATTGATTTTTTAAGATTTTTAAGTTGTTTGACCATCTAAAAAAACAAATAAAATATATATTTTTTTAAACAATAGGACCAATAAGAAGCCTAGTATTATTGAATAAGTTTCCTATCCGATAAAAAGTCGAGAATTTTAATAAACCCTAACATCGCCTCTATTCTACTCTCTCCATCTCCCACTCAAGCTCTCCTTATACGCTTTCTCTCGCTACTCTCCCGGTGCTCTCTCTTAGGTAGGGTTTCTCTTTCTCTCTCTTGTAAAATTGTTTACTGTTTCTTTCTTTTCTTGAAAGGTAATTGTTTACTATTTCGGTGATTCTGATTGTATGACTTGGGTATTTTTTTTCTGGGTTTTGGGATCTTGATCGTTGATAACCTAAAGTCATTGAATTCATGACTTCTACGCGTTTATTTTTATCTGGGTTTTTTTACTATGATGTTAGTTTGTTCATTTATCTGTTTAGCAATTATTTGTGGGCTCCTGATAGATTGATATGGGATTTTTTGGGTTTTTGTTTTTTAATCATTTTATGACCTAAAAGAGTACAAGCATCAAATATTTGAATTTTACCTGTTTGATTAATCTAGGTTGGCTTTATTTTTTATATTTTGTGCGTTTGATCGCTTATTTCTGTGTAGCAAAGTTTTTTTTTTTTTTTTTAAGGTTTTGTGTACCCGATTTCAGACTGTGACGCTAATAATGTTTTATACAGGGTTGCTTTGCACACCAAATGTCTTTAGATCCCAGCAAGAAAGATACATCTTTTCTTCGGTGTAATTTTGGGTTTATGAGCCGGGGGAGGTTGTGGTGTTGGCCGAACTTCCTGTTTTGGCATTGGACTTGACAGCTTTTCTGTCAGGTTTTCTTATTTTGTATCTGCATTAGTTGTTTTTTTTCCTTTATACGTTTTACAGTAGTGCTTCTTTTTCATTTGTGCAAAATACCATACTTATTGGGTTATAGCTTTCGTTACCACCTCATTTAATCATTAACAATTGAAGAGATCCACCCTCAATAACCTTTTTCACTTCTTGTGAAACAAAAGTTACTCAATTTGGGGACTGTCTTTTCATTGTCTCTATGGTGAAAACATCACTACCTCCCGGATTTCGTTTTCATCCAACTGATGTCGAATTGGTCATGTACTATTTAAAGAGGAAGGTTATGGGTAAGAAACTCTGTTTTGAGGCTATTGCAGAGATTGACATATACAAGTATGCTCCTTGGGATCTACCAGGTATAGAACTCGTTATCTGTTTTTTGCTAATTGTGGTTTGGATTACCTTTACTTTGTATGTTGGTTTTTCTTACTGGGATGCACTTTTTTTCTATTCTTCAGACAAGTCATGTATGAGAAGTAGAGATCTGAAGTGGTATTTCTTTTGCCCGTGTGAGAAGAAATATAGCAACGGGGCAAGAATGAACCGTGCGACGGAGTTTGGATATTGGAAAACGACAGGAAAGGATAGACCTGTTCATTACAATAATGAGGCTGTGGGGTTGATAAAGACGCTGGTTTTTCACCGAGGCAAAGCCCCACGAGGTGACCGGACAGATTGGGTTATGCATGAGTATAGAATTGAAGAGAATGATCTAGCTGGCAGAGGGGTTGTTCAGGTAATTTCTGTTTTTGATTTGTTCAATGTGAAATGTTCCTTTCCATCAAGAGAATCACTGTGGCAACCCCAAATGTCATGCCTATTCATAATTCATTGGATATTGAGATCTTTAATTGGTTATTGACATTCTCCAAGGCCTCTTTTAATGCACTTAAGATCTTAGCGCTTGCATATTGTGTTGGCAGGTTCATAAACTGTGGAGAGAATACACAAGAGTTCTGATTTGTCATCTTTTTCCCTTAACAATGGCATGTGCCATGTTCCCATGCATATGGAAAGAATGCAATTTGTTTTTTCTTTAATTTTCTTTTCTGATTGTGCTTTCTATTTACATTTTTTTGGTTCCTTTTTACCCCTCATTTAAAGCATTCAGCATTTTTATTAGGTATTGAATATAGAAGTTGAGACATTTTTTCAGGGTTCTTTTAAAATTATTTTTTCTTACATTTTCTAATTTTAATATGAAATTTAGAGCTTATTAATGACCTTGGATCTCTATAGTGATTGCTTATAGTACAAGAAATGTAAATTCTTACAGTTTCTTGTTTGTTGTAAACTTATGGTTGATGAGTTCAATTTCTATAAATTATCTTCAATTTGTGGTAGTTTTATAATACGTAGGTTTTGTAGATCTCCATCTATCACTCTTTTGATACTCTTTTTGATCCTCATTCCTTTTCTTTCTCTCAGTTTTTTTTTTCTTTTGGGAAAATGTAAATGCTGTGTGAGAATGGAAACAATCTAGCTCCTTTTAGACGGCCGTAATTCCCTCACAAATGCAAAAGTACAACTTGCCTGCACCTCTTCTAAATCTTGACTTCAATGTCCAAGTACTGTTGTGACTTTATTGTTTGTATGGGTTTCTCTTAATTAGTGTTCAGTTGAAGTCCACCTGGGTTTTCTAATGTTAATATTCTTTATTTTGATTATCTTGCATCTCCCTGTTGTTGTGTTTTCTTATCTTTTTATTGCTTCCCATAAATGGCTGGTTGAGGGGTTCTTGTTGCTGTATATTAACTATTTGACTTTCTCTTTGGTTTTCAGGATGCTTATGTGCTCTGCATAGTTTTCCAGAAGGATGGCCCAGGCCCAAGAAATGGTGCTCAATATGGAGCACCATTTAGGGAGGAAGAATGGCATGACGATGATGATGATGTCAATTGTGTGGAAGTTGTGTCTTCTGCTGTTCTTTCCACACCGGTGCCTAACCAAGTCATTCCATTAGCTGCTAGCTCCATTGTTCCTGACGGTCGATGCATTGGATCATCCGAGTCATGTCTTTCGGATGCTATCCCATCTGCATATAAGGTGCTTCCATCAGTCACCGTTGGTAATGATGTACCTAAGGTGGGTGATCAGTTTCCAGGAGAGGATGATATGGTGTCGATGTTTGATATCTTCATGGAGGATAGCACATCTTTTCCAACTGAAAATGGTCAAAATAAGGTGCATATTTTTCATTTTTCTTTATCTTTCTTACCGAATGGCTTCGCATCACATATTTGCTCGTATCATATGGTTGCTGAGCTGATCACCTTGAGCTAGTTACTTTCTTCATTCTTCTTTAATCTTTATTTCCTCTTCCCTAATTCTGTTTCCATTGATATCTTTTGACTTGCCATTTTGCTATTATGTTGTTCTTATGACGTAATATCTGCATAACATATTTGTGTTGAAATTTGTTTGCATCAATCAGATGTGTTGTGCTGAGTTACTTGTTTAGTTATTGGGTAGTATTATTGAACCTAACCCCAACGGGTTGGCCTCGTGGTTAAGCGGTGGGGATTTCAACCAATATGCCATGGGGTTAATACACCTTGGGGCCACTTTCCTGAAATATTAAAATTCTATGAATTTCATGGTACCAAGATTATATGATTTGGCAACGAGTAATGCTAGGCTTCCAATTTTTTTTTTCCAAATTCCTTCCCAAATGGTGTTGGCATGTGAGGTTTCAACATCACATCATTAACTGCATAATCTCATGATTTACAAGATATTAACACCTCACGTGCTAATACCATTTGGGAAGAAATTTGGACAAAAATTTGGGAAGTCTAGCATTACTCTTTGGCAATATCCTCCGATTTGAAATTTAGGGAACAACGGAAGGTTAGAGGAGTTCAGGGTGTTGAAAAAAAGATTCATCGTACCCGAAGTTCAAACAGATTTAATTTGGTCATGCATGTTGAAATGCTTAATAATAGTTGTGTTCTTTTGAATATGTTATATATATAATTCTTGATAAAATCTGCCACCTTGTTATCTCTTAGCATATATGTATTCACTTTTGTCAAATGCAAAAGATGAATCACAAACTTTAATACACACACATATGGAGTAGGTTCCTTCTTGAGATTGACTTTCTGCATCCTCAATTCAGTATTCCGATACATTTGTTTAAGATTTTCTTTAAAATTTCTTTGAATACTTTTAGCAAAGGAGGGGTTGATGTTCTAGTTCAAATATGAACTTATGACTTTGTTATGTGAGCAAACATACTTATGATGCATCTTTCTTATATGTAAAAGGGTGTCATTATTGCCACCCAAAAAAATTGATTCGTGCACCCTTCATTTTTAAAAATTTTATATCCTGTTGGACAAAATTACTAATATAGACATTGTGATTTAGCACAAATAAATTATAATTCATAGAGCAGTAGTTATACCTTGCAAATAATTTAAATGTCAGTCAATAGGTGATATTTCTATTTGTACGAGAAGAGCCATAAAAAATTATCAAAACCATTAAACCCAATGCATTACTGTCAAGATCAGTGAACTTGTCATGCTTAGTTGTTGATTAACATCTGTAAGATGATCATCTCTGCAACCTTGTGCATTTCAAAGAACTAATGACACCTTGTATGCCTTCTTCAATAGTTTGTTTACATCTTGGCTTGTAGCATTTCAATAGTCTCCATCTAGAATTTCCTTTTGCAATATCTTAATCTGTCATGAAACTTATGTCTGAATTTGGTGAGTCGAATGCCAACTCACACAACTCATGAAAAGATTTATAAGAACAATGTGAGCTTTAAAATTTCAAAAACGAACCCAAGAAGTTTTTCAGAAGAAAGCGAAGAAATATCAAAAGAGGAAGTTTCTCTATGTACTCTCTCAACTGCTATTTTATTTATGCTTTCTGATTCCAATTTGTTTGGAGCTGTTAACCTTTTTGATGTAAGTTTTTCCATTGATTTATAGAATCATGATAATGAGCATAATGAGAACGTTGAAGCTACACCACTCGATGGGGTTGACATTTACCATGACTTAGCTGACCTGGGGAACTTGGGTGGAGTATGCGAAGACTTGTATGATTTCATGGGCGGTGACAATATTGCCTACATGGAGCCATATATAGAGTTACATGATCTAGATGCTCCATTGAATCCATTGAATGGTCCATAAGGTAAGCTTTTCAATTAATCATATGTTCCTTGAAGCATAAAAAACGTGTTTTCTCCATTTGTCTTTAGCTCATTTGAGTTTGAAATAATTCAGGAACAGTCTCTATGGAAATACAAATCAAGCTCCATGGTGATGGTAGTCTTTCCAATGAAATTATTACAAGCAAGTCCTGGGTGAAGTTCTGTTTACAATTTTGGTACCAGGAAAACAATCTATAGGATTTCTCCATTGATGTCAAGGCTGAGGTGACTTGTAGGAGTTGTGGGTACACTAATGGTGCCTTGTCGGTCCCATATCTCATATTAATGAAGGAGCAGGGAATGACGTTGACTATAAATGCTGCAGTATCTGGAACCATGTTCCATCCTGAGATTTTTGTTACTTTATTTCTTTTTATGTTATCAATGGTTATGTTATTGATTGTGATCTACGCCTTTTGGATCAAAACTTTGTGTCACCACATTCACTATGATAAATGAGTAAGACTTTTTTAAATTTCTTGTAGCTGTTCATGTAACACCCATTTCATTTGACATGGTTTAACTTTCATTATTGAATAATTTTTGACTGATTAGGTTTTTCAAGAATCCTATTAAATTTCCATGGTCGGCTTTTCTTGAATATATGTAGCCAGCCCCCTTCATCATTGCAATGATTATTAGCAATTTAGCATATCTAGTTTTAGTGTGGGGTTGTATCAACTTGTACCAATTTGCTGTTGCTTCAAGGATGGCTTGATTGTTAATAAAGCCACAAGACCATCTTGGACTTCCACATAACTATTAACCAGGATGTTTCTCAAAGTCTCACTCTTGAATACAGAACGAAACAAAAAATACAGAATTTAGGGGTGTGTTGATAAACGTTTTTTATTTACTGTTTTAAAAATAAAAATAAAAATAAAAATAAAAATAAAAATAGTTTTATTTATTTATTTTAGATTCAGAATCCAAAAACGTGTCTGTAGCATATGCTGAAAACAATATTTTGTAAATAGGCACTAAAAGCATATCGGCCAAATATCAAAAATTGTTAATAATTCATTCTAAATATAAAAGTGTAATTAAGTAATAAATTGAGAGGATTTTTTTTTTTTAAATTAATAATAAAAAAGCAGTCGATCTGATATTGGAGGAGTAGATTGGCGGCACCAAGGCCGGAGAAGGATCTCACCTCCTTCGGTGTAAGCTACTCTAAGCTCCAAATTTTCTGTCATGGAGAAGTAGGCATGCCCACGGTTCCAACCGGTTCCTTTGTTTTTTTTTTTTTTTTTTTTTACAATTTACCATAAGAAAAAAAAAATTGCTGGAATCGACACCCAACCGCCGGTTCCATGGCGTTTTTTTTCAAAGGAGGAACCGGAACCGAACCGCCTCCCCCACGGTTTCGGAACCGGTTCCGGTTACGGTTCCGAAACCGGTTCCACGGTTCCGGTTCCGGTTCCACGGTTCCGGTTCCGGTTCCACGGTTCCGGTTCCGGTTCCGGTTTCGGTTCCACAGTTCCGGTTCCGGTTCCGGTTCCGGTTCCGGTTCATTTCATACGGTTACGGTTCGGTTCTACGGTTCGAACCGAACCGTGGTCATGTCTATGGAGAAGGAGAAGAAAAATGGAGGTGAACCTACAGGTTGATGAATGAAGAAAATTAAAAATAAATAAATAATAATTCAGTTTTTTTTAGCTATTTTTAAGACAAAATGAAAAATAAGGAAAACATGTTTTACGTGTTTTTCGATTTTAACATGTTTTGTTTTTCATTTTTTTAAAATAAAATAAAAACAAACAACGGTTAACCGACGCAATTTCGAAATTGTTTTCAGAAAACAATAACATAAACAACACCAAAAGCACTTATTGGACAACCCCTAAATTTCATATCAATAGAGGAAGCGACGAGAGATGCTTTAGGACCTCCGACTCAAGAGTTGAGTTGGCACGTCTAGCCAATAAATTTTGGGCACATAATCATTTTTTACAAGAAAGTTCCCTAAATACGTGTGTGTCTATAACCTAGATAGGGGTGAATAGGTTTTAATTCGATAGATTACTAATTTTACGAATTAATCAATATTATCAATTCTATCGCATTCTACTAAGTGTTCAAATAAAAGACAACAAACATAAAATAATAACAACAATCAAAATATACGTGGAAACCCTCCAAATGGGAAAAACCACGGGCTGTTTAGTGCGCCACACTCAATCCTTAAAATCCACTATTGAGAGAAAGTTTACAACCTAGGTTGATCTCCTGTCAAACCTAGGTTCCACGGTTCCGGTTACGGTTCATTTCTCACGGTTACGGTTCGGTTCGGTTCTACGGTTCGAACCGAACCGTGGTCATGTCTATGGAGAAGGAGAAGAAAAATGGAGGTGAACTTACAGGTTGATGAATGAAGAAAATTAAAAATAAATAAATAATAATTCAGTTTTTTTTAGCTATTTTTTAAGACAAAATGAAAAATATGGAAAACATGTTTTACATGTTTTGTTTTTCATTTTTTTTAAATAAAATAAAACAAATAACGGTTAACAGACGCAATTTCGAAATTGTTTTCAGAAAACAATAACATAAACAACACCAAAAGCACTTATTGGACAACCCCTAAATTTCATATCAATAGAGGAAGCAGCGAGAGATGCTTTAGGACCTCCGACTCAAGAGTTGAGTTGGCACGTCTAGCCAATAAATTTTGGGCGCATAATCATTTTTTACATGAAAGTTCCCTAAATACGTGTGTGTCTATAACCTAGATATGGGTGAATAGGTTTTAATTCGATAGATTACTAATTTTACGAATTAATCAATATTATCAATTATATCCCATTCTACTAAGTGTTCAAATAAAAGACAACAAACATAAAATAATAACAACAAGCAAAATATACGTGGAAACCCTCCAAATGGGAAAAACCACGGGCTGTTCAGTGCGCCACACTCAATCCTTAAAATCCACTATTGAGAGAAAGTTTACAACCTAGGTTGATCTCCTATCAAACCCTCAAGTTAATAACCCTTTCACTCTACCTAACGGGCTTTAATAGTGATTTTGGATCACCAACCTTATGCACTAATCACATAGCCACAAGCTTAACCAACAATGAAGAGATAATGGCAACCTAAGTGAATATGCAAGAATATTCTATATGTAAAAATGCTAGCTCAAGACATTCATGTTTATATAGGATTAATAATGACAACTAAAGCAAATCCTAGATATCAATGTTCTAAATACAAAGGCAAGAAGAATTAGCTAGAAAGGTAAAAACGTCCTAAATTCTAGCTATCACAACTAAATGCATCTCAACCAACAATCAATACACAAGCATGTCATAAAAGCAATTAAACATACAAACAAGCATTTAATATGCAATAAGGACTAAAACCTTAGGTATACATGTCTTTGTAATGAAACTATAAAGCCTAGAGCATGTAGAAGTTACCTAGACAAGAAGAAGATGATGCTCCATGCTTAGATGATCCTAAAATGAAGCTAAATGATCATGAGATGAAGTTGGGTTGAGTAAAAATGAGTGTTTGGGAGTCCCTCTCTCTCTGGAAAAGCTATAACACACAAAAATGGGTTCTTAGACTCTTAAGAACCAAAGAGAAGAGAAGAGAACATATATATATGATGCCCTACACAAAGTGGCATCGTTTTGGAAGAAATGAAACCAAATCCCATCAGGACCGCTGGCTGTAGCGCGGTACAGGTAAGTGTCCAGACCGCGGCACAGAGAGCGGTGCATTGCCTGGACAACACCGCTCTGTAGGCCGCTGTGCATGCAAGTGCACAGACCGCTGTCTGGTGAGCATGCAACGCTGTGAAGCTCCGCTTGGGAGACCGTGGTGCATACAACATGCACAGGCCGCGATAGCCACACCTTACAGCCTATGGTAAACACCGTTGTGCAGACCGCGACATAGGCATTGCACAGAGAGCGGTTTGAACAGCGGACCAGAGGAAAAAATCCTCTTTTAAAGGCACAAAAAAAATGCATTCAACACTCAAACAAGAATTAAGATACACAAGGCACACAAGATGGCAAATAATCATGCATGCAAGATAATTAAAGGAAAATGCATGAGTGTGTGTGTGCACTAATACCTCTTCAATGAAGGTTAAGCAAGTGATTTTACCTTTGATGCTTGAGCTTGGTTACGAACAATGAAGCCCTTAACTACCCTTACATATTGATCCCAAATGTGGTTGTTAACGAAATAAGCCAATCAAACACCGAAGAACTTACAATCTTTTCCCTTGGCTATTTCGTGACAAAACCACTCACTCACTCACAAAGTATCCCCATAACAAAACATAAGAAACAACAAGAGGTTAACAAATACATTCTATACTACAAGAGATACCTAAAGCTAAATCTTCAAATCTTCCATCTCTTGTAGAATGATCATCCCTACAAAATAAAGAACTACACTTTCCAAGACAAGTGTATGAGAGGGATCAAGAAAAAATAAAAACAAGTGCAATTTGCATGAATTAGAAACAAGTAATCATGCAATCAACAATGCACATAAGCTAACAACATAAATACAACTCCCTCTTATATGCAAAAGCAACACAAACTCCCCCTAAATCCAACATTATAAATCCAACATTACTCCCCTTTTTTGTCACAAGATAGGTAAATGAGTATTCCCCAACCGAGGTGCTGCAGCAAAGAGAGATATTTGCAATATAAATGCATAATCATATACAACAACTTTATACAATTTAATTAAGAGAGAGAAATTCATGGAAGTTTTATTTATTGGAACATGTGTGAAAAGATTGCCTTGAATGAAATACGTGCAACATCAACTTCCAAAAGCATGGTATTTGGCAAAGGAAAATAGCACATGATGTTCCAAGAGAAGTCAAACCAATTTGCATCAATTTTTCAATGGAAAACAAGATATAGTTTAACAAAAAAAATAAGAGCAACTATCAAGCTTTACAAGTTAAACAGGACATGAGTGCCCTTTTAGATTTTTTCGGGTGAAATGCTCGTATGATAGTAGCCTTGTTCAACACGTAAAGAGAGAGAGACTATTGGATTGTGAAATCCTTGAAATAGATACAATATCCTTATTGATTGAAGTCTCAAAAGTCACTCTCACACAAATTTGCAATCATTTATAAGCATTCAATAAATTCATCATGCATAAAAATATAAACATGTCAAGATCAAGTTTTTTTAAACATGGAGATAAACTTTGGGTCAATCAAATGTACTTCCCAATCAAATTTTCTAGTAAAAAAATACATGTTTGAACACAAATGAGACATGCATTTCAAATAAGTCAAAGGCACACTTATTGAATAAAAAGTCATGTAATAATATATGCATCCAATATACTCAAGCAATTAATTAAAGAGACTTAAAATTGAACAATTATTTACTTTTTAGAATGCAAGTTCGCTCTCTTTGCTTGAGCTCCCCATATGGGTCAAACACCAAAACTCATCAATGAATATGACAAATCCCAATAGACTTACTAAGAGATTTAAACTTAGTTGAATCTAATGGTTTTGTAAACAAGTCCGCTAGTTGATGATTTGTGCTCACATGTTCAAGTGCAATGCATTTGCTCTCAACTAGCTCTCTAATGAAATGATGTCTAATGTCAATATGCTTGGTTCTAGAATGTTGGACAAGATTTTTTGAAATATTAATGGCACTCATGTTATCACAATAAAGGGTTAGAGTACCTTGCTCAAAGCCATAATCCATAAGCATTTGCTTCATCCATAGGAGTTGTGTGCAAGCACTCCCAGCTGCTATATACTCGGTCTCGGCTGTGGATAATGATATGGAATTTTACTTATTGTAAAACGATGACACAAGATTGTTCCCTAGGAAGAAACAGCCGCCAGATGTACTATTCCTATCATCACAATTACCTGTCCAATCTGCATCACTAAAGCCAACTAAACTAGCATTAGTGTCAAAAGAGTACCATATCCCATAGTTGGATGTCCCATTCACATATCGAATGATTCTTTTCACAGAGGAGAGATGAGATTCCTTGGGATTGACTTGATACCTAGCACACACACCAACACTAAAAACTATATCGGGCCTACTAGTAGTCAAGTATAGCAAGCTCATCATGCCACGATATAGACTTTGATCCACACTTTTTCCACTAGCATCCTTGCTAAGTTTCAATGTGGTACTCATAAGTGTGTCACAATGCTTGGCATTCTCAAGGCCAAATTTCTTCACTAGGTTCTTGGCATATTTAGCTTGGGATATGAAGATCCCATCATGCATTTGCTTAATTTGCAAGTTTAGGAAGTAATTGAGTTCACCAACCATGCTCATTTCAAACTCATGAGTCATGGCATCAACAAATTGTTTAACTTTCAAGTTGTTTGTGGAACCAAAAACTATGTCATCAATATAAATTTGAGCTATGAATAGCTCATCTTTAGTACACTTGATGAACAAGATCTTGTCAACACTTCCTCTAGAATAGCCATTGTGAACAAGATAAAGAGTGAGACGCTCATACTAAGCCCTTGGTGCTTGTTTCAACCTATATAGAGCCTTTTTTAGACGATAAACGTGATTGGGGTGATATGGATCCACAAACCCCTTGGGTTGCTCAACAAACACTTCCTCTTGCGAGGAAGATACTCTTAACATCCATTTGATGCAATTTATATTTATACACACAAGAAATGGATAAGAGAAGCCTAATGGACTCTAATCAGGCAACGGGAACAAAAGTCTCCTCAAAGTCGATACCCTCAATTTGTGAGTACCCTTGTGCTACAATCATCTATGATCACATTGGATGATTCCATAACACTTTGTGTCCTCAAATTAAATACTTTATAGGCCTTACTATTTAGGGAATAGCCAATGAAAATTCCCTCATCACTTTTAGCATCAAACTTGCCAAGTTGATCACGGTCATTTAGAAGGTAACACTTGCTTCAAAATGAGTGAAAGTAACTAACATTTGACTTCTTTCCCTTCCAGAATTCATAAGAGGTTTGCCTAGTACCGGGCCTTAAAAACACTATATTTCCTATATAACAAGCTGTATTCACTGCCTTGGCCCAAACATTCGTAGGAACACTGTTGCTAATCAACATCACACGAGCCATCTCTTGGAGGACCCTATTCTTCCTCTCTACAACTCCATTTTGTTGAAGAGTTCGATGAGCCGAGAACTTATGGGAGATTCCAAGACTATCATAAAAATTTCAAAGCAAACATTTTCAAATTCTCTCTTATGGTCACTCGTAATTCTCTTAATGCATTTTATGTGTGAATCATTCTCATTTTGAATTTTAGTGCAAAGCTTTTTAAAAATTTCAAAAGTTTCAGATTTTTCTCTAAGAAAGTAGGTCCATGTAAATCTAGAAAAATCATCAACACACATAAAGATGTACCTCTTGCCACCGAGACTCTCGGTTTGCATAGGACCCATAAGGTCCATATGAAGAAGCTCTAGTGGCTCCTTGGTGGCAAGATGTTTACCGTTTTTATGCACACTCTTAGTTTGCTTTCCTTGTTGACACGGTCCACACACTCCTTCAATTCTATTTCCAAACTTAGGAAGGACTCTCACAACATTCAACCTCTCAAGAACTTTCAAGTCTTTGAAATTCATATGACCTAACCTTTGATGCCATAATTCAACTTGATCTTGATCACAACTAGACAAATTGCAAGAGATTCCATTGCAATAAAGAATAACAATTGTCACTTGATCTCTTTCCTTTCAATAGAACTTGTCCATCTTCTCTTAGAATAGAGCAATCAACTTTGCCAAACATAACTGAAAGCCCTTCTTCACTTAAATGTGATATGCTAATAAGATTGGCTTGCAAGCCATCTACATAAAGAGCATTAGGCAAGAAGGGAAAACCGGGAATGGATATGTTTCCTTTTCCTAAAACCTTCTTACGAGAACCATCATCAAAGGTGACAAATCCACCATCCTCCATCACAAGAGTTTCAAAGAAACTCTTGTTTTTGGTCATGTGCCTAGAACATCCACTATGAAGGTACCAAGTATTGATGGCTTTGGCTTTCAAGGCTACTTGAGCCACATGACAATAATATTCATCCCTTCTAGTCCACCTAGATGAAATATTACTATTCCTAGGAGCCATGGGTTCATTTTCTCTAAAATTCCTAGGTGCATGCATTTTGGCTCTTCTAAGCATATTCTTCTCAATCATGCTTTCAAAACGACACAACTTAATAAATTTAAAACAATTCGGTCTTATGTGACCTTCAACACCACAATAATGACAAATATGAGTAAAGTAAGAATTCATACCATATCCTTATGCAAGCATGGAAGACTTCCCTCTCCTTTAAGTTGTCCTTTGGTGTTGAACCGAATCCCTTCTTTGAAACATCTGTTGTGGTTGAGCCGAATTAGCTTCCCTTCTAGGTTGTGGGTGAAGAATCCTTTGTTGACATTGAGAACTCCTTGGAAGTTAAGGTCTTGTTATTGAGCTCTAGCTTTTGGTGGATGAGCTTTAGCTTGAGACTTTGTTTAAGCCTTCATTTGTGCTTGCTTTGATGATTCTCCAACTTCATTCGATCTCATTTGTTGATGTGAACCTTGAACCTCTTTATCCTTTTGACTCTTGACAAAGATGGTCTTTTTCAAGGAAGTAGCATCCTTGCCTTTCACATAACCTAAGCCCATTTTATCACTAGGACTCTTCCCACATGATAACATCTTGTCAAGTTTCTCGGTTTTGGATGTCATCTTCACAACCAATTTTTTTTCTTCCCTAAGCTCAATCTTCAAGTTCTCTTCACTCTTCTTATCTTAAAGCTCAGCTGAAAGAGAGTGAGGATAGTCGTGCTCGGGTCGAGGCGGCTTGTTAGAGGGAGGTGAGCTCTGTCCAGGAATTCTCCGATCATTGCTTGGCTAAGCAACTGGTAGCCGAGGAGAGGGCTTCTTTGGTAGAAGAGAAGGTTGTATCCTTCTAAAATTTACTCTCTGCTACCCAGGAGTCGATGCTCAAGGCTGAATAGGAGGCTGAAAATGCCAGGTCATCTTACGAGCAGAAAATCCAAAATTTGGAGCGTGATGTGTGTAAATCGTGTTTATAAAAACAATACTCGTAAGTGCACGAATCGTGAAGATATCGTACAGTGGCAAGTAAGGATCGTTCCCACGAGGACTAGAGATTTATCGATTAAAACTAATTTTAATTAAAGCTAAATTAAAAGTAACCTAAAAGATTGTTGAGTTTGATTTAAGGTTAAAACTAAATTAAATTAAAATTATGAAAGCAATTGATAAAATTGGGTTGTGGTCAAGAGATGGAAGAATTAGGTCATCAATGCTCCCGAATTGACTTTGAAAACAAAATATTAATCAAGTTAAGGGTTCGTTCTTATCTTAAGTATGATTGTTACCGTATGATCATGGGATGAATCAAGTGTTCTCAATTACAATTTACCCATAGATCAATGGTGCAAAATACAACCGAGAACCCATTAAGTACAAGAACGATGAACCAAAACCTACTTGCATAGATCAATGCTAAGATCAATTTTATCCATTCAATTGAATATTGATTAAGATTACGTTTAGATCAATACTCCAACCTCAATCATTAAATTATAAAAACCCTAAATTCATGCCAACATATGATCATGCATTAAAAAAACTAAAGAATTAAGACATATGATGAATTGAATAAATCAAAACTCGAATTAATGAAAATATCGTCAATTCTAATAAAAAGATTCATAGAGGTTCACATTGATTCCCTAATGTGAGTTAGTTACACATGATGAAAATAAGAGAAGAGAAAGAAAAGATAAAACCCATCTTGGCCATCAATGAGTTCTTTAAGTCTTCAATGATGAATTCTTCTTCTTCATCTTTGAATATTCGATGTGTAAAGATGAATGGAAGGTGCATGGTGATGGAGTGGTGGGGGACGGCCCTCTTGGTGGCTTGGGACCTCCCTTGTCTTGTCTTTCTTTTGAATTGCAAAGAATATGAAGTATTTATAGGTGATTTTTCCTTGTGAACCCCCAATTCTTCTTAGGTTTAGGAAATCCATCAAGTGGGAAAGTAGAATGAAACAAGGAATGAGAATCCTTTCCTAAATTGAATTTTTTCTTTTGATGTTTGACTTATAAATTGAGTTTAGGAAGCTTCACAAACATGTTTTGGTCTTCTAAAATCATTAGAATTTGATTTGAAAAGTTTTGGAACAATTCTGGAACAATTCGGAGTGGTGTTCCACCGAAAATCCATCAAACTGCAGCCTGGGTTGCTCCAGAGGTCGCCACAGTCTAGACCGCGGAGTTCCTCTACAAAGTACCGCTCCGTAAACCGCTGGCTAGGTCTTGTGCCTGGACGGCGGTCTAGGCCGCGGTTGACTATCCAGCACTGACCTTCGGTTACTAAATTGCGCATAACTTCTTCTAGGATTATCAGAATTGTGATCCGTAAAGTGCACCGGAAACTAGACTTCCGGAGATTTCAATCCATAAGTAGTAGGACACGCAGTTCGATCTAAGCTAAGAGATATAGGCCCCGTAATATTACTATTCTGCACTGGTCCAAAAATCAACTTTTTGCTCTTTTTCTCAAAAATAACATCCAACACCTTTTGAATGAAATGTGATCTACACATGCTCAACAAACACATAAAATACCTAATTTTACCTAAGAACAAAGCACAAATAATAGGAAATGGAGATCTAAAACATGTACAGAAATAGATCGATCAAATACCCCCAAACCTATCTTTTGCTAGTCCTCGAGCAAAACTAAAATAAAAACAAAAACTAAAAATAAAATAAAAATAAACTAAGCCACTTTCGTAGGGAACTCGATAGAATTGAGCGTATGCTACAAGCCTTTAAACCTCTAGGTGTCCCTAGTAGGTGGAGTTTTGTCTCCTGAGGCTTTACAACTATGCTACCCACAAACATATTTCTACGAAAAGCAAAATTATCAAGACGCAGACTCAAATGTACCATTCAAAGCCAATACATGCTAGAGCCACTGAATAAAGACTAAAATAATGCCACAAATTTTAATGCACTACTTAGTTTTAATGAAAAGCCCATACTCAAGACACTCTAACTTCAAAAATGCATTCATTAAATGCCATAGATATAATTCGCCTCGACTCTAATTCTCACGGGATGTCACTCATTAATTTCACACATAACCTAAGCAAATACACTCATCAAGCATATGCGAATGGAGTTTATGCACACAAAATTTCAAGATATAATCGCATATGAATATAATAAAAAAAATGTTTGATTTTATGCAAAGGATCTCATGAACGGAATCAGATATTAAGAACAAGATAGAGCACATGTTTACCTTTACTCTCGAGCTAGCATACCCAAAAGATCAATTAGGTCTTTTCTTTGGTTGTAACGGGGCCATTGGGTTAAGGTTAAGAAAGAACAGGAAAAGGATAGCAAACAAACCTAGGATCATATCGAGAAATTCTTCAACATTCTTCATACTCGGCCGAATTTCTTCAAATTCTTCATTCAACTTGCATCTAGGTTTCTTGAACAATTTTCATTCATCCTCCTTCTTGAGTTGATCTTGATTTCTCATCACTTTCATAATAAATCTCTATCCCTTTCACTTATATTTGATTTGATTCATCATCTCATTCATTTATCTTTTTTTTTTTTTTCTTTTTTTTTTCATTCTTTTTTTATTCACTCTTTTTTGTTATAAGATGAGAATTTGTACATCAATTACATAGTTCTACCAACACCTTCTTTGCATTTGATCTTCTAGCTTTGTCTTGGTACATGCACATCACAAATCACCCATTTCGAACTCTCTTCAATTATCTTCATCACCTCAATATGATCCCAAGGTATAAGGTATGGCTAATATATGGCTCATTGAGGTTAAGTTAATGTGGGTGAATATGATCCCAAGGTATAAGGTATGGCTAATATATGGCTCATTGAGGTTAAGTTAATGTGGGTGATGAAAGAAAAAAGCTTATAGTGTATGGCTTCAAAATTGGTTATGGAGCACACACATAAGGTTGGAAATATTTAAGGACTTTTAAGTGAGTTAAAGCACACATTGCCTATATCACTTCTAATGGTTCAACCAAAACAAGAGCACAGTTCACATGTGATATCTTTTTACGATGAATGTTCTTTAATATCCAATGCATAACCTATTGAGATCAATTTCTAATGCTAAGAACCTAATGAGTGTTTAGGAGTATAAACAAAAGAACCCTCTATAATGATATTGATGTACGCTTTTTGGCTTAGTGAACTCACAAGGGTAGTCTCTACTATTAATCATGGTTATCCAACTAAGCATCCTATCCGCCATCATATCGAGAGCATGCCATAAATTTTGAATAATGCAATGCACTACTCTAAGTGGCAAGACGTTAGTCTAAACTCAGTGAATAAAGCATATATTACGGCTCATAAAGCACACAAAAGAAGCATCGAAAAATAGAGGACAAACAATTCAAAACTGGTGACTTTCTAAAATGACCTACGTCTGTTATTTACCACATATCTCTCAAATGACTCAATAAAAGTTAATCTAATTTTAACACAATAAACTAGACATATAAATGCACACTTTTCATTTAGAAAATATTTCAAAATTCGAATCAGAAAAATGAGAAAATAGACGTTGAAAACAGTTCACGTGCAGATTTGCAAAAATGCATGTTTGAACATAAATATGACATGGATTGTAAGTAAAGCATAGTTCACACTTATTGAAGAAAATATAATCGAATATGATATAAGTGCAACCAATCTACTCAAGCAATTAATAAAGGAGAATAAACATTTCCAAATTTTTGCATGCAACAAGTATACAATAGCTCTATTTACTTAAGTTCCCCTTTTGGGGTCAAATATAAAAGCCCATCACTCCATAAGGCAAATCCCAATAGATCTACTAAGAGTTTTGAATCGAGTATCATCTAAGGGTCTAGTAAATAGATCCGCTAGTTGATCATTAGTACCTACATGCTCAAGTACTATGCATTTATTCTCAACTAGTTCTCTAATAAAATGATGACGGATGTCAATATGCTTAGTTCTAGAATGTTGAACCGGATTCTTGGAAATATTAATTGCACTTATGTTATCACAAAAGAGAGTAAGAGTACCTTGATTGAATCTATAGTCGACTAGCATTTGCTTCATCTAAAGGAGTTGTGTGCATCCACTTCCAGCAACTATGTATTCGGCCTCAGCCGAGGACAAAGAAATTGAATTTTCTTCTTGCAAAACCAAGAGATAAGGTTGCTCCCAAGGAAAAAGCAACCGCTCGATGTACTTTTCCTATCATCACAAATTTCTGCCCAATCTGCATCACTAAAGCCTACAAGACTAGCATTAGTGTCAAAATAGTACCAAATCCCATAGTTAGATCTCCCATTCACATAGCGAATGATTCTCTTAACTGAAGAGAGATAGGACTCCTTAGGATCCGATTGATACCTAGCACACACACCCACACTAAAAGAGATATCGGGCCTACTTGCGGTCAAATAGAGCAAGATACCAATCATGTCACGATACAAAGTTTGGTCCATACTTTTACCACTAGCATCATTGCTTAGCTTCAAAGTGGTACTCATGGGTGTATCACAATGTTTGGCACTTTCAAGGCCAAATTTATTCACTAGGTTTTTGGTATACTTAGCTTGGGATATGAAAATCCCATCATCCATTTGATTAATTTGTAAACCTAGAAAGTAACTTAGCTCACCAACAAAGCTCATTTCACACTCATGAGACATGACATCAATAAATTGTTGGACTTTGGTGTTATTTGTGGAGCCAAAAACAATATCATCGATATAGATTTGAGCTATAAAGAGCTCATTTTGTCTTTCTTGATAAATAGAGTCTTTTCAACACTATCTCTAGTGTAGCCATTGTCTATAAGAAATTGAGTGAGGCGCTCATACCAAGCCCTTGGTGCTTGTTTCAACCCATATAAAGTCTTCTTGAGGCGATAAACATGATTGGGGTGGTGATGATTCACAAACCCCTTGGGTTGCTCAACAAACACTTCCTCTTGCAAGAAGCCATTGAGAAAGACACTCTTAATATCCATTTGATGCAATTTGAACTTGTGCAAACAAGAGATGGATAAAAAAGCCTAATGGACTCAATCCTAGCAATGGGAGCAAATGTCTCCTCAAAGTAAATACCCTCAATTTGAGAGTACCTTTGTTCTACAAGCCTAGCCTTGTTTCACACAATGTTGCCATCCTTATCGGATTTGTTCCTATATACCCACTTGGTGCCTATCACATTGGTATTCTTGGGCCTAGGAACTAGAGTCCAAACCTCATTTCTTTCGAATTGGTTAAGCTTTTCTTGCATGGCAAGAACCCAAAATTCATCCTTTAAGGCTTCATCAACCTTCTTGGGTTCTATTTGAGAAATGTAGCAAGTGTAGCTAATTAGATTAGCCATTAGACGCCTAGTTTTAACACCCTCATTAATCTCTCCAATGATGTCATCTTTATCATGGAGTTTTCTAACCCATGGAGCGGGTTCTTTTGAGTTCAAGAGAGGAATTCTATCAATGGGTTGTGTGATATCATCATCAGGATTAGTCTTTTCAACATTAGGAATATCCACAAACTTTTCCAAGGGAGAGTCATCAACTATATCTACCTCATCCCCATGGTTATTAGATTTGAGCCTTGTATCATCAATAACAACATTTGATGATTCCATAACGGTTCTAGTTTTTAAATTGAAAACTCTATAGGCTCTACTATTCGAGGCATAGCCAATGAAGATACCCTCATCACTCTTAGCATCAAATTTTCCAAGTTGATGACGGTCATTCAAAATGTAGCATTTGCTTCCAAAAGTGTGGAAATAGCTAACATTTGGCTTTCTACCTTTCCATAACTCATAGGAGGTTTGCCTAGTGTGGGGCCTTAGAAAGACTCTATTTCCTATGTAGCACGGCGTATTGACAGCTTCGGCCCATAGGTTCCTAGGGACATTGTTGCTAAGCAACATCACACGGGCCATCTCTTGAAGGACCTTATTTTTTCTCTCAACAACTCCATTTTGTTGAGTTGTCTTAGGAGCCGAAAACTCATGAGAAATGCCTAGACTATTGCATAGTTTTCAAAGTGTGCATTCTCAAACTCCTTCCTATGGTCACTCCTAATCCGTTTAATGCTTTTAATCTTAGAGTTCATTTCATTTTGAATTTTGATACAAAGCATCTTACACTTGTCAAAGATTTTAGATTTTTCTCTAAGAAAATAAGTCCAAGTGTACCTAGAGAAATCATCTACACACATAAAAATGTATCTCTTTCCACCTAAACTCTCGGTTTTCATGTGACCCATAAGATCCATGTTGAGAAGCTCTAGAGGTTCCTTGGTGGATAAATACTTTCCCTTTTTGTGCATACTTTTGGTTTGCTTCCCTTATTGGTAAGGTCCACAAACACCATTTGCCTTTTTCCCAAGCTTAGGAAGACCTCGCACAACATTGAACTTATCTAAGATTCATAAATCTCGATAGTTCATGTGACCAAGTCTTTCGTGCCACAACTCAATTTGTTCATCCTTGGACACATTGCAAGAGACACCTCTAGCTTCAAGACAATAGCAATTGTCGCTAGATCTCATACCTTTTAACAAGTTTTGTCCATTTGGCAATAGGATAGAGCAATCATTTTTCCTAAACAAGACGGACAATCCTTCATCACTAAGATGTGAAATGCTTATCAAATTTGCTTTTAAGCCATCAACATACAAAGCATTGGACAATGAGGGTAATCTGGGAATGGAAATAGTTCCCTTTTCTTTAACTTTCTTTTTGGATCCATCACCAAAGGTGACATTTCCTCCCTTCTCCATCACAAAGGTCTCAAAGAAACTCTTATCTCCAGTCATGTTCCTAGAGCACCCACTATCCAAATACCAAAAATTAGAAGAATGAGCTTTCAAGGCAATTTGTGCAACATGGCAAAAGTGCTCATCTTTTAGGATGCATTGGAGCCTTCCCATGTCTTTGTGATTGTCTGGATTGTTGTTGAGGAACTTTCCTTCTTTGTTGTTGACCAAGACTTGATTGCTTCCTTGGTTGAGCTTGCATGATAGGTATATTCCCTTTATGAGCTTTTGGTTGAGGGAAGTTAACTTGAGGAGTCCTTGTAGGATAAGCTTGAGGTAGACTTCTTGATGCCACCTTTACTTGAGCACTACTTGAACATTCTCCTAGGTTTAGTTTCTTCCTAGGTGATTGATGAGAAGAGGACCCATTGAGATTCATGTTTCTCATAAAAATGGTATTGCTTGGAGTGGAGGGCATCTTGTTATCTTCAAACCCAAGCCCTTTCTTATCACTCGGTCTCTTTCCAGCATCTAACATGTGGTCAAGTTTTTTAATGCTAGAATTCATCTTGACCATCAACTCTCTAGCATCTTCAAGCTCCTTCTTCCACCCTTCTTCACTCCTCTTAGATAAGTCATTTCTTAGCTTATCTTCACTATTCATGGTTCTCACCAACTCTTCATTTAATTGATCCACTTGAGTTGAGAGCTCTAGGTTTTCTTCTTTTAATCTCTTAATTTCATTCTTGTTATTTAACCTTGAACTCTCAAACCTAGCCATATAGTCCTTAAGATCCATCTTATCCACATTTCCATTTGTGGATTGTGATGAAGATCCATCATCACTTGAGTAGTTTTCCTCTTGACTCTCATTTTCTTCTTCACAAGTATCTTTGCTCCTATGAGAGGAAGTAAAGGCTATGAAGTTAGCCATGAGTTCTTCATCATCCGAAGACTTATCTTCTTCATTTGAGTTATCACTTTCACTCTATATGGCGGCCATCACTTTTCCCTTTTTCTTGACTTTGTGATTCACACATTCAAGGGCAAAGTGACCTATCCCAACACATTCATAGCATTAGACTCCTTTCTTTTTGGCCTTTTCTTGCCTAGGCTCAACCTTTTTGAAGGGAGTCTTTTTCTTCAAGTCTTGACCCTTGGATCCGAAACCTTTCCTCTCGCACTTGTAGAATTTCTTGAACTTCCTCATTAGCAAAGCCATTTCCTCATCCGAGTCATCATTTTCCTCCTTCTCAACTTTAGAGGCTTTCAAAGCAATATCCTTTTGCTTTTTCGGTGATGTGGGGTTAGGACATTTCCTAGATTCATAAGCTAGAAGCCTCCCAATTACTCCACTCGGCTTCATATCCTTGTAAGCATTGTTCTCTTCTAAAACAGTTACTTTGGACTCATATCTATCGGGTAGAGATCTCATAATCTTCTGCTTGATCTTCCTATCCGAATAAGGATCACCAAGTTGATGACTTTGGTTCACAATATTCATTAACCTCACTTCAAAGTCATTGAAGCACTCGTTCTCATCCATCTTGAGCAATTCAAATTGCGTTTGGAGAACTTGAAGCTTCGATTCCTTACCATATCGGTTCCCTCATGTGCAACTTCTAAGATATCCCATGCCTCTTTAGTTATCCTAGTGTTTTGAACCAACTTGTACTAATTCTCATCCATTGCATATAGGATGGCATGCATTACCTTCCTATTCCACTTTGATGCCTCAAACTCTTGTGCGTTTCACTGTGCCTTTGGCTTGAGTACATCATCTCCTCCATCCGTAGGAGTCATCATGGGTGGAGTGTAGCCGTCTTCAACCGCCATCCATGCCCTATTATGAATTTGGCAAATATACGACTCCATCTTGCCTTTCCAAGAGGTATAATTCAACCCGGTGAAAAGTGGAGGTCTAGAGCTAGAAGCTCCCTCGTTGCCACCATTTCCACTTATTGTGTTTATGAATGAATGATATGAATGCAAGTGTATGAATGGTCAACACAAACACACAAAATGCAACACACACCAAAATGAGCAAGGATCACCTATGTATGTCTAGGAACCTGGCTCTAATACCAATTGAAACAAATATTATGGTGTGTTTAAGAACAATCTTGAGGGGGAGGGGGAGGGGGGGGGGGAGGTGAATAGATTTTAAACAATTTTACCTAATTTTCGTTAATGGTCAAGTTGACGAAAATACCCCTAGCTAGTTACAATAATATTACAAGTGTAATAAGTGCGGAAATAGTAAAGACACTTGAGATATACGTGGAAACCCTTCAAATGGGAAAAACCACGGGCTGTTAAGTGCGCCACACTCGAATCTCGAATCCACTAATGGCAAAAGAATTACAACCTAATCCCGGTTTATAATCCACCACCACTACCTAATCCAGGTATAAGTGAACCTAGTCCATCTTACCTGTGATTTAAGCTACCTAGTCCCGGAAGCAACACAAGTCTTACTTCTCAATGAAGAGATAAAATGACCCATGTGAATATATGATAATATTCAAAGAACAAACAAGGCTAGAGAACCTTATATGCTTATCTAGGATGATGAGATGGCAATTGATGCAATCATATATATCAAGAGCTAAATGACATGTTCATAAAGCTTAGCTAAACATATATCAAACAATACTATTAAGCTATCACAATACAACACTCAATCATGTCATCACAACAATCTCTATTTTGTATCTAGAATATATTCTAAGAGCATACAAATGATAAAAGAGATGGCTTAGCAAGAAAAACACTTGACTTGTAAGAAGATAGTGAAAAACTTACCAAACAAGATGTGATGATGCAAAACTATCCATTGATGCACTCTAAATGACCATAGATGATGCAAGATGATGTTTTTATGCACAAGGAAATGCTTTGAGTGTTTAAAGATGAGTTCTTGCAAGATTTTTCCTTTTGAAATATGTTCTAAGGAAAAGATATGATATTCTGAACTCTTGCACGACCTGAATACAAAGAGTTATATATATATATATATATATATATATATATATGTGAGTTTCAACCAAAGTGAGGTCGTTTTGAAAAAAACGTTTCAGCTCCCGCTATGTGCGCTAATGAGGTGCGCTAGTCGAGTAGCGCACTACCAGCGCACAACCTAAATTTTTAATATGCGCTAGTGGAGTGGCACAGCTCATTGGTGTATGACAAGCGACGATCCACTGGAATGTTGCGCTAGTCGAGTAGCGCACCACCAGCGCACTGCCCACTATTTCAATGTTGCGCGGGTGAAGTAGTGAATCTCAGTGGCATATGACAAGCGACGATCCATAGGAATGTTGCGCTAGTCGAGTAGCGTACCACCAGAGCACTGCCCATTTTTTCCACACTCAAACACACATTTTCGACAAGTACTAGAGTGATGAAGATGCATCTTATACTAATGCCTAACATGACATGGTACTTTAATCACAAGATGCAAAAAAATCAAGAAGAGTTATTCAATCATGAATGCACACAAGGATAAATACATAATACACATAAATAAGAGTTATGCATGAATTTGTGAGTGTGTGCAACTATCTCTTCAAAGCAAGTAAGCACAAGAGTTTTACCTTTGGTGCTTATTCTCTTGAGGTCTGGAGAGCTTAAGCTACCCTTACATAAAACCCTAATGTGTGGTTTGTTCACGAAATAAGTCATTCAATAAATGAGGACTTTACAGGATGTAAGGCTTCTTAGTTGTTCAGGGGGTTGTCGGATATCGTTAGCAATCCTTTGGCATGCATTGCAGCTTTCCGAACATCGCTGTGCATCCGAGAATAAAATGGGCCAATAATAACCTTGCTTGAGTACTTTATATGTTAAACTTTTGCCCCCAGTATGGTTTCTGCATACTCCGCCATGGATTTCCTATAGTATCTGACATGCATCATTCTCTGATACATATATTTGGATTGTTCAGGAAAACCCACACCCTTCTGTACAGTTCTCCTCCGATCAATATGTATCTTACTGACCGATACCTGATACGTTTGGCTTGTAGGGGATCTTTCGGGAGCATGCCTTTTTTCAAGAACCTTTTTAGCTGAGTCATCCAACCGTCTGATGGTGTTCAGATTTCTGAGATTTCAAAGTTTTTGGGCTCAACTGTGCTCGGTTTGAGGAGATGTGCGACCAAAATAGTTTTTGGCCTGATTGTGGTCATTGCTGATGCTAGTTTGGACAAGGCATCTGCCTTTTCATTCTCCTCCCTGGGAATCTGGACAATCTTATATTCTTTGAATTTTTGAAAGAGTTATTTTGTTATGCCACGATAAGCTATCATACCTTCATCTCTGGCTTGGTATTGGTCCAGGACTTGGTTGACGACTACCTGTGAGTCGCTAAATATTTTGGCCTCATATGCTCCGAGGGCTATGCATACTCTGTGTCCAGCTAGTAGTGCCTCGTACTCAGCTTGATTATTTGTTGCTGTGAAGTCGAATCTCATGGGATACTCGATATCATCTCCTATCGGGGTGCAAACTACAATCCCTGCCCCGCTGCCGTAAGTGTTTGAAGAGCCATCGACATATAATTTCCATGAGAAGCTCTTGCCCAATATCATTTTTTCTTCCAGGTTTGGTTCTGTGAATTCTACTATGAAATCTGCCACTACTTGGCCTTTGAGAGATGTCTTGGGGATGTACTGGATATCGAATTCACTTAGCTCGATTGCCCATTTGGCTAGTCTTCATGAAATTTTTGGCTTCTATAAGATCTGCTTAAGTGGGCAGTCGGTGAGGACCTGGATTGTATGAGCCTGAAAGTATGGCATCAGCTTCCTTGCTGCCGAAACCAATGCTAGGGCCATTTTTTCTGCCAGTGAATACCTGGTTTTATTTAGGAGAAATGCCTTGCTGGTATAATATACTGGCCTCTGTACTCCATCTTCTGTTCTGACTAGAACTGAGATTGCTGCTAATTCCGTAATTGATAAGTACAAGCGGAGTATTTCTCCCATTTTCAATTTCGAAAGGATAAGAGCTTGCCCTAGATACTCTTTGATTTTTAGGAACGCCTGCTCGCATTCTTCAATCCATTCGAGTCCTTTTCCTTTTTTAATTACTTTAAAAAAGGGAGCACATTTGTCTGTGGCCTTTGAAATAAATCTACCCAAGGAAGCTAAACATCCTGTTAAGCGCTGCATTTCTTTTAGCGTCCTCGGTGAGGTCATTTTTTTTATGGCTTGGATCTTTTCGGGGTTTACTTCGATTCCCCTCTGGTGAACTTGGAAACCTAGAAATCTTCCTGAAGGAACTCCAAATATTCACTTGTTTGGATTCAGCTTCATTTGATTTCTCTTCAAGACATCGAATGTTTCTTACAGGACTGAAGTGAGCTTGTCTGTCGAGATGCACTTGGTCAACATGTCATCTATGTAAACTTCCATGTTTCTTCCTGTTTGATGTGCGAAGATTCTGTTAACCAGCCTTTGGTATGTTGCTCCTGCATTTTTTAGCCCAAAGAGCATCACTATTTAACAGTATAAGCCCTGATCGGTTGTGAACGCCATTTTTTCCTCATCTGCCTTATTCATCCGGATTTGGTTATACCCTGAGTAGGCATCCATAAAACTGATTAATTCATGTCCTGACGTGGCATCAACTAGTTGGTCTATCCTTGGAAGTGGAAAACTGTCTTTTGGGCATGCTTCATTCAGGTCCGTGAAATCTTTGCAGATTCTCTACTGACTGTATTTCTTCTGGACGAGGACCACATTAGCTACCCATTGAGGGTAGCTGATCTCTCTAATTGACCCTACAATGAGTAACTTCTCTACTTCCTGATTGATTGCCTAACTTCTTTCGAGGTTAAATGACCTTCTCTTTTGTATTACTTGTTTTGCATTCGGGTCTACAGCGAGATGATGTGATATTATTCGGGCATCTATCCTGACCATGTCTTCATGACTCCAGGTGAACACATCCTTGTATTCTTTGAGTAGATCGCTTTGTTTAACTTTTTCTTCCAAGTTGGCCCCGATTTTGATCTTCTTGTCTGGTGCATCTTCTTTCAAGATTAATTCTTGAACCGGTTCATTTTTGGATTCCTTCGGTTCTTCTCTTGGGCCGAACTCGAATGACAGTGACTCCTTATTCTGATTTAGCTGTGTTATAGTGCATACTTGTCTACCATTGTCTTTATCTTTGTAAAATGACAGATTAGCTCTTCGAGTCATCTCCTAGGACCCCTTGACTGCTCCGACCACCCGTTCGGTCTGGAATTTGATCATTAGAACATATGAAGCTGTTACGACCTTAGTTTTATTCAAGAATGGCCAACCTTACAACGCATTATAAGGCCAATTGTCTAAGTCTACCACTACAAAATCGAGCAATACTGTTCTCGGACAATGTGCTACTCCAATTTTTACGGCCAACTTTACCGTCTCGAGAGACCAGACCTCAACTCCCCCGAATCCTTTGAGTGGGGTATGAAAAGGCTGTAAATCCTTTCGGTCCAACCTGAGTTGATCGTATACAGCTACATTGAGAATATCAGCCGAACTGCCATTGTCAATTAAAATTCTCCTGACTTCCCTGTGTCCAATTATGGCACTTATGACAATTGCGTCATTTGATCGAACATCGACCCCATGTGAGTCAGCTTCTATGAATATTATTGTGTCTCGTCCTTCTTTTACCCTTTTCGGGTCTGGTTCGATAGAGTTGACATCAAAGTTCTGCGTTGCCTCCACCGCTTATTTGATTTCCTGAGTTCGCTCTCAGTTACCTCTTCCAGTTGATGGTCCCCCAAAGATTGTTTGTATTATTTCATTGGCCTATGGGCTGGCCCTTTTGTTTTGACCGGAACTATGATCGGCCGTAGTCTCTTTCTTTATTTCTGACCTTTCATCTCTTTTCAGGATTATATCTTGTAGGTGTCCTTCCCAAATGAGGGTCTCCATGTAGTCTCTAAGCTGGTAACATTTGGAAGTCTCATGACCGGTTTCCTTGTGGAATCTGCAGTACTTTATTGTATCTCACCGGGAAAACTGAGACTGTCGGCGTGGCTCTTTTACTAGATTTTTTTCCTCTAATATGGCCAAGATTTCTTCCTGCTTTTTTCGGAGAGTGGTGTAGTTTGTGTACTTTCCTCCAAATTTCTCAGTGGTCTGGTCGGCATTACGCTCGTTTCTTCCGTCCTTGCTTCTTTCTTTGCCGTTTCCTTTTTGTTTTCCTTTTTTGTTTTCCTTTTTTGTTCTGTACCTTTGACTCGGCATCTTTTTGTTCAGGTTTCCCTCCATACATGTAGCATCCTCCCGTGGCTAACTCCTTTTCTTCGGCTAGTGCGTATCCTCCAACCATGTCCATCATATCTGCATATATGGTTAAACAGGCCCTTCTTAGGTCAAAAGATAGTCGTCCATTCTGTAAGTTATTTATGAATGCAGCAATTATTGCTCCATCATTTACACTGTCGATTTCTGATACCGCCTGGCCGAATCTCCCCAGGTATTTTATTAACGACTAATCTTTCTCTTGTTTCAACTGAGATTGATTTTTTTCCTGTGTACATTGCCCAAAAATTGTCTTGATAAACTTTTGCTTAATTCACTGAAACTTTCGATGCTTGCCGAGGGAAACCTTCCAAACCATCTTGATCCTGTATCTCCCAGAGTCTATGGAAATTTGAGACATAGTAAATGGTCGCTATTGGCATACTGAGCTATAATGCTTTTATACGATCTGATGTGTTCTTTAGGATCTGTATCCCTTTTGAACTGTTCTACGTGAGGCATCCTGAACCTTTCTGGAAATGGGGTTTGCAGGATGTCCCTAATGAATGGACTATATGAATCATCGTCGGATAAGTCATTATACCCATATCGCCTAACCAGCGCGTCCATTTGTCGCCTGTTGTTTTCGACTTCTCGGGTCAGGCTCTAAATCACAACATCTATGTCTCCCACAGGTTCTCCATGATGGTTAAGCCATCGGGTGTCTTCCATGCCAGTTTCCATCTCCTCTTCAATTCGTTGCCGAGTCTCAATGGTCGATCCTTGTAGGCGTATGGTTCTATGATGACACTTGTGATGGTGCCGATCAATATCCTCTGATGATGATGACAAATCCCTGTGCCGGTCATGCTTGCGGTGTCTATCATGGGCTATCTGATCACGGCTCTGCCTTTGGTGTGGTCGTTCCTCTTCGGGTGTTTCACGTCCCTTATCCTGATTGCGTGTTACACCTCCAGCTTGAATGATTGGAACAGAGTTCCTACCTGCTTTCGGTGCATCTGGTTCCGGCCCAACTATAACCGAACGAAGCCTTGTAAGTGGGGGATTAAGAGGTTGCGTTTCTTCTACTACTAATAAATCAACCCCTTCTTTTTTCGTGTCCGCTAACAGCTATTGCAGTGCCTCATGGAAGCGTCGTGTCAGGTCTTCATTGGTCGGAGGGATTTGTTGGATCCTCGCCAGAGATGTTGGTTGGTTCTCGGTGGTCGTGGCGTGATCTCGTTCACTACCGCCTATATGAACATTATCTGGAGATTTTTGGACATCCCCAGAACTGTTTTTGCTTCCACTTCCAGCCATTACTTTTAATCAAATCGGAGGTTCAACCTCCCTTTTTAGCGCCAATTGTTGACATCGATTTCTCGATTTTTTAGAAAGTCAACAAGATTGGATTTTAGCTGTGACCATAAAGAGAAAGAGAAGGAGAATGCAATTTGAAACTAGTTAGACATAAGTTTACGTGGTAAAACTCCGGTGATCGGAGAAACGTCCACGGGTGGTTGAACAAGTAACAGAGACCAAATCCACTATCAAAATAAAGATTTACAACTCTCGATCTCTCTTTTTTCTCTCCGCGTGCTCTTCTCTATTTTTATGACGAGATTATGAGTCTATTTATATATGCATAGAACCCTAATTCTTTTTGCACAAGTAATGAAAGAATTTTATATTTAATTACAATTGGTTACTTGTTGGAGTAGTCTTTATCTTCTTTTCTATTTCGGAGATTGTATGGAGATCGAATGGGATTCTGAAGATAAAGTCAGTTTAGGACTTTATTTCCTTATAAATGTGCAGTCTTCTTGAAGGAATAAAGTTACTGTTTGATCAGGAACCTGTTTTCCTGTTTGGTATTTTGTTCTTCTAGAAGTTCTTGAAATGAATGTCTTTGTGTATAATGACTTATCCGATGACGATTCCGATAGTCCGTTCACTAGGGACATCCTGCGAACCCCATTTTCAGAAAGATTTAGGATTCCACACGTAGAACAATTCAAGAAGGATACAAATCCTAAAGAACACGTCATACGGTATAAAAGTGCTATGGCTCAGTATGCCCACAACGACCCTTTACTATGTCTCAACTTTCCACAGACTCTGGGAGACACGGGCTCAAGATGGTTCAGAAGGTTGCCCCCGGCAAGCATCGAAAGTTTCAGTGAATTAAGCAGAAGTTTCTCAAGACAATTTCTGGGCAATGTACACAGGAAAAAATCAGTGGCTTACCTTTCTCAGCTGAAACAAGGGAAAGATGAGTAGTTAAAAAAATACCTAGGGAGATTCGGCCAGGAGGTATCAGAAATCGGCAGTGCAAATGATGAAGCAATAATTGCTGCATTCATAAACAATTTACATAATGGACGGCTATCATTTGACCTAAGAAGGGCCCGTTTAACCAGATATGCAGATATGATGGACATAGCTGGAGGATATGCACTAGCCGAAGAAGATGAGTTAGCCACGGGAGGATGCTACATGCATGGAGGGAAACCTGAACAAAAAGATGTCGAGCAAAGGTACAGAACCAAAACAAAAAATAAAAAGGAAACGGTAAAGAAAGAAGCAAGGATGGAGGAAAAGGGCGTAATGCCGACCATACCACGGAGAAATACCGAGAAA
Organism: Dipteronia dyeriana; assembly: GCA_032871835.1. NCBI lineage: Eukaryota > Viridiplantae > Streptophyta > Magnoliopsida > Sapindales > Sapindaceae > Dipteronia > Dipteronia dyeriana. The sequence continues at coordinate 90,730,237 of CM065297.1, read as the reverse complement.
AGTACACGAAATACACCCCTCTCAGAAAAAAGTAGGAAGAAATCCTGGCCATATTAGAAGAAAAAAATCTAGTAAAAGAGTCACGCCGACAGTCTCAGTTTGCCCGGCGAGATACAACAAAGTACTGCATATTCCATAAGGAAACCGGTCATGAGACTTCCAAATGTTACCAGCTTAGAGACTATATAGAGACCCTCATTCGGGAAGGACACCTACAATATATAATCCTTAAAAGAGATGAGAGGTCAGAAAAAAAAAGAAAGAGACTAGGGTCGATCATAGTTCCGGTCAAAACAAAATGGCCAGCCCCGAGGCCAATTAAATAATACAAACAATCTTGGAGGACCATCAACTGGAAGAAGTAACCGAGAGAGAACTCAGGAAATCAGAGAAGCGGTGGAGGCAAGGAAGAACTTTGATCTTAACTCTGTCGAACTAGACCCGAAAAAGGTGAAAGAAGGATAGTACCCAATAATATTCACAGAAGCTGACTCACATGGGGTTGATGTTTGACCAAATGTCGCCCTTGTCATAAGTGCCCTAATTGGACACAGGGAAGTCAGGAGAATTTTAATTGACAATGGTAGTTCGGCTGAAATTCTCAATGTAGCTGTCTACGATCAACTCAGGTTGGACCGAAAGGATTTACAGCCTTTTCATACCCCACTCAAAGGATTCGGGGGAGTTGAGGTCAAGTCTCTCGGGATGGTAAAGTTGCCCGTAAAAATTGGAGTAGCACCTTGTCAGAGAACAATATTCCTCAATTTTGTAGTTGTAGACTTAGACAATTGGCCTTATAATGCGTTGTTAGGTCAAAAATTCTTGAATAAAACTAAGGCCGTAACAGCTACCTACGCTTTAATGATCAAATTCTCGACCGAACAAGGGGTCGGAGTAGTCAAGAGGTCTTAGGAGATGTCCCGAAGAGCTAATCTATCAGTTTACAAAGATAAAGACAATGGTAGACAAGTATGCACTATAACACAGCTAAATCAGAACAAAGAGTCACTATCATTCGAGTTCGACCCAAGGGAAGAACCGAAGGAATCCAAAAATGAATCGGTTGAAGAATTAATCTTAAAAGAAGATCAAAATCGGGGCCAACTTGGAAGAAAAAGTTAAACAAAGCCTTATTGATCTACTCAAAGAATACAAGGATGTGTTCGCCTGGAGTCATGAAGACATTATCGGGATAGATGCCCAAATAATATCACATCATCTCGCGGTAGACCCAAATGCAAAACCAGTAATACAAAAGAGAAGGTCATTCAACCTCGAAAGAAGTCAGGCAATCAATCAGGAAGTTTATAAGTTACTCGTTGTAGGGTCTATTAGAGAGATCAGCTACTCTCAATGGGTAGCTAATGTGGTCCTCGTCCAGAAGAAAAACGGTCAGTGGAGAATGTGCATAGATTTCACGGACCTGAATAAAGCATGCCCAAAAGACAGTTTTCCACTTCCAAGGATAGACCAACTGGTTGATGCCACGTCAGGACACGAATTACTCAGTTTCATGGATGCCTACTCAGGGTATAACCAAATCCGGATGAATAAGGCAGATGAGGAAAAAACGGCATTCACAACCGATCAGGGCTTATACTGTTACACAGTGATGCCTTTGGGCTAAAAAATGCAGGAGCAACATGCCAAAGGCTTGTCAACAGAATCTTCGCACGTCAAATAGGAAGAAACATGGAAGTTTACATAAATGACATGTTGACCAAGAGCATCTCGGCGGACAGGCATACTTCAGACTTGCGGGAAACATTCGATGTCTTGAGGAGATATCAAATGAAGCTGAATCCAAATAAGTGCCTATTTGATTTCCTTCATGAAGGTTCCTAGGTTTCCAAGTTCAATAGAGGGGAATCAAAGTAAACCCTGAAAAGATCAAAGCCCTATAAAAAATGACATCACCAAGGATGCTAAAAGAAGTGCAGCGCTTAACAGGATGCTTAGCTTCCTTGGGCAGATTTATTTCAAAGGCCACACACAAATCTGCTCCCTTTTTTAAAGTAATTAATAAAGGAAAATGACTCGAATGGAACGAAGAATGTGAGCAGGCGTTCCTAAAAATCAAAGAGTATCTAGGGAAAGCTCTCATCCTTTCGAAACCAAATATTTGAGAGAAATACTCCACTTGTACTTATCAATTACGGAATTAGCTGCAAGCTCAGTTCTAGTCAGAACAGAAGATGGAGTACAGAGGCCAGTATATTATACCAGCAAGGCGTTTCTCCCAACTAAAACCAGGTATTCACAGGCAGAAAAAATGGCCCTACCATTGGTTTCGGCAGTAAGGAAGCTGAGGCCATACTTTCAGGCTCATACAATCCAGGTCCTCACCGACTGCCCACTTAAGCAGATCTTACAGAAGCCAGAAATTTTATGAAGACTAGCCAAATAGGCAATCGAGCTAAGTGAATGCGATATCCAGTACGTCCCCAAGACATCTCTCAAAGGCCAAGTAGTGGCAGATTTCATAGTAGAATTCACAGAACCAAACCTGGAAGCAAAAATGATGTTGGGCAAGAGCTTCTCATGGAAATTATATGTCGATGGCTCTTCAAACACTCACGGCAGTGGGGCAGGGATCGTAGTTTGCACCCCGATAGGAGATGATATCGAGTATGCCATGAGATTAGACTTCAAAGCAACAAATAATCAAGCTGAGTACGAGGCACTACTAGCTGGACTCAGAGTATGCATAGCCCTCGGAGCATATGAGGTCAAAATATTTAGCGACTCACAGGTAGTCGTCAACCAAGTCCTGGACAAATACCAAGCCAGAGATGAAGGTATGATAGCTTATCGTGGCATAACAAAATAACTCTTTCAAAAATTCAAAGAATATAAGATTGTCCAGATTCCCAGGGAGGAGAATGAAAAGGCAGATGCCTTGTCCAAACTAGCATCACCAACGACCACAATCAGGCCAAAAACTATTTTGGTCGCACATCTCCTCAAACCGAGCACAGCTGAGCCCAAAAACTTTGAAATCTCATAAATCCGAACACCGTCAGACGGTTAGATGACTCAGCTAAAAAGGTTCTTGGAAAAAGGCATGCTCCCGAAAGATCCCCTACAAGCCAAACGTATCAGGTATCGGTCAGTAAGATACATATTTATCGGAGGAGAACTGTACAGAAGGGTGTGGGTTTTCCTGAACACTCCAAATATATGTATCAAAGAAAGATGCATGTCAGATACTATAGGAAATCCATGGTGGAGTATGCAGAAACCATATTGGGGGCAAAAGTTTAACACACAAGGTACTCAGGCAAGGTTATTATTGGCCCATTTTATTCTCGGATGCACAGCGATGTTTGGAAAGCTGCAATGTATGCCAAAGGATTGCTAACGATATCCGATAATCCCCTGAACAACTTTGAAGCCTTACGTCCCCATTACCATTTGCCATGTGGGGCTTAGACTTAATTGGCCCAATGCCCGCAGGGACAGGGGGTGAAACAAAGCATGCAATAGTAGTCGTTGATTATTTCACAAAGTGGATAGAAGCCGAGGCATTAGTGCATATCATAGAAGCAAACACCACGAACTTTGTATGAAAAAATACTCTACAAATTTGGAATCCCGAGTACTATTATTACTGACAACGACACACAATTCGATAATCAAAATTTCAAACATCTGTGCAACGAATACCAAATTGCCAACTACTACACCACACCTGCCCATCCTCAAACAAATGGGCAAGCCGAAGCAGTAAACAAAATCATCAGACACACTCTCAAAGCAAAGCTAGATGCCAAGAAAGGAAGTTGGGTTGAAAAAATTCCTGAGGTATTATGGGCGTATTGGACGGCAGCAAGAACTTCTACATGAGAGACTCCATTCACCTTAGAGTTTGGAACAGAGGCTGTTATCCCTATAGAAACATCGTACGCGTCACCAAGGGTCAGGCTGTACGATGAGGATCAGAATGTTGATATGCTATTACAAAGCCTGGATGAGCTAGAATAGAAAATGGAGAAGTCTCGAATACGAAATATGGCATATCAACAAAGAGTGACTCACCTACAATTCTCATGTTCGAATCAAGAAATTCCAAATAGGAGACCTGGTACTCAGAAAGGTGTCACTGAACACAAAACACAAAGCTGCAGGTTCCTTGGCTGACAAGTGGGAAGACCTGTATAAGATTGAAGGAGTAGCTGGTCATGGAGCATATTGGATTGCACGACCAGATGGAAGAATCTTACCCCGACCATGCAACGCCCAATATTTGATATTTTTTATCCTTGAAATTTTGTTTCCTTTTTAGTTAGGACAATTTTAGTCAGGACAATTATTAGCTTTGAAATTTAATCATTGTTAGTTTTGCAGTTATGAATAAAAACCAAACTCGAAATTCCGAAATCTAAAGCATATGATAATAAGAACATATGAAAGATGAGCATGATAATAAGAACATGCAAATAGAATGCTCGAGATAATTAATTTGGTAAAATTCCCGAATGGGCGGAGAAGCTCGAATGAGTACGCCAACCGAGCAAGGTCAGACGACCTTAGTAAAAAGGCAAACCCGATGCACCAGATTCTAGAAAACTGCTCGAGGCACCGTCAGGGAAAATCCCGGTGAGATGCGCAGCTGTGTTAAGCAGTTCAAAAACTTAACAATTCGGTAAACCCTTGCACAGACAAAACTAAGGAGACGTTCTCAGTAACTTGTGTAAGGACTCGAACATATGATCTGAAAATACAAACACGGTTAAATGCCCAAGGCTAAACTAGAGGGGGGGTGAATAGGTTAGACACATTTTTCGACTCCGTTAGAAAAAAACAAAAGTTTGTCCCTCTAGATTGCTTGTATCACAATATATATATATATATATATATATATATATATATATATATATATTAATTAAAGACAATTAATCAATATATAAACACAAGTAAAGCGTGATACAAACAAGTAATTGTAACACATACACAATCTATATTATAGAAAGAAAGTCAAAATACATAAAGAGTTCTATCCACAATACAAATACTAGAGGGATAGCGATAGAGAAAAGTTGACACAAGATATAACGTGGTAAACCTCCGAAGAGGAAACATCCACGGGCTAGCAGCCACCGGCAAACAAAATCCACTAGTAGATAAGACAAGTACAATCTCTCAACTGACCTCTTCACCTAGAAACTACCCTCATATCCTACTCTATAAGTTGTTGCCCTATGCTCAACAATCCGAGACCTCACACCTCTTGTCAAGACTTCCTCGCTCACCTTATCTGGATCCTCACTACCCAAGGCAAGACTTCTTGCTCAACTAAGTCCTCACGACTCTAGTCAATACTTCATCGCTCACCTATCCGAGTTCTCCCAACTCTAGGTAAGACTTCTTGCTCGACTATCCGGATCCTCACGACCCTAGCCAAGACTTTCTTGCTCGACAATCCAAGGCCTCACGCCTCTTACAAAGACTTCTTGCTCAACACCGTAGGTCTCACACCTATTGTCAAGACTTCCTTCTCACAAGGCATCTAAGTGATCATGAATGCAAAACGCAAACAAGCACGCAACATAGAATGCTATGATCAACACATCCTATGGAAAATACTATACATGAGCATGAATGCACAAATCACATATAGTCTAGTTAATCATGCATGTATAAACAATCTAGATCATGTTAGATATGTTCAATAACATTCACAACCTAGATACATGCATAGATCTAAACTTGAATCACAAACTATGTTCAATAAATCATAAGATCAAGTTTAAATCACACAAACCAAAACATGCTAAAATCATATGACAAAGTCAATTAGATTTAAGCTAAAGTTCTAGAGCATATTCCTAATCATAGATTCAACAAATCACATGAATAGCTCAAAAGAACATAAGCACATGAATTAGGTGAGAAATTCGGCCAAGAGAGCCTAATACATGTGAAGAACTATTTTTCAAAAAATCAATTAACCAGAGATCATCAAATAGTCCTAGAATCAAAGCTAGCACAATACAATCCCAAACATGTGAAACATAGGCAAAATCAAAACCTAACTCAACATGTATGATTTCAATTGAAACTCAACCTAGGTTTGAAAGAGTTCAAAACTCAAATCAAAACACTCACAATATACAAATATATGTTGAAGAAGAAAACCCAAGGCAATTGACCAAGTTTTAAAAGAAAACTTTGAGAGAAAATCAATACCTTAGTTGATTTAGGTGCAGTCCCGTTTTTGTATGATTAGACATGAAAAAAAGTAGCAAAACTTACTCAAACCTTCAGAGAAAAGATGGAGGATAAATAGATGAACACTCTCAACTTAGAATCACTCAAATCGGAGTTCAAATAAAGAAGTTATTGTGTTTGGAAGGTGAGAAAATGTAGAAAGAAAATTTCTGCACACTTGTTTGAATTTCTTCTTAGAATGAAATGTGAGAGGGAAAGAGATTATAAAGGAGAGGGATAAGAATGAAGCATGAAATGACAATTTTCCCTTAAGTACCCAAGCATGCTTTCTGCCCGAGATAGCGCTTGGGCATCTCGGGGCAGCAAGCATTCTTCCCGAGATGGCCACGCGCCATCTCGGGAAAGAGTGCTTGGATGCACTTCTTTTCCTCTCGCGCTCCCTTCACGTTCTTCGACCGTTCTCCGGCCTCCGAACTCGGAATTCAAATCCGTTTGTGGATTACAAACCGTAACTCTCACATGGACATGGACATATAAGATACTCAACCCAAAAAATAATAATTCGACTCGATATATGAATACGAAGACAATGTATGCAACATGAGTTGAAATTGTAGTATCTTTTGACTTAGAACTTGAAATCAATAGTATGAGTAACCGAAATGACCGAAACTCAAACAAGAATGATTTAAGACTAAATTCAAGTTCAATATCCATGTTATACAAACATATACACACACAAACACAATTCACACTAGAATACAAACTACATAGAGATAGTCAACAATCATGCATTTTCCAAAACATGTTATTTCCATATCAATACATGAGCATTCATCTTCAAGTGTATGAATGTGTTATACATGGTGCACAACAATGCAGGGACACATATGAATGAATTGTATTTGTGTGCCTATAATGGTGTACAACGATGCAGGGACACAAATGTATGATATGTGTGTGTGTGCCTAAGCCTTGTAAGAGAAAGATAAGGTCTTAGTATACCTTTGTAGAATCAAATTGCATCCTTTCTCTTTGAAGACTTAAAAAGTGCTTTGACTTGTTGTTTCTTCTTCCTTGAAGCTTGAATCATCATGAATCTAAACAATTAAATCATTACAAGTAAACATCATTTTGATATGGAATTAATGCCAACACAAACTAAAACCTAACAATCTCCCCCTTTGGCAAATTCCATGTCAAAACAGCTATACATTTACTACAAATATAAAAATGAAGATAGGTCACAAAATCACTCCCTCATATTACAATGAGTAAGATTCCTATAACTAATCTTCACCAACTCTTGAACTTCATCTTGATCTTCTCTTGAAGCAACCTACAAATTATCTCAAAGCACAATGCATATACAAGAGAAAAACAACAAATGACAACATATAATATGGATAAGAATTTACAATCAAGTCCACAAATACATGTATCTCCCCCTCAATACATGCCAAATACAAGAATTCTTAACCAAATCTTAAGACTCTTTATTACAAGCCATTGAAAGTTACAAAGTTCACAAAAAACAACATAAAAAGGAAACTAAGTAACTAGCAACTCTTAACAACTCTTTCTCCCCCTTTTTGACATGAAATGATGCCAAAAGGTAAGAAACATACCATGAGACTCAAATACTAGCTACTAGATCCACCAAAGAAAGATGTGTGTGTAGTTGACCTAACATAATGCTTGAGAGGTGGTCTTGAACTTGAGGCAATACACTCCTCCAACTCTTTTATTCTAGCATCTTATTTTTCAACTATAGCACTAAGCTCATCAACCTTCTTCTTCAAATGTAAAGCCCAATCCGAAAGAATGTTTATGCTAGTCTCTTAACAATCAACTTGTGAACAACTAAATAGTCCAAAATATCACATGTCTTACCCTTATCCTTATATGACATGTATGACACACGTTTATCACTATACTTTTCCAATGGTTGTACCAACATATCATCTTCTCTACTCTTAACACCACGAGCTAAACACAAAGAAGTTATAAACCCCGGTAATGCAAGATTCTTATCTCCTCTAGTTGAGAATGTTGCATTATCCAAATAAAAAATAAGTAAATCCCCAAGGTTTATAGGTTGATTAGTCACCAAGGCATATACTATTTTGATCTTGTCTTTATTCAACTCGGTTGAATTCGAAGATCCAATAATATTTGTGCAAATAAAAAGATGCCAAAATGCACTTGCCTTAGATAACTCATGTTGACTAATATATGATCTACCTTTCCACTCAAAAGAAGCATTGTCACATAGAGCTCTACCCATGATATTAAGATTCTCAATGATATCAACATCTAGAAAGTTTGAATCAATATCACTAGATAACCCAAGAAACTTGTTAATGTTTACCGGGTTAACTCTAAACACAACACCCCTAATCTCCATCAAGCATCCAATAAGGTGGCACTCTCTCTATATTCATGATAAAATTCTCTAACAATAGTGTCATTCACTATTCCTAGCATGCTCACCCAAGATTCCCAATTCCTATCCTTAATGCATTTAAGAACAAAAGAATCTTTACATTTACCTAAGTCAATGTCTCTCTCTTGAAATATCTTCCTAGTTCCAAAGATCCCTTAATACATGAAGCATGTGAACAAATCATAAAAGAGAACAATGTCTAGCATACAATGCTCCCCCTTGATAAATCCTATAACTAAAATCAATGATAGCATAAAGTTCACAAGGAAGTTCACACAATCACACATTCAAGCAATTTGAAGAAATATCAACAAAATAAGCTTCATATGCTAAGAGAGATACACAAAGATTTTTCAAGTTCTTTCATAATTCTTCAACAATTGTAAAGATATCATCATACTCATAAACAAAGTGTGTGTGTGAGAGATATGCTTCAAATATATATATCAAGAAGTAGTTTGATAATCAACATGCAAACAATTTCCAACAACTATTCATCTTAAGCTTTTTCCATAAAAAGTCAAACAGGTTATCATCCGGAATTTTTACAATTAAGAGAATAGATTTCAACATATGAGCATGTGTGTGCATGTGGCTCGTCATCCCATTTTTGTTTTTCAACCCGAGCTCATTTGATTTTCAACTAAACTCCTTTTTAAGCCTTCCTCCTTTTCTTTTTAGGCTTTGAATCAAAGAATTTTTTTTTATGAATTCCTTTCAACACTTCTTTGATTTTTCCATTTTTTTTACATAAACAAAATTCACTTCATGACAGCTTTCACTCATCACAATGGTGTAGCTCTTTCCACCATTGAGTAGCTTTCACAACCAAGGTGTGTAGCTCTATTCATGAAGGTGCTCGTTGAGTTCTATGTAATTGCCGAAGCAAAATGGATACTAACCATAGGTCATTTTAAATGTACTTAAGCACAAAAACTTCAAGGTGTATCCAATGTTTACATATTAGTAAACTCAACCTACTAGCAAAACATATAAGAGAAGCAAGGTGCAATTTTAGAAAACCAAGATTTTATGGTTCATAAGCACATGATCTAAGAGCAATAAGAAGAGACTTATTCAAGATCATTACTTCTCTAATGAGTAGCTTTCAAAGAATATGAAGCTCATATTTTCAAAAGTAATACCACTCAATATACCATACACAAACAATCATCAAAGTTAAGATCAATGTGAACAATATCACTATTAGATCCTAAATTAGCAAATGTCAATGAGAACCATATGTACGCTATACAAAATTCTCTAATATGACATGCTATGAGATATAAGTCAAAAGATGAATATCTAAGAGAACATGCATTAGAGTATAGAGATACCTTTTTGCACATTATATTCACCAAATATCATACTTCCACCCTTTTTATGAGCACTCTTGCCTTGAATGTCCTCATGACATCAAGTTGACGATGTTTAACAACAAGAGTATAAAAAGCATAATATCTCAACTCAATCAACACATATAACAAAAGAACTTCTTTAAAGTTAATCAACAAATTTTGACCATCATAACAATCATGATGTGAGATAACCAAGTTCATATCAATACATGGAGTATTCAAAGCTAGTTAGCAAGAATTCTCAACACAATTGATATATAGCCTCAAAGCTATCTCACATGTGCTTCTTATTTTAGTGATAAGAGCACTCACCCTTGAATTACTTGTTCTTGGGTGTACCTACACAAACATTTCCAATATCATCATTGACAACAATGTTAAATCTAGAGTAAAGTCGTTCAATGACTTGATTAACAAGAATATCATTAATACACTCTTCCTTAACATTATCAACACAAGCTTTGTCAAGTTGAACAAGATTAGTATTCTTTCTACTCCACAACTTCTTTTCATGCTTAGCAATCTTATCATGTCTTTCAACTTTCAAATCTTTAGCATGGTCAAGTTGAAGTTTAATCTCCTTATCCCTAGATTCATTTCCTAATTTGCATTTTTCAATATATTTATAACACCTAGGCTTAATGTGACCTATTGTGTTACAATAATGGCAAATTGGAATAAAAGATGAGATTGTACCTTTTGGAGTTGCACTAGCTTCACTGGGAGTTTGCAAGGATACCTTGTTTGCCAACTTCTTCTTGGCTTTTGATCTTCTCTTCTTGTGTGGTTTCTTATCAATCATGACTTCATCAAAGTGTGTAGGAAGTGGTGCTTCCAAGAGCTCCTCTTCAACTACCAAGTTGTCTTTACCACTATGAGAGTTAACAAGATTCCTAACACTAGACATACTAATCGAATCATTCACTAAATCCTTAATAGCCTTCTTAGCCGTGTCCATCTCTTCCATCAATTCGTGTTCTCTCTTCTTCAAAGAAGATATCACATTATCCTTCTCAAGGTTTATCTTTTCAAGTTCTCTAAACTTCTTCATAATATCACCTTTCTCACCAAGAAGTCTACAAGTAACAACCACAAACTCATCTAGTTGTTTCTTGATCAAATCATCATTCTCAACTACTTCTCTTTGAGTATTATCTCTAGCTTCTTCAAGCATTTCTATCTTTTTCAACAACTCAAGATTAGTAGGAATGGAACTAGAGCTTCCATGATGATTTGCATCAAAGTTCTTGTTCAAAGATATTGTACCATCAACATCTAGTGGAGAATGAGAAGCTGTTAGAGCTACAAAGTTGCTCACCAACTCTTCATCACTTGAAGAATCACTACTAGAGCTCTCATTGTCACTAGAGTTATCATCACTCCAAGTAGCCGCCAACACTTTGCCTTTCTTCTCTTTCTTAGATGGCTTCTTGGTACACTCACTAGCAAAGTGACCAAAACCATGACAATTATAGCATTGAACCTCTTTCTTGTTCATGGCTTGACTATTCTTCTCAATCCTTGGAGATGATGTTCTCTTGACTCCTTTTTCCTTAGAAGACTTGCCTCTAGGCTTGGCATTCTTCTTTAGAAACTTCTTGAACCTTCTAACCAAAAGTGTCATCTCTTCATTTTTATCATCACTCTCTTCCTCTATAGCATTGAGAGCGATTCCCTTACTCTTGATCTTTGGCTTCAAGCAACTCATCGA